>CM059586.1:7500000-8750000 GCA_030407085.1 Trichopria drosophilae | reverse complement strand
AAATGAGTGACCGTAACCTCAAATGTTGAATCATCGATATTAATTATTCAAACGGGAATAGTAATAAGTGTTATCGTAATTATTCAAATTTTCTTCACATCCTATAAGACTGGATTGCCTTGACCGAGCTCTATCCCCGACGGTTTTCCTTAAGAAGGAAATAAAGTCAGGATGGAATTCCAAACAATGATCTGCAGCTTACAATTGATTTGTTTGCAATTATATAAAATTGATTGAATACAAGTCTTCGACCTATGAAAAAATGTGTATAATTTCATAATATGATGTTAAGTTACAAAAATCTTTGACTGCGAATCTGACATTTTTTATGCATCCATGTTGTCGAAAATAGATGAAAAAAAGTTTGTCATACAAAACAAGTCTGCAGATGACAAACATACAAAAAAAATGTGATTTGTAAAAATAATAGTAAGATAACCATTCTAATGAAGTGAATTTTCATTGTAACCCAATAACTTCGATTGCAGTAGATATTCAATTTTGCAAAGATAATAAATGTTGCTAATAATTTTATTTTGTAAATTGGCGGCATTTTCGGTACAACATTCGAAAGAGCAGTATTTGACCAATAAAAAACGATCAGTCCAAAATTTGTTTGACTACGCTTTACTAAAAAGTACTGTCAAACTTTGCGTAAAATTTCAAAAAAATGATGTAGATTCTACTGCATATTTAAGGAATGGAAAATAATAAACGGCAAAAATATAATTCGCTGGTTTACTAAGCATAGTTAATTTAAGTATTTTTTAAATAGTTAATTCCGTGTTTTACTCCTGCAGAATACTTGGATTAACTTTCTCTCTGTCTATATTGTACTCGAATGCTAATGTAGCAGCGTATTCAAAGTGCAGAATTATCAGGCACATGTTTAGATTACCTGCAATCAATATTTGCCATTACTGATATACGTGGCGATGTACTATGCATGAACATCCATTTCTCTATAATAGTTGTGTTACCGGCTACCATAATGACTACTGTCACTATATATATGGCAAACTGCAGTTTGCAGTCCTTTTAACCTATTCAAAAAGTGAAATTTTCTTCAAATCCAAATGAATATATAATATTAATGCATTAACATAATAGAGAATTATTCTACTATATCTTCATGCTCTGAACTCTCCCCTTAGCGTCAAACTACCTCAATCGTAAGAAAAATGTTTGATAACTTGTAAACGATTTTTGACACTATAACTTATCATAAAAATGATTATCCTTGTGCGTACCATATGTAAAATTTATATCAAAACAGTAAAAGAAAACTAGAGAAATTTATTTTTGAAATTAAAAATTGTAGAGTGATTCAATATAACCGAGCAGTATATATTTTTGGACGTCGACTTGAAATTCCATTTTGGCATTGCTGTATGATCGTTTCATTAAAGTTTTTTCCCCTCCGAAATGTGAAATTTTTTAGAAATAAAATATTTTGAGCATTCCTAGAATATAAAGTTTTTCAGTATGATTTCTTATTTATAATAAATAAATAAATTTTAGGAACATGTTAGGAAGTGTTTTAAGTGATTACATTGGACTCTACATTAGATTTGGTCAATCCGTAAAAAGTATTAGATTTCATTTTTGTGTAATAACTTTTTCGATTTTCGAGTGTACTTAAGAAAAGGTAACCCCTCCAATTTTTTTGTAACTATGATTTTTATGCGATGATTACTAATATCACAATGAACATTGGCGACAAAGTCATCTTCAAGGTCCAAAATAAAAAAACGCGTTTGTTTATTTTATACACACATACGCACACAAATATATATAAAATCTCGTAATTACAATCAAAATTAGATGTTCATTTCGCAAATAAATACAAAAAAACTAAAAAAAATCGATGTTTTTTCGGTTTTGACCTTTAAAATGTCGATAATTTTCAGTATGATATTCGCAATCGGCGTATCAAAATACATCGAAAACCATTACTACATTAAAAAGTGGAGGTGTGACCTTTTCGGAAACACATCCCGATTTTTATGGTTGCCGTAAAGAACTCTATCAACCTCCGTAAAAAATGAATTCATCGCATGGAACTGTATTTTTGAATGTAAAATCTATCAACAGGAACAAAATTTAAAGCTGTGCCTTAAAAAAAATGCATATTCTTTTCCTCAAAATAAAAAGCTCTGTAGAATTGCCCTATGTCGCTCGAAAAATAATGGCGTGTTGAAAAGTGAGCGGGCGGAAAATTCCATTTTACGCTCTTAGGACGAAAGCTGCTTTACACCCGGAATACAAAGCTCCAACTCGCATTTTGCATGCTAGTGTCATGATTTTTTTGTCCCTACCGCAGCCGTAAAAATGGATTTGTACGAAATGTTTATATCAAGTAAAATTATTTCGTTTTTCATCAAATTGCATGAAGAAGTTTAGTTCGAATAAAAGGAATATGATTTTTCGGAAAGTCAAAATCATGCCCAGTTTTCAGTATACGTATAATTGTAATTATTTTTCATTGAAAATAAAAAAACCGATAGTCAAAAATCTGGCACTGACTGTCCACTACCGATTCAAAAAAGAACCAGAATGCGAAGCGCATGAAAGAAATCATAAAGATCGGCGCGGGAATTCAAATACTGAAAAAGAAAACAGTATGGATGAAATAGAGAAGTTAAGGATGGTTGTTGAAAGAAAGAAGAAAAAAAATAATAAAAACAGTGGAATAAACAGAAGACGAATTAAGAAAGATCTAAAGAAGGAAATGAAGATAGACATAAAAAAAATAAAAGCAGAAGAAAAAAAGCAAGTGAGAAATTTGAGGACAAACTAGAACAAATATAGAAGAAAATGCAGGAAATAGAGAAGAAGAGATCAGGAAAGAAGTTCTGAGTTCTAAAATGAGCATCGGTACAAGTCTATCTAATAAAAACAACCATGGTTACGATTGCTCGAAAAAGACAGTTACCGATTTTGCCTTTTTGCAAATTTTCAAGTGTGAATTGGAGTAGTTGAAGTTCAAAAATGAAAATCCATCTAACCATTCCCATTCTGCACTACATTATATAAAAATAATTTTGTCCCAAAAAGCATTTCACGAATTACTCCTTACTCTTTAAAATGTCTAGAAAGAGAAATGTTAAAATAATTTTTTATCGAGGTTAAAGGTTTTGCATAATTGCTCATATAGGAACAGAGATTTTACTGATGTATCTTTTGACGCAAATCGATGATTCAAGTTACAATCGAGAATAACATCTGGAAAGCAAAACATGGAGGTCGATCTACGTTTGTAGTACTATATATATATAATGATCTCGACCGCCAATCTCCTACATGTTGGTATGTGAGTCGTTGTCTCTTATTGTCTTTTATCGCAGGATCGATGGAGTAATGAATGGAACGTACCGATACTTATGTCGGGACCTAATAGGACGTAAATGTCTGAAGATGCTGCTACTCCATGTTGGAGATAGACTACGGGCTTCCCCGAGGCCTTTGGACTGGATGGGCTGCCAGGTACTCGGTGAAGTTTCAACTTGTACCCGTCCGTAGTCGTAATCTGATATTCTTCGGCAGGGTAGCCATATTGCTCCACTAGACCAACCTGTTGTTGTTTAAACAAATTGTTAGTAAGAACCTTTGAGTTTAATTAGATAGTATTAAAAAAACATTGATGTTGAGCCATTAATGTTATCGAAATATAAAAATCTGTTTTTTATTCTTCTACTATTTTTAATGCCGTAGAAGTACATTTATATATGATAATATGATTAAAAAAAATTTCTAAGTGGAATGTTAATATAATACTTTCAAACTACGCATTAACTCAAAATCACTACTTTTGGGGATACTCTTTCTATTTGTCTAGGTTAAAATTATAAAAACTTCAATGACCCATTAAATTTAAGCTGTAATATTGTAAATCACAAATCATCCAAAAAATGTTTTTGTTTTAAAATTATTTTGAGATGAAAACTCTTCGTTTTACGTACAAAACCTTTCATAGTTGCGGGAAGGGTAATTTCATTCTAATAAACTCAATTGGCCGCCAGAAATGGCTTATTGGCAGGATTTTAACTGGTGTGTACTTGAAAAGATATCACTTTTTTTGTAACTATGGGTTTCTATATTTTTTTAGTACATTGATTACAAATTTCATCATACAAATTGGTGACAAGATTATTTTCAAGCTTAAAACTTAACTGAACTGCCAATTTCCCTCTTGGAATAAAGGTGATGTCATCACATATATATATAGTAAAAGTTGGCTGAAATTACAAAATGTTTAAACAATCTGGTTCAAGACCCTGACAAGATTAGCAAATATGGGAGGAGTCGGTAAACTCATTACAGTTTACTTAATTATGACTTATTTTATTATGACTTATTGTCATAATGAAATTCAACAATATTCAAAATATCATCTAACGGAATTTCCATCGTGTTCCTGTATAATTATATCGACGAATTATGTCGTTTCTTAAATTCCAATGAAATGTTAGTAAATAACTCTGTACGTCAAGAGATACTAAAACATAATCTCGGAGAATAGTTTGTTTATAACACAGACCTGCGAAATTTAATAATAAAAATACGTTAAACAATAAAAAAATTGGATTTTAAGAAAACTTGACATTTAGAAGCCTTCAGTGTTAAAATTCAACAGTTTTTTAAAAATTCGTCCTCAATATTGGATCCGCCATTTTCAATTTTGCAATGCAGGCTTCAAATTCGTAATCCGCGACCCCAAAATCCCCAAGGTACCAAGTTATATGATAATAATTCATCAGTTCAAATCTCAGAAATTCAAATATTCATAATTTCGTTAAAACTCATCGTAAATTAATTTTTAATAGGTTTTGAAGCTGATAATGCACACTATATGAAGCTGTAGTATATAGAAAATAAAAGAAAAAATGTGGTTCCTCCATACAAAATTCCCAAAAAATGGCAAAAATAGCCATTTTTTAAGATATTTAACCAAGAATTACTCAAAATCCTGACGTGATGGATCATTTTGGAGAACTAATTCGTGTTCAGTGCGAAACCCCCTACCAGAGTCATCCTAACTCATTTTACGAACAGAAAAAAGTTAAATTACGCAGGCCTGTATTCTAAACAAAATAATTCTCCAAAATTATGTTCTAGTATCTCTTGTCGTAACATCGTTATTTACTAACATTTCATTTGAATTACTAAGAAACAGAATTCGTCAATATAATTATATGAGTAGCACGATGGAAATTCTTATATTTTGAATTAAATTTCTTTATGACAATATATACTTCAAGTTCGATGACCGCTACTGTAAACAACAATACGGAACTGCAATGAGTTCACCGACTTCTCCCATATGTGCTAATCTTGTCATGAATGATCTGGAACAAGATTGTTTAAATATTTTGTAATTTCAGCCACCGCCTATATGTATGACAGTATCATAAGTATTCCAAAAATGAAATTGACAGATATGATGAAGGTTTTTAACGATTTTCATCCAAGATTACAATGTAGGTATGAAATTGAAAATGATAATAAATTACCATTTTCAGATTTACTAAGAATTAAAGACAATGACATGTACAGGTATTTTACAATTTGATTGGCACTGTAAACCGATTTATTTAGTCAGATTTTTTAACTTCAATTCGAATCGTCTATTTCTCAAAAAAAATAGCCATTGTTGATAATTTATTTGACGGAGCCATACAAGTGTTGACACTAATAAAAACAAAATTTTTAAACTTTTAAATTTTTAATATACAATACTTATCCAGTAAATTTCATTGAAAACCGTGTAAGTAAAGAAACGAATTCAATAGTTAAACTAGATGCCTTCGACCCGGGTGCCTGCAATTTTGGCTAAATTCGTATTGCAGTTCCCTGACGAAAGGCTGATGCTTCCAGGAATATTCCCATTTTAACACTGCCAGGAAAGAAGGCGGCAGAGGGTAGTTCCAGCATCGTTAGGTTCGAGTAGTTTCTATACATATATTGTAACAATATCTTGTTCCTTAAATAGAATGAATATGCCAATGAATGGACGATTAAGCATTTTTCACACTTTGAGCGATTGTAACTTTTGAATTCTTTTATGAAAATTTAATTATGATACCACCATTAGAATCGTTAGACTCTGCTCTTTATGACCGCGTAGTTCAACCTTTGATTTTATTTAATTATTAACCTCGTCTTTATACGTTTGTAAAAAAATCCGCTAATCCCCAATGAATAGACGGGTTAAATCAAATGGGACGTTTTCAGTACCAGTTTTGGATGGCTTTAAAACTTTGCTTTGATTTTACAAAATAATAAACACTAGAAGATCAATAGTACTGTAAATATTGTTTTGAATGTTCAAAGAACATAAAATAGTACATTACGATACAAGTGCGCTAAGTAGGTGATTCGCGGGGATCACCTACGCGCAGGCGTATCGTATACTATTTTTTTTAACGTGTGAGCTAAGTGCTCACTTAGCACACTGTTTTCCGTGCAATTTAGAACATTCGTGCACCGTGCGATAAGTAGTTACTGGGAACTATTTTTGATATCGGATTTTGATTTTTCGTACCGATTTCAAGTACTTCGTATAAGAATTTTGCCACTGGATACGTTGGTAAACCTTTGTCCGTTTGCGTTACATCGTTATTTTTGAATGTTCTTGGTAACCATTTGTTGAAATCGTTTCTTTATTAGCATTGTTGTTGTAAACATTGATTAAAAACTTTAAAATTTCAGGACATTGTGAATGTAATAAAATTAATGCATTATTATTAACAGAAGAATATGTATTTTCACCAGAAAATAACGTTTCCATTTCTTTTGTGTACATACTTCTTACGGTCCCATCCCTGCGAAAAATTTTAAGTAGGATTCTTATGAGAATCTCATGAGAAATTGAAACAAGTGCCTTATAGTCGTCGTAAATAAACATTATATACATGTATTAGTCATACACGTATCGTACGGAATATGTAAAGTTTTATTACACATGAAAGAAAATAATTTAATAGGTCATTTTCTCAGCATACAATCAAATTACATAAAAATCTCATCACAACCAGGTCAATTTTCATACAAATAGCAAATTTTGTCGAATAGTGTTTCCGTAACATAGTGCGAGTACTGTACGACATTTATATGAAATTTACAAGGTACTTGTTTCAAATTCTCATGTGATTCTCATGAAAATCCTACCTAACATTTTTCGCTGGGATTGCCCTTGTCCGTTCCAATAAACATTATATCTGTATTATTACGTAGAAATGATTTTGTTTCTTTTACATTATCTTGAATAATTTTAACAATAGTAGATTTCTTTGTATTCTTCTTCAATGAATATTTTAACGTATTAGTAACAGTATTTCTGATATCGGAAAGAGGTACATTTTTATTGTGGTCTCTAAATAAAAAGGATTCGGTGTTTTAACATCTTTTTTATTTAAATCTCTATTGATTTTAAACTCTGAACCTAATTATACAGTATTTTTAACAAACTCTGGAATTTCTACATCAGATAGATTGATGAATCATTTATCAGTTGATCTGGGTAACGTATTTTCAACGTTAACATTCTGACGTGTGCAAAGTAACTCTCAAACGTTATCTTTAATTTACTCTTAAAACAAAAACGGTTATAACCGAATACATACAAAATTTAAACCTCGTTTTTATGTGGCAGGGTGTATAGATTTTAGATACAGAAGGCCATTATATCGGTAGAATATTATCTAGAATGCTACATATTAAATTACAAGGTTTGCTCAATACAAAAGAAGACGGTCAAAATTTAAATTTATAGCTTATTTCGATCTTTTGCTTGCGATGAAATCGAGGTATTACTCCCCACCTCATATTTAAAGAGTACCTATATAAACAATGACTAAATGCGACCACGGTCATTATCGAATTTCATTTATTGTTCGACCAACATCATCATAGTGCTCCGGAACATAGAAGTTTCTTATTGCTTGTGATTTTTGACTTACATTCAGTAGCGTTAAAATTAAAAAAAATGTTGTTGTACACCAAAAACCCAACCTGGTTTAATTTTTATTTATTAAGCCTGCATTAACCTCATTTATTTTCATTATAAATCAATAACATATTATGCGATGCATTTATGAAGTGAAGCATCGTTTCTCTAATAGTTTACACTGCCTACATAAAGCATCTGTGTAATATTACAAGAAAATTGAGGTTATAGTGGCGGTCCCAATTTGGATAAGTTGGTAATCAGCAATTATAGAGGAAAATTGAACATCATTATATTGACAAAATATTTACAAAATGATAAATGAAAGGTTGTGAAAAGTATTGGATGAAAATGATGATGGTTAGGTGGATAATTTAGAAGACGAAGAGGGACGGTAGAAAATATATACAGATTCTTAAGTAGATAGTGAGAAAGAAGTTTCAGGAGTACATAAAAGCATATAGGCTTTTCCTTTGATCTAAAAGGAGCTTTTCATAGGGTAGTTAGAAAGCTTCCGAGGGAAATGATAATGAAGACTGAATAAGTAAAATTTCAATAGATAGCGGTAGGCGGAGAAGAAAGTATCGACATAAATCTGGATTCGACACATTTTTCTGATGTGCGATTTTTTTAAATGGTAGGTAGCCTTTAGGTTTTCGGGGTCGCTGATCACTATTGTGAAAAAATAACCAAAAATATGATATTATTTTTTAGTTTTTGCCATTTATTTTTAAAAATATGAATGAGACGGGACATTAAAAATTGTAAATGTAGTTCTAAAGCTACATGTAATAAAATAAAAAATTATGTAAAAAAATGTTAAAAGTTCTACAGAATTCTTTATACGTAATTATGTCTCACAACGGTTCATTATAATTGAACTGATTATTGTATTGGCTCGAAATACATTTTAAACTTTACCCTTTATGAAACCACAATTTTATAATAAACAGATGTTGAAGAACTCTTTTATTATTTTTTTTACTCAATTTTGAGATATGAGATTTATTGCTAGTTCAAAACTCCACGTAAAATTAGCGTTGAAATCCATTGAAAATTATGTTACAAATAATTATTGAAAATGAAATACAAATAATTTCAACTTTAAACTTGATCAAATTTTGTGACATAACTTAGTCTATTTTGATAAAATACGTACAAAATCCAGCACAGCATGTTTGTGTTTGGGCAGGTTGGGATCGTCCAAGTTCCGAACACGTATCAATCCATTATCAGGTGGTCCTAATAGTCCCAAACTGGGTAACATAGCAAAACAGCACTTCCAGCACAATGCAAGGTACAAAATAATCCTCACTACGTCATTCATCGTTTCCGCACCTTTTTCCAAGCAGTTCCTGCGCGATCGTTACATTTGCGACTGATGCGAATATATTAACTTCTCCTGAGTTGTGTCTGAGCTGATAAGACAAACGTTTCCAATGACTAGGAAAACGACTCTTCGTACTTTTTATTATTGCATATAAGTGCTGATTTAATGAAGTGCGAACGATTTTCATGTTTACAAGGATATGTGAATTGTACCTTTGGAGTGCATCTGCTTCGAATTTTATTTCATCGCTGGAAAAATGTCTAATGGATATTTCCGTTATTGTTCTAACCACTTTAGCCTTGGACATTTAAATTAATTGCTAAGTATATAGTTTTGTAACAGACTTTTTCAATTTAAAGTGAACTTGATTTCACTGTGGTGTATGTATTAAAAATAAGAGATTTTGATCAATTGTACGTAAAATATCAATCGAGGACAAATTGAACATCTGACTGTCTATATTGTTCATTATTTATTGATATTAATATCGAATGATTAATATAATAACATTTTAGATATAATTATATCTACTGATTATATTAATACTCAAATTCCAAAAAGACGTCTTTAAGAACTCTTTAAGATGACTTAAATAGTGCTTATACTTTCATTTTATATCGTCCATCGGTTTCATATGAAGTAAATATCGCCCGAATTCATTTTCGGTTTCGATTGTTACCTAGAATCTGAAAGAAATACTCCAAACAGCAAAAAGACATCTTTAAGAGCTCTTTAAGAAGTCTTAAAAATTACAAGATACCTTTAATACTTGTCAGAAAGAGCTCTACAAGTCCTAAGAATCTGAAAACAGCTCTTTGTACGATTTCAGATATCAAATAAGTAACATAAATGAAAAGCAAGTTTTTGAGAATAATCATAGATCCTATTTTTGTACCTTAATTATTAATTTATATAATACTTACCTGAGTTCCTTTTTAACAAATCCATTTACCAAAAGAGAGATTATCCAAAACCAGACAGATTTAAGACCTCAAACACAACCTCTTTCAGATTACTAATTACAGAAGACCTGAGTATATCTTTCAGAGTTCGTTTTATAAATTGTCGTAATTAAGGCCTCTTCAGGAGGTCATTTTGAAGATTTCTTGGAAATGAGCTCTGGGGGAACACTTTGAGAGGTATGTGCTCACTTAACCAAAAAAGAGATGATCAAAAACGAGGTAAACTGCACAGCAAACGTAAAAAAATAGTTCAGAATGATCTCGCAATGTGCTCTACAAGAAATTAGATGCGTCAAATGATGAGTTTTTTCTCGACTTGATATACTTATAAGATCTTTATGATTTTGCCAAATGTTCAGAAAGTGACGCACCTGATTTCTTTTGGAACATCTTCGAACGTCATCTTAAACTTATTTTTATTTTGCTGGCTAGAAGTGTAACACTTCAACAAGACTTCTTAGATATTACTATTTTAAAAAGTTCTAAGAAATTAAAAATAAAGAGAAAAATCATCTCGGATTATCAAATTTAGATTAAAAAATTTAATAAAGACTTTTACTGTATGTTAATTTACAGTTTCTCTAGATCTTTTAAATTTGTCATCAGTGTAATGAGATTTTAAAACACGGAAATATTTGAAAAGAAATAATTGAAAATTGACGAATGATAATCTGATATAGTACAATGTTATTTATATAGAAGCAATTCGTCATTCATTTAGAGTACAGCACTTTTTGAAACGAGTGAAAAAATCAGTCTTTCACAAGAGTGTCTCATTTTCTTTTCCAAGACAATAACGTTTCAAAATGTTTCGAAAGTATGACGTATTTTATGAAACTAATGAGCCTTTCCATCCCGAAATGAGAAACGCGGTTACGACAACTTCAAGTCAGTTTTTCAATTAACCCTTCAATGCCCAAGTGTGCACAATTTGCACACGAATTACAGCATTATTTTTGTACGCAATAAAAATTTTTTTAAATATAAAATCTACTAGATTTGGCTCTTTCAAAGGGGGCTGGTAAAATTTTCAATAAATGATTTTTAACACATTTGTTTCAAAACTATTGAAAAAAAAACACGGGATTTTTTTAAAGTCAATTTTCTCTATGATACCAGTTTTTGATTACTGGCTAACCTATCAGAGACGTGTTCCCAATAGTTTTACTTCAAAAATATGGCATCTTAACGCCAAAATTTGGCACATTTGTAATAAAAATAATAGTCAGAGTAGCTAAAAATGAATGTAGACAATTTCTCAATTTTAACCATTTTTTACAAAAATCAAAATATGCGAGAATTGTGGAGAAAAACTATCGGGAACAAGTTTCTAAAAATTAGAAGGCGATAAAGAACCGATATCATAGTGAAAATTGCCTTATAAAAATAATCGTAGGGCAAAAATCGTGTTTTTTTCCCAATATTTTTGAAAAATTGTGTTAAACATCATTTTTTAAACATTTTCTCAGCGCCATTGGAAAGACCGAACTCAAAACTAGTGGGATATGGAGGTCTCCATTTTTAAAAATGTTTATTGAACATAAAACGATGCTGAAATCAGTCTACAAATTGTGCACATCATTTTGACTAAGAAAATAGCAAAAAGAAAGATTATTTATGAAAAAATTTGGCAAAATAAAATAAAAATGGCAGAATTTTTGTCTTTTTTTTTTGTCATTGTTTCTAATCACTTTTTATGTATGCATTTCGTTGATTTTAACCATTTTCAATGGGAAAATCATGTCAAATGTTCAAAGAGACAAAAAAATCATGATGTTTATTCTAATTTTTGAAATATGAGCATATATAACCATTTTTTTGTAAATTTCTTGACGGTAATCGATAGAGCATACTTGAAAACTGTAGGAATTGTATCTTTCACAAATTAAAAAAGATTCTTTTTATTGGAGAAACTGCGCTTAATTTGACTTGTTTTGATATATTCTTATTGCTTTTCTTATTTCAGGAATAACTACGGTAAATTTTCGGGTGTTAGCATTGCAGTATCATTAATTTTCTTCCGGAATAAAAATGTTTATAAAGTCTATGATATCAGCTTCAATCGATTTTAACAAGAAAATTTCGACGCCAAAATATAAAATGGTCTTTTCGTACAAAAATTGATTTTAAAATAAAAAAAATGTCAAAAATATTTATTTTGCTTAATTACAAAAAAATGATAATCCTCACGTTAAGTACACTAAAGTTTGCATCTCGAAAGATCATACGCACATGGTTTTACTTTTCATTCTTTTCATACGGAAGTTTCATGCGTACATTTTACGTTTTATAGACGCAATAGAACAGCAATTACCGTTTTTGTATTGTAACACGTTATGAAATGACGCATATCGCTAAAGATATACAATAATGGAATGTAATTTGCATAAAAATAAGTTGATCAAAAAATGACAAAAAGAAGAGATGATGTACATGTAAATAATTAATTTATCCACTCTTAAATTTTTATATTATTTTTATGATATTCATATTCAGTTTATGTTAAAAACGAACTGAAAATTTACATCTAGACAAAAACGTAACGTGAATGATACATTTCTAAGAAGCTGTCATGATGCAGTCTTTTCTGTATAAGGATAAGGATCAAACGATGGCGTAATACCGATTAGAGTTTAAAGGTCTGCAGTAGAACGGTTGATAACATCAATTTCGAATAGAAAATGACTAAAGAACACACACAAAAAATATGAAATCAAATAGAGGTATTTTTATTCTAATTAAATAATAACTAAATATTTGATAGGCGTCTTTGACGAGCAAGTCACGATGATTCTGTTTATATTGCATACGTTTAAATTTTGTAGCAAATTTTTTCTGATTACAGAAACTCTGCTCAAACATACTGCAAATTTTACTCTAGAAAAATTCACATTTTCTCGCTTAAAATTATTTCTAAACGGAAACTTCAAATTCGTAATTAGCGACCTCAAAAATCATTTTTAGAGGTAAATTTAAAATTTGTCAGTGATTGGAAACCATAAGTCCGTCATTTATTATTTAAAATAAAAAAATATTGAATCATGGTGTCATTCTACTATAATAAAAAAATAGTTTACGAGCGCTCACAAAAATAAAGCTATTTTAAATACATATCCCATTAATTATTTGCTTAAAATTACATACAGAATTTAAATTTTAGTTATACATTAAATATTAATAAAAGGAATAAAGAACGTTTTAAAATATGCAAATTCTAATTTTTTTAAATTCATTCATTATACGGTTTTGTGTCTTTAAAAAACAATAAAATTTATTATGCACCCAACAAAATATCTCAAAAGATCTCAGTGGCCTAATTTCGACTTTTATAAGGCACCAGATCGTCAGATTGCTTAATTAGAAGGAATGCAAATTTTTACAAAGACGTGCGTTGAATAAGAAACTATAAAAAAGGTTTTCTTACTCATGAGTATACCTGGGAAAATCTTATACTACAAGACTTATTAGAGCGAAACAAATGAAGTGTGTGTCAAGTTTATGAACACTATATTAACCGCAATATTATACAAATGTAATTAATTAACACGGTAAAGTTAGATTAGATTCACCTTCTAAATTCAAATAAAATAAGGACTTGATAAAGAATGCGATAAAAATGAATACAAAATCTTGGGATATTTTGTATATTGTGTGTTGAAATCAATATATGATTACTACCTATAAGAGCCATTGTCTAAGCATTTTTTTAATATTTCAAATTAGCAAAAATTAAAACAACTAATTAATAAAGCATACACTGTTAAAAATGTCATGAAATTTCATGTACATTCAATGTACATACATTTTTCTAAAGGTGTATATCTATTATGTAATTATGGGTTACATGTCTAATCAACACAAAACAAACTCAACATACAAATTCAATATTTTCAAACTCAACATTTTCAATTTCAACATTTAACAAACTCAACATTTTCGAATTCAACAGTTTCGAACTTAACAGTAAACAATACGAATAATATAAAAATAGTTCGAACAATATAAATAGTTCGAACCTAACCTAGCTTAACTTAACATAACCCTAACCTAGCCTATGCTAACCTAACCATTAACAGAGTATCGCCTCTCCTTAGTAATGTTTTAATCCGATACACATAAACATCGTATACTTAGTTTGAACCTAACCTAACCTAATTTAGTTCGAACCCAAACTAACATTACCTAACATAACCTAACATAACCTAATTTAATGAAATATCTCCGTGGACAAGCGCGCAATACTCATTAAATTCTTTGATACAAATCGTTATCATTCATTTGTATTATTGACAGTTATTAACACAGATTTAAGATTTAATTTATGTTACGAGTAATATTATTACACTTGATTGTAAAAATACAATATAATTCATTAACATAAAAATAATGTAGAAATTGTAACTGTTCAGTTTGTCGAATTTTGATTTTGAAAATGTTGAGTTTGAATGTTGAAATTGCAAATGTCAACATTTCATAATGGTGATTAGACCTGTTACCGTAATTATGTATATGCAGATATAGAATATGATAAAGTAATGTACATGTAACGGAAGCATTTTTGAAGTTTTTTATACTTACACATGTTCAGCCTATTATTTTTTAAACGATTATTTTGCCAAGCATTGCATTTACAAATAGTCGTATATATTTACTTATTAGAATTCATTAAATATTAATGATAAAGAACGTATCATAAAATTATAGTATATTATAAATTAGAGAGGGATAGGTGAAATAACCAACTGTAGCACTTCAGAGGAAATATTGAAAACTAAATAAAAACACAATATATGTAATAATATATTTCCCACTCCCCGAGCGCAAAACGTTATTCGTCCCCTATATCCCGGGGTTCAGTAGTACTTTCTTTACTTCCTAGGGAGCAAAATAAGTACATCTCCGGAAGAAAGATAAAATACCGTACTCTGACGAAACCTTGGAGCGTGAATATTCACGATAATATTGGTCGATATTTCGCATGTGATGCATATGATTATTGGTGCTCGTAGATTTCGCCCAAGGGCGGGAAATCGCCCCGGAATTATAAAATAGTACATCTAGGGCGAAAAGGAAGCGATTGGAGACACGCGTCGAGTAAGGGGGGGGGGGTGATTAAAGATGAAAATAAAAACATAGTGAAGTTATAAAATTCTATAAGCAAAAAGTAACTTACCTTTTTTGGACGAACATATACAAAAGCAATTAAAAATTGGGTTATTACAGAGAAAAACGATGAAGGTTGCAAATGCAACATTATGCATGCGATTTATTTATTAATTAAGTTCAAATAAGGTGAAGATCGTACGATATTATTTCTGTTTTTGTGTGCTCCGTATCGATAATAAATGTTTAATAAACGGTTCTTCTTCGCACGCAGCAAAAAATTACAAGAAACACGTAATATCGTAACGACCAATATTCTATGTCTGCTCAGCGTGTAATGGGAGCAATGTTTGCAATTTTCTGTCTAGTCTAGTGTTATTTCTGAGATGATACTTAAAAAAATCACAGTCATACTTAATTCATAGTTTTAATAAAAATATATAATACAATATGACATATTAAATAATAAATGATATATTGCATCTGAACCTGAGACAAATTGCATACAGAATTATGAATCACGTTTATCTGACGTTTCCTAAAGAGGGTAAATTGAAAAGTGTTGTAAAGTTTGATTAACTTAATATTTGCGAGTTGTTCCTAAACGTATATTTACGGCATACTTGATAGGTTATAAAATAATGCAGATTATATTTTTCTAATTAAATAATAAATAATAATTAAATAACATATTCATTAAAGTAATAAAATATTATGTCTCGTACAAATTTTCTTTAAATCATCAACATGCCTATATACACAAAAACTATATTATATATTACTTACGAAAACATTAGAAAGGAAACAACAATTTTTTATATTCACAAAGATGAACAAAAATGTAAAAAATGCTAAGAACGAACTGAAGAAATTCGTATGTCATAAAACATTAAAACCAAATTGTTGCTTAGAAAGAGATGATATTATTTTTTTATGCCATTGGCTTCGCCGTCTCTAAGGTAAAACTCCATTTTACGCCCTTGATACAAAAATAAATGTTGTCTTACACTAATATTCATTGAAATTATGCGAGACGGAATAAAAATACACTGACCAACAAAATATTATTGCCTAAGTATTGATAGCGGATTCTTACAAGATTTTGACTCGGAATCTGATCTTAAAAATATTAGTTTAAAAGTGTACGAAAATGGATACTTGGCATTTTTTTAGTTATTATAAAAATAAAGTGTGTTTTTTACGCGATAAGAATCAACTGTAAAATTTAAGACAAAATACAGTTGTTGCGAATTAGTATGGCTGATAGTTTCCTAAATTCAAAATTATTTTCTGAACATTTCCAAAATCTGTAAGACTCGGTCATACAATAACCTCTTAACGTCTAGGGCATGAAGGAAATCCATGTGATTAAAATTTTCATCGGGAACTTTTTCGCTTAGAATGACGTTCGGAAGACTTTCTAGTAGATCTGGTATATTCTGGGGAAAAAAATTTGATTGATTGGTCATTTTTCTATAATGACAATAAAAATTGTCATAAATAGTTAATTAAAAATTGATTAATACAACTGAATTACATGCAATACAAACTACAGGAAGTCGCGTGAGAATTGCTAAAAAAGAAAAGTTTATAAATACAAGCAGTTTTGTTAGAATAATATAAAAAATCGATTTTTAATTTAGATCTTAATATTGCAATAATTAATTTCAAAATTACAAATGGAAAAATATTTTACCTGTTCTACAGCTGTTTCATCACCTCCACCATAAAAAATGGCTACAGGTGTTGATATTTTTGATAAATCATAATCTGGTGGTTGAGTTTGATTGTATTTTGCATAATTCTGTATTTCACCGTAATCGAAGGCACGAAATTTATCTGTATATAAAACAAATATTCTTTTTAAGAAGTATTTAAGGATTTATTAATAATATTTAAACTACGGTTAGAAATTTAACTTCACAAAAAAAATGGTTAATTACTAAACTCTTTTTGAAGCCTTTCTATCAATGAAGAGCTAGTTTGTAACTTTATTTTATGCAAATTTCAATAGATTAAAATTTTAAGTTTTGGATATGCTGATTTTTTTAAATTTGTTCAACAAATAAAATAATGGTTTTTTGCGTTAAAATACACGGGTAAAAAAATATTTTTTAGTAACTTTTGACATGGAATTCATTGGAACTAGAATAAAATATGTAAAAAATTTGTTCAACCATAAAAAAATTTCGTTTGCCCCTTAAAAACATTTTTTTTTTAAATGAATTTTAAAAAATCTATCCGTAATGGTTTAGAAAATGTGTTTTTAAGTGTATTCTAATTTTCTTGAATTTGTAAATTAATTTAGAAAAATTTAATAGTTTTTTTTCAAAATAACAAATATTTTTTCGCTCAAAAATTTATTAGTTAAAAAAATTTGTTACACTTTTTATTGTGGTACTTTTTGTATTTTTTGAACGACTGTTTCATACAGCTGATTTTGTGTGTACATCCTCCCCTTTACTGTCAATTATCAAAATTCGTTTGCACACTACAAATGAGCAATTTTTAAGTATATTTAGAAGTCACAGTTTCAGTAGTCTAAACTATGTGCCGATTTTCTTTGGTTTATGTATTAAATAATTAACTATGTTAACAAAGAAATTCTAAAAGGACAATACGTAATCGAATAGAAATATTTTTTTCTGGGTTGGATTATTATTACTTAGTTTTCTTAAAATTGAGAGTGGTATAATATTGTATATGGTAATTGTATTGTGGTAAGTGATTAATAACATTTTCTGAATTCAATAGTAATTTAAAATATGTCGAAAATTTGGATATTATTTAAAACAATTTAGTCTTAGAATCTTAGTTTGCAGTTTGACAAACATGTGAAATATCAAGAAATCGTTTAGTGGTTCAATTTTAAGATATTTAAATTCACGTGGTAATAGAAATTAATTTTTTAAACATTATAAATGAATGCCGATAAAAAATTAATATTAAACTTACTGGCCAATACTAGTTGAAGACAGTGAATGAAAAGCTGCATAGATGTCCCAGCTGGATAATGATAAAATATTGAAGGGAATAGAGTCTGAAAACACACAGGTTAAAGTTGGTTAATGTCATAATTATTAGTGTATAGAATTATTTTGATTCAGGTCAACATCTTGAAATATTCTTATATTTAACTATCATTACAGGAATCTTGATCATTACCGAAATTCAGGTTGGTTGAACATAGTAAGTAGGAAAATAACAAACAAATATATAACGTATGTTTTGTAAAAGAGAAGTTTCTCTTTTAAAAAGTGACAATTTCACTAATTACAAAAATAAATTCAGATTCTTTTGATACAGCATTAAGAAAAATAATAATATACGATTATCAACGCTAGCGGTAACAATTAATCCTTGAGAAAAACTGGACATGACTTCATTAAATTCTATAAGTTAAACTGATACATTTTATGTACTACACCTAAAATGAATTTGCCCATACCTTCAAGCCAACATTAAGGAATGTGAATAAATATAAGAAAATTAAGGGATTATGATTACTTATTTTTCTATTTTGTAGACTTTAACGATAGCTGAGCAGTTTTAAATACAAAACAAAATACATCGATGGAGTAACTTCCTTTGCGTCCCAGACCCTATATCCGCGAAGCTTCTTCTAAAGTTTGTAAGGGCGACATTTGTCAGAAGATCGTTTTTGTTAAGCGACTAAGATATTGTATTAAAAAAGTATATGTCAAGGTAATGATTAATGTAACGGCAATTTTCAAAACTCCCTTCTCAACAGGACTGTATCCCTTTATGAGAGTATAATAAATACATACATACATACACACCGATTTTGTAAAAATTATAATTTTTTCTTTGAGCGCTGTTATGTGGTATATGTAATATACAGTAATACGAATTGAAACATAATATTTTTGTTGCATAAATGTATGTAAAGCTTGAATCACTAGGTAGAAAAAATTGTATTAAATAATTAATTAAAAGCATACCTATAAATATTAGTTCATGTGATAAAAGAAAATACAAAATTAGTATCCTTGCTCCAACGATATTTATTAAATTGAATTTGAGAAATGTTGAAGCCCTTCTTAATTATTGCAATATTTTGTGATGTTTTGATATAAAGCAAAGTCTTATGTGTCTTCAGTTATTTTCGGCTTATTAACTTAGTAATATGTCATTAATAACCACAAAATTACTCTTATGAACAACATTATACAAAAGATTTTATATATAATAAGTCGAAAATAACTGAAACTTTTATAATGCATAATAGTCATAGGGTCATAGCTTATAAGTAGTGTACTAAATTAATGCAGATTAATACAATAGTTATATTATATTACTGGGAGTAGTAAATATGTTTTACATAAAACCAATGAAAAGTAGGAAACGTCTGAATATGAAGAAAAGCCATTTAAAAGGCAATATGATTCGATATATGTAATTATAAAAACGAATAAAGAATTATATCAAAAAACAATTGCAAATAACTTACAGTATTCAATTGTTTCTCATTCTTCCCCGCAATTTTAAAATATGTTTCTAGGCAAAACTGTCTGAGAGGGTTGCCATACGTGCAGGCGTCGGCAGCTAGTAAGTTCAGGCCACTTCGAGGTAAGATTTCATACACTCCCAACGTTTCGCTGAATTCCTAAAATTGCACTAAATGTAGCACATAGAAATACTACAAGGATATTTAACTATCGCAAAATATTTTGAGATAGCACAATATTTAATTTTGAAATGAAACACGATTGAATTCTGTTCTTTCAATGTGTCAAAATTTTCTATTTTTTACACAGTTCGTTTTATTTTTAATTGCGATCGATTTTTCAAAAAAGGTATGTCATGAGGAGCCATAATGATATTAAATGACAATTTGGTTCGAGTGGGGACTCTTATCATGTTCTTTTCAAGACGAATACAAAACATTAGGAATAGACGGCGCTGCAATCATTTTCATGCAATTAACCGTCCAAATACATAAAACGTTTTTTAAAAGGGGTAGCAACTATAAACTTCAACGGGAAATGTGATTCACGAGGGGCATGCACATTTCAAATGGCAACGTGGGTCGAATTCCAAATAACAGAATAAAAAAATGTTTAGAAATTATCTCATAATGTCTTCTACAAGAGGTCCGATGAGTCAAACTATCAGATTTTCTTAACTTGATTTGAGTATGTGATCATTACGACCGCAAGTTCAGAAAAACCTCATAATTTGACGCAACTTCTCTGTTGCATAACACATTATGAGTTTATTTTAATCTATTTTTTATTCTGCAGACGAAGCTGTCTCGTTTGAAAGGTAATTTTGCGACAAATCCAAATCACTGATTCGCAATGATTTTCGCTTATTCAAATTTGGAGTCTATTAGTAAAGTCTTAGAAAATTTACTTGTATAAAATTAAATGAATAATTTTTACTATTTTTCAAAATTCTGACTCTGAAAGGGAAGTTCTCTTACAGCCGCTGTCAAAATTTGCACTGAATCGGCTCAGAAATGACGGAGATTTATTGACAATAATTTTTTTTAAATATCTCGATGCAAGGACTGGTTTAAAGATCCCTCAATAAGAAAATTTATGTTACTAGACAAAATAAGATTTATGAAAAGAAAGACAAATTTTCTTATAAATATTTTCTCGATATAAAGAAATCTGTTATTTACGACTACAGAAATAAGTATTTGCTTCAGAAAATATATCTACTTATGTAAATTTATTCAAATTTTAAAGCAATTTTTCTACTTTTGATCTCATATTAAAAGTGTAAAGAATAGTTTCCGTGATTATTCTGATTTAGATTAGATAGCATTTCATGATTAATTTTTCGAAGGATTGTAGTTAAAAGAAATATGTATCCTTCCAGTATATAGTATGATTAGTATACCGTAATCATTTTTCCATTGTTGAGTAGAAATTGAATCCAGCCTGGACGTTTGCGTCTCCAAAAAACAGTTGGAGCGAAGCTGATGACTAAACGAATTTTTTGGTTGTACTCGGGCTTCATTGATAGAAGAATGTAACTTTTAGTTGCTCCTAATGAATGCCCGATGAAAATAAGAGATCGTTCTTTGGTTTTCTTTAAGATGTAATCGATCATAGTGGACACGTCGATCGTTGCCATCTCATGCAGACTGCGACCATGAAATTTAAACGAAAACTAACTATACATTTGTTTATTTGCACGCAATAAATAATAAAACTTGATATCGAATCACAATAATTATGCACTTTTGGTTGTGAATAGTCATCGATCCCGCAACATTATTGATGCGAAAAAATATCACAAAAAACGAAACACGCGAAATTTTGGTAATTTTTATTTAAAATGCGCCAGATTGTCTTTCGAAACAATTTAAATGCTATTCTGACCACATCAATCGAAAGACCATACTCGAGAATGGTAGGGTACGGGTCACATTTAAGTCTATATTAATCTTTTTTCCGGTTGAAAATAAAGGTCGTAAATTAACTAAAAAATGTGCATAACCTGGACTGAATGGGTTAACAAGGCATATCACTACATAGATGTGGAAATTATGGATACGCTTTAGACAAAGACGATTTAGACAGAGATTGTGCGCTTGTCCACGGAGATATTCCATTAAATTAGTATTTCAGTTAGGTTATGTTAGGTTAAGTGAGGTCATGTAATGATATATATGCTGTTTAATGGTTAGGTTAGGCTAGGTTATGTTAGCGCTGTTAAATGGTATGTGTTAAATGGAAATGTACCATGATTGTGTTGAATGTACATGATATTTTAATGATTGTTGTAATTTATATTTATCCTGGCTGTACTGTAATTTCTTTAGTATAAATAATTCACCAAAGTTTGATTGGAACACTACAAAATAGAAATTAAGGTTGAAAAATGTTTAAGACACCGGAAGTAGTGCGCATCCTTTTAATTGTTATATCCTTACATTAAATACTAATTAATTTCATTTGTTGCTACTTTTTCAATTAAGATCGTCTTCTGATACTGGGTAACCTAAAGCCTTAACAAAAGTAATTGCATGAAAGAGGATATTTATTATCTCCTCCTCTCCTAGCCCATTCCAGATTTATAAATAAGCCTTACCTAAATTTCCAAAATGCATTGTTGACGTTGGGCGATAATTTCACATGAGACCTGCCGTAAACATTTCCCCGAATATTTCCAAGCCAAACGTCGTAACCGGCATCCGCCAAAAGATACACTGTACATGTTAAAAATAAAGAGAATAGTCATTTTGTGGCCCATACAAGAGGTTGAGCGAATCTTAAAAATACTTTCCGAAATCGTTTGATAAACAACTGAAAAATATAGTTCAAATTTAAAAAAGATTGTTTAATAAATACAGTATTTATTTATTGATTTACGCTCTGCAATTTTGTTAGAATGATTCATTTAAAAGTGGGTTTCAAGAATATCACGCTATAAAAAGTACTGTATTCTGAATTTCTTCGGAATAGCATTATTTATGAACATTACAATAAACGACTAAAAATAAATTTAGTCTCTTTAATAGCTTTTTTGCAATAACTCGTCTAGTTTTAAAGTTATTTCAACGACTAAAGGTTCATTTCAAAACTACAAGCCACCTTGACCTACAAAGAAGACATCTCCTGTTATAACCCTAAAACGGAGAAACATTTTCCGATTCCGCTGAAAAAAGGTCGATATATGCGTTATTTCGCGTCTAACTCGTTTCACTTAATAACTGCGCCAAAATCGTGTAAAAAGAAGTTGTAACTACTTTTACTTGCACAAGAAAACATTTTCGGCCGTGTCTAGTATCGGAGTAAGGCTGTTTTGGCCGTGCGGCTATAAATGGCGATTAAATTTGTGTATAATTTTTAGACGTTTAAGTTATTTATTGATTAAGTTTATGGTTTGCAAACGTTGTCAAAAGTAAACAAATCTGTACTTTGTTCATTTTAAAGCTTCCGTATCGATAATGGTGCAAGATAAAATGTACTACAAAAATGTACTGAACCTTTTTTGTAGTGCATTCAATTTTCTAAAAAAAAGTCCCGCAGAGTTCTTGTCTAAACTTAGTAGGTTAGCCATGAGCAACGCTTGAATTTGCGTCAAATATCAGGGATTAGAAAACGGTTATGGTCAACTTTTATGTTAAAGTTTCTAGCGACTAATCTATTAACTTTAGACTAGGCCTCTCTAGGACTTTTTTGTAGAAAACTTTGTACTCTACAAAAAAGGATTAGTACATTTTTGGCGTATCTTGCACCATTTTCGATACGGAAGCCTTAAAATGAAAAGAGTACAGATTTGTTTACTTTTGACAACTTTTGCAAATCATAAAGTTAATCAATAAATAACTTAAACGTCTAAAAATTATACACAAATGTTCTTAATAATATAACCGAGGTGTATGTATTTATAGAAACTTTCTTTTTAACGGTTTCGAGTTTTAATCGCCATTTATAGCCGCACGGCCAAAACAGCCTTACTCCGACACTAGACACGGCCGAAAATGTTTCCTTGTGTCCGCACTAGTGGCATAATCTATTTTATTAATTTCTTGGAGAAATTTTGTACTTCTTTGCAGTACATTTTCACTTACGTAAAGTATAAATCTATACAGAATCAGCTCCATATAAGAGTTTAGATGATTTTTTTAGATGACTGAAAATTACGTTATTGGAAATTTACTCCAATATTTGTTTGTACACAATTACATTAAAATCGTTCTAGTTTCATACGTAATTTAAATTCCGGAGAACTGACCAAGGCCACTTTTAGGACCAACGAGGGCGAAGATATCAGAGGAAGAAAGCAATCCATGTTGTAAAAAAACGACGGGTTTATCAGGTGCTTTTGGATTTGTAGGGCTACCAGGAACACGATGAAATTTTATATTGTATCCATCAGATGTTGTGACCAGATGTTCTTCTGCCGGATATCCATATTGCTGGACCAGGCCAACCTGCGTGTATTTCATTGTTGTAATTATTTTTCATTACTTTGTTCTACTAAAATTGAATTTTAGTGTAAATTTGTTCTAACAATTCGTAAAAAAAGTACGACCTTTTTAAAAAAATTATGTATGCTAAGTAGAAACCGTCGTTGAAATAAATCGAAACTACCACTGATTACGAATCTAATCCCAAACTTTTAAAATTCAAAATGGCGTATCCAAGATGGCAGACAAACATGTAGAAATTTCGTTGATTGAGGTGAAAATGGGAATCCAGACATGTTCGACGTCGCTGATTACTAATCCGGATTCAAATTTTATAAATAAAAAATAACGATTCGAAGATGTCCCACGAAATGTACAAATTTCTTTGATCTTGAAGAAACTGAGTACTTTTAGGTGGTTTTCCGAGGTTTTAAATTTTGTAGTTCGGTTCCCGGGATTCCGAAAAACCCAGTGTACCCATTTTCATCTGGAGCAACGAATTGTTTACATTTTTATCGCCGTATTGAATCTGTTATTGTAAATTTTAAAAATCTGAGGCCATGTTCGTAATTAGCGATCCCGAAACCCCCCTAATCCCAGTTTAACCTCGATCAAGTTACTTTTTACAAATTTGATCCGCCATATTCGATCCACCATATTGAATTTTGAAATTTTCTGTCTATACTCGTGATCAGCGACTCGAATTGACAGTCGAATTGACTTAAAAGTTGTCAGTAGATTTTAGGATCGCAGATTTTGAATGTAGTGTCAGATTTTCAAAATTAAAAATGATAGATTCAAGATGACGACCACTTAAAACTAAACCTGAGATAATATCTACAAAAATGGACGGTTGGGGATTATTGAATATATTGTACAAATAAATAAAGATCCTAAAATAAATCGCATATAAAAAATATAAAAATCGATAGTAGCATAAAATACAATAAACTAAAGTAAAATGGCCGTTAAAATTTAATAAAAAATTAGTCAGAGATAAAACACCATTCGGTAAAAATTACCAATAAGTATCTAAGACTAAAACGTGAAAATAACTATACGAAAGATACATTAGTTAAAATTAAAGTTAAAATGGCGTGTCTGAACCTAGTTACGAACGTTTTATTTTTCTTCTGATTTTTAATTATCTTCAATACACATGGTTTTTATACAATTTTTAACATTCAATTTGCTATAGGAGCAAAGATTTTTAAAGCAAATGAATAGTAAAATTATTTATACGTACGAAATCGAGCACAGCGTGTTTGGAAACAGGAAAATGTGCAGAATCATTCAAATTTCTGACAACCACCAATTTGTCATCAGGGGGACCAAATATACCAAATCCCAAAAACGATCCAAAACAATTCAATGAACACAACACAAAATTTAAAGCGATCCACAGAAACGTTGCCATTTTGTCACTTCTTACAGTTGATTACTTCCGAAATTCTTTTATTTGACTTTCGCATATTACACCCAAGCTTTCGGCTATCGAAAAACTGTAACGAAAAATTATAAAATAACTACAAAAAAGAACTAATATTATAGTGAGGTGTTTTTTAAATTTTGCAAGAATATTTTCTCGCGGTTACAATCCGACTGCCAGAAAATTCACGATGATCAAGGAATGTCTTGGAAGGGCGTTCACTTTTTTTTTATCCGGTCTCGGAAACGACGAAGTTGTTTTTTAATTCATGACTACCGAAATACAGAATGGCCACAAAAAGGTATTTGCATACGTAACGGGTATAAATAAACGTAATAAAAAGCACTGCATTCACAATTAAGTTAGTCGTTTTACTACACGGAAAGAAGTAAAAAATTGTAAATAACGGTGATTGAAACCGGTGACTTCATTTATGCATTTAACTTAATAAAAATAAATTTTCAGAAATTATCTGAACTGAAGTAGCTTTTAAGTAAACAGCCAACTTAGTATCAAACAAGTACACATTTTGATAACATTTTGTCTTGGATTAAAATAATATAACATATGTAATTCCGGCAAATATTTTATACCTTGAGTAGGTCAGTTCGCTATAAAATGTCCATTTCTTAACTATTTTAAAAATTATATTTAAAATTTAATACTTAATTTGGGAAGAGGACATGGATATATTTACTAACAATTACTAATTCAGATTTAGAATGTATTACATTACACTGCGAAATATAAAATATAATTTAACTGAAATAGTTAGTACATTCTTACCTATAAATTACCTTACCTATAAACTATAATAATTTATATTATATTCTCAAAATCTTCAGTTCTTTTTTATTTGTTTCAGTATAAAATTGTGTGTAAATACAAAATGGTACCTATATTAAAACAACTTAATAGACCACAGAAATGGACTTTGAAACTCCAGGAGGACTAGTTTCCTGGATTATTATTCAGTTCTCCCTTTGGAAAGATTCCAATGGGATTGTATCAGGATTCACGCGAAGTTTTTTTCTTAATTTCGATACTTTTTCATGAGTTGAAACATTCCATCGTATACTAGTCGTTTCACATCTAGTCCAAAAATAAAGTCCAACTGTCCAAAATTATTGTGAGGAACCTTTTCTTTTGCGATGATATTTGGGAGATCTTCAAATAAACTTGGTAAATTCTAAAAACAATGACTCATAAATATTTACATCGTAAGACTTATAAGTATTTTTAAATTTGTTTTTTAAAACATATGGGAAATCTCAGAATTTGTTTATTAATTAAACTTTAAATTATGTGTCACTAAAATATTGAGAACTTAAATTCGCTTGGAATAATGATTTTAATTGTCCAGACCCTGTCGGCAATGTCCTTACAAAATGACATCACTCCAAATGTATTCTAAATATTGATTTTACAAATTCCACATATTTTGAAACAATTTATGTAATTCCATAGCAAATTTTAGCTAGACCGATCAAGAGTAGGAATGAGTAAATTCATACTAATGACATAACTGATTACTTAAGTACCTTTGTCATACTCTGAGCGCAAACTTATATTTTGGTCCCTATATCGCGGGAGCAAAGTAGCACTTTCTCTGCCTAGGGAGCAAAATAAGTTTCTCGTAATCTGTACGCAAAATTCTATTTTGCTCCATATCTCCCTATGAAGATAGAATGCGCAACAAATTATCAAACTCAATCTACCATTAACTTCTTATCTATGGATTAAGTGGATACATGTCCGGACTTTTTGCACTTTTATATGACTAAGTTTCTGAGATTTACCCATATGTCCGCAACATATAGTATTAATGAATTTTAGAATTGACTATGGAATGTGTGTCATTAGACAATTGGGCCAATTAAAATTTGTTTTTCAATCGTTGGGGTATTCAAAATTATATTGACTAGATGCTTAGACAACTTTTAAACCTGATCCCACACAACCCACTGTCCTGGGGACAGCCTCAGGAGCTCCTCAGGACGTCCAAATGACCGCTTTTACCATCCTGTTAACGTCCACAGGACATCTTCAGGACACAGGACGCCTTGAGGACGTTAATAGGGCGATAAAAGCGGACATTTGGACGTCCTGAGGAGCTCCTGAGGACGTCCCCAGAACAGCGTGCTGTGTGGGATTATGGTATAAAAGCAAATTTTTGAACGTGAAAACCACATTATGAAAAGAAAATTAAAACGTACAGGTAAATAGGGTGCAGGTCGAACAATCGAGAAATAAAAAAGCCGACAGGTTAAAAACCGAGAGCACAAAAATTACTGTCTGCTTATCGATGTGTCTATTTTTTGAAGTGTCGATTTTTTTACTATCGGCTTTTCGAATGTTGGTTTTTTGATTCTCGGTTTTTTGACTGTCGGATTTTTTATCCGTACCCAAGACTATTCTATATTTGATAATATTTGCACAATAGAGTGTTACCTCTTCCAAAGAAGTGGCGTCGCCGCTGCTGTAATACAATGCAACTGGAACTACAATTTTTCTTGTATTATAATCTGGTGGCGTTGATTGGTTATACATTAAATAATTCTGTTGCTTCCCATAGTCATATTCGTGGAATCCATCTAAAATTAGTATAATAAAATGTATTTTATTGTATGGAAAATTTGCATAATCATTTTATAATTGTTTACTTCTAAGCATGGGTCTGACCGATTTTTCAGTAGGCAAACCATATTGTATTCCACCTATCTCTATAGGATAAATGTGCGCGAGGGAGTAATGGTTGTAGATTAGTAGGTAGTGGGGGGCACAGGACACTTGGAGCGACTTCATGCGGATTAGTTCCATTCTGTAAAGATTGTCTCAACACAGGTGATGCAATTTTCCGCAGAGTAGCATAGGCATTGCCGTCCCAGAAGTTTTAATTAATGTAATAATTACGACACTAGAAATGTCGTGCTAGAGTATTTTGATGGAATAATTTTATTTTTAATCAGCAAAAATTGTAATTTTGTTACATTCTATTTTTTTCGCAGAAACGAGAGAATGAACTTTTAAATAATTCAATTAAATTTTCATTTGCAGATTCAAGTCCTTTGGACCCACGACATTTATTTTTATGTTTCGTTTCAAAAGGTGTCTCGAAAAATTTCGGCAAATGGATTTTTAGGAAAATAAGTATATGAAAGTCTAAAAATAGTCCAATAAATAATTTCGATATATTTTCAGAGTAACTAATGCCGAGAAGATTATTTTATCCTTTTACTTACATGTGAGAACACATTGAATGACATGACGAAATAGTTGCACTGACGTCCCCGCAGGAGCGTGATGAAGAAATACGGGAAGCAAAGTCTGTAATAAAACATAAAGAAAACATATTTATTGCTAACAATACTTACAATATTAATCAATTTTCTATGAAGGTTAAAAGCATGGGCCAAACTTACTGTATTCATCTGGTCCATACCACCTCCTGAAAGTGCGAAGTAGATACCAAGACATAATTTTTGCAATGGGCTGCCATCTTTACACATATTGGCTGCTATCCAATTCAGATTACTACGTGGAAATATCTCGTATACCTCGAAAAGCTCTAAAAAATTCTAGACAATAAGAAAAATCATTAGTGGACGAAAACATCATTCTCCTACATACAAATGTGGCTAATTAAAATATGTCTAGATAATTCAGGAATACGCTTATATCTCCTTATATTTCGTTGTACATATTTTGAAAATTATTGTTTAGTATTTTAATAAATAACTATTGTATAGTCTTGGTCACGGTTTTGTAGGAGTGTATTCTATAGACCTGAGTCAAGGTTCTGGGGTTTCAACGAAGCAATTTTCACTCTAAACGCAGTTCATCATCGAGTTTAAATCCTCTAGAAATATATGGAGAATAAATCTCATCGAAAATATTCGTGGCTTACATGACACCTTGAAATATATTGATTCCTCAATACAGCCAAGTCCCGGTATATTTTCTCGCTCGGTTCCTCGTCTTCCCCTCCCGTTTCCTTATATTTGTCAAAAGAAGAGGAGCGCCGCTTCTCCCACTCTCCTCGGGCCCTTCCTGAGGTCCCAGAACGCAAGGTGGGGGAAATAGAGAGCGGCGACAGACAAACATAACGAGACGGATCTGGGCAAATATACTGGGACGAAAATATAGCAAGACGCAAATATACCGACACTCTACTGCAAATGGCTGCTAGCGAACATGTACTCAATAATCTGCATTGTTAAAAATGACATGAAATTTAATGTAAGGCCAATACCCACTAACACATTCAATTTAATTACTTCGTAACTAATATATATCTTAATGTGCAGGAACATAAGTCTTAGAGCACTATGTTTCAGGTATACCAAATTAAATTTACTGTACGTGTTCATTAAACTCAAGAGAGTTTAAAAATGTATATTTCAACTGCATGTACATGATTTTTAATATGTTTTTGCTAATATTTAATTACATGTGTATGAAATTAAAAAAAAAATAAATATATTTGCCAGATGTACGTACAGGAGCCCTTCCTTATTTTATAAAGCAGAATATAAATAGACACAAATCATAAAATCAGTATTTTGTTACAAAAATCTCTACAGAGTGGATTCAATTAAATGGATTAAAACTGCTCACTGAGTTGTCAAAAAATCTTTCCTAAATTATTCAAAATATGCATGAAATAAACTTGAATTGGAGAGGGGCATATCAAATGTAAAATAAGCGAATTCCGTACAGTTCTCAACGTACATTCTTTACATTTCACGGTTGTTATTCTTTTCATGTCTCACGGTTCTTGGAAAAAATGGACATTGCTATTAAATTAGAAAACAATAATCGGCAATAATAAATTATATTAAGCATTTTAGGAAAATTATGAAGAAAACCTATGTGTCTGTGCTGAGCATATAAACTCCTATGAAATGATTTATTATGTCGAAAAAGTTAACTACAATAATAACAATAACAATGATGATGATGGTGTTGATGACGAGGATGATGATGATAATGACGATGGTGATGACGATTATACTCGTATTAAATCTGCTGAACGAAGTTCAATCTTTTTTCCAATAACATTCCAAAACTACAACAAATTTATTAAAACCAAAGATAAACTGTATAAAAAGTCTCCATACAATTTTAAAGTTGTCGTTTATACAGTTTATACCATTTATATAGTTTGAAAATCCGCGAAACCGTTTGCCATTTTTTTTTTTGTTATTTTTAGGTACATGTCACTATTTTAAAGTGGCTAAGAGCCAGATCGCTAAATAACAAGTTTGACAAAAATAAAGGAAAAGAAGAATATCATTATTTTATTTTGTGTTATTTATTCCTTTATACTGGTAACAGCCTTTAAATTGTTATGACGAATAGTCCGTACTTAAATATTTCTATTTGCACATACTAAAATAATGAAAACAACTTTAAACTTGGGTGGCGAAAAACAAAAATCTTGTTTCTTATAGATCACTATTTTTTTACTAGTCATTGATATTTTTGAAGAAAACTTCTCTTCGCGATCGCGTATTGACATGATACGAGGACAAGACCTCAATACTCTGCAAATTTAATGCTATACGGTCTTGCAAGAAACATTATAAAGAAAACAAGATTTCTGCTGCAAGAACAAGACCAAGACACACGTCTTCATCTTGAAATTAATCCCACTATTCGAGACTGAAGTTTTAATAAAGTATTCGATGCAATACACGGTCTTCTGAAATGGATGATGAAAAATTTGGTAGATCTCTGTTTTAGAAAAATTTTTAAAAATGTGTTTCTTTACCATAAGAAATTGTCGATTTACAGTGATAAATTGCAGCCATTGGGGTAATCGACGAGTGAAACGTGCTGTAGGTGCCAATGCAATAAACAGACGAATTTTGTCGTTATATTCTGGATTTGTAGCCAAGAGAGCATGGCCAAGGGTTGTGCCAATAGAGTGCCCCAGAAAGATAAGAGAGTTTTGTCCAGTTTCATTGAGTACATAGTCGACGGTGTCTTTCAAATCGATCGTGGCCATTTCATGAAAACTGAAAATAAATATTTATATTAAAAAAACATTAAGAAATGTTGGTAATGTAAATGTATATTTTGTGAAAAACTATGCAGTGTGAAAAGTGTATGCAGCAAATCTGGGATCAATTTTCGATGTCCTAATCAGAATAGTAAACATTGACATTTAATTTCTCGTCATGGTATGAAACGATCATTCAAATAATTTTTTATTTGTTATTCTGAATTTGCACAATTTTGCATATATCATTATAAAACTACCAACAATATGTAAAATATTTTTTTTTTAATTGTTATTTAAATTAACTATTAAATATTTAATACTTCATAACTGGCTTTTATTATTGTTCATGGCTTTTTAAACATATTAATAATTATAATCTAATTAACGCAATAATTATTTCGAACAAATTCCCTGATGCGTGGAAATGTGCATCGGTTTGCCCCATTCCCAAAATCGCTAATCCACAATCGCCTAATGACCTGCGAGTGATTAGTCGACTTCCGATATTATCTAAAATATTTGAAGAAGTCTGCTATTGTCAACTTCCCAATCATTGTAATAAATATAATCTCTTTCCAAAATTTCAATCGGGTTTCAGGCGATATTATGGTTGTGAAACAGCACTTCTAAATGTCTCAGAAGAAATTCTCACAAATTGGGATAATAATCTCTTAACAATTTTAGGATTATTGGACTTCACGCGGGCATTTGATACGCTGAACCATGATTTAATGATTGCTAAGTTATCATTTTATGGCGTATCGATGGGATCGTGTCGTCTCCTTCAATCATTTTTAGCAAATAGATCCCAATTTGTTTTAATGAATGTAGATAATCAGAACCTAACTTCTGCTTGTAAGCAACTTAAATGTGGTGTTCCGCAAGGAGCAAAATTAAGTGCCTTACTTTTTATAATATTCACTATTGACATATACGAGTGCTGTTACCGTGATAACAGAGATGTAAATATAAAAACTTATGCGGATGACACTCAAATTTTAACGGCTGTTGAACCAGGCGATATCGGGCAGGCGGTGCGCGATCTCAACTCGGATTTGCTGAATGTTGAGAAATGGGCTGATGACAATGCACTGATAATTAATCCTACCAAATCACAGATCTTGCTGATAGGGAGTAGTAGTCGACGATCCAAGGTTGATCTGGGAGATATCACGATTCGTATTAAAGAGAACGATATTCCTATTGTGCAGGAAGCTAAGAATTTAGGTCTTCTTATTGATTGCAACTGGACCTTTTCTTCACTTGTCTCGAAGAAACTGCAAGTCGCGTATGCGTCCCTGCGGCGTTTATATCCTCTAAGACGAGAGCTATCGACTGTCACCAAATTACGATTATGTGAATCTCTTGTCCTTTCTCACCTTAACTACTGTATTCCAGTTTATGGTCCTTGTCTTTCCAAAAAGGATTGGTCGAGAATGCAAGCTCTACAAAACTCTTGTATCCGATTTGTCTATGGAATCAGAAAATTTGATCACATTTCTGAAACTTTTTGCAGATCTGGATGGTTGTCGGTGCATGAAATGATGGAAATAAGGACTTTAAGCTTGGTTAGTCGACTGCTTACTTCTGATACCCCTGATTATCTTCGTAATAGTCTAAAGAAACTTGGAAGTTCTGGCGCACCTCACCGAGACTTTATTTTTTCATCCCTTTGCTAGCCGGTACACAAATCTGCCAAATTTAACGGTGCATTTTCATACTTCGCGGTGAGAATATTTAACTCGTTACCGTTTCCAGTGCGAAAGATGGTTGAATCAACTCGACAATATTATTTGTCTGTGCGGTTAAACGTCTATATTTTTCTCGACGTTAGTATTTTCGTTTGCTTTTTCTCTTTCGTGCACTCAGTTATGTTACAATACTTATTTCTTCTCATTTTGTATTTGTATTTTTATTCTTCTTTGTCTTATAATATCTGCGTTAATTACAAAATTTGTAATATAAAAAAAATTTTTATTTGTATTCCTCGCAAGTATTTTTTTGTACGGGTCAGTCTGTAAAACAGCTGCTGCTGTGGCTCGCCCCTTGAGCGATCTGTTTGTTCAATTATTGTCCTATTAATTGTATCAAATGGTTGTGTCAATAAAGACGTATAATAATAATAATAATAATAATTATATGTATTTAAAAAAGTGATTAATAAAAAAATGGGTTCCACGTGTTTAATTAATGTGATATGTATTATTGACATAAACTCTGTGATTAAGTACATTCACAAAAAAGTAGTTAAAATAACCAGAAATATTATTGGTTTAACTAGCAATATTGTTAAAACAATTATTTTTCTAATTAAAATACCTGGTTATAATAACCAGAAAAAAAGTACGGACGTATTTAACCAGAACATTTTTTTGAGTGTATTATTTAATTCATTTCCTAATTTCAAACAACTTAACAAAAACGCAGTAGGCTTATCATATCTGTTGCTTGTTGATGTGATGTTTAACAACAATCCAATTAATGGATGATTTTTTATTCGTTCACTATAACAAACGTGTAACAAAGATTATCAAATTTGGAAAAAATGCCTAAAAATGTAATAATATTTATTCTTATAAATTTGTATCGAGCCATTACACCTTAAAAGTTTAATTTGATATCTTTCTTCATTGGAATGGACTCAAAATGACGTCACAGTGAACATCTTATTTAAAAAATGTCCGGATGCTATATCTCAGAAATTACGAACTTCTTAAAAAACATGCTAAGAATGAAAAATTTGTTTGCGGGCCTTTGTAATGTACCAGACATATTCCACTAAGCTGTTGGCTAGGTGACTTGAAAGATGTGAAAATTAATTTTGTAATCAGGCAAACCCGATTAGTATAATTAGGTATACTATTGACCAAATTAATGATTGGTACTAAAATGGAATATTTTTAAAATTGTTCAAACTAATCTTAGTTTCATTATCTATTGTTAATTCTCTTAACTGGTTACATTAATTCTCTTAACAGTTACTACAAATCGAGTAATTAAAAAGTAGTCAAATTGAATGCAAATTTTTTTGTAAAAAAATCTAGAAAAGATTCGCAAAATACATTTTTAAAATTTTTCATTATAATGCTATGAACTGGTGGTAATTTAGATGTTTCAAATCTAATATTTATCGCAGTTTTAGTATATTTCATTCTCTTCTTTTTACATTATTATTCTCCCAGGCCGGTTTCTATTCTGTGTACCGTTAACCAGGAATAATTTTCAAGGTTACCATCAATATTTCTTTGGTGTTCTGTAATCTGTGTTTGTAATTTCCTTTCTGTTCTCCATAAATTTGATTTTGGAAAGTGAACATTGTGTTTTTTAAAACTAAACTAAACCCTTGAATAAATTCGTCTAATGGTAGGGAAGTTTGTTTAGATAGTGCATTCCATCTAATTTTAATTATTAGAAGATTGATCTCAACAAACGTTGATGAAAAATTACACTATATCCAGAGATGTTAGTCGATAATTTTCAGAGATTTTAAAAGATTTGATTTTTTTCTCTGCAATTCCAGCTTTCTTTAACATGATGTGCATTTTTGTATCTAACATTTGTTAGAATATTAAATTTGTGAAAAACTTAGCCATGTTGTATGTGACTGAATCAATAGTAAAAACTATTATCCGTAATGGTCCTTCTTTATTTTTTTAGGAAGTCCATATACTCTAGGTATGATAACATTGTCAGTTTTTAAATATTTACTGGTATTTTTGTTTATAAAGTATTCTTTTTTCAGAGTAAAATAAGAGTTAACTTGTTTGGTAATAGTGTCGAGCGCACTCATATTTAGAGCGTTTGATTGCAGAGGAGACTCCTAATAAATCATTGTTTAAAAAATCATAAGCTGTAAATGTATTTGGGAGATTATTGACAAAGTGCATGTACGTAACGAGGAGTAATGAGTTTATCCAAAGTAGCCAAACATTTTTTTTCATGTAGATATTTTACCGTTTAGACAAGTCGTACATACTTTGATTTTTCAGAAATTCTCAGGCAACTTCTTTACCTAAACTTCCAAAAATTGCTGTCAGTGTCGGGTGACAGATGCTGGTGAGACCTTCCATATACATTTCCCCTTACGTTTCCAATCCAAACATCATATCCAAGGTCCGCCAGAAGATAAACTGTAAACAAGGATACTTCTTAATAAAAAATTAATTTTAGATCTTACTTGTAAGTGAGAACATAAAAAAAACATTTAAGAAACATTAATCAATTCATCTAATCGTAAACTACTTGAGTTTTAGAATATTAATTTTCCTACTCGCAATAAAACTCTTATAAAAGCTTCATTTGCATGCACAAAATGTCATAAAAATTCATGTAAGTCTTCATATTAACATTCTTTTGTTGTCAAATTGTAATTAAGCATTCATTATCAATGTATTTTGCACATTACAACATCATCTTACCTATAGTCGAAACATAGAAAAAAGTCATTCAACAAGTTTTGTTAATTTCAAGTGAATATAAGAAAAAATGACGAGTCTTGATAATTATAGTAGCAGCTGATACATTTACAATGTTCTTAATAGCGTATTTTTATAAAAAGTACAAATCACACAAAACATGTTTGGAACAAAAAAGATAGAGCATCAAATTATCTACAAAAAAGGATATATAAAAGGTGATATTCTATAATTAGACCGTCTGGTCAATGAAGACGAGTTTTTAACAAAGCGGTCAAGAGGAAATTAAGCTGTTATTGATTATAAATATTATGACATAAAATTAATAATAATAATAATATCCATTATGTTATATATTAATATTTCGATATATGTTGGGGGTCGAAGTTTTGAAAATGATTTTCAGTTTTAGACCAATAGTTGGGTCTACCAAGCCCTGCACATTCCATGAATAGATGAGCCAAAGGCCACAGGGTCTAAGCCTTTAGTTATACTATCGAACTATGACAAATATTTTTTGCGACTATTCAAAGAAACCATTTACTTGAATGCAGTCTAATTTTTTTGAAACAACTAAATTTGTTTTCAATATATGCAACTGCAGTAAATATTTCATATTACTAAAAATTTGCACACTGTTGGATGAGGGATATATAATTTTTAATTAATGAAACGTTATGGAGAGTTAAAAAATATCCAAATAAAACTTGACCAAACATTTCTTTCAGCTAAAAACAAAATTAACTACTATATATCTTTTATTACAAAAAAAAATACTTGACACAAGTGAGGTATAATGAAGTTATTTCAGCATACATAAAATTTCATACATTTATTGTGGCATAATTGGATAACTTCCACTTTGCAATCATTAACAAAAACCAGGTGTAATGAATATAACTAATTGAAAAGTACTAACCGAGTCCATTTTTGGGGTCACAGATGGCAAACATATCAGATGAACATAAAATCCCATGTTGTACAAGTACGACTGGTTTTGACGGCAATTTTGGGTTCGATGGACTTCCCGGTATTCGATGAATTTGCAAAATGTACCCGTCGGATGTAGTTAATTGATGTGCTTCCGCTGGGTATCCACTTTCTTCCACCAGACCAACCTATTATTTTTGCAAATCCGTTATATTCGTAAATATGTGTGACAAGAAAATAGAATGATCAGTAAATAAAACATTATGCAAATGAAACCGGCAACATATTACACAATCTAATTAGTAAAGTAACTATACATTTTATATGGCCCCTATATTACAATTAAATTATTCTGATTAAGTCGATTTTACCAATGACACAATGACAGTTAAGGCTGACACAGCAAAAGCATACATGTGCTGTTTGCTCTGTTAAATTTCTTAGCAGATTTTGAAAATCCAATTCTTTTGAAATTAAATAATGCAAAACATATAAAATAATAAAAATACATATGAGTTTTAAAAAAATTGATTAAAGTAAGTAAAAATTTCCAATTTAAGTGTGAGTAATTTAGCAGAAGTGAATAATAATGTTTTGAAACATGAATTTCTTTAAACAACGCTAGGTGGCGCACCAATCCATAAATGAAGTAGAATAGCGTTCGTCAGGCATGCATAACGGCGACGAACAGATTTATAGTTAACTGCAAGGAATTACAGAAGATAAACAGTCTGTTTAATAGCAATAATTATTTTCTATAATTTACACAATTTTTATACTTTGTTTTTTAATTTTAATGTCGAGTTTGTAATACTAAAATTCTGGATGGACAATTAAATGAATTACTTTGCTAGAACTTCATAAATAACCGTTCTTTCTAGGAACCTAATTTTGGTTTAAATTCAGATATTTTTATTCTTTTATTTATTTACTTACAAAATCCAATATCGCATGTTTTTGTTTTGGAACGGAAGCTTCTCGTAAATTTCTCACTAGTATGACGCTATCATCTGGAGGTCCAAAAAGTCCGAATTGTAGCAACGATGCCCAACAACAATTCCAACACAATGCAGAAAACAACACAACACTAAATCTTGCCATACTACACATATCACGAAACACAATTCAACACATGTAAACCGGTGCGAAATTTTGCACTTGAAGGTGGTTAGAAATTAACACAAAATTTTAAAAAATCTGTAGAAAATCACGTATTCAAACACCAACTTGCCTTAACCACGTTGTATTAATGTCTGTTGATAAATCTTCGTGGAGGAAGCTATTTAAAAAACTCGAATAATTTTTTGTCTAACACATTAATCATAATAAAGAACATATAAGGTTTTTCTTTCACAGTTGCAAACATATAACTTTGAATAATTGCACCCAATGTTGCTTTTGAGTGGTTTGATATTGAAACCATTATAAATGCCGATAGATAAGAAAAATAAAACATTAAAATGATGATGTATGCAAAAGATGTTTTCAGAATGTTCGTGCACGTGTACGTAGTTTTTATTACATATTACAATAAATTTATTAGTCATTTTCTTTTCAAGTGTGAAACTTGTATTAAAAGCAACTTACATGCATAGCAAATTTTTTTGTTACGCGCTCTTCAAGTGAAATTATGGCGTATTAGAAGTCCTTGTTAGAAATCCCTGAAACGTTTTTTTGTTGAGGTAATCACTGTTAACGTTAATTAACTGATGGTAAGTATAAATTAAATCAATTTAATTAATCGTAAATTTATAGCACAGTTTTGCATGTCGTTCCCATCGTCACAAAAAAAAACAGTTTAAACAATTGTCTCTAAACGTCTTATACAGAAAGGGTATAGCCGGGTAAGTATGCAAAAATTGCCCCCGCACGAATCCAGCCCATATTAGCAATTTTAATTGCTAACCATCTGAATATACAATCCTGTAAATATTAGCCCTCAATGCGTCTTATTTTGCCAGTTATAGAGGGGGAAAGAAAAATCGAAAAACGCGTTTTGAAATTTTCAAAACCTTTTTTCTTAGTTGTGTTTATAAGCGACACCCGCCATTTTTTATTACTTACTCCCTGAAGTGTAAATTTTGAGGAAAACATTTTGCCCGATTTTTTTTTTGGTGCGTGATAGTGAAAAAAAATAAAAACCGTAAATAGGCACAATATGGCGTCTAAATTAAACAGAATCGGTCGAATTTTGTTATTCAATGCATTTTTAGATTCTTGATTGTATATCTGAAGTTGAATTTAAAAATTGAAAATGTCCTATCCAACATGGCGAAAAATGTTGCTAAAAATCATTCGGGTCAACTTAAAACTTTTTACTTATGATTTTTTTAAGTTTTCTTATTACGAATTTGAGATATACCTACTACGTTTAAAAATATCTATAATTATTCGTCTGCAGTTAGCCTATAAAAAGTATAGTTTCTGGAGTTTACCACGTGGAGGTTGCAGTGCGTTTTCAAACTCCTTTTTTTGTAATTTTTAATTTTGTAATTTTTTTTCTTTTAGTTTTTTAGTGATTTTTGTTAAATACTTTTTTGTCTTCATTTGTTTTCAAGAAGCTTCTTCGCTAGAGAGAAGAGGGGATCCCATAATACATTTCAGCTCCAGCACCAGCAACGTAAAACGGGTTTTGGAGACACAATTCAATTTCCCAACTTACCATTCGGGGAAATTACCGAGACCTGTTTAATCCTAGATCGAAGTAACATTTACGCCATCATTCGACAGCCGCTACTACCATTACTTTACAGTTTTTTATGTGGTAACTAAAGTTCGGTCATTGTCGAGTTTTCGGAAGAAAATTTCTGACTTCGAAGTAAGAAGAATGCCATTGCCGGCTAATACATCGATACGCATCAGGCCCAGTCTATCTGTCAATGGACGTGGTCATTAGCAAACACAGTTGACCAATACTGTCATTAGTCGTCCCTCACCGTAGCCAGAGAAAGGCATTGCGTGCTCTTATAAATCTTGCCCGGACGGGAAAATTATTAAGCGCGGTATAATTTGCACTTGGCCGTATCATCCAAGCTGCACAGTTCGGGCCAAAGGTCTTTTTGATGATAATCGTGTCTACTAATGTAGGGCATCTACATTACGCCGCAAGGTCTAGTCAACAAGGTCTGGCCGTCATCAGTACCTATTCAGCAAGCTGTCGGGGACCACAGTTCTTGCTCTTTTGGAAAAATGTCGTGAGTGCTTCAAGCGTATTTGTTGGGTTATTGAGTCAAGCATAAGCATTCAACAAACGAGTTGACAGCTTATGGGCTTCAACAAGAAAGCCTTATTTGTCAAGATATTTAAATAGACGTCCTGGACCAGGTCCAGTTCTCCAGGCAGCAGCATGCTGTCGCTAAAATTCGCGCTGAAGCAAGATGTGCAAAAAGTCCGCGATGATGTACAATCTTTCGTCGCTCACCCCGTTTTCACATTCACGAGTTTATTAGTTTCTGCAATAATTTTCAAACAAGTGCATTTTCAGTAACCAACGCAAGAACAGTAACAAACAGATTAGTGAAATCAAAATTATAGGACTCGTCATTGGTTGGTGTTTTACGAGCTAGAAAACTAGTCTATTCCTACTGACCTAGTCTTCCCTGTGCGTTTTACCCCGTATTTCGTTGAGATCGACCATGCAGGAAAGGTTGCTGTGTTATATATAAGATGTGTGTATTCACACGCGGAAAATCCTAGTGATATTCGATAAATAGTTGCATAGACCAACATGGCTTTGTTGTTCGCAGGCGAAAAGTCATTTTCGAAGTACTTTTTTGCGTGGAATTCTTGAAATTTTTGATAGTTTTTAGGTCATGAACTGAAACTACACTTTTAAGGATTTTTCTTTTAGTTCGATCATATAGTGCTACTATTTCTGTTTAATATAAGAGTCTCAGAGTTCAAACAGGACTTTTCTTTATCAAGATACGGTGATTTGAAATTCCGATATATGTGTTAAAAAAATTACCTTGAAATGTCCTTGGAGGACAAGCTCAAGGTCATTGGAGGAAGAATTCAATATCACGAAACCGGTATAAATATAAACAACAATGTAAAATTAAAATATTTATATCTAAAACCATGTTTCAATATTGTGAATATTCTTGAAAACTTTTTTGTACGCCATTTTGAATCCGCCGTCGGTAATTGGAAAATGTTAATATCTCGACCTGAAATTCGTAATGGACTACTCCATACACCCCGCAATACAAATTTTCACAACAATACATCAAGGAAAAATATATTTACCTCAAAACAACTAATGGTGGCGTAAATTAGTGAAGAAAAATTCTTAATTGAACTCTGCGACTCTCAAATTAAAGCGAAAGAGTAGTACAATATGATCTAACTAATCGAAGCCCCTATCAAAACGTTGCGTTTTCCATACACATCCTGAAAACTAGATAAAAGCTAAATTTTTTTGTGGATAACCTCAAATATCTAAAAATCCTGACGTGATGGATTAATTCTGACCCCGGATGTTTTATGTACGCTAGCTCCTTGTGGTCCTTGTGACTATCAGAGTAGATGAGTAAATAAATGAAATAAGATCATATTATAAAAGTATTTACAACATTTTTCTATGGATTCTAAAATAATAATGGTCAAGAAATTGAAGAAATTGTATGCACGTATCATATCTTTCAAAATTTATTACATAGAATGAATTTTGTTATGTTCTGTACATTTCTATAAGTTCAATCATTTTGTCGTAAACTAATTTTTTTGCATCCACGCCAATAATAAAGTCCATATGACCAAAGCCTTTATTCTGAATCGTTTCTACAAACACGACGTTGGGAAGTTCATTAAGTAAATCCGGCAAGTTCTGAAAAAATATTGAATAACGCTTTAGAAAGAAATACATGCTTTAAATTCTAATTATTTATAGATATGTTTATTTATAATTATCCCCAGTCGAAATAAAAACATCTTGGGTAAATATTAGACAATTTACATATTTACTATGTTAAAAGTATAGACAAAATGGGTATCGTAAGAAAAAAATGGATAGGTTTCTATCTGGGATTTTTTTTAACAAACTGAGTACCGAAATCGAGAGATTAGATGTGCCCGAAAACTTTCTATTTTAACTTATACCTATTTCTAACCAAATCCATTTATACTTTGCCAATTCCCTTGCACACGTTACTGCATAAACGTATAAATATTACTACTATTATAATAATATTATTTAAGTTTTTATACATTATCCACGAAAATAATGAAACAAAATTGAAATTCCTGTCGTATACACTCTGAGAAACTTATTTTAAGATTTCCAATATGTACAGTAAAATCTTCAATAAGTATTGCATATTTTTACATACATTTCTCTTTGAATATTGTAGCTGAGTTTTGCAACGATTTTATTTAACAGCAAATATTCACTTTTTCTTATTCAAACAATTCACTTCTTTCCCTACTTATAATCACTAGATTGCTAAAATCTAGAGTGTTAAAATCTTCTCAGACTTTATAATTAAAGTATATTATATATAAAAAATATACTCTCAAAAATGTTTATGTATATGAACACAGTTTTACCTCCGTCAAAGTTGTAGCATCACCACTGCTATAAAACAACGCAACTGGTGTAACTATATTACTCATATTGTATCTCGGTGGGGTCGATTGATTGAACTTTGCGTAATTTCCTTTTATGCCGTAATCGAATTCCTTAAATTCACCTAGAAAAATGATAACTTTAAAATACAAATGATAATACGTAGTCTTGGTAATGAGTAAAATTGTATTCACGTGTGTAAGTATTGTACGTTAAAGTAGGTGGACTCAAGACAGAATTCCGTTGCATTTTCTACCTATTCAAACTAAAAAATAATAAAAACAAGGAGAGGGAATCCAGAAGTAGGCAGTAATTTATATGTATTAAGTATAGTTTGAAATTTATGTATGTCTAACGATATATTAGCGACTGCTTTAAATATAAGCACTTTTCTGTGTATACCTACAAGCTAAGAAAGGACATTATTAGAGTGTTAATAGTTAATCTAATCAAGACTTATTTACATCACGGCTCTAGTATAATAATTTATTCAGATGCAGGTACATATTGTCGTTTAATGGACTTTAAAGGATTAAACTGCGTAATGATTTTCGCGGTCCATTCCTATCGACCCTTACTACATCACAAGTAATATCTAAAGCCGACTCGGTTGTAGTATTCAGTAATCTCCACTACAATACTAACTGAGGACCCGATGGCATTCCACCATATTTCCTTAAATATTGTCTTCCATCTCTTATTGATTATGTATTGCTCTTATTTAATCGATCACGGGCATTGGGTATATTTCCAATTATCTAGATATATACAACCTATTTTCAAGAAAGGTGACAGAACTTTGGCTTCTAACTGTAGGCCAATATCAATTCTCTGTACCTTATCAAAACTATTCAACAAACTTATGACGAAGTATATTTCTGATCTCCCTCACCAATCTCATCCTATTCTCTGAATTCATCTCCAATGCTCTTCACTCAGAAGTTGAGTTCATTTCCATCGACTTTTCCAAAGCCTTTGATCTTTACAACCATTCTCTCCTGCTCCAAAAATGTTACGCTATTGGTATTAGGAGTGACTTGGTACCCTGGCTGAGTCTTTACTTACGTAAAAGATTTCAATTTGTTATGTGTATTTGACAAAACAGTTCGTGTCAATGAGTACTGCCCTAAGACGGTTCAAATTTGCTCAGGGGTGAAATCTGTGTCATGTTCTCTTTATCATTTTTATTAATAACCTTTCTTCTGTGCTTTCTTTTTCCTCTTGTATCCTCTACGCTAATGATGTAAAGGTTTTTAGGAAGATCAGTGGACCATGGACGCTTCTAGTCTTCAAAACTTGCATTTCCTGAGTCGCTGGTCTTCTCTCAATGAACTTCCCATTAATCCAAACAAATCGTGTATGTAATCCTTCTCCCGTAAAATTCAGTTACTCGAATTTGACTATTACCTCATATATTGCAGTTCGCATACTGAGAGAAATTGTTTCCTAATAGTTAATGTAAGCTAATTTCAAGGCTCTTCCATTGACTGTAAAGTTACAGCAGTGACAGTAGAGTCAAAAACGATCGGTATCTTTCAGAAGAAAATACCAACACTTTCCTGCATGTCAGCAATATTATTGTATATTAACTCGCATATTTTAACATTCAATGAGCGTTCGTTAACTATTAATTATCCTTACATTAAATTCTGTCGTTTGAACCGCGCATGTCAACAATACGTCGAAAAATTCGGAGAAAATCGAATGACTGCGCGTGTGTTTATGTTTGTTTAGCTCTGTTTCGGAAAAACTGTACGCGCGTAAATATGTCACGTAATAATGATCCTAACATTAATAATATTTAAAAATCTTATATTAACTACTAATATAACAAATTTAACCGAATCTCAGATTACGGTAACTTTAGAATAAAGTACCTTACCTTAAAATCAAAATCTAAATTCAGTTGGCTTTACTATGAAGCTATAACCTTAACTGTAAACAAACATTTCCCTCAGTGCAGATATTCCACGGTTATGTTGACCATCATCGAACTCAATTTCGCCACACATGAGGAATTTGCGATTTGCACCCTTTCTTATAGCCAGCTTACGCTACTTTTGGTACCTCGTTAGCATTTTTTGTTGATTATTTTGTACACATTATTTCATACTACTTTCATTTACATGTAAAAAGCTTATTTCTGTATATATTTCTAAAATAAAATAAAACAAACAAAATAACTGAGCATGCATGAAAGAGAAAGAGATATACAAAAACAGCAAATGTTTAGTGGGCAAGAGGAGAAAATTAGAATAAGATGCAACCATCTTGCCTGACTGGACTAATTAGAATAGGAGAAGGACCACTGTATTGGTATAAATACTTATTAGTTTACTTTACCTGATAAAATAGATTGAACACCATGGCGAAACATCTTGGCTGATGAACCCGCTGGGGCGTGTCGAAGAAATGATAAAAACATATCCTAAAAACATACATAAACGACGAAAATAAGAATTTCTTCATAGGATTAAGTTTATTAAGAGTGCTCCGAAAGAGCATACAAACATTTAGAGGAATGCATATTAAGGAAGGAAGGTTGAATGTCGTTGGAAGGTCAAATTTTTTATGACAGAATGAAAAGTGTGAACAAACCAGAATTTGAGGAAAAATATAAAAGTCATTATTATTAGGATATCCACAATATAATTTATCATCCACAGGCGTCATGATTAATATGAAATCTGATTTTGAGATATAATAAACCTAGGAAAAAATTCAACACTTCCCTTAAAAACCTTCTACCTTGAAATGCAGTCCTCTTAGGTTATTTGTCATTTTCCTACTTTTGGTTCACCCTGTATATAACAACTTACAAAACTTAGTTGGTCCTCATTTCCACCGCAAATTTCAAAGAATAGATTTAAACATAATTGACGGAATAAATCAGTCTTGCACCACTTTGCTGTCAGTACATTAATACTGCTTTGCGGAAATACCTCGTAAAGCCCATGGCTCTCTAAAAATGGCTGCGGAAATAAAACATAAAATTAAACAATAATTATGTATTTCTGAATATGATCTATTTAGAACTATTATTATCGTCTGAAATATGCGTTACTAATAGTTAACACCATATTACTTGGAAATAGAAAAGTGCAGAGTTGATGGTCTAGCTGTATTCGGTTGTTATGTGAAAAAATATTGTAGGTTCCCATTCTGAAAAACTTAATTTGACCTTGAAATGACCTTCAAGGTCATAATGAATCTTTTAAATGGTAATCCTATTTCTAATAACAAATGGAAGGAGAAAATAATTTTAGTCTCACTGTCCTTAATAACAATCTTGAATGTAATGACAAAGGTTAGATCCAAGGTTATAATTGAACAGTGAACAGAAATCCAAAAAGGTTTCTCCTAAAGCCGTTTTTCCAAAATGCATTTCTCGCGATTTATACTGTCATGTCAATACTTGTAAATCAACCTATACAATTTTGTTCATTTATACGTAATTCGGTTTTTACAAGAGGCATGTTGTTATTTAATTTCTAATTTTTTTTCGATGCCAATAGTCAGGTATTTCTTTAGCTTTTTAAGATTCAGGAATATCATCGAAAAGATGGTAAGATTTAAACTTTGTAAAGTAGATCGGAAAAACGCGTTTATTCGATTTTGATCTTGAGAATGACCTTGTCGTTAATTTACATTGTTATTTCGTAATCAGCGCATAAAAATTCGATATCAATGGTATCACTAATGTAATACATTAGTTATTATTGGTAGTGAAAAACTGTTTATAATTGTCGAATTTAATGTAATATCAATAAAAATGAAATGACATTCGAAAAACAATTTATGCAATTTTAAGTTGATGATATTTCATCATTATTGGGGCTCAGGAACAGACCCTCATTATAAATATTTTTCATTCCCGACCACTGTGTCAAATTATTGTAGGTAAGATATTGTGACAGCCTACTCATGAATCACTGAATTCGGATACTTATCACTCTGGCAAATAAAATAAAGAATTGATAGGGAAGCCCCTCAGAATTTCTCCCTACCAGTGTTGGTGAAGCAAACAAATATAGCAGAACATCAGGATGAAGTTTCATTGATATCTACAGTTCTCCCGATATTTGAACGACAATCGGTCAATATTGAAATGCTTAGTCAAATGCTATGAAAGAATGACCCCTCGAAAATAACATTATACTACCCATTATAAATCACGGTAGCTTTGTGAGAACATTATGAGAATTAACAGTAACTAGGTAGTTCTTGCAACGCTTGAAGAAGGCTAGATTCTTAAAACTGTCTCGCTACTATCCCGGATCTATTTAGTAAAACTATGTTTTCTGTGTCTAATTAAACTTTGATAAATCTGTACAGAGTTTGTATAGAATTTCAATAATTTTAGCTTGACCTTGTTACCATCAGGTGCCGTCGCATTCTGTTTCTCACCACCATTGCCCTCGTTATAGAAGTGGATTGTCATAAGGCAGTCGCCAACTATTCATATTGCATAAAGTATATAGCTGTGTAAACAGCTTTCTGTATAAATATGATTTTGGTACTCGTGTCTACATCATGACATTGCATACAATTGTTTGATTAATCATTATTTCAACAATTTCATCCTTAATTTGTGAGCTGAAATAAAAGGTAACTCCTTATTCGGAAATTGATTTAATTATTATACAATGTCAACAAAACAAATACAACCCCATAAATCATTCGTTCAATTTCTTAATTCTTTTGTCCAATTTCTCTCCATGAATTTGGACAAAAAATCCAAAAAATAAGCTATTGTATTGTAATTTTTGAATTTTTGGACTTATTGGTGTGGACATTTCGGTTTGGACCTTTTACCCGTATATAGTACCACGATTATTTTCTACACTGGATTTTTATCGTATCGAAATGTGTTAGAGGTCAAATTCTTTATTTTTAATATTGTGTTACCTATTAGCAAAATTTGCTTTGCGCGAAAAACGCTAAGATAGACATATGATGTAAGGTTAAGCATAGGAAATAAAAATCCTATTGTCACAAATCGGCATTTTGCAGTTAACTTTTTACGAAAACACGACAGAATATATCGTTCAAAATTTCAAATACATACATTTTGGGAAAAAGATGGAGATCAAACTCGAGTGATTCAAACCGTCGGAAATGGTAAATGGTTTCTTTTCAAATGTATTGAATCTCCTGAAATTAGTCCCTAATTTTTCCAAAATCATCAAACGTTGCGATCTTTCTGGATTGCGCAGACGGATGAGACGAGAAACAGTTGCAAAAATTATCCTCACCATTTTATAAATTATTTTACTGTATATTGTACATTAAAAAAAGAAAGAAACAAAAACGATAAAGAAGTGATACCTACGAAAACGAATTCTTCATGTTCGCTGAGAATTTGAAGCCATCGAGGACTACGACGAGTAAAGCTGGATGCAGGTGCCATACCAATGCTCAGTCGAATTTTTTTATTATATTCTGGTTTCGAGGCTAAGAGAGCATGAACAATCGCAGCGCCTAATGAGTGCGAAATGAAAATTAACGAATCTTCTTCTGTTTCATGCAAAATGTAGTCGATGGTGTTCCTTATATCGAATTTGCTCATTTCGGGGAAACTGAAAAAAATATTGTTAATGCTAATAGTGACGTTCATATTTTGAATGATTTTAATATATATGAGGAATTCTCTCAAACTTTTAATATTTGAAAAAACAAAATTGATGTTTCTTTTTCATGACACATCAACCAACCTTGTACCATTTTTTTAGAGGGGTTTAAGGAGTAAAGAAGAGAGGTGTCAATAATTTTTAAATAGTTTTGTTTTGTATACAAAAAATGAAAACAAAAATTTTACAGCAGTTGCAGCACATTACTGGTAAACTAGTTTAATGCATTTTTGCATTCTAGTTAAGAATATGATAATACAATGTGTCTATCATTCATATTAATGGTGGCATCTTTAAAAGAGACTGTTAAAAATTTAATTGTCATGAGTTACTTTCAGAAATATTTTTGAAAATATCCACCGGACCAAACTAAAATAAAGAAGAAATGAGCATAAATTGTTTGCGTAAAAAACGTTCATTACATTTTTGTCTTAATCATCGTGTAATGAAACTATCTGATTTTTTGCGTGAAATAAGCTAGTATTTCTTTTATTCGAAAAAAAATTAAATTTTTGATCAGACATCCACCATATTGAATTTCACAAATTTGGGCGTGTGATTTAAAATGTTTAACTGCAAGCGTACCTAAAATTCCAAAATTCTGGGTCATTATCCGATGACAAATTCACATGAGATTTTCCATATGGATTTCCTCTTACGTTTCCAATCCAGACGTCGTATCCCATGTCTGCTAAAATATAAACTGAATGCCCACAAAAATTAGTTCGAATAGTATTATAATAGTTTTTACACTTATAAATAATGAATTATTATTTTAAGGGTTAATATAAACTTTAATCGTGCTATATCGAATATCAAATGTGAAAAGCACATAGAATTTTTTTTAATTCGATTCTAGGACACTTATAGACCATCTCCGGGCAAAAATTCAAAAAATTGTTAGAGTTTTTTTCGTTCTATATTTATTTCCGTTTTAAAAAATCAATACATGGAAAAATGAGAGAAATGTTTCAAATAAAAGTTGTAAACTCCTTAAAATATACATTTTATGTTTAATGCATTTTTGTGAACATATGATAAAAACTAAGAAAAATGACAATGAATTTGATAAGTTTTTATAGTTATGTAATAATAAAAAAAAAGTCGACGTTGCCTCTCAATTTTATTACATTCATAATATCCTTCGTATTTTAGTTCATTGAAAACGAAAATCATCACGAAAATTGGAGCAAATCCAACCTACATATTCAAAAACATGAATAATTGATAAAAATTATGATTTTTCGCAATTTTTTAATTTTTTTCAAAAAAATTGGAAATGTCGAATAATGCGTCCAATAAAAGTTGCAGATCTACTTCCAATACATACTTTATATTTATTATATTCTTCGGAGTTTTTAGCAATGAAATAAATAAGGAGACAAGTGAAAAATCATAATATTGATGAATTTTGCACTTTTTTCACCATATAAATCATATTTGCGCCGAATTTTTATTTTATATTCACATCGAATTACGTTAAGAAACCACGTGTACTATAAATATGACAAGCGATATTTGTCATTTTTTTTTTGTAATAGTGTGCGTAAAGTTAGTGCGTAAAGTACTTTTGATGCCTGTTTTTCGTGCGTAAAGTTCACTTTTACGCACTCCTGACGACAAAATTCGTAAAGTGAGCGGTCGTGCGTAAAATTGTACTTGACGCAAACCAGGCATCAAAACTTTACGCACTCTCTTTACGCACCCAATCACAGAAACTAGGATACCTAACATGAGTGTAAAGTATAACTGTTAGGCATCTGTCGGGAATTTTAAACATCACTCGGCGCCTTCGGCGCCTCGTATTTATAATTCCCGCCCGGTGCGAAAAAGTACACTTTACACCCTTGTGAAGTAATATACTATTTTAATATATACTGTTTTTTTAAAAAAGCAATCAATGCAGAACGGAAAAGGCTCTAACGTTTCTATCATTATTCTGGAATCGAGTTAAAAAATAAAATTCTATGGTGCTTTTCACCTTTGATTTAAAATCCATTTAAATACACCGTGGCTATAGCAAAGGGAGTAAGAAGTACAACTAATTCAAACCAACTGACCTAAACCATTTCGAGGTTCAGAAATAACAAAAACATCCGACGAACATATAATTCCATGTTGCACTAGCACAACAGGTTTCTTCGGCTTTTTTGGACTGGATGGACTTCCCGGTATTCGATGAATTTTCAATATGTATCCATCAGATGTCGTTAGTTCGTGCTCTTCAGCCGGATAACCATGCTGCTCTACAAGACCTATCTGCGTGAGTATTTCTCTTTAGAATGCTACGTTATGCTAACAATAGTACTTTTCGCACCAAGGGCGTAAAATAAGAGTTTACGCCTAGGTTGATGATTGCACGTCTGAGGGAGGAGGAATCACCATATGGGGCGTAAATGTTAGTGATGCGAGCCAGTGATGCGAGCAAAATTTGTCGATTTTGTAGGTCTAATGGCCATTGTTACAAATGATGATTTAGCAAATTCCCTATCTAATACATAATACATGAGTCGTGAAATAGTAATTTTCCACCCGCAAAAGAAGGCGTGAAATGGTCATTTTACGCCTGCTGAATAGAAAAGAAAAATATTGTCTGAGGGTCATGCTTAAATGACGTTCAGGGAGAGTTATGGAGGGGGGGGGGGGGGTTGGCCCTACTATTATTGAATAAATGTTAAAATTATTTAAAATTTACGTTACGTAATTAAAGTCCTATCCTCTAAAAGTGACATTTCGTTTCTTCTTATTACTTTATTTTAAGTTACTTTTTTTCTTTGTTTTAATGTTTGAATATTTTGAATTATTATAACCACGTTATTACATATAATGATAAAATAATAAAAGTGTGATTCGTTATTCTCAAGGTCATAATTACTGACTATTCATATATATTTAATAAAAGCATCTTATATGTGTAAATATAAAATGGTTTTCAATCATAAAAAAGATTCCCCTCTTAGAAATTCAAGCAACAAAGTTTGTTAATTAAAATTACCTTTATAATTAATCTTTTAGAAAAAAAAACTTGAAAAAACATGATTGAAAGTTGATCGGTCAATTCATAGAATGTTTGAATATAACTTTTTTTAAGTATATTCATTGCAACTTTGTCATTAAGAGCTACATTTTTTGCGTGACTGGAAGAGGAGGTGCAGATAGACGTCGCAAATATATACAAAATTATGTTACCTCCCACTACTTACAAAATCTAACACAGCTATCTTATTCTTGGGAATGGAAGGATCGTTTACGCTTCTCACTCGTACGAAATCATCCTCCGGTGGTCCGAACGGCCCAAAGTGCATTAGAGATGCAATACAAACATCACAACAGAAAATAATAAAAGAAACAATACTAAGGATCACCAGGAGATATGTCCTACTCCGCATTGTACCAGAAACTATACTAAATTACGTAAATAACGATTAAGAAGTGATATATATTGCACGGTTGGTGTGAAATGATTAGATCGTACTGAATAAATATTGTTGTAATGATGAAGTTTTTTTAAAAAGCGAGATTGTTACGTGCATCTCGCAGGAAATCAGAATACGCATTCGTTAGTTTCATGAACGTGTGTTATCCTTGACAATGCCAATCTTCAGTAACATACAAGCCAAAAAATGTTGAATCTGAAAAGAATGTTGAAAAATTTTCCATTTGTTTTCAAATTTATTTCCAGAAGGTAATTTTGATGGTAATTCCTTATTATGGACAATAAAATAATCTCATTAAATTTCATTACTCTTCTGTGTATTTTAACATGTTTTGTTTTTAGTCAACATTCTATTTTGAAATAAAGTAAGACGTTAGCATCGTATTGACCCCTATTTTCTAATGTTTAAAATTTAATGAGGCTTAAAATACTGCACGTGGTTTTCAAAAACATGTTGACAAATTGCAAATGTCAAGACGACACAAAAACATGAGAGTGATATTTATAGATTCAAGTAATTATCTTCTTCCCCAGACAGAGTAATTACGCGAATAAATTTGAATTCATAAATATGGATGTATGGGTGAAAATGTTATACTTTTAACTTCAATATGTATCTCCGGTTAATTGCTTTATTTATAAATACGAGAATATATACTAAATTAGTACCAGCTATTTTTTATATATTTAACTACATACTATATTAATAAATCAGTAACCCATGATTTTTAGTAAATCTAAAATAGGTAAATATAAATTGAGCTAACGAATTCGATTATTGGTGCAAATTTAATATTAGATCATATTCAGACGGTCTAAGGTATACTAATTAAGATGATGTTGTCCACTTTCAAAATCAATGTTTTAAATAAAAAATATTTGAAATATGTAAAACTGCAGTTTTTACGATTTTGGAAAAATCTTCGACATCGGCAGTTAAGGGGTTAAAAAAAATTCATTCTATTCCCGTGCAAAAATAGAAAACATTAAATTATGTCCAGTTTTTATTTTTTATGCATATGCTCTACTTTTACGAAGAAAACTATTATTGCAGAAAATCTATGGATAAATGAAGAAGTTCTGAACAATTGAGTGCAGGTAAACAAATTTTAATTTTCCTTTGTTTTTAAATATATCCTCTATTTTTACCTATTATGTAATTCGATGAATTCGCAATATAATTCGAAGACGTTACACATTACTAATTTTAATGCAAGGTTCGGTGCTTTAGGTTTATTATAAATTATAATGAAATTTAGAATATGGGCGGTATAATCAATGTCATTTATTCTTTTATTTATTCTATTCATTCAAAGGGTTTTCTTTGGAATATATTTTAAATACTATACTGTTCCATAATTTGAACAACACGATTATATAGTAATTTCCTCGCGTCCTTTCCGAAAATGAAATCCATATGGCCAAACTTCTCATTAGGAACCCTTTCATATGCTATTACATTTGGAAATTGTTTCACGAAATCGTCTAGGTTCTGAAAAGAAAATGACATGCAAGATCAATTAATATATTTGTTTAAATGAATATCAATACAGTTAATGATGGGAATGGAGTAAATAATTTGGATTTTAAGATGTGATATAATATTTAATAAATAATTCAAAATAAAAAAATATCCCATGTTAAATATTTCGTTTTCTTAAAATCGAACGCTACATACAAGTTACGCTAAATGTAACCTCCGAAACGAATTCTGCGAATGGCAATTCTGGAAAAGTCAACAGTAACAATAATGGGTAAACCTTTCGAAAGAAAAAAATGTTGAATTACCGTATTCCAATGTATTTTTGGCCCCTGATTACGAATATAATAATAAAAAACGGCGTTCGGACAAACTGAAACCGCCATCTTGAAATAAAGGCCAAAAATCGTGTATTTGTTTAGTTTTCTGAGTTTATTTTGAAAAGTACAAATCGTATGAAAAAATGTTTCAAACAAAAAATGTAGAGCGCAAAATTCTGCACAAAAAAGGTTATATACATTTTTCTCCTAATATGAACGGTGATGAACGGTAAGCTCGTAAATAAGTGACGAAAGTGGGCGTGATGTGGCGCACTCTGGGTACGTATTTACATACAGAGAAAATACGTAGCTGATAGCAACTTTACGTATGCGAAATTCCTGGTACCAGTTGTTCTTGCATGTTGCGGGATACATGGTCTTGAGTTCGCCTATCACCCATACCTGCAGGGTTGGAGCTTAGGGTAGTATAAAAAAGGGGGGTCTGGGGGGGCGGAGCCCCCCTGCACGCAGGCACCCCGAGGTTCACGCATTGACTTCAGAATATACAATTGATTATTTCTATCAATTCGAAAATGCGTCAGCCGCCCAGCGCCCCCCTTTTCGTACTACCCTAACCTCCAACCTTACAAATATGGATGACAATTGAACCCACGTGACGGCGTTCTTGTGAACAACGTGAAAATTCCGCTTTCTGCAGCGTTCGGAATTTTTGAACATCCTATACATTGCAGAAACACATTATGCCCACTTTCGCCGCTTATTTAAGAGCTTATCGTTCACATTAGGGGGAAAATGTATATCACCTTTTTTGTGGACAATTTTGCGCTCTATATTTTTTTTTTTAAATATTTTTCAAAATAAACTCAAAAAACTGAAAAAATACACGATTTTTGGCCTGTATTTCAAGATGGCGGCTTCAGTTTGTCCGACCGCCACTTTTTATTATTATATTCGTAATCAGGGGGCAAAAATACGTCGGAATACGGTAATTTAAATTTTTTTTGAGACGAAGTAGTCTTTCGAAAGGTATACCCAATAATGTACCAGGTGTCGCGAAATAAACTAAATACTTTCATAATTATTTTATACATTCTTATTTACTTAATTTAAAACATAATTACGATTAAATTCATCTTAATTTTAAACGCAATGAGCGTCGAGCCGATCAGCATGTTCCAAAAAATATGAAACCATTTAATTTTTTTTAGATTAAAATGAAGTAGCGCAACTTGTAACGAAATGGCAGTTTCGTTACCGCTACAAACTCATTGGATCTCGTTGGATATAAGTCTGACAAATATAAGCCTACCGAAGCGTAAATCTCCGATTTATATGAAATTTAGATGTTATTTTTTAGCGGCAGAAATATATTCAATAGGTGAAATCCTTGGGGGGGGGGGGGGGGGTAGTTTAACCCCTAATTTTCGCCCCCTTTCAAGATGTCTATTGAAAACTGTTGTATTAAAAAATATCGCCATGTTTTAATTTGCAACCCAATTTGGGGGGACTTAATTCAACTCCTACATATGTTTCTCCGCCGCAAACAAAGAATGCGAGTCTCTTAGTTTTTCATGTTTTTTTAACATATTCAAATTTCTTAAAAATCGAGGATGTACATTTGGGGATGTTTACTTGTGAGTTGATTTGACCCTATAACATATTTTATTTGTATTGCAATATTACTATCCAATAATATTTGGATGACATTATGCATGGAATTAGACAGCAATTAATCCTTACTTATTATTCTCCATAATTATTAACCCTTAAAGGGCCGGCATTTGAGATTTTTTAAAAAGCTTGATTTCTCTATAGAAAAAGGGGGTTGGGTCCCCCAAGTTATGACCAAACTAAGGTTAAATGTCGGCCAGTTGGAGCAACCCTCTAAGGATTAAAACATAAAAACATTGTTCAATTACATTTCATAGAAAACTGCTGACGTTCATGTAAATTTACGAACATTAAGGTAATTTATTAAAAGAACTTTCTTACAAAATTGCCAAAATGATAGTAAAATTGAGCAAACCATCCGAAACAACCTATAAAATTGACTAGTATTTGCACTCTGAGAATGTTTTTTAATATTGCTTTCATACGGAGAAAATTAGATGCTAACCATTACTATCTAGATGTTTCGAATAATGATATGATAGTCCTGATTAGTATCTTATATATTATAGTGAAATATATTAATGTTTAGAATAAGTTTATAAGATGCAAGTATCACTGTCTTAAAGCACTCAGCTAGTGACCATAAATTATATTAACGATTAATATCAGGATGTCCTTTTTCCTCTTCTTAATATTTAGTTTACTCTGCGAATGAACAAAGTATTTTTAGTGTAATATTCCACTATCACAACTTTACTCCTCCCCAAATTGATCGTTTTTTTTTCAGATGTCTTGATATAAATTGTAAATGGTCTAAATCATTCGACATCAGTGCTACGAGAATTCCAGCCATAGAGTACGACCAAAAAGGGGCTAATAAATAGTCGAGTATAGTACCCGAAGTCGATAAATGTTGATGATAGCGGGAAAAACGATAACAATTAACAATACCTAACCCTCGCCATATTTATGATGTCAATGTCAAATGCTGGAAGTTGCCAATATTGATGTACTGTCGCGAAATTATAACATCTGATGATTACAGAATATATTACGTATTGTTGACAATATTTCGACGACTCCAGATGACATAACGTGCGCCAATGCAAAATCATTCTTATTGAAATATATGCACAAGACAATTCCTATTGCATTTAACTGCAATACAATCGTAATTTAGGTGTAAGACGATTTTTTAAACATTTTTTTTCAATTTAATTTTTCCTGCATTATGATTCTTACCGGAACGTGCGGGTCAATTTCATTTCTATTCAAATTTCAGAATAATAAGATTCCTAATGATAGCTCTACGCAATATGACGCTAACACAGTAATCGGGATTTATATATGATTATGCTTTAATAAGCCAACTGCGTGACGTTAATATCAAACAACTAAATTTTTATGCATTCTTTCCATTGCATAATATTACCTCTGTTATAGCAGTTACATCTCCACTGCCATAGAATACTGCCATGGGGGAAGTAACTTTTCCCAAATCATACTCAGGCGGTTCACTCTGATTATAGGCAGCGTAATTCCCCTCCTTGCCAAAATCGAATGGTCGTAATTTACCTACAACAATTTAGTTAAAATAACTACTATAAAAGATGTTTGTTGCTTAGATAAGAAAAATATTAAAAATCAATATAGGCTATGTTTTATTTAACTTTGCGAGTTTGGATAAAATCTTTTCTATTGATGTTCCCAACTAACTTTCTCGTGTTTTAATTTAACGTCGTTAATACTTTATTTTTTAATATGATTCGAGATCATTTAGGGATGTTTAAAATACTTAGCTACAAGATGTATACACCGATGGTTTAAATATTAACTAATAAATAATACGTCACATTTTTTTGCAACCCATTAATAAACAAAAAATGTTGTTCATATTGAAAAAAAAATCCTCATAGAAGTTGTTCAGTAATTTTTTGTGATTAACCTCCCAATGTTTCTGTTGCTCTTAAAAAAATTAACTTGTTTCAATTAAGTTTAAATTTAAAGTGCCGAACTATATCCTGAAATTTGTGGTTACAAAATCGTGAATAAAAGTTAATATTATGTGTGAATAGTTTTTTGTTGGTTATTTTCCAATTCTTTAGAAGTACTTCTCTCGATACTTACAACTGATCTTATTCCATAAAAATTCATTCTTTCCACTTGATGTCTTCAATTTCAAGTTTAAGAAATTTACTCCCGAGAGGAAGTGATATAAAAGGCAGAGCAAAAAGGAGAAGAGAGAGAGAGAGAGGAAGAGATAAAAAAAGCGAAACAAAGAGCAAATACAATTACGAAGTTTAATTTAACTTAATTAAGGGCTGAATAAACAAACTTGAACCTGATTATTAACATGACATACAAAAATACGCAAAGTACTAATTATTTTTAATGGAGACATACCTGACAAAATGCATTGAATGAGATGTCGAAATATTTGAACCGATGTACCTGCAGGAGCATGAAGCACAGCCGACGAAATTAGTGTCTACAGAAAATAATAAAATAGTACTTATTTACACAATAATACTAACAAAACATTATATTTAAACAATATTTACATCGTTGTGGGACAACATAAATATTACGTGAGAAACTGATTTTTAGCTATGAACCTTTTCATTCAAGGAAAGTTGTGCAACAGAAAGGGAATAATATTTCTTATATCTTCAGAAATTATTATATTAATTACCTGGATATATTTTACTTTAGTTAAGAAATAATTTGAAAATTAGATATTGATGGATAACATTGACCAATATTTTTGACCATGGAAATGGAAACAGCAGACAAATTTACGTCCAACTATGACTTTAATCTTGGTTCTGATCGTGATCATTACTTTTAAGTCCATTTGAAGTCAAATCTGCCTTTTCAAAACGGAAACTTGTTTTTTTTTATCAAACAAATAGAAAGAGCTAATAAATTTACTTCCGATTGCGAGCATGATAGTGACCTTGAGAGTCATTTCATGGGCGAATAATGTTAAAAATAATTGTTATAAATGGAAACTCATATTTTTTCACCACTTAAAAGGACCAAATAGAAAATGCTACTCCGACGCTATATTATCATCAGGGTCAAGATAAAGGTCACAGTTTCCCTCTGTTCTGAATCCATTAAACATGGAGTATCGAAATATTGGCCTTTGTGTTTGTTCAGTATCCCCGAAATCCCCCCGAATGCTAATTTTGAGTAACAACAGAATTTGACCTTAAAATGCCCTTCACGGTCACCGTCGGACACCGAAACACTGCTTTTTCCATTTATGTTATCAAAAATCCCTGAATTTGAAGTCACAAATGTTCCTTAACATTAAACTATTATGTTTTCAGTTGGAATTCAATGCACAATAATAGTAAATATACGTACAGTATTCAACTGATCCTCATTACGTCCAGAAAATCAAAAATATGCATTCAAACATAAATGCTGCAACGGATGTCCATTCTTACAGATATCGGCACCCCATATGTTTAAACTGCTCCTTGGAAGTAGTTCGTATATGCCGAAAATTTCAAAAAATGTCTACACAGTAACAGTAAATAATTGACAGTTTCGTTATAAAAAAATAAAGGTTCATGTTTCCATAAAAGACTTTTTGCAATAAACTTGCCGTGAGGTGTAACTCAAAAGTTGTACTACACTATCATGAACATCTCAAGTATCACAGTATAGTTTCAATGAAGTAAATTTACCTCAAATTGCTTATGTGTATTGACAACAAACTGTGCCCAACTTGGTACTCGTCGTATGAATAGTGAAGCTGGTGCAAGAGCAATAACTAGCCTCACTTTTTTATTATATTCAGGCTCTATCGCTTGCAGAAGGTTAGAAAGGCCAACACCCATCGAGTGGCCAACAAATATCAAAGACGGTTCTCCAGTCACATTCAGTATGTAATCGATCATTTCTTTTGCGTCTATGGTGGCCATTTCATGGATACTATATATTAGAACATTTTTTATGTCATAATATCGCAAAAGAAAACTTATTTAAAAAATTAAAAAAATGAATTTGATGATGATTGACGAATTATAATGGATCCACAATGAAAGAGAAAATTGCTTCAGAAACGGAATCCTACAAATATTTTATATTCCCTGCCTATTAACCTACAATTCCAAGCCTATTCGTTACAAAATAGAGCAGATTTGAAAATTTTTTAATATTTACGTGAACTTCCAAAATTCTGGATCGGTATCTGGAGATAATTTGACATGAGATCTTCCATATACATTTCCTCTTATATTTCCCACCCAAACATCGTATCCTTTGTCCGCTAAAAGGTACACTGAGAATATAAAAGAGACTGTTAAAAATTTATTGCTAAAAATGTTTTGTGTTCAAGGCTTTAAACAATTACGCGTTTATTACTGTAGTCCTCCCCTTATTTTTACTATACAATAAAGATGACGACCTAAACTGACGACGGAAAAACAGAGAGAATACACGGTGGGATCCTTCGTCACATATCCGCAAACACTAGCATGATTAAAACAATAAATAGTAGCACCGATCTTTTGCACATATGTAGGTACAGACATCACAGGCAGCGAAAAAATTAAAACTTGGGACACGGTTAGAGTAACGGGAGTTAAGATAAGGGAAGGACTACTATATTTGATGAACTAAATATAAATCGATTGAATTAAGACTGCTTTACTACAGAGCATATTTTGTATAAGACTGAAGAAAAATTATAATCTGTTCACCTAGGCCAATACTCGGATCCGAAACTGCAAATATGTCAGACGAACACAACAATCCATGCTGCACAAACGCAACTGGTTTTCCTGAAGCTTCAGGCTTCAACGGACTTCCTGGAATTCTGTGAAATAGCAAAATATATCCATCCGAAGTGGTTATTTGATGTTCTTCAGCTGGGTACTTATTCCGGTTTACTAGTCCAACCTACAAGTATTATGTGTGGGTCAATCGCATAAACACTGAGATAAATAGGAGGTAATCTTAAAAAAATAGGATAAATTACTATTCCCCATTAAGGATTTGAGGATGGACTTATAGAATGTCGCTATTTCATAATTGAATCATAAATTTTAATATGCCAGAATAGGAATTTTTCTTATTACACGATATTTTTTGTGGTCCTTTTTGGTTTCAGCGTCCCAAAAAACGTGGGAATAGACACTCTGCGCGACTTTTCTTGAACATTCAAATGTCAATCTCCCGTAAGGGGATGCCAGGGCGTAATAGTGAAAAAATGGCCAATTAAAAAATGTTTGGTTGCTCATATTTGGTTTCAGCAACTCCAAAAACAGAAATAAAGGGTCTGTCCTCTGGGTCAAAACCTATTTTTTGATATACGTGTCCGTAAAGTAGACACTTTACGGACTCCTTTTAGTCCGTAAGGTGTGATTTTACGGACTGATCTCTGCATTTTACGGACTAAAAACAGTCGGTTTTTAGGACTAAAAAAGTGCCTATTTTTGCGAACAGTGTATCAAAAAATAGTGTTCGCTCCTCGGCTGTAAAATTTTACGACCTCGGTTTGGAGATTGTGCGGTCCGTAAAATTGAACTTTACGGCCTATGACCGAAAAGTATATTTTCTTAGGCCTGTGTTCTCATTATGGCGTTTTCTAGCGCGAGTTCTTTAATACCTTACAAAAGGGAGAGTAATATAACATGAGTGTTCTGAATAACAGTTGCCTTTAGAGTTGATCTTATTTTAACAGAAACATACTTAGGTCGATTTCTTAATTCAGCGGCACCCGTAACAAAAAATCAGAGCATAACAGCTCATTTGCGTTATGCATAACGACGTTTGTTTCGTCGATTTTTAAGCGATGTACCCAATGATTTTTGTTAATAATTCGTCAAGCAAACGCAAATTTTCATTTAGCCAATGGTAACAATCGGCAATTTTGCAATGGATACTAAATCTTTTTCTTGACCTTTTTACTTTTACTTCCATTTTTACCCGAAAATAAAAGCTTTTTTTAAAACATAAGTTTAGTAAAATGTAGAAGTATACATTTAAGTATACATAAGTAGAAGAATATCTGCTACGGTAACTATGCATACTTTAGATTAGGTACGTCGGACTAACTTAATATGATACTTACGAAATCCAAAACGGGGTATTTATCTTGTGGAATTGTAGAATTATTTAACGTCCTTACTGATATCACATTATTATCTGGGGGCCCAAATGGCCCGATCTGCATGAAACCAGAACTCCATTCCTGGCACAAAACCAAACAGAAAACAAAACACCAATCTTTTACCATATTTGCTTCTATTGCAATTGAATAATTTATGCAATGTAATACTGCATTAAACAAAATGATTTTATACTAATCTAAGGCTTTGGTACATTATGATCACTGAAACTGACAAGTTCTTTGTCATATCCTGAAGCTTCCAATAAATTTTTGTCGCAAAATAAGCTGGTAATGCACACGTGTTATAGTCTACTGATTACTAAATACTAAAAAAGGTCCGATAAATGATTGAAAATACAAAAACGAACTTTTTCTCTTTTCTCGGATACGAACGAAACAATTGAATCTAGATTGGTCTCATAATGTTAATAATTGCAGGTTTGGAACGATAAATTACGCTATTTGTGTCATTACGTATTTAGCTAATTTGCCCCGCTTTTTTCGAAGATGGTATAGGCGAACTACAAAAACCGTTGCAAAATTACCACAGTATGAAAAACCTATAAAATTAACTTGGGAAATTATCTTATAGACATATAAAAATGATATACAATTTTTAATGTTGTTACAAAGTAAAATAATTACCGTTTATATTTTTAAAAGAAGGGCACTAAATGTGCAACCTTTTAAATAAATGAAACTAAAAAAGTATATATATAATAACTAGAATTTTTCTTAGTGTGGGCTAATGAAATTCCACAAATGATTTATAATCGTTATTTATTGTACTGAGGATTTATAACAGAAGGATTTGTATAGATAGATTTTGTTGACAGTCGTAGTGTGAAAGATTGGTTGACATCTTTTTTAAATACATTTTTTAAACCTTGCGGTTCTACTTCTCTGTACTCGATAGTTCTTCAACCTGGAAGATCTGAAAGCAAACGTTTCATTATGACACAATATGCAAATTTTTGTAAGTTTTTTAGTGTATTTACCTGATTGTTTGTTTACTAATATCTACATGTTTCTTTGGCCGACCTAACATTCATTTTGTAATCGACAGTGAATGTGTAATGTGTTTTAGACATCTTTAAAATAATGCATTATTTTCGACAAAACGGAACATTGGGAATTTAAATCGTATTGTTCCAACTTCAATGTTTCCATTGTTCCTAGTAGAAATTTATCATTCAAACACTGTTAGCTTAAAAAACGGGTTAACCCTTTGAGCCACAGATGCCACCCGCTTCGAAAACATGTTTTAAGTTTCTCCAATGCAAAACGAAAAATTTTTTACAAATTCTTTTGTTTCTCCGTCAGGTTACATGAACAGAGATTTGAAACTGAAGATAGTGATTGAATATTGTATCGCTTTTTAAACATTCAAACAATTAAATTTCCAAAACTCGTATTGAATCCGCCACTGTACAATTTAAAAAAAGCAGAAACGTATTCCTAATCAGAGTTCCATAACCCCCAAATAATGAGTTCTATAAGTTTTCATTCGGGGTTACTTTGTCCGCCACACTGAGTCTGTTATTTAGAATTATATCTAACCTCGATGACAGATTCGTCATCAGCCATCTCTAAAAAACCCTGTATACAAATGTACATAAAAATTCAATGTCTTGAAAAATTCGTGACTCAAAGGGTTAATAATTGTTCCATTATTTGCAGTAAGTAGACATAAAAATGACTTATAACGAAGAAAATAATATTTAATGTCAGTTGTATTATATGATGTGAACCTATTTAGTTACAAGTGTGTAGGAAATGCGACTTCCCGCACAAGTAAAGAAACATTGCTGCATAACGTAATGTAAGATTAAAAATAAGAAATTCATATGACGGTGATTTTCAATAAAATAAACTAGTAATGCTACCTACAGATCTCACTCTGAGAAATGTGAAAAGATGTGAATATGCGTTAAAATGCGTAAAATAACAGTTTTATTCGTGCCTTAATTAAAATTCATTATTTTCTTAGAAACGAACAACCATGCTAAAAAACTTCTGTATATTAATACATTTTCTTAAAACGTATGGTTCGTGTGCGTTTTTTGTGTTATCCTAGAAGCTACACGAAATAAATATCTTACACAAATAATGACATTTCATCTAAAACTAATCGCTATATTGTACACTAACATATAAAACAGTAACAGCGCTCCTATCGAGCGTTAAAGTCACTACATAAACTAAATAAAATAGAATTATCATTTAACACCGAACACAACGTAAGCAATATTGATGCTCAACACTTTTACATTCTGTAGTTCTGACTAGTAAAGGTATGATCTTTGTTGTCAACAAAGAGAGGAATGAAAATATGAGATGTAACAGTTTCGTACTGCATCATTAAAATGTAAAATAAATACATTCGGTATCATCAAACATCGTCTATTTAATTATCTGGGAAGGGTCGAGGCACTGTTTGGTGGACGGTAATTGTTTGGAGCGAATGAGGATGTGGAAGTGTCCAGAAAATAGGGTAGCTACTCAATAAATAGGGAAAGAAAACTTTGAAATAATAATCCAGAAGGACAAAGAAGACATGCGCTAGAAAGAGTTCAAACAATTCAAGAGGTTAGACATTTTGGAAGTAGAGAAGGTGCAACAATTCTACATTCTAATTTTTAAGTGCGAGACGAGCTTACGAGGAATAGTGTCTGAGAATCTCTAATAATTTTATTAAGTAATTTTTTACGAGGAATAATTGTAACGTGCTGCATATTATCAACGAAACGTTGTGTCTAGGTACAAAAATCAGGAGGCGATGCACGAGATTGCACGCCTACCTTCTTCTTCATCGGAGTCAGAAATCCGCGTGGTTTGGAGGGAACTTTGTTTTGGAAGAATTCGTCCGAAGCTACGGGGTTTTGGAGGTGGAGGTTTGTTCCATACTGCTTCTAATTGATCAAAGTGTTGGGACTGGGCAAGAGCAGCCTGTTCAGGACCCAAACTTTGCTGCGAGTCTGTTAACCCGGCTTTACTTATTTCTTCCATTGAGGCACTAACGCTGAAGCGTCTTCTGAATTGCTCTTCGATATTAGCAACTACTACACCTGAAAGAGTCATTATTTTTACGTGATTTCCTAGCAAATTATTTATCTGGCAATAGGTTGTCTATTATAATACCTGACGTAAGGTGACCATATTTTCGTTGCCAAGTATATGTATCGAGGGAAACTTCTTTTTTCAATAACCTTCTTGCAGGACGTTTAGGACCGGGCGGCCGAAGATCTCTCGGTGCCACATAAGACGGAAGTTTGACATACTGAGCAGGTGTATTATGTAAACAAAGTATCGGCAAGCATTTATGTTCTAGTAAATGCAGAGCCAGTCTTGAACAGTCAGTAGACATCTCGACACCAAGTACAGGTACGTGAATCATTATTGAATTTATAGCGGTTCCCTTTTTCGTGTCCCACACTATCAAACTTTTGTCTTCGCTACCGGATATCGCTAATGTCCCATCGCCACTCAATCTCACGCAAGTTACATATCCTAAATGGCCAGTTAACGTGTGTAAATCATCGCCCGTGTTGATATCCCAGACTATTAAGTTTGCATCTCGTGAACCAGATATCACAATGTTTTTATCTGTGACAGCGACTGCGACACACGTGACGTGGTCCGTGTGGCCAACTAGTACCTATAAATATTCATTAGATTAATTTCAAACGCCAGATGTTGATGTCATTAAAAAATTATAATAAATTATTTTATCATAATTTAACGATACCTGAGATAATTTTCCACCAGCCAACTGCCAAACTTTTAAACTCATATCTTTTGAGCCGGTGATTATGGACTGAGAATCAGGTGTTACTACCAAGCATGTGATATCTTGCGAATGGGATATTTGATATTTTTCTTCAGGCCCCGTTCCCAGACTTACTATCCGCACATGATTGTCCCCCACGCCACAAATGGCATACCTATTGATGGTACCGAAATGTTTTTCAGAAAAACCGATACAAAGAAATATTTTAGTATTGCATACCTCATATCGGAAGTAACGGAAAAGCATCGACCTGGTCCGCAAACTGATTGTATTAATGTACCACTGTCAGCAGCCCAAACTCTTATCGTACCTCCACGGTCTGAACTAATTACTCTGCGTCCATCTAACATAGAAATAACCGACGTGACCGGAGCTTGATGCTTAAAAGTGGCGACAACGAGTCCAAGAGTTAGACCCCAAACACGAACAGTTTTATCTTCCGAGCCTTAAATTTAATTTTATTAGAGATAGATTGTAAGTGCAGAAAGAAGACTAATTATTATTTTACAAACCTGATGCCGCAAATAATCCCGATGCAGAAAATGTTATACACGTAACACTCGCAATGTGACCTTCAAGGGACGAAAGAAGCTCGTGATTATTTAATTGCCACAAATTGACTAGAGAATCTACTCCGCCGGTTATTGCCATGGCTCCATCTCTGGATATATCAAGACAGGAAATAGGCGAAGTATGTTTTTGAAGGGACTCTCGCTTCTTTCCCATCATGGAAGATCTTGGTATTGATTCTTCGCCTCGAAAACTCCAATAAGTGACCCGGCCACCTCCCGCCGTTATAAGAAAATCATCTTTCTCCGTTACCTGTTGATTTTATATGTTTTAACATCACATATCATACATTTTTCCAGGAAGATATTCAATAGTATATTTACACGTATAATTTACCTTCACAGATGTTATGTCTGCAGTCGGATTGGCCGGAAGATTCCTCATAAGACGTCCACTGTGCATGTCAAAAACGGAAACTCTACCCTCAACGCCCCCAGCTATTGCTCTCCTGCAATCTTTTGCCAGACATATGCTTTTAATAGGTCCTTGATGACCCCTGAGTGTATGAATCTCCGTTCCCGTTGCTAATGAACGTAAGTACAATCTGTCATCATCACATGCCGCAAGAAGGAATACGGAATCATTTGAAACGTCCAACTTCGATATCGGAGACGGAAGAGGGATGGAATTTAGCAGAGTAAAATTCTCCAATGACCAGAGACAGACGGTTCCATCGATCGATCCCGAAATTAAGATTTCGCCAGCATTATCCACTCGAATAGCAGTAACGGGTCCTCTGTGATGATCGATTGTCATGATAACCTCTCCAGTGGAGAACTTAGTAATGATGATTCTCGAATCCTCGCCTCCACTGACAATTACCGAATTGTTCAGAGCAAGAGTTAAACTTAACACTGGAGCAATATGCTCGCAAATTCGTTTATGTAAAGTAAATTGTTGCATATCCCATACAATGATTGAAGTGTCTTCCGAACCCGTCAGAAGGTATTGCGACTTCTGAGTGATGGCGATGCAACTTATTGGATTAGAATGACCTGAAATATGTTACTTCTACAAACGGTTCGATAGAAAAAATCATTTGAATGATAATAAAATCGTACCTTTGAACGTGTGGACCAAGTGCCCAGACATAACGTGCCATAATTGAACATCTCCTTGAGAAGGAACTACAACAACATGTTGACCTGAAGGTGCTGGTTCTACCAGTTTAACACCCTGTGGACAAGTCAACGTTCGAATTTGTAACGGCAATGGTGGTTGAAGCCAACCATTCAGAGGAACAAGAAGAGGCGCTGTGTACCCGTCACACCATGCCATCGCCGCCATTACCATTCTTGAAACCTAAAATTGGTCATTAAATTCAGAATGTGAGTGGAACCTTCATAATCTTATGCAAAAAAATACCAAATCTTCGCCATCTTCCGCAACTGGCCTAAGCCAACAAATTAATTGAGCACCAAGTTGAAGGGGATCCCTGGTCAAGACATCGCTGGATTTCCTGATTGCATAATATATAAGCTCCAAATCCCTTTCTAGTAAATACCTCCTTGCATGTTCAAGGACACATCTTAAATAACTGACTGAGATCATTTGGACAGCCGCTAGAAGGAAGTCGAATGCACAAACGGATAACTTTTTCAATTTATCTACATCACCGGCGTGAAGAAAATGCAACCAGGCTTCTTCTACATGACGCAATGTATATGTAATGTTGTCATTTGCCTGAGGAGTGCTTTGGAAGGGAGTTTCTTTATTTGGAAAACTGGGACACGAGGGAGGTTGCGGTTCAACATCTTCACTATCTTCACAGAAAAATAAATGTGCAACATCCGAATGAGTCTTTCGTAGAATGTCTGGAGTCGTGAGGTAACGTTGTCGAGCTATCTCCCGATTCTGCCAGCGCCAGCTAAATAACAGTCTTCCACTCAATACGCGAATCTGAAAAATTACAGTTTGCATTAAGTACGTGATCAGTTTTCACGTGAGGCAAGTACTGTTGGATATCTGACCTTGAGCCATGAAGATAAATATCCTTTAACCTGAGCCCACGTTGCAAAAGTATAGTGACCAGCAGCTAACAATAATGGACTTTCTTCGTTGGTAGGCATTATTAATTCGAGAATTTCAGACTCTGAAAGCCCATATTCCGTCGAACACAGGATACTACCCAATCTATTTGCGGCTTTCGGACCAACCAACCTTTCGAGGCCATTGAAAACGTTTGTCATGTCGAAAATATTTCCTTGTATATCTGGTAATTCAACAAACGCTTCGCTGCTACGTATCGTTTTCTTCTGTAATGGAGTTAACTTCAGAACCTCTGGAGCTAAAGCAGATGTCGCTACGATATGAACTCCTGGTGGCAAATTTAACGGCAACCATGACAATGCAGCAACGATATCGCATTCCAGAGGATGCAACCTATGAAGGTCATCAATAAGAATTATCAGTTGTTCATTAAGCGGTTGCTCTTCCAATCGTCGAAGTATTTGTGTAAACCAGTTGTTCAAATACAATGGATCGAAGCTCGCATCTCGAGGAAGGTTACCGTCATTACCACCTGATAAAAACCCTACATGCTCACAGAGGATGCGCAAAAGTTCTAAACTGTATGCTGACCTTGGTGTCGATGTACATAGACGAACGATTCGGAAGGTTGGCTTTTGCAACCAATCGGCAGCGCTCTCATAAATTCTAGATAGAATACTAGTTTTTCCGGAATACTTGGAACCTCTGATCAATATTGGACCATGCTTTTGGTTTTTCCCAGCTATCATCAAGTTTTTTATCCTTTGTACTGGGACACTATCTTCAACCATCGGTAAATGCTCTCTTAGAAGCGATAGGTGCGCCAGACATTCGGCGTATACTTCCTGTACCATTTTCTTCCGGCTTTTGATTTCGGGATCCCTCTCTATAGAAGAATTTATGAGGATCTGGAGTCTATCTAAAATATTCTGGCACATTTGTGAAAGGTATTGTTCGTGATCCTTATGAGCGCTTGATTCGAGTTTGCCGCCTTTGTATTCTACATTGAGATGAATATTATTTTCTACCGGAAGAGAGTTACTAATTTTGGTCTGGAAGTCGATATTTTTTGGCACAGGTACGGGTGCTTCGTCTCCGGTCCACTTTCGATTGACGCTTACAATTCCGCTACCGGTAGTATCCAGACCTGTAATCATATATAAACATATAATCTTTCTCAAAATATGCTTCTATCTTTCTTCTTCCTACGTTCATGAGCAATTTGACGCTTCTAAATTTAATTTTGTTACATCATTTATTTACAATATAATACACAATTTTGTTCACTCATACTGATTACCCAAGTAATAAATTAATCGATATTGGCAAGGGTATCAATACAAAAAAATATGCAACTAGTTAATGGGTGAAAATACAGGTACAGTTTTTCCACGAAATTGCATCTTTCCGTAATTGTTGGGCACGAATATGAGTGATTGTTTATTGCTCTCCCCTCCAGACACATCGTAAGATGTCAAATACTTTCAGACACATGCGCAGGCATCTTTTATCAGCTATTTCATAGAAAGAGGGAAGCAAGTCCGGTAATGTTAGAGAAAGACGGCGGCGGCATCATAAGAGGATATTCGATCCTGACTGGACAATTACGGGGTGGTCACCGTACTTTTACACTCTTCATTATATATAAGAGGATGATGTCTTATTTATGATTAATAAACGTAAACAATGTCTTACATTTTTAAAAACTTTGCATAAAAGGCTGATATTTTAAGAAAAAAAGCATTTTTTAAGCATTTAATATCTTCAAATAAGACATTTAGAGGACTTCAGTCGTTGTAACACAGGTGTAAACAAACAATCGAAAGGAATAGAAATCTAGGTACAGAACGTTTTGGAGCGAATGTTTTGAAGCAAACGTTTTGGGGCCACCGTTTTAGAGCGACAATTTTGGCGCGGCCGTTATGGCGCCAGATTATTTGGCCCTGTTTTTTGGTGTGAAAATCATTTTAGATAAAAATTCGTATAGTAAAATGCCAAAATGTCTGATGCCATAACGTCGGGGCCAAAACGACCGGCTCCGTGGAAATTCTGAGTGAAAAATCTACAATAATCTGTAACATTATGTTGTAATAAATATGATAATTATAGTAAAACTCACTTAGGCCATAGTCAAGTTGACGTTCGGCGGTGCTGCGCAGAATATTTTTAACTTCGTCATTCATTGGTGCTTCCGCCAGAACACATTCTGCCGCCACCCTTAACAGTTCGCGTAAATTGGTCTCTTGTAATACTTTCCAATCGCGTTGGGACGTTTGCTCGCTATTTGGTATAAAATAAAAGAATTAAAATATTTGTATTTAAGAAAAAGTCTCTCTTAAAGTTCACATTTCACATTTATGATTTGATTGATTATAATTAAATAATTTAATTACATTTTTATTGTAAGAAGTCATCATATACCTACCTTGAAGCTTTTAATATATAAATTTGACCTTTTCGTTCATAATATTCGATAAGAGAAGAACAATGTGCAAGTAAGGCTTGAAAAGTTTCAGTGGTAAATTCCGTTGGCACCCATCCATTACTATATTCCGATCCGACTAATAACTGGAATTATACGAAAATAACCATGTGCTAAAATCTTTTCATAGTATCACCAATTGTTAAATAATTATAAATTGTTTGTTTAATCTCCAGTAATTAAGTTAAAACATATTCTAATTCAATCATAATAATCTAGGACAATTACCAAGAGGAAACATCCCCTGGAATGTCGATGAGCGGCTTTGATGTCGTTCAAAAAAAGTTCGGCAAGTCTCGGATCTTTGTCAGGGTTGTCTTCGGTCCCATATTGCATGTCAACAATAAGAACCTACGGTAAATCAGATTTTTTAGTAATGAAAGAAAGTATAAAAATAGCTAATAAGACGAACTTATTTATTGTTTAGGTCGTACAATTAAAACAAAAATTACCGCATATTACTCAACCATTAAGTAATTTGCCTCTAGTAATAATAATTTACCTCTAGTTAGTATACAATATATAACACTATTTTAAATAAATACAGAAAAACTAAGATAACATTGCAAACATAATTAATAATCTACTAATCATTTTGTATGATAGAATTATGGTAATGAAAACTGAAGCAACGAATAAAAATCAATAGGTTTATAATCCACGCATGGATGAAGATTACATCAGTGTCTCTACTAGATGAAAAAGGTAATGTAAAAGCATATTTCAACTGATAGCTGACCTCGATTCCCATGTCATCGTATATTGACTGCAACTCTGGACCAACGACTTCAAGAAGTTGCCGCCTTTCTTCGAAAAATTCTAAAAAATAGCAGTCAATCATCAGATTTAATATAACGCACTTATTAATTTTATATAATAGCTTTAGTAATATTCCAGTCATATTTCTCTCGGTGTTTTAAAAATAGAAATTTTATGTTCTTTTTTGTCGTTAATTATGTTGATATTTTTTTCAATTTAAATTTCGTGTGTATATACTAACACTGTACAGATAAAAAACATCTTGAAAGCCTAAATTTAGTAAGATTTGTAAAATTGTGAAGGAGTTTCAACGGATACGTAATTACAATGCTCTAATAGGGTAATGGTGTGTATCTCCGTATTCCTTTAGATATTGTTGAAGTCCATTGTCGCCGGAAAGACAATAGTACCATTTAAACTTTGATTTAGTTACGCTGGAATTGTAATACCTCCTACGACTTTATGTTGTCTCGGAATTATCAAATTAGTGTATGGTTCTAGTAAAAAAAATCTCCAAACACTTCGTTCACCACGCTTAGTATGTAATAGTTCTTTACTTTTTTTTAAATACGTTTAAGTTTAATAGCAGAGGTTAAGATGTTGACTTTGGACTAGTTAAAAGCATGCCCAGATTCTAACCTATAATTAAAATAATTTTAGATTTAAATAATTAGAATTCGGAAACAGACAATTACTAAATTCTGTTAGAGAATACTACACAAAAATAGGCAAGACTAGACTAAACTAGATAATACTAGAAAAAACTAGATAAAACTAGACAAAACTAGACACAATTAGTCTGGACTGGAGTTCAATGGACACGATGCACTATAAAAGTATGGACAAAGAAGGCTCTGGTTTGTCTAGTTTTCTCTGATCTTCTCTAGTTTCGAGAAGTATTGTCTATTCATGCTTATCATTTATCTAGTTTTGTCTAGTTTTGTCTAGTTTTGTCTAGTTTTGTCTAGTTTTGTCTAGTTTTGTCTAGTTTTGTCTAGTGTCGTCTAGTTTTGTCGAGTTTTGTCTAGTATTGTCTAGCTTTTATACATTATTGTCTAATTCCCCGTAACGTTATCTAGTCGTTCTAAGTAATAATGCAGTTTTGTATAATCTTATCTAATTTTGTGCAATCTTGTCAAATCATGCTTAGTATTAGTCTAGATTTGCCTATTCTTATGAAATCGTGCTTAGTATTTATCCAGTTGTGTTTAGCGGAAGCTTTTGTCTAGTCTGGTCCAGTGATCGTGTAGTACTGTCTAGTTTTCTGTAGTATTATCTAATCGCTCTTAGCGTCATTTGAGCATTCTGCAATCGTGACTAATGTTGTGTAGTATTATCTAATAGTGCTTAATAGTAATCTAGTTTCCTCTAATACTGTCAAGTTTAATTTTATCAGGGTCAATTGAGCTTCGAAGCTGTTTAGTCTTGTCTAATCCTGTCTAGTATAGTTTAGTCTGATCTAATAGAACAAAGTATATGTCTAGTTTTTTTTTGTATTATCTAGTTTTGTCTCGTTTGGTCTAGTCTTGTCTAGTTTGGTCTAGTCTTGTCTAGTTTAGTCTAGCTTTTAGTGGTGTTGTTTAGTTTTTAGTAGTCTTCTATAGTGTTGACTAGTCTTATGCATTGTACTGTATAGTTTTTTACAGTATTATCTAATCGCGCTTAGCATCAGTTAAATTTTCTGCAATCGTGACTAATGTTGTGCAGTCTTATATAATAGTGCTTCATAGTAGTCTAGTTATCTCCAATACTGTCAAGTTTAGTTTAATCAAGGTCAATCGAGCATCTAAGTTCTTTAGTTTCGTCTAAACTTATATAGTTTAATTTTTGTCTTGCCTAATCGTGCTTCGTATTTGTTTAGTTTTATTTGGCTTTGCATAGTATTGACTAGTTTTGCTCGCCTGATCTAGTTTTGCGTAGTCTTGTGTAATTGAGCTTTATATATGTCCAGTTTTATCTAATCTCATCTAATTGTAGCTGGTCATGTCAAAATGTGCGTAGTCTTATCTAGTTATGCTTAACATTTATCTAGATTTGTCTAATCCTGACTCGTATAATTTAGTCTTATTTAATCAAACAAAGTATTTATCTAATCTTCCTTAGTATTATCCAGTTTTGCCAACTCTTATCTAGTATTGTCTAGTTTTATATAGTAGTGTCTAATTTTCAGTAATATTATCGATCGTGTTATGTCATAGTGTAGTTTTGTGACTTTTAATTGATTCTAGTCCAAACGAACTTTGCAGTTGTTTAATTTCATCTAATCCTGTCTAGTTTAATATTGTCTTGTCTAATCATGCTTAGTATTTCTCTATTTTTTTTTGGCTTTGAATAGTATTATCTAGTTTTGTCTAGTCTTGTCTAGTTTTTGTGTAGTATTACTTAACCGTGTAGTATTAGTGTCATTTTGAGTATTCTTGTCTAATTTGGTGTTGTCAGGTTTTGTGCAAGTCTTTGCGTAGTTTTAGTTTGGTTTAGCCTTGTTTAGTTTTTGTTTAATATTGTAACGAAGAGATGGGAAACCCCGAACTCGTATTACATAATTACAGTAAAATTTAATAATAGTAATATTTATTTTTCTAGTATTTTGGGCGGTGACTTTACTGTACAGTAATATTTAGACCGGTGACCTACATTTACGTTAAACACAAATAAATCGACTTACCATCTCGTTCTGCAGCCACGAAAATTTTAATAAGACGAGGTGCTGGTAAATGGGACGGCGGTGGGCCACCTCTTATGACCCCCGCAATCAATTCAACTTCAAGATTCATTGTAGACCGGACGCTGAACAGTTACTATTTTAAGTCAAGTATTTTCTTTCGTTTGCATCATCAATTCCATTAATTTTCCATAACACTCGAATAAAAGTTGCGATCGATGTATTGCACAAGAGTACTTTCTGCGCACATTTTCTAACAATATTTCAAATCGCGCGTTTTTTTAAATAGGTTCTCCTCAATATCCTTTGAAGATAATAGAATATAGTCTCAACAATTAATTCGTATTCGCCATTATGTATATTATCTTAATAACGAACTGATGTAAAATTTTCGTATCTCGACGCGTCGTCGTGTTCCTTAATACTATGCCAGTGTTTCAATTCGTCAAGGAAAACAGCATTACTATGTTTTCTCGTCACTTACGGTCGCAAACTTCGCGGATCCCCCTGAGACCGTTAATTAGTCTTGCCTGAAATGAGCACAAATTCCAAACGTTTCTCAATTCTTTCTTCAGCCTTTATCGAGTTTCTTCGTTTTTCGTTTTATATCTTTATAAAAGTCCAATAATTTATTAGGACGAAGTTTTCGTGAAAATCGTAGATACTTTGAAACGTTTCGTGGACGCCGAATGTGAAAATCCCATACAGCTTTTAAAATTATTCGTGCATTTTTATCATTATTTTGTACGTAATAGCCATTTTGGTCTTAAACTTTATATACTTTAGATAGTTATAGATTAATTATTAGGTAACGTTGTAGAGAGATTGTCCTCGCTAACGACTTCAAACGTCTTCTTCACATGTACGGTGGCTTCCCTTTCTCGTCCCTTGATTACTTAGTCCAGAATCGACTTTCTACATGTAGATTCCTTACTCGTTACATGACAATGGCTGGTCGTCGATTTAACTGGTACTTTGTCGTTGGCGTACCGTTTGGATAGTGTCTAGGTATATGTCGTTTCAAATTATTTAATAATTACATCTCAGTCATGGTTGGTTAAACGTAGATCGATTAAAACATCAATTCATCTTTCGAGTAGGTAGGAGTCGAAGTTTTGTCTACGACCGAACGTTCGACATGGTCTAAAATTACTATCAGCTAGTCGCATAATCAGTTCCATAATTAACTCTTGATTTTCAGTCGACCTGAAACAAAATAAGATAAAATTTGTGAGAACTAATAATTATTGTATTTACGAGTAGAACATACATATTAAGTTTACAATAATCACGAAATAAAGTGGCTTACAATTATTTTCTTTTAAAGGAGACATTTTATAATTTTTAATTCACTGACGGCAATGGTAGTAGGTAGCAAATGTCATCATTTTCAGCACAGACTCAACGCAGGTACATTACCAAGAGAGTAACAAAATTAAAAATGAAAAAAGTAACAAATTTTAGAAATCATTACAGGTCTATGTTTCTTTAAATTAATTAATTTATTTGTATTTTTTTTATTGCACACGTGTTAAGTACTTTTGAAAACATCTTTTAACGCACTCAAATAAATAAGAAAAAAAACCCTTGGATGTGACCCTATCAGGACCTTAACTTACCACCCCCCCCCCCCCCAAATTTTCCCAATTAGTGAAAGTAATCGTGTATTTCATAATTAATTCCTCTTCTAAATTTAAAGGTGGCTCTCGTATATCACAGCTTGCATATAGATGTCGAAAAATATTGTGTACTTATCTAATAGTTTTCTTTTCAGTTTTTTAATCTGTTAAGCCTTACGATAGCAAAATAGAAAATTCAGATATTCCACTTTCTGAGGGTTTTCTGAACATGGGTTTATGAAGATCTCATAATAACATCATGTTCAGAAAATCTACAGACAGTGGGAAATCTGACTTATTTTTATTACTATATTTTTCAATAAACTTTTGCTAATAATTACTATCTAAGTTTAGAATAGGAACAAGTATCTCCAGATAGTTTTGAGTTCTATCTAAAATATTACACCTTGCTATCTTGATGTTCAGTATAAGTTCATAACATGGACATATTGCTGCCACTAATATCTCAGATGGTGACTATAAATATGATTATATTATAAGGTTAATAGAAAGTTGTCCATTATCCTCTTTTTAACATCTAGTTTTCTTTATTGCAATGGTCAGCATTGTCATTGGCAATGTCAAAAAACGCGATTCTTGCGAAAAAACAGTATTTTTTTCGAAAAAATATTCACAACTTTGTTTTAAATCGACGGCTGATTATGACCACGAATTTGAAAGAGGAGGTCCAAATCTATCGATTGTGATTTATTGCAATTTTTTAACGACTTTGGAACAAAACGTACAGCGTTGAATGTTGTGTTCAAATTCTAGACTTTCGATGCGAAAGGGGTTAATATGTTACCGAAGGTTTGCCTTGTAATTTAGCAATGATGTGTATAAAATATATTATATGCATAAAATATAAGATATCTATTTTTAACACTTCAATGTTTAATTATTAATCATGTAAAATTTGTCGTTAACTGATTCTTCAACTTTTAAAATTTCATAAAATTTGAAACGAAATTTTCAACTTTTCACACCTTTTTAAAAGCAACTCGATATCATATAGTACTCCACTTTATGGCATCGTCCTCGACGTGCGGGTCGACTCTGACGTCGATGCCGTATCATTTTTTAAATAGCGATGCGTGGCGATATTCGCGAAAACATTGCAATATAAATTCAGTATAAACTGAAAATCATTGTATTTTTAAGGATAATTAATTTTGAAATATCTTCCGATTTTTATTTCTGATATAATACGTAAAAAATAACTACTGGAGACAATGCTTTTATTTAAAATTATTTGCTTGAATCAAGTAGTTATTTTTATAACTCAATAAAAATGTATTTTAAAAAAACGATTCAAATTTACAATTCGTTGTAATTTTATGAATTTATAAATTTATAAATAATATATTATTTATCAGAAGAGTTTCTAAAAAAAAGTTAAAAAGATCAGAATTGGTTTTAAACCTTACAATAAAAATTACAGTGCAACAATGACTATAAAGCACCTTCACTGCCGATACTGGGAAATTGGTAAAAATAGAACTATGTAGACTATAAAACTAATATAATATTACCTAAAAATCTATATAAAAATACGATGGATAGAATAATAATAATAAAAATAACAAAAATCAAACAAAAATTCTTGATTTTAGTCTACTTCCTCACGATGAGAATCAAGAAACTTTTAATACTTGAACTTTGAAGTAGTAAAGTTGTTCAAAAAAATAAAATAGGTACTTCTACACTTGAATATTTTGAAACCAAGAAATTAAAAACAATTGAAGAATATTCAGTATAAAAAGAAACACTGTACAAAAAAGTTTTAGTGCACATCACTGGTACCCTTTCATTCGTCAACACTGAGAAATATTTAAAATTACTATTGAGGTTATGTTTGCAGCAAATTTGATGTTATTTAATATACTGCAATTCGCGGAATAGTAAACGAAACAACGACATGGTCTTGTTTATTTCCGAAAAAGTTAATTGAACCAGTTTTTGTAATACCGTTTTTTACTACGGTAAAGTGGTTCCATTAACTGAATTTTGTTGCTCTGTTTTGTTTAATAACTAACATTGGTCTACAAAAAAGGAGGTCTTGGGTGTTGTAGGTAAGTTGTGGGTAATTTTCGACGTAATTTTAAGCTTAGATTCCAAATCCGAAGAATTAGTCCATTACGTCAGAATTTTGAGATATTTGAGGTTATGTAATCAAAAACCCCCTGACCTTTCCTAGAAAAAATCGTAGTTGTTCGAATAAAAACTTCTTTTAGAAGGGAAAGGGTAGTACTAAAAGATGCAAATAGCACATTACGTCAAAACACATTCTTGCACCCAGTACAAAAAAAGAAGGTGACCTGTGTAATTCAATTAGCAACAGACAAATCATGTCGATTTTAAATTCACAATATTTATTTTCTTCTAATTTTCAAAACAATTTCAGATTTCTTGACGTATCATGGAAATAATCCAAAATGTGAAAATCTCATTTGTTGGAGAAGCAATGTCGATATTCTAAAGTTTCACAGGTTATTTGACGTAAATGACGAGGCGTAAGCATTGTGGAAAGTTCAATAGAGGATCGTTAAAGGATGAGAGCTGTTGCACCACATAAGCACACTCTTAACCGAGATATGAACGAATAAAAATAAATAACATTCCAGCAAATAAAACCTCCAAATACATAACAATTTGTCACTGAAGACACGTCGGTTTTTATTTTTATTTTAATTACGGTACTTTCTTTAAATTGTCCCAAAATATTGAATATAATATTATAGAAAAGTGGGTGTTTAAATATATTTAAAAATAGTTTGTAAAACCGACGAACAACTTTTTCGAACGTAATCTATTACAACAATTATTCGAAAATTGTGACAAAAAATGTTCGATACATGGTGTCTTTATTATAGGATAATTATTCTGTAATAATTTATTTCATGCCGAGTTACCTTCCTATATTTGCATTCATATTTTCCTTATTACTTTTCCAAATGCATCATTTTTAATATTTATGGCAATTTTTTATATCTCATGGGTAATTTGTTATGAATTTTTTCTCGTGACATTCCTCGGGGCTATGAATTCTTTCTCCCTTGAGACGTACCTGTCTGTACATCGAATCATCCGAAGCACTTGCGATTAAAAAATTCTATCGCCATTTCCTTATTCCTCGGAACGTTAAAGACTTGATATTAAAAAATATGAAAGTGTAAGAGTAAATTAACATAATAAATCTTAAAATTGCAACAAATTCAAAATATCAAAATTGACCTGGAAATAAGTGACGAAAAACGAATGTTGATGAAGAAGCAGAAATTTCAGTAACGAAATCAGAAAATGATTAAATTAAAATTGGAAATTACGCCTAAATACATCAGAATTTATCTCAATGAAACTCCAAAGATAAACATGACATCACTATTAAACTCATCTGTGGTTGTATCTAACTATCTCAACGAGATAAAATTAAATAATCCGTGTGTTTAAGGTACAAATAACATTTTCCATTCATTTCGAAAATTATAATTTCAGCGTAGGTAACTTGTTATAGAATAGTGTGCATGGAAATCTAATAATGGAAGTAACAGACAATAGAAAATTGGTAAAATCCCTGAACCCTTGCTTTGCGCTCGCAAGATTGACCACGTTCAGCTTCACTGACTATACAACACTTTATGTGCACAGGCTCTCATGCTTTCGAAAGCTAATGTACGATAATTTAATTAAATTTCACGAATGATATTAAGTACGAAATATAATTAACGAACTGAAATCTAATACGGATCAGTTACCTTTATTGTAAGATATTTTAAATAAATATTTTTCAAATTTCTGCTCAATTTCATTATATTTTAGATATTTACTGAAGTATTGAATTTGCATTTTTCTAATAATTCTAGACCCTAAAGTAAAAAACAAAATCCCCATTGACAATTTTAGTGACAGCTAATTTCTAGATTATGTACTTATATTTTTTATTTTTACATAAATGCATACGTCCGTGAGTGTGACTTTTTTTATAGGATCGATAATGCAGGTAGACAGAAAACTGAAAAAAAAACTGTGTTTTCTCCAATAATTTTCCGAGTTTGATCTTAATATACAACACAGCAGATTTTCGATATAAAATATTTAAAGTAAACTTTACAAATCACTCTACTGGAGTGATAACGCCGTTAAATATTTTTGTAAATTACTAATTCAGAGCTACAGTCCGTTTCAAAATACGTCCATTAAACGCTTACACTGACAATAATCTGGCATATATAGGATGAAAATAAAAAGCCCCCTATTATTTCCCATTCTCAACCCTTTAAGCACTAAATGTGGCAAACTTACTGGTCTGATGTTGGACGTTGACTCCCAATATCAATTTTGGCTAAAACGCCACTTTGACCTTGAAATGACCTTCAAGATCGTTGGTGATCGAAAAATTGTCCGCTTAAGTAATTTCTGTGATCAAAGATACGGATTACCATTTAAAAAAGTCAATTTAATCTTGAAATGATATTGTAAGGTCATCTTCCTTTTCAAGGATCGTCAATCAAACGACGATCTTTACTTTATCGGAATATATATATCGACCTATGGATAAAACTGTGCCCCTTTCCATTCCTAGGTTATGTTTGGCGGAAATCACTAGATTCAAAATCATTGAAAAATAGCATCGCAAGCAGTACAATATTTTTGAAAAAATGCAATGATCTAAATTTTGATTAAGGCGAAATCCGTATTATTAATAACACAATAAATTACCAATCGTTTATTGACAATATTAATAATGCCTTTTTCGCATCATTTGCTAATTGAACCGCCGGCGATCAAAAGAGCTTACGCGTGGCTTTTGTGGCCCTCGGATGACCATTATTGTTATGTCGCTCAGGGGCCAACAAAAACGACGCGTAAACACTTTTGAGCACCGGCGGTCCTATTCAAATAGTGTAACCAAATTACTAAACGAAATCGTAAATTCCAAAGTTGATTAGTAGAACGTTTCTAGTAACTGAAACTAGCACGAGAAAGGCCTACTAATGTTACATATTTAAATGGCCATACCACAAAACGACTAATTCAATAGTCTAATATCTAGCCCTATTAATTAAAATATAATTTAAATTTGACTAATGCAAAGTTAGAGATTGTTTGTGTACATAATGCAAACTATTCAGATCTGACTTTAAATCAGATGTATTGTATTTTCACTTTCTACGATTTTAATGGAATAATAATTAAAATAATCTAAATGAGATTTTCTTTTTTTAAGACAGAGATCTGTCTTAAAACATAATGAATAACTTTGGAACTTATCGCGAAAAATATAATATTTTTCTTGCGAATTCTCTTCATTTTTCGGACACTCTCCAATGTAGAAAATGAGTGCAGTTTACGGCCAGTTTCTGTCCAGTCTTGTTGATGTGATGAATCAACGAATCCGTTCTTAGAATTCGCCCAGCACATCAGGATTTTAAAATGTCTGATCCGAATTATATTCAATAATACACAGAGAGAAAAGAAATAGTTAACAGAACCTTTTTGTAATAGCAAAACGCGTAAATAAGAAAAGTGGTTTCATTAACTATTTCCATGGTAAACGGTACAATAAAATTGTCCCATTTACTATTTTCCGATGGTTAAATGGTTCGTACATAACCTCAAATATCGACTCTAACCTTACATATAGTTAATTCTACTACTTAAGAGGTTAAAATCGATTTTACTATTTTTTCGTGGTTCCATTAACAATTTTTTTCTTTCTGCGTATACTTTTTAGCGATTCGAGGATAGGATACGTGAAATATCTGATGCCATGGATCAAATTGGATAATGAATCCTTTTCAGCGACCATAGGTATATAAGATTAACTATCTCTGATCAAAATCTCTCAACACATTTTTTGTGGTCGTATGTTATTGTTTTTCATTCGAAAAAAGGATCCTTTTATGTTCTACTTTCAAACAACCTCCTTTTCTTACGTTCTTTTAATGTTAATTTGGCGTCGTGTCGTGTCGTGTCATTTAATTAATCGAATACACGTGTATGAAAATATCTAAATGAAAACGAAATGAAAAAAACATAAAATTCGGCATTCCAAAGATTTGGAGAAAACCATTTCGTAACGCGACCGATTGCTACTTTTGTTTGAGCAAACAAACAGGCATTGGAAAAAATATACGAGAGAAGTTTGCAAATGTACACTCCATTTTCACATTCACTTTTCCATTTTCACATTCGGATACACTTCCCAAACCCATGTATCCCAATTTATCTGATATTTACCTGAGTTCCGACTCATCACAGAATGAAATCCACTGAGAATGAATACGAACCAAGTGAAAATCCCCATCTTTTAACCCATACTGAACAATGATTGGATGAGAGATTTAAAACTCTCAAAAGAGGAAGCAGAATTACACGTATCTAGGATGAAACAATTCAAATTTTTTGGTCCGAATTTAACATAACACACTATAGAGATCGTGACACCTTACGCAAAGCTTTTTTATGAAAAAAGGTGAAATATGCTTTTGCATGAAAAGAAGTGGTCTATTCAAGGAATTACAACAGCCTTACGATGCCAAAGAGTGGCTCATATTTATTGACAGCAGTAAAGATAGTTTGAAAGCTATTCTAGAACTAAAAAACCGTCAATTCCAATCCTATATGCAGTAAACACTAAAGAAACGTACACATAAAAAAGATAGTCTTAAAATTGTTACACCTCAAATTAAGCACTGTAAAAGGCTTAATTTCAGTCTAAAATTGAGCTAATTTTCTTAAATTAAGCGAATATTTGCACTTAAAATCTTATTTTTAGTTTTGGAAACTTACTTTTAGTCAATATGTCGGATCTAAACAAAAATTCTCTAGCGTAGGTGTGACAAGCTCGAAAAATGTTTCATTAAACCTAAATCTCGACTAAAATTAAACTTTACTGTCTGAAAGTAAGACATTACGCGCAAATATTGAATTAATTTAAGAAAATTAGCTCAATTTTAGACTGAAGTTAATCCTTTTACAGTGCTTAATTTGAGATGTAACAATTTTAAGACTTTTTTTCTGTGTGCGAAACAATGGTCCAATTCTTAAAATGCATTAAATATGAAGAATATGATTGGAAAATTTCTTCTGATTTAAAAGTGCTGGGCATGTTACTATTAAGAAATATTGCTATTTTTTATCTGTGAAACAGTCGGCTCGCAAAGACCATTACACGAAAAAGATCTAGTCGGAAAGAAACAACAACACTGTAGGCTCATGTAACTTTGCGTATAAGACAGTGGTAAAGAAAGAAAATATAACTCTTCCACCAATACACATAAAACTGAAACTTTTCAAAAACTTCGTCAAAGCTCTAGATAAAGAAGAGCAGGCATATCAGAAAAAAATGCTACCAAGACTATTTACTGCGAAAGTTAAGGAAGGGGTCTTTGACAGTCCACAGATAAGAAAAGTCCTAAAAAATGAAAAATTCCCTTGATTACTGCTACGTAATGAGCTGCAGCTAGTCATTCTACTTGATCGTTTGAAATTTTCTTGAAAATAATAAAAGCCCGAATTACAAGAAAATTGTTGACTTGTTAAAAAAGTTGTTAAATAAGTATGCAAAAATGGGTATCGAGTATACATTATTATTCTGTTTCGTTTCCGGTCTGTATTTTTCATGTATTGTTTTATTACACTGGGCGACGATTACAATTCAAATTACACAATTAAAAATATTTCATTTTAATTTTAATTTTTAGGTGTAAATATGTCCCTCAAAATTTATTTTTTGCATTCCCATTTGGAATTTTTCCCGGAGAATCTTGGAGACGAAAGTGACGAGCACGGTCAATGGTTTCCCCAGGAGATAAAAAAATGTGAGCAGCGACACCACGGATATTGGGATGAAAGAATGTTAGGTTAGGTTAGGTTATTGTTAGATTTGGTTTCTGACTAGAGAAACAGTTCAAGAGAAATAGAAAAAACAGAGTAAGAACCAAAATTATTTCTGTTCGACTGATGTAATAATAGAATTGAAAAACAATAAAAAATGAAGTAAATAAATCTATTGTACTTAAAGAAAAAATAGAAAAAGAGACTTAAAAATTTGATTATAGTAACTGCACTCAAATGCTCAGATCTCCAACATTTATCCATAGATTTTCTACAGCAATAGCTAGTTTTCTTCGTAAAAGTATAGCCTATGCATAAAAAAATAAAAAACTAGACATAATTCGATATTTTCTATTCCTTAACAATCTGTCACATTTAAACTACTTAATATATTGAAAAAACGTATGGATATATTTGTTGGGGACTTAATCATCTTTAATTTCAAGTTTTGTTCGACCCAATTGGAGTTTTGTTACTCCAGATCATATGCGGAATATGAAGCTACTTCAGACAAACCTGAATACAATTAAAAAATTCATATCTTGAAAATCTAGACATAGAACAAAAATTTACCGTGATTTTTGAGTTTCGTGGATCCAAATATATCAGAAAAAAGTATGACATTGAAATTCTTACATACACAAAGTTTACAACAATATTACAATGACAATTCCTTCAATTATTCTAAAACATGAGGACATTATTCATATCTTTTTGTTTGTTGCAATAACAATGTAATATTTTATTCGTAATTCTGATTTTTAAAATTACTAATATTTATTAATCGATACAAATTCGTTTTCTCCATATAAGTACTTCTGTTATAAATTAGACACACTAGTTCCTGACGTCAAAATGTTGCAAACTTCCAGCTAATCCGTTCATTAAAATGAATATTCAATATTATATAAATAGTAACGATTGAACGAAAAGAAATCTGTTTACAGGTTTTATAATGTTTAGTTCTATAATCTAACATTAGTTTAATAAAATTGGAATAAATAATTTAACAAGACATTTTTACATTTAAAATATTTTCCAGTAATGGACCAATTTTCATCAGTGTATAAACTGTTCGATGATTTAGGTAACTGCTTCAAAAGTTACAAAGACCCAAAACTAGGTCAGTAGTATACACAGTTATATCTTTCAAATAAGTAACTGTTATAACTAATATTCAAAATAGTTGATAATATTACGGAATTTTGTGTTCTTAATATATAAAGTATTTTTCATATTAAAAAATTCTTAACTTTTCGTCATATAAACAATTATTTGTTTTCAAAAAAATGTATAAAAAATAAAAGACGTTACACATAATCAAAAAAGAGCTTACGTACCATTTTAAAAGATGTTTTTTTCAAAACACCCTTCAGCATAATTATGTTTATCCTATTTTTAGCAGTGATATTTGTATACGTTCCCCTCATATCTTACACAATAAAGGGAGTTTTTCGCATATTGTATAGAAGGTATAAAAACGCCCTAAAAGCTGAAAATTTATTGAGAATATATGGATAGCACAAATTGGAATCAAAGTATTTTTCTAGACATGTAAGGGTAGTTTCGGGATTCAACCCTCGTCCGTATATTCAAGTTACTGAATATGCGAGAACATTTGTGCTGCATTGTTACATGGGGAAATCTGCAGAATCCCAGGATTTATAGTCAACAATTCAGGTACAGATTATCTCTTTACTACGTCTTTTGTTAGTGCTTTAACGGAATTTAAATTTGATAGTTAAAAAGGAGTTACTTCAATTAGAACTGTTGAATAAAAAAAATGACTTAACCCACTAAGGCCCAAGTAAACGGAATTTTCAAGTTGAATGTGATTGTTTACTGCATTTTCAAAAATTGATGTGTGCTTTGATAAATTCTAATTTCCGATGTTTCTGAGGTCACACTTTCGAATGCCATTTAAAAAATATCTTTTAACCTCACTTTTTAAACACTTTTCGTCCCGAATGTCCGAAATTATGGTGCAACTTTCAACGATGTAACTTTTGTTCGAAACCCCTTTGAAAAAATTGAAATAGGCAAAAATTGATAATTTTTTACCTCCTCTTTCGAATCCCGTGCTCTAAATCTGCCGACGATATCAGAGAAAAAAGTTATGAAGATTGTTTAAAAAAAAATACCGATTTTTTCGACGTTTGTTCGCAAGAATCACAATTTTTGACATTGAAAAAAGGAATGCTGACCTTTGCAAAACATACCAATCTTGTTGTTCAGCCCTTTCTTCATCGATTGGATTTTTTTGCGGAAACAAAATGGCGACTACAGTATGGCACCTGTTCAATTCGTTGTTTCTTATACAATTTGCTCAAGAATATTATTTATGTGGTTTTTGAAATCGCTTATCGCAATTCTGAGTCAGATTTGCAAATTACAAGATGGCGGATTCAATATGACCTACATTTTCATCTGAATAGAAGCGCCGATAAAATTAAAATGGCATCAAATAATGAAAAACGATTAAAAAGTTGCACGATAAATTGCTGTTTATGAAGTCGAAAATTATTTCAACAATGTCAATAATATTTTTGTGATACTTATATTTCAAACCTTTCTATGAAATCATTTAATTGTTAAAAATAAAACAGACAAATAAATAAAGTATGGCCAAAAGAAAAAGTACGGATTATTGACTCCATTTTTGTAAAAAGTTGGAGCATTTTTTAAAAATATTTTTAGATCTTTTGGAAAAAGTTCATAGTTGTTTAGTTTCAGCGTCACGAGATTTTTCGAATAAATTTTAAAGACGCCATTTTGAGGGCTCCATTTTGAGAACGTTATAGGGTCGTAATTTTTTATTAAAATTCATGTATTCCGTGAAAAGCAAAAGAAAAATTTAAATAAGATTATGTCGTAATAGTCCGAGCAAAACTTCTAAACAAAAATTTCTAAATTTGTTTGCGATTCTTATAAAATTTGGCGCCATATTGAAATTCCTGTTGGCTAAAATTCAATTTTGATCTCGGAAATTTTGTAAAAGCAAAGGGTTATATCGAAATTGTCCAAAGCTTTTATTATTAAAGTATTAGTTTGTATAAAAATAAAATTTATGGATACTTGGTCGTTATTTGCGAGTAATGTTTATTGAAAGTACGTCAACTGATCAATTAATGTAACAAACTTCAGTGCATTTTATTGTTAAGGTAGTGATAACTTACGCTAATAAATACAAAATTTTATGTGAATAGAAAGTCAAATGATCATGTCCAATAAACTCTTGTGGATAGTTAAAAAATTAAATGTTTTACATTTTAACTAAAATCCATGTAAACTAATTTTGGTCCCCACAAATATTCTAGCGAATAATTTATCGAATTATTAGATATAGTTAGGTCAGTTTAATTGTTATTTTGAATGTGCAATTAAAAAATTAATAAAATGTCGAGTTTCTTAGTGCAGCAATGTTTTTTGCCGACTCGCATGAAATTTAAAGCAAAGTTTTCGAATAACAAGCAAAGGGATAAATGCAAGGACTTTTTAAAATTAAAAACTTTTTGAATTCGAATTGAAAAGAAACTTTATCGTAAGCTGTTCTTAATGAAAACACTTTTGTGAGAGTTCACTTCGTTAAACTGGGTATGTACTATACTTACAGAGATTAATTGTAACCCATTCGTAATTTTCAAACTTTTGGTGTCAATAATGTGTCGAACGGCAATACTTAAGTATAATTATTTGATCCCAATACACGAGAATAGCCATGTTGTATCCGCCATCTTGTATTCTATGATTCTGAATCCAGAATCATGATTGGTGACCTCAAAAACTCCTGTACATCAACTTCGAAAACATAATTTTAAATAAATTTGCTATATTTGCGGTAGGACGCGTAGTTCAAAACGTCCCTGGTTCGAGTCCTGGCACATCAAATTTCTCGAAGTCGGTTTTCATTTTTAAAAAAATCAAAAAATGATTAAAAAAATTCTAAAAGTAACAGTTTTGTTCGCCATTGTTTCAAGTCAATTTTCAAATAAATCTGTATTGTGCAAACGAATTTCTGACATTAAAAGTAAAACAAAATATGACAATTTATATGGACAAAATTGTATTTAGTTACAATATTGGACTAAAATAATGGAAATTTTACTAATTCGTATTTAAAGGGTAAATATTTAAAAATACCTGTCGACGCCATAACAATCTGACAAGTAAATTCTCATTATGAATTCTCATTGAAATGGTACTCGAGTTGAAACTTCATCAGTTTCTTTTCTCAAAACCAATCTGCGGTTATAAGCGCAGCATTGTTCGGGGCGTGCATACAAGAAAGATGATATCATGAGTTATAAGCTGCTCTATTCTGCAGCAGTAAACAATGATCGGATTAATTTCTTATTAGCAAATGGGTAAATCCAGCGTGCGACGTCGGCGCAAAAAGATTGCGTCTACCGAATGGCTTAAATAGAATTTTCAAACAATTTCGATTGTTTGCAATGAGCTAACGAAACCTCAATTCGTTTTTTGTTTCATTAATTACAGTCAAAATAACACGTCACTTGAAAAATGAATAATAAACTGCAGTTTACTAGTTTGCATTTTTAATTTCAGTAATATTATTATATTAAAATATTAATCATTTTTAAGAGCTTATAGCATTTCCAAATGTCTTCAAAATAAAGAAAATAAAATTTGATTTAGTGCAATTTAACGGCGTAATCGTTAAAACAAGTTTTTTCGAAAAACGAATATTTGCAAAACATAATTTTTTTAAAATCTGAAATTTGTATGCCGATTTAGTACAATTTTATTCTTTAACGGTTTATTCAAGATCATAATTAAACTGACCAAAATACTTGTAATAATTCGGTAAAAGTTATGTCATTTGCGAGAATATTCATGAATGATAATGGACCAAGATTAGTTCATTTTTTAATTATCGACTATAAAGTTTATTGGACATGATCATTTCAAATTCTACTCACATAAAAGTTTGCATTTATTAGCGTAAGATGTCATTACATTAAATAAAATGCACCGAAGTTTGTTATATTAATTAATCCAGTTGACGTTTTCAATAAACATTACGTGCTAATAACGCCCAGGGGTCCATAAATTTTATTTTTATGCAAACGAATACTTTAGTAATAAAAGCTTAGGATAAATTCGATATAACTCTTGGCTTTTCAATATTTCTGGTCAAAATTGAATTTCAGTCAAGAAGAATTCCAATATGGCACCAAATTTTCGAAGAAACACAAACAAATTTGGAAACTTCTGTTTGGAAAATTCGTTCGGACTATTACGACATCATTTTATTGAAATTATGTACAATGTTGCACGAAATACATGAATTTTATGACAAAATTATGATATTATAACGTTCTCAAAATAGAGTCCTCAAAATGGCATCCTGAAAAAAAACTATGAGCTTTTTCCAATTTATGCTAAGAATGAAAAGTTCTTAAAATTTACGGAGTTATAGAGAGGACATTTTTGTGATATTTCGAGAAATTTGTTATTTAAATTGTATTTGAAAATTAATAAAGTTTACGAAATATTACGAAATATAGTAACGCGTTTTTTGCTCCCTTGTAACAAAAATAAGTACCCTAAACTAAACCCTCAGTGAGGAATAATGGTATGGATAAAGCGAAATTCAGTATAAAATTTAATAAAAAAAAAGCTGAAAAACAAGTATTGCCATTGTTTTTAAATTATGATTCCCTTCGGTTATTGGATCCCTAATTTCAAAACTAAAATTACTAGAATTAGAAGGGCCATTTCTCGTTTTCAAAAATTATTTCAATTAATTAATGTCATTAATTTAAACTTCAATCAATAATTATAGTATTATAAATTAAAAACATTAGTATTATTATCCTATCAATAGAGCGTTACAAAATCGTTCATGGTTATTAATAGAATAATTATAATATCGAAGATCTGTTTCCGCCAAAAACTTGTTTGATTCTTCAGCTACAAAATTGCATTTTTAATTTTTCAAATACGAAAACTTCGCTCGACACCCCAAGCGTTAAAAGGTGAACGTAGAAAAAAAACATTTGCAACCAAAATAAAATTAAAATATTTTGTTTGGTGGGTTGTTTTCGGAAACCTATCTTGAGTATCCTGTGCAAATTTAAAATTTGTTCATCGGTAAAGACTGGAGTTATCGTGTTATATGTATGAAAAAACATTGATTTCGCGAGTATACATTTTTTCAGTATTTATTTTTTTCTTCGAATTTGATGGTCGAATAATAAAACATTCTAAGTAAACATTGTTCAGTATGAAATTCTCTGCACGTTGATATTTTTTAAATTCGTTTTTCGAATTTTTCAAGTCTAAGCCATTTTTGCATCTGCACTCAATTGTGTCCACCATATTGGTCATTTTGTATTTTGAACTATTTACACCGAAATTCATAATAAGCGACTTCGAAAACCCTCGTGTAGTCTAATTTAAGTCAATTCAATCATTGTATCTACAGGATAAAAAATACAATTTCTTTACACAAAAATTAATTTTTTTATACAACAATGTTTATAAAGACTGTAATCGTGCGTTTTAGTGACTTATTTAGGTTCTACCCTTTTATAGAATCAGTAATATTAATGTTTCAAGACAATGTATAAATAAAGGGAATAAACTTTTGAAAAATTATTTTAAAAGCTTAAATATTTAATTCATCGTTCAGTGGATTTTAAGGTGAATTGTGCTAAAAAGTTGTCGTCGTTGAATTTTCCGGTGCAATGACAATAAATTTTTATGAGAAAATTTCTTCCCCTAGACAGCATATTTCCTCATCAATATTTTTTGCAGAAGACACGCGAGTGATTGATATTACGTTGACGTACAGAGCAACTACGGGCATGTCATGTGCAACGAATCGAGCAGTCAGTAACGAATAGCCTCGGCAGTATATCAAATTAATCACAACGTACCGTCATCGTATAATATTAAAATGAAAAATTTTTAATAAACCCTTAACTACGACTAGTAAAAAATTAAAAAAAAACAGTGAATTAGTTGATTATGACTAGTTTTAATGCATTTCTAATTCTTCATAAAGTGTTTGTAGGAAACTCTATTATTATTTTTAGATCATCAATATTGACTTAATAAATTTTCGCAATCATCCACTACGTCTACTACTATTGCTCTAAAAAAACATTGTTAGTAGATAGATAAATTTATTTCTCATATTTAGGAATCAATGTTCCAAGGAGACATTGTTGGTGACACTGTTAGTAAATTAGACTACCTTTTAAGAACACTGAATAGTTCATTAGACCCTGAACTGCATTTAATCAGTTACTACCTTCTGGTAGTTAAATGAACTAACAGTGTTTAAACTAAAAATTACTATGTATTAACTCTATACTGAACAAAAAATTATTTGAGTCAAGAAAATGGTTTCTTTGTAGTGTCGCAACAGAATATTTACTAGAAGGAATACGCATCTTTTACATGAAAGAAAGAAATAATTCCTTGGCTAAAATTATTACTTATTTAATCATTTAAATTACTACTCATTTTTTTCAAGAAAATCAATTCAATCAAAACTTTTCCACGTGAATTATAAGAGTGAAATGAAGGCTTTTATATCAAATGAGAATCGATTTCTCGGATTGCGAATATGCAGAATAATTTATTCGCCACCTGTTGACAATAACGAGAAGCGAGTATATAGATACCGAATCCGAAAAAACTGAAATGAGTGACTTGCATGAAGAACTAAATTTCTTGAATCAAGAAAATATTTGATTCGATTGAAGTTGCCGAATGGAATAAATGGATGTAATGAAACAAATGTTTATTTGTTTCAAATAAATATATATATTCGACGAAAAAAAATGTTATGTAAACATATTTCTTGGATCAAGGAATATTTACTAGGAGGGACGTAGTAAATATTTACTCACAATCAGTTTTGAGAGAACATTTATTTATTTTAAGTAAATATTTAATTGATCAAAGTAAATCGTGGTCTTATTTGAAATAAATATTTTGTAGCGGCTATTTAAGTAAACTATTGACTTGTATCAAGTAAATTTCTTTTGATATGGGTAATTTGTTGTCGGGAACATATTTATTTATATCAAGTCTTACCGTTTTGTAAACATACGATTTCTTTGGTGGTGTGAAATATCTGTTTACAATGATTTACTACCTTTAAACAAATTATTTATTTGATTCAAGAGCATAATTGCTTGATGCAAGTACATTTTTTTAGTCCAGATATTTGTGCTTTTAACTACTCATTATTTATTAAGTTAATTAATAATAATGTACTTGAAAGGTATCAGTGTTACCTTTCTCTTTTTTTTATAATATACACCGAAAGAAATAGATGGTTGATGTTACTACTTACGTAGTAAAATAGAGACTATACATCGTTTATAGGTGCTGTTACTACTTAAGTGGCTGACGTTACTATGTAAATAGTAAGAATAACGACGAAAATAGTAACGGCACCAACAAAAGATGTCTACTCTGTATTTTACTACTTAAGTAGTAGCTGCGACCATCAATTTCTTTCCGTGTAATTTTTTGAATTATTCGGGAGTGGTATAGATTCAATGTTATATCGGTACAAAGTATTTAAATATGAAATTATAAATATAACTTTTTGTAGAAATATAAATAACTGCGGTGTTTCGACAAATATGTATTACTTAACTAAAAAATTCAGTATTTTTCGGTAACTTGCATTTGGTTAATAATTAAAAAGACAGAAAGAAATAATACGAATTGGCAACAATAGTAAACAGAAAATAAAACGAAAGAACTAATGAATAAATATTAATTTAATAATGATTAAACATGTACTACTACCAATACGTGTACTAAAACTTTCTCCAAGTGGCTCCTTAGTCAATATCGTTCTATTTTAGATATCACAAATCATTGGACGATAATTAGTCGATTAATTTCTGAACAAATAATATCACGCAAAAAATTACTAAACCGATAAATTACTGTCGTTTTAACGACTTATTATTTGCGTATCAGTAGTCGGTTGCGACATTATTATAAATTATTAAGTATTTTATGATACAATTAGCTTAATTAATCAAAAGTTCCTCTGGCAGAAAATATCTACCAAGTTATTATGAAAAGGATAAGAAAAAACCGCAGTCCTTAGATGAAGTGTAAAGAACAAAGTTATCTATTGTTAATAACAAATAAACCATGGTAACTATTCCGTTACTAATGTATTTTCAACACCGCCAAACCATTTTTCCCTCCAATTCTTTATTATAAGTCAATCGAAATCGGTGTCAACTATGACAGCAGACGAAAGTTAACTATTGTTAATAACAAATAATTTCTACACTAAGTGAAAATAGTTGTGATTACATTTCACTCAAGTTTATAGTAACGTACACTATAATAGATTTAATAAACATTGTTTTAATACAATTTTCTCAAATTTGCTTTGGCATACGAAAATTTATCAGATTGCTAAAAATGATCAGTGATCTCAAAGAAGTCTAGGAAATACTAACTAAATCTTTTAAAACGGTTCGCTACAAGTATCAACATTTACATAAACACAAGAAAATTCTTGAAAAATAAAAAACGCTGGAAATATGAAAACATAAACTTTTGAAATTTACAATGCTCCCATAGAAAATTATACTTGTCAGAATAGTAAAAATGTCCCTGATGACTAATGAAAACAGTAAAATTGAATCACGTGATAAGCACGTAAATGAGACTTCAATCCAGCTGCATTTCTCGCCGCCAGGCGTGTAAGCGTTGCTGGCAAGTTTCTCAAAAGTACGTGAAATGGCAAGCTGACGAAATGCAAGTGGAATTTCATGTTTGGACAGGCAAGAGGATAATCAATAACACTCTTTCGTATAATGACATAACATAATATTTTGTTTATCCCGCGAAGTGTTAAGTTTAAACTCAAAACGCCGAATAAAACTTTTCCATTTTTCCATTGTTTTCGTCTGAACAACTTAGATGATATTTAGGATCATCAATATTGATCCTTATCCTTAACTTAGACTTTATCAAAGTTAAAATAAATGCTATAAGCTACAAAACAATACAAAATTTAAAAAAAAATTAATTATCCTTAACTTAGACTTTATCAAAGTTAAAATAAATGCTATAAGCTACAAAACAATACAAAATTAAAAAAAAAATTAATTAAGTATATGATAAAAATGTTAAAGTTACTATATATGCATATCAATAATTGTTCATATTTGGAATTTTTCTGTTATAATTCTCTGTAATAGTGAAAATAGTTATTCAAATTTAAAATATTGCTATTCTATGAGTATTATAATTCCTATTGAAGAATAATAATTTTCCTTCTCTCTATTTTTTATAGTAACTTCCTATTAAAATTCTATTAGTGTACATAATGCAAATTATTCTTAGTGAAACTATTTCTATCCTTTATCAATCTGCAATGAGATCATATTTTCTGTTATTAACTATGTACCAAAAAAAAAACCTGTTTATTGAACTTCAACTAAAGCGTAGTAATCTTTCAATGTCGATGGTAAATTACAAGTTAAACATTACTACAAAAAATAAATATTTAAAAAAAGTATGTCTAAAAAGTATCAATTTCATTAATGTAACATAATTGCTTGTCATCATAAAATAAAATATTAACTTATACACCTATAAAGCTCGAATTAAAGGAAACTAAATTAATTTTTCTATCATCTTTTAATTTTGTTTTTCAATTTTTTCGAAGCTTACTTACGTAGACTCGGATATTTCATTCAATTACATAATTAACATTTTCTGAGGCATTCTGCAGAGTCACTAATCAGCAACACGTTTCTGGATTATAAATTACACGATGGCTTTTTACATTTCTTTTTGTTTCTTAGTTTTTCCTTATCACCTTTTAATTTTTCCTGCACGTGGAGACGAAATTGAATTTTCTACTTCTCTGCAAAATTATATTGAAATTTCTGAGTGAAACCTTTTCAACCCTCTGTCTTAGTTCCATTTACTTGATTTCGTCTTCCTTCCTTTGAAAGGTTCCACAATTTCATTATTTCAGCAATCGATTTTCCACGTAGTAATGAAATGTGAATATTTGTGCATTGAATTTAAATAATTTACTAATTGTATAGAATTTGTCCGATTAACCAATTAGCACCTAAATGCAGTTTCCGATTACTCTAATTGCAATGAAGTGCCAATTAATATAAACTGGAGAGAATATTAGCCAATATCCATATCCGTCTATCTGCTATAGTATGTTCTTGTGATTCGTGACGTTACCTGTTATTTTTTTTAATTTAAGTAAAAATAATTCAAATTTTTAAACATTTTTCATACTTTTACCTTGTAATACAATTGTTGTAATTTTTGTAAAAACATCAAAATTATACACTCAAAAGCATTGGTATTCATCAGGTAGGTTCAAAATTACTGACAAAATGTAGGAAAAATGTAAAACCTTTGCATTTTGTCTTGTCCATCGTATCCTTAAATGTTCTATTGAATATCGATGGAGTCTGATCAAGCATACTCAGTAATTGTAAAACAAAATGACGGAACTAAAAACGGCGGCTAAAGAGTAGTTTTCGGTCCAAGGCCGTAAAGTGCAGAGATCACACTTTGGTACACTGTTCGCAAAAGTAGGCACTTTACCGACTGTTTTTAGTCCGTAAAGTGCAGAGATTAGTCCGTAAAATCACACTTTACGGACTAAAAGGAGTCCGTAAAGTGTCTACTTTACGGACATGTGTATCAGAAATTAACTTAACGTAGAAATACACTATTTTTTGTATAATTTTAAAATTTTCAAAAGATTTTATAATCAGTGGCCATTTTGTTCTACTAATATCATAAGACTATGATATAAATATTATTTCCTTGGAAAGTATGAAAAATTACAAAAAAAGATCCGCCATTTTGTTTTATAATTATTGTCTATGTGCGATCATATTACATTGATCTGAGTTATTCAGCATGTATTCTTGAGCAGATGAAAATGTTAAAAAGGGCGAAAACTTTTGACCATTTTCCGACATTTCGACCGCCATTTAAATACACCTCGATTAATATAAATGTTTTTGCGGGTATAAATAGTGAATTTTATTTCAATACTGAAAAAGTAAGTGTAGAATTAAGACCAATAGTTAACAGAATTTAAAAATAATTAATTTAAACGAAAGGTTAAAATGTTAACGTTAAAATTGCAGTTTTCAAAAAAGAATTAATTATTTAATTAAAGAATTAATTATAAAAAGAAAAATCACATGATAGAAGAATTTGCAAGGTCGTTTACGGGATTTTCTAGGAAAGACCTTGTGCACAATGTAATCGTCTATATATTGGACAAACAAGTAGGAAACTAGAGACTAGAATAAAAGAACACTTCACAAAGAAGTATAAATGGAAAAGAAAAATTTTACACGGACTTAGCAATTCATAGATTCGATGCAAAATATAATTTTTAAGATAAAAATGTCAATACACTAGTAATAGAAACGAATAATAAAAACTCTACGAAATAAACCATTTTTTATTAGAAATGATAAAATTATAGTAAATATTTGAGTTTAAAAAATCCTACCTATACCAGAAATGATTTATAACTCATTACACGTACATTTCAAGTTCAATGCATAATAAACTAAACAATAACGTGCGAAAAGCATGTTTTGTTTACTTTTTCGAGGCAGGTCGTTCGAATTCGTTGAAAAGAAAGCATTGTTGATTCTCAACTGGCAACAGGTCAGAATAAATATTTCACATAAATGACATATGGGTAAATCCACAGAACTTTTAACTTTACCCTTTCAGAAAAACATTTTTTTTTTCGGTGGCACACATTTAAAATCAACCTGAGGCCACTCATAAACATATAAAATGTTGAAAAAAACGACACGTTACGACTTTTAAAGGATTGTTCCAGCGCAGTCAGGTAAAACGAGACCTAAAATTATATCTTCGAACCAAACATATTTCTGTACGCGGAAAACAGATGAAATTTATTACTCGGGGTTTTTTAAGTTACTGGTCACGAATCCGTCAACAGATATTCAGAATTCAAGATGGCGAATTCAATATGGAAGACCGAATTTGTAACAAGTTACTCACACAAGCTCAAACTGGGTATTCGGGGGTTTTCTTTCTTTTTGCTTTTAGGTTCATAATATACAAATTTTAGCAGCAAACATTTATTTAAGCCGATTTAAGGCATTACAATCCCGGCAATCCTGAAAACAAAATTTAAATAGGTATAACGTAAGTTGTCATTAGTACCATATTTATTCATTTTTAACCAGAAAAGATGAAGCAAGGGAGATGAAAAACAAAGTTACCCAAAGTTACATTTTCATTATTTCTGGAGCAAAGCTGTAGCGAATCTCGACCGAGGAGTGACCCCGAATACATGGTCTCAGCTGATTCAGGCAACTTTTTAGGAATTCGGTCCGCCATATTGTATACCATCTTCAATTTTTAATATTTGTCAACGTATTTATGATCAGTTACCAATAAAACCCGCGCGTAACAAATTTCAGCATTTTTCCGTGTAAAGAAAGGATTTTGTGTCAAAGAGATAATTTCATGTCTTGTTTTACCCCTGAACATCGTATTGTATTTCTGGAACAAGTTCAGAGTATTATTATGACACCTAAAACAATAAATTACGCCAATAATCGAGGCATTTAATTGTGTATAGTTCGTGTGCCTGACAAAAATGTCATTTTTCAACAACAGTTACGCACGAAGGCTATAGGTTGTAATAGGCACAGAATTGAGATGAGACAAGGCACACCTTATTCCTTGGAATACGTCACTTATTATATCATCAATTTAAAATTCTCAAAGTATGGAACCATAATATTGTTTGTTCCAAAAGTTATTGTTAGAAATTAACGAAAATTCCATTTTCCATAAATTTTCTGCACGCGACTTTGGACGCATGTCATTCTTATTGAGCAATAGGCACACTTATTTTTCAAGTATCTTTGGCTTTTATAAAGTGCCATTAAACAACGACATGATTTTCAAATGAAAAGAATACACGTTCCAAAAGTTACAGAACAAAATATTTAAAAATATACGATTTGCACGCAGCAGTGTATTCAAATTTTATGAGCTTTCGTGTTTCCTTTGGTTTTTTAATCAACTATCATGCAAAACAAATAACTGTACCTTGAAAAGCATATCCTTTTTAGTAAATAGTAATGTTTTATAAATATTTCTGTACAGCTTATTCACGTGATACTTAAAATAACATGAAAGTCAAAAGTTCTGTGGATTTGCCCATATATGGGGGAAAATTACGGTATTTTCTGTTGCAAATGTAATGCTATTTTTCGAATTACCTCACAGAAACAACAATTTCGTTACTTTTATTCCGAACGGAAACCGAAACTTCTGAAAGAAAACCGAATTGTAAGTTGATGTCACTTAGAATTCCGAAACTGTAACTTAAATTTCTGCGAGTGCGACAGAGAGCATTAGTGGAGAAATCAAACACAAACTATAAGGTATTAGTTTCATATTTTCTCTTGTCTACGAAAATCGATTGTTTCATCAAAATTAAATTGGTTTTTCGATTGTTTCATGTACAAAGTGTCTCTTACAACTGCCTTGGAGGAATGATACACTCGACTTTTTGGAATAGTGCAGTGGATGCATTGATAAGTAACAAAATTATGTATGATACTTCATAACCTCACTTTTCAGATCCCACCATGTTATAAATCCCGGTTGTGTTGGTGCTTTGTGTGTAGAATAATTGTAGAAACGAAATTTGTGAAAAATATGTTACTAAATGATTAGTTTTTCTCAATACAGTAGAGTCCCGGTATATTTATCCGCTCGGTTCCACGCCTTCCCCTCTCGTCTCGCTATATTTACCAAAAGAAAGGGAGCGTCGTTTACCACACTCCTCTGAGTCGCGTTGTGTTCGTGACGTCACAACAGGCCCTTCATGAGGCCCCAGCCCACTAGGTGGGGGAAAAAATAGAGCGGCAACTGGTAAATATAATGAGACTGAACCGGCCAAATATGCTGCGACGTAAATATAATGAGACGCAATTATGCCGGGACTCTACTGTACATGTATTTTTGCTGCTCTATATGTATATCAATAAAAAATATATCTTAAATCAATAAACAATTTGTTGCAGATCATTCAGAATGGTTTTTTGGTACTCTTGTGATTTCAAAACCTTACAAATTAAATCCACGTACAACACCGACATTTTCATAACAAAGTGCTTTAAAAGGTGCTCAAGATCCTTCAATGTAGAAGTTTCTTTAGTCATTGACGCGAAATCACAATTTCAAATTTACAGATGAAAATGAGAGTAATCAAATTGATTACGAATCAGAAAACTGCCAATCCATCTCTGAAATTTACGAAACTAGCTCTGAAACTTACTAAACGTCTCTTAAAATTATGAAACGTATCAGAATTTTCAATAAAAATAACTGCATAAAACTGCCGCTGCATGAGTCGGAAGTTAACCGCAGAAATATTTTACATGTATGTTTTTTTTTGCAATTAATGTATAATTACGCAGTTATTGTACAATACTTACGAATAAATAAAACACTAAATGCTAATCATTTGAGCCTACATTATAATTATTTAATTCAACTCGAATTTGTAGGTTATATTGAGGGTACATATGGCATGAATTGAATGTCATATGGTTTAAATTAAAATTCTAAATTTTATTTTATTTAAATAAATGTACCTAACTAATCCAGATTTATGAAGAGTGGTTAATTTATATATCAAAATTAATTGAATTTCTAAAAATACACGTAGCAGCTGCCAAAGCATTATTACAGCAAAACAAAACAAAGAAAATTCAAAGAATATAATATTTGGTATATACTTCTGTTTTAAACACATACACTGCATTCTGTTTATATTATACGTAATATAAATAAATAGCATCGCTAAGTAATCGTATTTCTATCCGTAAATAGAACTGGTTAAATAATCCATTCAATGTATTTATTACTTCGACCCAGACCTTAAATCTGGACGAAGTATTGAATTTGGTCACCTCGGGCAAAAAAATTACCCTATAGTTTTTCATCAAATGTCCACGTTTCAGACCCTAAGGAAGCCAAAAAACGAAAAAAAAAATTTGTGTCCGTGATCTTGTACGTCCGTACGTACGTCCCGTTTTTATGTCTCGCGATAACTCGCGAACGGATAAGCGTATTGACATAAATTTTTTTTTAAAATCCGCGTCTTGGCATAACTTAGATCTGATTAGATTTTGGCGCAGATCCATCCCTCCATTACTAACAAAAATTAGCCCGAATTAAGTTACTTCGTAGTTTTTTGCATTTATTTTGAAAAATACAAATTTTATTAAAAAATGTTTCAAACAAAAAAGATAGAGCATGAACTACTCTTCAAAAAAGGTGGTATGCATTTTCTTCCTAAAGTCAACGATAATGCCATAAAAACTGGTTTAAAATGTTTATGTCTATTGTCTGAAAAAGTATTGAATTTGGTCACCTCGGCAAAAAATTACCCTATATTTTTTCATCAAATTTCGACGCTTCGACCCCCTACCCCCCAGCGATAGTCTTCGCCAGCCCCTCGGGCGCGGTGATCACCTACGGGCGCATAAGTTCTTTTACGCCCTTGATACGAAAATAACTATTTCGATATATCTAAAAGATGTCTTATATCTATAAGATATCCGTCATAGATCTTTTCGACACTTTCAAGATATCTTTGATGAATTATATGTATATATATTGTATATACAATATCATAATGATACAGACAGTAATTAGTAAAACACTGTAAACAAGTAATATGCATCGAATAGTCTATTACAATACAAGTGCTTGAAGTAAGTATTTTGCATCTTTTATTTATTAATACTTCGGCTGGCCTGTTGTCGGGGTCGAAGTTTTGAAAATGCTCATTTTCAATTTTCATACATATAACAAACACTATATTGTTGTAACGTATCTATCGAAGCCACTTGGACCTAAATATGATTGGACCCCCAAATATAAATATAATTTTATAATATAATTGAAAGCTGTTAGTAAACAAACGAATATTAAGGAATAGCCGACTCTCCACTGGGTCGAAGTTTCTGAGCGAGCGAAGCGAGCGAGGCATCACGCCAACACTAGTTTGTATTGAAGTAAGCGTATTTTGCCTTATGTAAATTTTAATATACATAACTTGCATCTAAAGGGAATACAAACATATGTACACAGAAATAGGTGAGATTTCCTTGCTATCTTTTCCGGCATTTCGGTCAAACAAACAACGTTCTCTGCATGAGCAATGCCGTCATCCCCCATCGGGACGACACAAACACGAAATTCTCTACAAATTCAACTCACGTGTTTCTCCCACAGTATTTTAAATGCACGGAAGGTTAAGACCTCCTTTCAACATGAATTTCAAGAAATTTTCAAAAGCCACGGTTATTAAAAAGTTTTAGTGTTTACGTAAATTATGAAAATTAATACAAATATATTGTCAACAAAGGATTGGCAAATTTGTTTATTTGTGGATCTCATTTTTATAATAAGGGTTTCTACTTGCGCGACTTTGAATATAAATTACGTCTGTTTTATATTTTACAGATGGCGCTGCTATATTTTGTGCAATAGTAGTGTCGAATGTTTTTTAAATTTTCGGGATTTTTCGATACACCATACGGAAGAGCAGGATTTTGACAATAAAATACGTTAATTCCAAAATTCACTGCATTTTACTACTAAAAAGTACTGTCAAACTTAAATGTACAGTAGAGTCCCGGTATATTTACACACTCGGTTCAACACCTTCCCTTCCGGTTCGTTATATTTATCAAAAGAAGGGGAGCGCCACTTCTCCCACTCCCTTCAGTCGTGTTACGTTCGTGATGTCACAGCAGGCTCTTCCGGAGGCCCTAGCCCTCAAGGTGGGAAAAAAAGAGAGCAGCTAAAAGTAAATATAACGAAATGAAATTGGACAAATATGTTGGGACGTAAATATAGTGAAACACAAATATACCGGGACTCGACTGAACTGTACATGTAAATTTTTGTAAATTTAGCGTAATGGGTTTGTTGTACAACTAATTTTTCATTATTTTCAACAATGAATAATGATTGAAATGTTAATTGAGAAATGCAATTTAAATTTCAAATATACCGCATTAACATAGCATGATGGAATCATTAATAAATAAAAGATTTATGTGAAGCTTGAATCTGAAATTTAAAATACACAAAACTAAAGATATTGAAGAATAATTGTTATTGCAATTAAAAGCATTTTCCTGATATACGTGAAAGTACTAGTAAGTTCAAATGGATGTAGGTCAATCCGATGTTATAAGTGGGCAGCTAATTAAGGTTTGAAAGAAAATTAGAGACCGTAAAATAGTTTGCGTAAAAAATTACAAGAGTACCATAAAACGCTGGAAATTATTCAAATAATTACGATAAATTGTTTAGAGCCTCTATAAAAACTAAAAAAAAGTCTAATTTCATAACATACGATTGGTGGTGTTTAATAATAAATATTCTTTGCAGTTCAACTACATCCAGCAGCGGTCTTGGTACAAATATTCTTCACATAAATAACCTACTTTTTACAAAACTCGAAACAAATTTCTTCATGGTATACGAAGCTTGACGCATATTAGCTTTTGTCTAATTTAACGGTCTGGAACTTTCGAGTTATGAAATTAATTAGTTTACAAGTTTTTAGTTGTTTTATGAAATAGTTTTAACAAAACAGAACTTTTGAATTAATTATAAACTGACAAGTTGAAATTGTCGCATACATTTGACAAAAAAATTTTACTAATTTAGATAGACACATACTTTTGGTGACGTATGCTCCTGGTGGTTGATATGATGGAAGATGAATAACAATGAAGGTGAGAGATGATGAAATACAACTATTTATAATTTCCCATCAACCGACATCATCGTTATAAACACATCGTCATTATTCGACTTGATAATCGGTCACTAATCATCAGACATAATTATCAGCATTTGTCACCATCAACATTCCTTCTATCATCAATACTTTCTCAAATATTTACTCTAACTATTAATTAAACATTTGAGTAGTGTTGAAAACTTGTTGTCGTTGCTTTTCGTTCATTTTTTAAATATAATAGTTAAAAATACTAAGATACCTCGAGAGACATAAAACAAACTTTTGAAATTAAACAAAATTCATAAGTTTTAACAAATTTTTCAAATGAAAGTTGTTGTAACTATGGGTAACTCAATCTGGAAGCTTTATTTCGTTACAATAACTCTAATATTTCTAACGCTCCAAAACTGACCTAAATTTTCAATATTGTTTTCAAATTTGAATATAGAGCTAATACTAAAGACATCAACGTATTCATTTGAAACTGGGAAAACGTGAGTTATATTGATGCTGCAACTGCTAAACTTTTAAAAAACTACAAGGGAATTAGCTTACGGGGTCCCAAACATACGCAAAGACCTTTTAAGAATGTCTCAAATGTGTATTTCACCAATAACCTGGAAAAGCACTCTTAATATACTGAATAATGTAGTGGAAAAGTGAAACGCCCATTAATGGCATCTGGGATTTCTGTAAAAAAAAATAAAGCCCATTAAGCTCCCACGAGATCATGTTCTTGTTTTTTAAGGTGTAGTTTCGACGTTTACTAGTATTTCAGCAGAGATGTCGAACAAGCCATACATGGGTGATTTCAAAATAAATTGCAAATCGATTAAAATCCACTCCTTTTTTCTTTAGGTCATATGGGTGATTCTTTGGTAATTGTCATTTTTATATCCACTATCCTGAATTTTATTATTGCCTTCGCATAATTAAATTACTTTAACAATAATAAATTTTATATTGATATCAATGTACACTATATACCTGCAGCTATCATTACATGAAAATATTTGCAAATTAAATTATTTTTTGACACTCCAAATTGCGTATCAATATTGTCCTCGACTCGACTAAAAATGTTATTATTCTGATTTTTCCTTTCGTATTTTAAAATTATAAGATTTTGTTCCATTTCGACACAACACTTTGTGTCTAATGCAAATGATTGAATGTATCCAAATTTATTCGGGACATTTAAAAAGTAATGGTGTAGTTATTTTAATATTTCTTGGCGCATTTAATAAAAGGATTAACAAAATAATGTAAATATCAAAATTTAAACATGCGTCATTCAAATGCGAACGAGCGCGACAATATTCAAAAATAACGAAGCATGTTTCCATTTTGATGTTTACATTCTTTTGTTAGTCCATTTATTAAATGCCCCGTCACACCAAGAAATATTAAATTATTTTCTAAGCGCCAAAGATATTTAGTGTAGAAACCCGCTATAAGGAAATGTTTCCACGCAGAATATTCGCTCTACCGAATCCCTTTCCATCTGCACTATTTCCCCTCAAGTTTCAGAGGGGTAAGCTCGGAACCAATGAAATTCCGGGAGTGGGGAAACATAGAGTTATGTGGGGATGTTCGCCACGCCTCTTATTCCTTATACTGAATAAAATCATTTCCTTGTAGCGAGTGAATTCCTTATAGCGGAGTTCCTTATAGCTGGTTTCTACTAGTTACATCATCGATGGGAACACCTTAAAGCCCGTGAGAAGCTCCCGAGGATCAAAAGTGCACATTTGGACGTCCTCAGGAGCGTATTAGGACATCCCTAGACGGATTGCGTTGTTTGGGCCGTTATTTATCAGTGAATCATATGTACTATTATTATAGACCAACAACGACACAAATTTTCTAGCATTCTTTTCCCCAAGAATCGATATAATTCTAACGTTCTTTTAAATTGAACTGGTCGATGTTAGCTCAATTACCGATCGAATATGGGTCGATTTATAATAAGGATTGACCAGTACGGTTAATCATTGGTCGGTATCACAATATGGTCAACTTGTCGCACAAACCTACCAATTACTGAATACTTTTTGGCATCTGGAGTCAATTTTCGGTTAATTGACCAAAAGTTGACTGTTCTTAACCACGGCTTGACCTTTTTTCATTTGACCCATGATTGACTTTGAAAACGACTCAACTCGGTCCCCTGGGGTGGTAGTCATCACCGTATTCTATTCCTTATAACAAATTTATATTGGTCAACAGAAAGTACTTGTACTGTGTCACGAAAAGAATAAAATTATTTAACAAAAGTATATGTATATATGTGTAAATCTACAGAATTTTTAACCTTGTATAAGTCCCTAAATTACTTTATTATTGTTTAGAAATAATATGACTATTTTAACACACATAAAACAGTAAATTTATAATATTTTTACAATTTAAAATCGTTAGAGTGAACTTTCATTCCAAGGGAATAAATTTTACAGGATGAGAGTAAATAATTTATTTATTATTATTTATAATTTATATCTGTGAAGAAAACTTCACGTCAACAATTTTAGAATGTAATAATATGCACATTTTAAGTCCATATTATAATAACAAATTAAAATTTTCAATTTATGCCATTATTACCCGGTTCATTAATTTACATGAAGATTTTTAAAGTATTTGCAAGATTATAAAGAAAATCCAGAAATAAAGACTGACACGTGGTAGGTGTTTACAATATTTAATTGACATTTATTGTGTTTAAAATATACCTGAGTTGAAATTCTTAATGAAATACAATATTTTATTCTGAAAATTAATGTTATAACCGTACAATTTCGTAAACTAAGAGAATGTTAATATCTTTTAACAATAATGGTATTTTCATACAATTTTATTCACATAGTTTACCTAAAAGTCTTGCTTCTTTACATAATTCGCCCAAATGTAAATAGAAACCCTATTTGGACCATAAACATAATATCTGTGATATGAATTGTATATTTATTTTTTCTGTAAGAATTGTCATTATGATAGATTTGTGATCAACACCATTACTAATTTATTCTTGCGAATTGTCGCTCGTTTCTGAACCAATTTCGCTGAAACTTGTCGTACATTCATAAAAAATGTTTAAAAAAGCATTAACAAATATTTCGATTTAAAAATATATATACTTTCGGTGTAATTTGCATATTGTATATTAGGCATTTACATTATTGACACAGGCGCAATACGCTGTTAATTCACAACAATTTTCATATCTTTGAAAAGCAACCTTCGAAATAAGTGAAATAAAAGGAAACAATGTTCTACTCAGTATCAAGGTGAATTTTCTGATATATACCGATATATATTCTATTCCTGTCATCGGATATTATTATGGCGTCTTTTGTGTTATTTCTATAACTTTGAAATATAATTCTTCTTTCCTGGAACGATGCAGGTTACTAGCTCTCGGAGTAATATAAAAATTATTTTTTCCTTTTCGTCATACTTGTCGTCTTTGCTAAAAATTTTCATTAATATCAAATTACGAAGCAATGAATTTGTTAATAATGAAATTGAATTTTCAAGAGGAAATTCCATGCGTAGTTTGGATGTTTCAATCTAACAAAATGAAAATTCTAACCATCTGTAGTTCGTTCGAAAACCGGCGTTGCATAATCAGCGGGAAAACTCGTAAAAATGTACATTTTTATCTAAAATCGAACCATTGTATAAAATTACAACATGTTTCGCAACTATAATAATTATTACATTTTGTTCTCGATTTTTTGTTTTATTCAATTTTTTAAATTTAATTTCCCTGGTCTTGTCTTTGGTTTCACAGGATTTAATAAACGTCTTTAAATCTGAAAAATTATTTAATTTGACTAGGAGTATTATACTAATATTGTTCTCTCTCTAATTTGTAAATATTTCAATAAGAAGTTAAATTACTTCTGTTATTTACAGTATTATTCGAAAGAACTCTAAAAAACTGTTAATCGAATCGCGAAATAAGCATTTTTTATATAAGAGATTATAAGATTTTGTAATATTCAAACATTAAAAAATTCACAGTTTTAATAATTCACAAATCGGAAAGAAAATATTTTCCGCGGTAAACTTTTTGACGTCTTCCCGCATACAAGAATGGAAAAGTTTCCTATCACTTTTGTCCGTCTGCTATTGGAATATACGAGAGCTAAATATATTCTTTACGAAAGTTAATACGGAGTTTTCCGTTTAAAGCTCTTGCCATTCTTACCTGAGCATAAAATAATTTCAAAAGAAAGCATTACATAACTGAACACAATAATTTGCATAGCCTTGAGAAAACGAGAAGTTTCAAAGTAAACCCCTTCTATTACAGTAATCAAATTCAATCACGTATTGTACATTTGCAATTGCATAATCGCTTTTTATTTCTACTTCTTACATGATTGTTGTGTAAGCATTTATTCTGAACTTTGCACCATGTATATTTTGCATCTACAAGGCATCAATTTCATTGTTGACAATACTTATAACCAATTTACTAATGCAGATTTTGTATTTTAACCATTTAGTAGAGTTGTTAAGAAAATTTGAAGCGTTACGTCGATACCGTCAATGCCTAACGTAAAACATACAAATTAAACCGAAACTATATATATTTACAAATCCAAATCTATTTTAAAGCTTTTTTAAACGTTTTCCATAAATGTACGACGGGTTTCAACGACATCAGTTTAGAAATGAGCGAGAATTCGCAAGAATAAATTTCACACAGTTCCTGTTGTTACCTACAAAATTTATTCTCACGAGTTGTCACCCGATTCTAAACTGATTGCCTTGAAATTGGCCGTACATTTATATAAAATTATTAAAATATCTTGAAAATATTAATTACCCCTGAATTCTCCGCGAAACATATGTTTTTTTTTAAATAAACTACGGCGTCGGTAAAAACGAATTTGATTTAAACCAGTTGGAATGTCGCTAGCTCTTAAGTACAACAAAAATTTTAGGTAATATAACAAATTGTGGTTATTTTTATCAAAAGTTTGATTCCTTAAACGCTCACTATGTTCCTAGTTGAAAAGACAAAAATTCTAGTTAACATTTTTCTGGTAATTCTACTATTTTTCTGATAAGCCTTACTACAATTTGTTGTAACGGTAACTGACATTATGATTAGCAGGTTTCTGGCAATTTTTCTATTTTTTTCTGGTACGCATTACAAGAATTTTTAGCGATGACAGTAAGAATATTTTCCCAAAAGTTTTCTTCACGTTCGCAGAATTGATTTTTATCATATATTCTGGTTAAACTAATCGTAAATTTCAACCATTTTTATTATTGTGATGCCATCATTGCATTGTTATTAATTTTGTACAAGGCACAATGAGGTGCCGTTGATCCAAATAAATAAATAAATAAATTATTTGTTTTGTTATTTTTCTTTCAAAATAGCTAGAAAATTATAACGTAAGTGTATAATACTATCAGAAAAGAGACGAGCATCATTCCTGGCACATTTTTTGGTTGCAATAACGAAAAAATCTTATTAAATTCACAAGAATTATCTTATCTAAACTATTCTGGTCATTTTAACCAGAACTTTTTTTTATTTGTATGTTTATCATTTTTTACTTTTTCATAATTTGTTGGATTAATATACCATGCGTTTTAATCATAAGGTTTTTTATCATGAAGTTTAGAATATTCTTTGGTTTCGGGTCGAAAAACCGACAAATCAAAAAGCCGATAGGTAAAAATATCGACAATAAAAAAGCCGATAGTCAAAAAACCGACATTTCAAAAAATTACAGTCAGCTGGTGCAGGTCAAAAACCGACAAATCAAAAAGCCGCAAGGGCAAGAAACCAATAGTTATAAAGCAGACAATGGATAAGCCGACAAGTCAAAAGCCGACAGTCATAAAGCCGACAACCCAAAAGCCGGCATATAAAAAAATATAATCATCAACAAGCGTACAATCGTTTTTTATGTGTCCGCTTTTTGATTGTCGGCTTTTTGATTGTCGGCTTTTCGACTCTCGGCTTTACGACTGTCAGTTTTTTGACTTGTCGACTTTTTTATTTACCAGGTTTTCGACCCGTACCCAAAATTTTAACCATTAAATTGACACTTTTTCTAACCTCCAAAAACAATATATGATTCCTTGTATTATATAATATTTTTTACAGATGACTGGACTACTTCATCCATTCTCTTTGTGATGAATTTTCGCAATATTTTTTAATCCAAACTACTGGAATTATAATTTTTGAAATATTTAGTTATGGAGAGAGTTTCATTATATGTTTTGTCATGTTAATATTACTTACAACATTGTTTTTCTAGTTTTTATACAATACTTTTTCAAATACATTTTGCCAATCCATCCCGGTTATTAAATCAAAGGACTGTAGTTGGCCAAGACAATTTAAATACAGTAGCAACTGCGGAATTGACTGTCATCCGTTCCGACGACCTCCAAAATTGTCTGCAAGTTGCGAAAATGAGCGAAGAGGAGGTGATCCCTTACACTTTAGGTTTATGTTAACCTTACATTCTTAACCTCGATTTGTCAAAATTTTTATTAGTTTTAATAAGTTGCTAGTTTTTTTTTTAATCCAATTTATTTTACAATCTGTCTGACGATATTCAGTAAAATTGTATACAAGATTAGAAATATAACCTGATTAGATACACTCATTGGCGAGTTACTTTATATTATTGTACAAAGCAATACTTACAGCTTCAATTTTGTGTACAAATTTAATTGTTGGAATATTATTGAGCAGTGTACATGACATGAAAACAAAAATTTATAACTAAGAAGAAAGATTTTTGTTTTATTTATAGTTTTGATAATTTCAATAATGATCACTGTTAAAGTTAGTGAAAAATGACTGCAATAATCGTTTCTTTTTTATTTCTGTTCTTTTTATAGATAATATATCGTCCTATTTGACAGAAGAGTGGGGGAAAGCGTTTCCCCTACGGCAGCGAATTTCGAAGGCTTTCGTCAAGACAATTTTACAAATTGGTCAATTTTGAGTGGGTCACTTTTGCATGTCCACCTGTACAGATAAAAAATTAATAATACCGATTTGAAACATTTTAGCTAGTATTTAATTCTTTAAATTTAAAAAAATCTAACATTTTAAACGATGGTGTAGCCAATAATTCTTTTAATTTATGGACCGTTAAAAAGTTGACATTTTTTGGCATTATACGATTAGCCCATAAATCAATAACAAAGACCTTCTATCGATATTGCAAAACGATGGAGAATATTATGACTAAAAAAAAATTCTAGCGATAAATAATATAAAAAGATCCCAGGGAGCGTTATATACTGATAAAATACGACGCAACCTAGAAGCAAATAAATATCTTTCGAATGGTACACTTTGCAAGAACGTTAACGTCTTCAATAATGCAGTTCGACAGATGCATGCTCCATAGAGCAGATAAAGAACTGTATAAACTGATATCAATATAAGAGAAATTTTGTGAAATTGGAAATATTATGTTCTGATATACATTTATATACCATATAATAAAATTTGCAAAACCTTACTTTAGTATTACCGTATTAAATGTTTGCATGGGTAAGTCGACGCATTAATGGCACATACTTTCATAATATTCTGATGTTCCTTTCGAGAAAAATTATGTCAAAGTAGTAAACGAATGAAAAATGAGCCACCCTCCGCCAAGGCAAACTTGAATTCACTTATTAAGCTGACGGTCCACTTAACTCTTTAATACGAGGGCGGATACTCGCATTCAATGTTTTTTACTAGTATTTTCCCAAAAAGAGGGTAGAAAATAAAAAGAACCATACCCGAAAAAATGAATTTTATTTACACCAAACAATTTTTCGTATTGTTAATGGTTAAGTTAAAGCAAAATATTACATTATGTTAGAAACATTTATTTATTATAGTAAAATTTCACTAGTTTTACACTGTAAACGAGTGTACGAAGTTACTATAAACGTTTTTTACCTCCTTCTTTCACCATACAATAATTAAATATGCATAGAGCCATTTACCTGGTCATTATGCATATGCTTAGTACTGTCATTGTAGATTCCCACTTATAACGACCGCAAGTGCGGAAAATAGAAAATAAATAATGCAAAAGATACGTGCTCACGATTTGCTAAGCTAAAATAACTTTCATGATAGCGTCGACAAAAACTGTTTTCAAGACAATGAATTTGATCTTGTTATTGAAATAATCAAGGTATATTCAACAATAGATTTTATTAACAGAATTATTTAGTTTATACTATCTTGTGACGGTAGAAAGCTTCACATAAGATATGGGTGATTTCAAAATAAAATGCAAAATTCTTTTGTGGTGTTTTATATTAACGTAAGAAATATTATTTTTGTTTACGTTTAAATACTGAAAAATCAATTAAAAATGAAAATGTAATGTTGCGTAGCTGAAGAAATTCATAAATTTGATTTTGGTTGATATTAGGAGTACTATTACTCATAATCTACTAGAAGTTAAACAATTTTTTCTTGGGTTTATTTTATCTTTTACGGTATTCGTATATGAACTTTTTTTCTGGTCGTTTACATAATTTTTTAGACAAAACTAAATTTATATGGTGGTAATAATGTATCTATCATTGCATTACGATTCCCCATCGGCCAATTACGAAAGTCACAAAAAATCTGAAATGGCACGTGCCATCAACCGAGGGGTGATCCTTCCATAGCGAACTCTGTAGACCACAAAAAATCTATATGTGTATTTAATGTAATCCATTTTAATATTGTTATGGATTACTTTGAATATCTTGCTACAGAAACGCGAACGAAGATTACCATCTTAAAAAAAATGCTAAACGTTCTTGGAACTGTATAAGATAATAACATTAATAATAATAATATTTTTATTATACCCAACGAGCGAGACTATATTTACTTTTTTTTAGTTATTTATTCTAACAAATTCATTTGGAAAATTCAGTGTATGTAGGTTCATAATTTAAGCCCAAATTCTGAACAATATATAATTTATGGTACTACATTTTAGTCGCACGGTAAGGTGCTTTTAAAGAATTCTTCTTTTCAGTCGAATAAGGCTTCTGTTTGTTACATCTTAAAATTAGCTATTAGTCTTAATTCAAAACTTAATTTTTGCAGTGTATAATACTATTTCGTTTTCACCACAAAAAAATGTATGAAATTTTAAATTTTGTTTTTTGACATGCACTTGAGAATCAATATCAGTATCCCCTTTGTGTCTTTAGAGAACATTTTCAGCTTTCGAACAGACAAGTCACGCGGAAAGGGATCAAGTCAATACAAGCTGTGGTTGATGGTTATACGGGCAATGTTTGACCAAAAAGTGGTTCACCACAACGGAGCTTCTTGTCCAATAGAGATCAATTCGCTCTGAAGTTGTAGAAATATCTCCATTTCAATTGGAAAATTTCATCAACATTAATAGTTTGATGGTAGAGGAAAGTGCAGTAAAGAATGTATTCTTAAAAAACAAACATCGATTTGATTTTTGCAATCGCCGAATAGATTGTCTTCCAAAAAATTAATAACATTTTTGTTTACAAAAAAAAATAATAGTTTCACTTTGTGTTAATTATTATCAGAACCTCTCAATCTGTAACCTTCATAATTATTTTATTCAAAAATTATTGAAAATAAACAAATATTCTTGTTTATGAAGTTTATAACATATTCTCAAAGCAAGAAGAGATTACTTTTCTTAGCCTGAATAAGGATGGTCTATAAACATTTAAATTTGAAACATTTTTAAAAATTCAGAACAACAAATAATTACTAAGGAATCTCTTTTTTTTTAATGTACAAGAAAACGTTATTTTGAAAGTAAGTCTTAGATTTATAAAATGAAAATAGTAATGTTTACAACTTGTAAAAAGTGGTATTCTAATTCAAATATCATCACAATAAGAATAATTATTACTGAAATATTTTACAAATCATCGTGCAGTAAATTAAGCATGATTTAACAATTGTAAGTGGTAAATAGTACTTAATTAGACTTACAAAACTCAAAATGATTTATTCAGAATGGCAAGTTTTTTAAATGCAATGTAATCGCATTCATTGGAATTTTAGAGTTTTTTGTGAACGATTTTATAAGGCGATCTCGTCGATTAAAGAAAATATTTTATAATTTTTATATAAACCTGAATGAATTCAGAATCATAAATAGGAATTCATTTCTATTTTTTAACAAAAACACGAATATGAATGAATTTATGACCATTATTATTCCTATTAGATATTTTTACATTTTTATGAAAATTTTAGATTTTTTATGTGCAAAAAAAAAATGATCTGAGAATCAACACAAGTTTTTATACAAAAACTGCTGAGATATCTGTTAACTTAAATTAAGGGACGTTTTGTTTTTTAATTTACAGAACAAATTTATAAGATCAACAGATTGCTTTTTGTAGAATATACATATTATTTTTCTGTCCGTAGAGTTTTTTTCTGTCGACGAAAAAAGTCATGAGTTGATAAATAAAAAATTATATATGCTTGAATGCACAGTTTACGTTTTTTATTAACAACTATGTACATGCATAATATCACAAAAGCAACAAAACAATATTTTCCGAGAGATTTTTTCTTCACTTCTACTTTGACCAATGGATGTGCAGTATTTGTAACTTGCGACAACATCATAACGAGTATTGCTTTGATTATTTCCCTTCCAGTAGGGGTATTACCAAACAATAATAACCCTGTAGCCTGTCAATTATTTTCCATCCGTTTAACCCTTTAACGTCCAAATATGCAGAATTTGCATACAGAATCCAGCGTGATGGTATTTGCAAAAAAGAAAGTGTGCGCTTGTCTCTTTTTTTAAACATACATCTTTTATTCATAATTTAAACATATATTTTTTATATATAAATATTTAAAAACTAAAACCATCATATTGGAACATATAAATTGAGCGTCTTTTTATATGTGATATTTAAGCATTGGAATAACGTTTTAAGCATTTCAATGATATTGATTTTAGTACATTTTTCACTATCATATAGTCGAAGCAAATAAATTAGAAGATAAGTGTTTTAAAAAAAGCAAAAACTGTACACTTAGATACTGCAAGTTCCCTCCGCTTCGTAGCATCGGATAAAAGCTTTTCTATTATCAAGACAGAAGTCCCGGAGGAATAGGATGTCAGTATAACTTATTTAGTGACATTGATTTCGCACATTTATCTTAATGAAATTTAAGAAGCTTAACTAAAACTACATAAGTTTTGCTACATTTTTATGCAAAGAGAGAATATAGTTTATTTACTTTCGTAGACCCTAGAATAGATCTCCACTGACAAAATGTTTGACAATTTTTCAAAATATTCATTCCCGTATGATAGTAATAGTTACCGAATGTTATGATGCTCTATGGATATCAAATAGTTGTAAAAACTACGTGGGCAAACTTTTTTTAGATTATTTATTTATTACCGCATCAACTTCAAAAGTTACACATGCCTCAACCAAATTTATAACCAGAAAGGGATTATACTTTTCCGAAGGTTTTCGTTGCGCTGGATCCAACTCTGATTGCAGAATTGTTCTATCACGTCAAGATTTTTAGATATCCTAAACTAAAAGTGCAATAAACACCATCTTTGCCCATTTTCAGTAAGTTTTTGTGGCAGAACAAAATGTTTATTCGTAATTTGACAAAAAAACAAATTATAAGTGTATTCATCCCAAACCTGAGTATACTTTACCGAAGGATTTCGATATCCTGAATCGAAATCTGGCACGTCAAAATTTTGAGATATCCTAACCTAAAAGTGCAGAGAACAAAAATCATAATCGTGCTCTTACAAAAACTTAGATAACTCGATGAAGCAGATTCGAATCGGAATTACTACAAGAGCATTTTAAAATGCTACGAATAAAAATTTTATTCGGCCACAAAAACTTACTGAAAAAGGGATAAAAATGGTTGTTTTGCACTTTTAGGTTATGACATCTAAAAGGCATGACATGTTAAAACAATTCTTTGGCCCTCTTTGGATTCAGTGCATCAAAAACCTTTGGAAAAGTATAGTCCTGGGTCTGAGCACACAGATCGGTCTTATTTTATTGGAATGGATTATTAGCGACGTCATTTATACACCTAGTAAAAATAGACCAGCTACCTAGACCGTCCTCTTTTAAAAATTGGCTTAAAATTAAACATTGAGTCAAAATATGGGTTTAAAACAAATTCATCCTGTCTTTAAACTTAAAAGCCGGCGTTATCATTTCTCGTTTTAAGACTGGAAGGCTTACAACAAGTACTGTTCGCGATGAACCTGAAGTGGGCTTTATAAAAAGCTTAAAATAAGACGATCGTGAGTGTTTTAAGCTTTCTGAGTCAATCTTTCTTTAAGACGCAAATTAAATTGAAATTACGACCTTGTTTAAGATAACCGCATAATAAACAACAAAAACAATAACGACCTCACAAAACGAAACAAGCTCAGTAACAATCCGACGATGGTTTGCCAGCAGATTTTTTATCACACCCAACCACTCGAAAAGTTTTACGAATATTTTTATGACAACATTATAGAAGTTAAGAAGTTAATCCTCTACCAAGTATTAAGCACCGATTTGTATGAAGGGCGGCATGTTTTTAGAATACGCAAAAATAAGAAATACGTATTTTTTTTATATATCCTTAGACAAAGATTAAGGAAGTGAAACCATCCCCTAAAGTTGCTAAAAATCAGCAAACAAAATAGCAATATTGGATTAGCCACTTTGAAATGTTTAAATCTGACCTCAGATTCGACATCAGCGACCCAAAAAAACAAAATAACAGGTTTAATGTTTCGTGAAAATGAATTATCTTTCTAAGAGCTTGGATATTATTATACGACTTTTTGTTGTTTTTAGCAACTTTAGGGGGCAGTTGCAACCACTAAACCTTCGTCTAAGCACATATAAAAAATACATTAAAAATACTTCTCTCTTGTTTTTGCAAGTTCTAAAAGCGTTTCATCCAAATCGACGCTTGGGTAGTTTTACTTGGTTGAAAATACTTTATAGTATAGAATGTAACAAATTGTTTATGATCAAATTTCTATTGTTTTAAATTTACCTCAAATTAATTGAACTAAAGGTTGTTTACAATTTTATTACTATTTTATTTCTGTTTAAATAGATCAAAAATTATGTTTCATTCATTTTGTATACATACTTTTATAGCGCAGTTTTTAAATTCAAGGCACATCTCTTAATTTTAGTCCAAATTATGTGCCCAATATTATATACAAATTTTTAATATTAGCAGAAATAATTTTCTTAAACACAGAATATAATATTTTTAACTTTACAAATTTTGTCTTTGAATTACACGGCGAAACAAAATTAAAAAATCTAAATATACTTTTAAGAGGACATAGTAGACCTTGTAGGTCACGAAAAACTGAGAAGAATGATAGGTTATTTTTGCTCGTACACCCTCAAAATCTCATTTTAGACTTAAAAAACGTCTTTTTAAATTTTTTTAACACAGCTCCAGGAATTTTTACTCGATTTTAAAGGTTCTTCATTATTAGGAAACAGGAAGGATATATCTTTCCAACGCTATGCTACTTGCATCGATATCTTAAAGACTCACAAAGATTCAAACGAATATATCTTTAAAATTTTCATTCATTTTTCTCATTTTTGATAACAATTTTACGACATTATTTGATCTGGAATATTATTTTCGTTAACATATCTTGAAAGTATATGTAACTCCGATTAAAATAGCGTATTTGTTTACTTGAATTGATTAAAATTTGATTGGGATTACTGAATTTTACGATTTTTTTAATTTGAAGCAAAATTTGTATGTAGTGAAACTTCAAATCGTTTGCCTACAATATCATGCACAATATCACGCAATAACAAAAACGGAAGATGGTGAGGTTGAAAAACAGGTAAGTAAATAGTTTCAAAACTAAAAAATGTTTACTTGATCTTTTGCGTTTATAAAATTCATCATTTATTTCGCGTTTAAGTGACCAACAGGAATCTGTTGCTATATTGATGGAGCTTCTACCTTGTAAATGGGTTTCGAAAGCTACTAATTCCTGATCGAATCTTTCATCCTTATCGTCGCTGAGTTGGCCAAGATTTTGGGAAAAGAAATTTAAATGCGAATGCAGAAAATGAATCTACATGTTGCAATTAATTGCATCGTAGGCATTGAAAAATTTTTTCTATACTACATTCACATATTTATCACATAGTTATATAATTTATTAATTCATATGAATTACCTAAATAATTATGGGACTATTAATTAAAACTAGTCCAGGCTCGTCTTTCTACAGCATCCAGTTTATTTGGAAATTCCTTATCCTGCATTATTTTTCGAATTTGGGGCCCAACAATGATTTCTGTAATTAGTACAGAAAAACTTTTGCAACTGATATGAAGGGTATAACTATTTCGTATATACAGTGGAACTATTTGACACAAATTTAGCACGTTTTTGTTTATAAACAGAGGCTCTTTTAGCGGAATTCAAAAAGTGACCAAAAGAATGTAAACACGACAACTTAACTAAACACCCAAATTTTGATTAAAATTGCAAAAATTGTAGAATCCAGTCATCGCGGTTACATTTTATCAAATTCAAGTAAACAAATAAGTAATTTTAATCGGAGTTACTATCAAGACATGGTGACGAAAATTATATTCGAAACCAAACAATATCGTAAAAGTGTTGTCAAAGTTGAAAAAATTATATGTACCAATTCATTTATTATATGTGTACCTTTTCTTAATGGAATTTTTGTATATTATTGTACATTTTATTATTATTATTATATTGCAGGGAATTCATATTTTATTGCATTGAGAGAAAGGATTATTTACTATAAAAAACACTTTTGAATAGTTAAGAAATCGATTATTTAATTATAGCGAAACAAATAATTTCGTAAGTATGAAATAATTATTCATTTCCTATAAAGCTGAAATTTTTTTATGAACACAACGCAATTTACATCTTAAGAAATATCCATTAAATGCAACCAAATATTTCTCAATATTTAAGAAACCATTTTCATACTATACGTTTTGTAGCTATAAAATAATGATTTTTTAACAGCTACAAAATATGATGGTTGGAGTCGAAAACTAAAAAAAATATCGTAACATAACCTCAAATGACAAAATGAATGTTTTGTTTGGTTTCTTACGAGAAAGAATAAGTGTCAATTGCAATTAGGTAGTTGTTATTACGAAAAATAATAAATTAAAGATATTATTTATACGTCGCCTTAAATGTCCTCAGAACAAAGATAAATGACGTATATATTGGGTTAAAATGAACAGAAAGTTCATTAAAATTCCACAATATCTTCTAAAAAATTGTGCATTTTTAAAATAGATTTAACTGTTATTGTTTGTTTACATTAAAAATGAGATTATTTAATAGTTTCAGGTATTAATAAAAAAGTAGTGTCAATTTTATAAAGAACAGAGCAATGAAACAAATAAATGAAATATCTGCCTGAAAAAGACTGTTTAAGATATCAATTGTTTCCTTCTAATAATAGATATATCTAAAAAGTTTATTGTTTCGAGTTTTTCAACTCCAAGAGAAATTTAAATGTGTTAATTTAATTTTGTTAAAAACACGTCTAAAATAAATATACATTTTAAATACTAAATTACTTATTAGAATTTATTATACAAAATCAAATAGGAGAAAAAGAGTATTTTCATTTTAGACTATAGTAATTTTTGTTTAAATTTATTCTTGAAGAATTTTCCAGAATTTTTGTCAATAAATTCTCATGTTGTTATTATATTGTTACTATCGTAAAACAGAAACTATCGAGACCAAACTTTGCTGACACACATGCAACATAATGAGGCTCTTTCATTACCATGTGTCAAGTTGTTATCGAAAGTTCGATTCCGTTCAATACCGATGATTATTGAACATTTTCGAATGGAAATTTCTTAATTTTTATTAGAAAAAGAGATCTAATTAATGTAATATTGTAACCAACATTCGAACATTCCATGTCCCGAAATTTGAACTTTTTCATAGGCAAAGTTTCCGAGTACATCAGTAACTATCCTACAAAAAGCTTTTTGAAAGTTCAGAAAAACTATTCTCTTCCTAAACCGGATTATGCTGTGGAAAGTCGAGTTGAAAAATTTCACACCTCGAAATTCAAACGTCCGATCATACATTTTTTGCAACTTACACGTGTTGATTCTTTCTTACAGAACGTGGAGACTTTCTCAAAATGATAAGATATAAGATCCACGTGTTGAACACGTTCAATGTATATACCGAAATCATAAAATTTTATCGCGCGGAAAATGTATTCTCCATATTCGAGGAAAATCGCTCAATTTGTGCAAATTGTATTATAAAATTAATTCAATATTCCTGGATACGATCGTTTCGTCCCATCGAGTTTCATTTTGAAAAAGTGGTACTTTGTAGCCTAACAAAAAAATGTGTAATAGATCCGAAAATTCGGGAATAAGAAGGGTGATGGTCAAATTGTTATGCTTGCAGGACTTATTGATCATCCGATAACAGCTCTTATTTTTAGGGAGTTGGTATCGATATGGACTATTGGATGTTTGGAGATAAAGTGATAATACTATTAAGCCAGCATTGCCGCACTACATTCAGTCAGACGAAATTAGACCTAAAGATAAAAATTATTATTTTCCCTCCGACATATCAATCGATATTCACTCGTTTTCTCGCCGTACATAATTTAAGATAAAAATGAAAGTACAAAACAGGACAATTATCCTTTCAACGATGTCGAGCAGAGGTAATATAAACGAAAATACAAAATGCGCAGTCTCCGTCGTTTCACTTTTACCTTCGCATAAATTCGGTGAAAAATCATTTGCACGCACTTCCCAAAAGTTTTTCTTTATAACTGATCCTCATCGAACGTTGACATCAAACATCCCTGCTGTCTGGTCTTACGACATCTAATGGACCGAATTCCCGCGTAAATTTTTGGAAAATATAACTTTTTTTTGGATGCTAAATGTTACACGTGAATCAGGGAATCCAGGCACGAGGAAATTAGATGCGTGTACACACTGGAAAATGGAAGGACCGAAAATTTTGAGGATTCGCGTCCAGGGGAAAACAATGGTGAAACTTACCGAGACTTTAGTCGTGCAAGCTCGACGGAGGAAGCTTTCCGACTATGCACGTAAGGACGTAGCCACTACTACTAGTACCTGATAACAAAATCAAACCTTGCTCACGACGCACCCCAGCCCTCAGGGCTGAAAATCGTCGTGCGCCGGTGTCGTGCCAGTGCTACCATCTGCTGGTGACTTTTTTCGATACATCATCCTTCACCCTCCAGCCAAACATCCTTCATTCTTTCCCGATTCCCAATTTCTGGATTACCAGGGTTCATATATATAGAGACTTGGAGAACCCTCCGAACCTGCATTTCATATGACATTGATTTTTTCACTATCTAGCAGTGATTAATTGAGTGGCGGCTTTCCCTCGGAATCCACGGAATATTCGAATTAGCGTCACCGTTATTATATCACATAATATAGTTATGGCTATTAACGGCGATATTGTTTTCTTTCTATAGATTTGAAACATAATCTTGCATGTTAGATTTATGTCGATCCGGAAAATTGAATGCTCATATAATTAGAGCAGATCTCGGAAAACCATTTAGAAAAGTATTAATTTGATATACTGTCAGGAAAATTCTTTTGTATTAATTGAATTATTTATTAATGTCGTGCTGACGATATAGTCTACTTGGGTGATTTCAAAATTAAGTTCAAATTTACGTTTATATGATTCGCCATCAGAGAGACTAAATTATATGATATAAAAACGTTCAAAAAATTCCGGCTTCTTACATTTAATATGTCAAATGTGTTTTCCATCGAAAACCGAGTAGACACTTAAAATCAATTTAATTTATTTTTGCTTAGTAAGTTGACCGTCATATACCAAGATTATTCAAATATTAAATTTACATTTTCAAGCCGTCGAAAAATTTATTGGATGCTTTCGCATCGAAGTATTAAAAAATGGTGTGCTTAAAAACGGACAGCTTAACAAGTACATAATAAAAATATTTAAACATTAGCATTTAACGTTTTCGGCTTTTTTTAGCCCTCTGCAGAATGCAAACCAAGTTAGATAAATATGTACAACATGTGTTGAAAGAAACAGGCGGTGTAGTAGTCTCTCATGCGAAAAGGTAAATAATACAATAAATAAACAATTGCTTATCGAATTCTACGGCGTATTTATGATAAATATAGGAATAACTACATTAAATTTTGTAATATCAGCGCTAGAGGGAAACAGAATTCGTTATTAAAATATGATTTTTAATTCGATATACGGGTGATTTTTATTTAATATTTCAAATTTTCATCAAAAAATGCAATCATGATTTTAAAAAATAGTCTAATTTCTCACTTTTACCTCATGCAATATGTTTGTACTAAACTATAGAATAAATATATAGCCCAATCACGCAGAATTCCTGGAATTGAACAAATGAATTCTTTCGTGTTATTTTGTAGAGAAAGTAATTATTGTTAATAATGATTGTCTCTGCTAATAAATAACAATTCGATTAATTTTGTTGTTTTATTTTAGTCAGAGCTGAAAAATTTGTTAACCAAAAAGTCAAGAGTGACAGACAGACAAAAACGAAAACCCATCAAACAACAATTGCAATTCGGTGATTCGAATTCAAATTCAATCTGAATCATGTTAATTTATCACTGATATCACACCATTCGATTTAATGTCTATTCAAGGATATTCCATTGACAACTGTCTTCATCCGAGCCAGAAATATTGTATGTTCTGCAAAGATATTCCAATGACCATCTGTCTTCATCTGAGCAGAACTCTTCGTCATTTTCCAATTATAAATCTCTTCTTTAATTCCATTTTATATTGAAATCTTCAATACTTTGTACAATAAACAATACTGAAATTATGATAAAGAGTATTAAAAAAAACAACAGAGAAAATAATCATATTGTAAATAGCAAACCTCGATTAACACCTACAACATTGTAACTTTATTATTAACAATTACAAACATGTTCAAATAATAAATAATTAAGTATCTGTAACAGTAATAATAAAGATGATTTATACTAAAACTGACAGGGAAATTACACATGACAGAGGAATTACATGACAATTTTTTTATATATCCAGACTTTCACGATAAAATAAACAATTCGAAATAATAAGGTAATAAATCACTATAAACGAGTGTAAAATTACCTCGCATAATTTAATAAGAAGCAATTATTGCTTTAGAGGAAAAATTATGCCAAAGGAATTACAATAAAAAATGTACGCGACTAAATTCAATATTATATTCGATAAAACTATTATATTTTAAATTGTTATCGCTAGTATTTCGGTGTAAATTCATAATATCGACCAAAATCAATAACTTTCAAAAAATGTCAATTAATTCTAATGAGAATAAAATTAACTTTAAATTAATTTTTAAAAAACAAAACTACATAACACAGCGTGACAAGCTCAAAATAATAATGATTCATCTAGCTAATTTCTTATGAAATACTCACATAACATTTACAACTATGTACCAGCGTTAAGTATTATATAGGTCAGGACATCGAACACAGATGTGTTCGTCTTCATTAGAAATTACAGTTATTCAATTTCTAGTTGGATTGTGCAGCCACCTAAAGGCCGAGGAAAAAGGTCTGAAAATTAACACACAGAAAGGCCAAAATTTTGATACAGCATGACTCCAGCGCGATTTTCTTTATTTTGTTGTAATAAGTTTTAATAGGATTAACGTGGTAGCGCCCAGCTGTACTTATACATATTCTATACTGTTAAATATGGATGAATACGGTTTAATTTTTGTGAAATTTTAACTATACACAATCTAAGTGATCCAATGGTCAATTCGTATATTAATATAACAATATGGAAAATTCAGTTATTTGCACGTTTTAAGATTAATCGAATGACACAAGACAACAAAATTATGCTGATCCCCTTACCCAGAAACAGGACTATACTTTTCCAAAGGTTTTCAATGCTCTAAACCTAAATTTGGCAGAAGAATAGCACGTCAATTTTTCAGATATCATAACCTGAACGTGCAACAAACACCGTTTTTGTCAATTTTCAGTAAGTTTTTGTGACCGAATTTTTTGAGTTATTATATCTAAAAATCTTGACGTGAATGCACTTTAATCAGGTTTTTCACAAATTATGAACAAAAATTTGGTAACACCACAAAAAATTGTGTAAAAACGATTTTATTCGCACTTTTATGTTAGGATATCTCAAAATCTCGACATGATTGAACAATTCTGAGCAAGAGGGTCGGCCGCATTTTCTTCATTATTTTCATACAGTTACACATTCATTGAATGTATGAAAAATCATATTTATACCTTGATATAAACTTGGATAACTGGATGAAAAAAAATTGTACCGGAATCACTAAAAACGCATTTTAAACATGATGAATAGCACTTTAATCTTAGGTTTTGCCAAATTGCGATGAAAATTTAGTTCAGAGACGTACAGAAAATAAAAAAAAAAAAAAGTTTTTTTGCACTTTTAGGTTAGAATATCTCAACATCTGACGTGATTGAATAATTCTTCGGTCAGATTTTGATTCAATGCGACGAAAACCTTCGGAAAAGTACGGCCTCATCCCTTTCGAATTATCTACAATGTTTTCTTCCTCTAACACAAATATTGCATGCATTTTTAAATATTGTTGCATACATAGTAAATAACAATGGTTGCATACTTTACGGACTGGATGAAGAAAATCCAAGTTCGTTCCTTAACTGTAAAATTCAACTTTGTTAGTGAAAATTGTAAGGTAAGGTAATGTAAAAGGATGAAGGTCAATGTAACAAACGCAGTATGAAACATTTAATCAAATAATAACTATATCATTGAACAATAATTATATTTAGTGTAAAGATTTTAATCTACTTACTGAAAATCACATTGTTACTTTCAACAAATAACATTTTAAATGTTGAAAACATTCTTATTGAGTTAAAATAAAATTGTTTTGAAACAACTAAACCATTTAAATATATATTGGTTATTCGGGAAATCTCTCAATTGCAAAAACTTCTATATAGCTAACTTAAACAAGTTGGTACTCTATTTAAAACAAGTACGCAAAAAATACTCCTTTTTTTTTAATTTCAGCACGAAACCCCGATATTCGGTAATATCAGAAAACGATGAGTTAGTGTAAAAAACAGCATGGACGGAGTTTTTGTCTGCTGAATATATGAAGTTCGACGACTTTCGAAGACTGTAAGATATCGATTTCGTTCGCTCTTCTTATCAGTTTGGTATTATTACTGGCCGGAAAGCGAGCAAGAAAGAGGAATGTTCATTTTCTAAGGGAGATATAGTCCTAGAGATAAAACTTCTATTAAAATTGGCACCAATATCCGCACCACATTTTAGTTTTTAACGAAATGAACTGACAATGAGTTGTTGAGAAAATCTAAAAATTTAAGAACTTTGGAAAAAATTAGTATCATTTTGAATTATCGTGAGATTGACAGAATAGTACATTACGCAACAAGTGCGCAAAATAGTCGAGTGCGGGTTCACCTTTGCGCATGTGTTGCGTATTCTATTTTTCCTAACTCAGTGCGCAAAATCGTGGACATACTATATTAGCGAATCCAATTGAGTGCGCAAAATAGATTCCCCCTCCAGTGCGGGATTATCCTATTTTGCGCACTCGTTTGCGTTCGCAAAATCGCATTTTGCGCACTGAGTTAGGAAAAATATATTTATGTACGTCTTTCAGGTGCGTAAAGTAAATTCGTGCGCAAAATAAACTTTACGCACTCATTTTTACTTTACGCACGGAAAAGCCGTACGTAAACAATATTTCGATATTCGTAAAGTACTTTACGCACACGCACTTGTATCAAAAAGAAGAAAACATAATTAGTAACGTTCGTACTTTCTGTATAAGTCACAGTGTGGTCTTCATTTGTCAAAAATAAAAAATTATTCAAACAAATTCTACAACATTTCGGTTGTTTACTAATATTGTGGTATAGAAACAGAAGTTCCAATTATGAAAAGAGGGGAAAGAAATTTGGTGGATAATTAAATCGAGGGGGGGGTGAATTTAACCACCACAGCCTGTAAAATAAACGCCAATGTAATGAATGAAAGAGGTAAGGAATTGGATAAAAATGGGAACGATAAGAAAGTGTTGAAATGTTGTGAAGGTGTTGAAAGATCTGTTGGACAAGAAATTGAGAGAGAAGAAAAAGGTATGAGCACTATTTATGGATTTAAATCGAGCCTTTGATAGGGTGTGTAGAAATATGCTGTGAGAAATGATGAAGAAAAGAAGCATGAATGAAGAGATGGTTGACAAAGTAAAAGAGATATAATAAGTAATCGAAATGTCTGTTGACAGTAGGAAATAAGATATCTAAAGAATTCTGGGTTGGGAAAAGGGAAACGTAGGGGAGATGATGCCTATGAATCCAATGCTGTTCGATGTCTATATTGCAGACATCGACGAGGAATTACGAAAAAGAAGAGGGGGTATGAAAGTGGGGAAGGATAGTATGCTTATTGGAGTCTACGAAGGTCCGAAGAACATGATAAGAACATTCAAATTTATTTGGAAATTATGGATAAATCTAAATATATATATGTATATACCTCAAATACCTATACTTCATCACTTCTTCCATTCTTCTTTTTCCCAACCATCCAAATCTCTCCTTCTCCTTTCCACCTTTCTCAAATGCCATCAATTTACATTTATCCATAATTTCCAAATAAATTTGAATGTTCTTATCATGTTATTCAGACCTTCGTAGACTCCAATAAGCATATTTTATCCTTCCCCACTTTCATGCACTTAGATATCTTATTTCCCACTGTCAACACACATTTCGATTCCTCATTATATCTCTTTCACTTTGTCAACCATCTCTTCATTCATGCTTCTTTTCTTCATCATTTCTTACAGCACATTTCTATACACCCTATCAAAGGCTCGATTTAAATCCATAAATAGTGCTCATACATTTTTCTTCTCTCTCAATTTCTGGTCCAACAGATCTTTCAACACTTTCTTATCGTTCCCATTTTCATCCAATTCCGTACCTCTTTCATTCATATATATATGATGTTAAGGCTCGAAGGCGACAAGGAGCAGGTGCAAGAGAAAATGAGAAGAGCAAGGGTCCCAACATGGTGGGTCTGGAGCTGCGGAGAGAGGAATTTTAAGGGATATATAAAATGGAGGCTGAAACTCTTCGATAGTATTGTGAAAAAGGTTTTGTATTACGCCGTGGAGATATGAGGGTTTCGAGAATGGAAAGAAGTGGAGGTGGAGCAGGAAAGATGTATGAGATGGATTTAGGGCTGGAAAGAAAAACTCCGCGATAAGAGAGGAGTTAAAGAAGAAGAATAAATTAGGAGTAGTGACTGGATGGAGATCGTGAAAATGTGAGGAAAAACTACAAAAAAGTTAGGTAGGAGGGAGTTACATGTAAATTACGTATAGAAAAGAAAAAAAAAGAAGCGAGAAGAACGAAATGGAGGAATGAGAGGAGGGAGAAAAGATACAGAGAAGAAATTACTCCTAGAACTAGCGAAAATAAATGGAGGTATGTGAAAGAGAGATAACGAAGTAAACGAACAAGAACTATGGTAGAAAGCAAGAGTTTCAAGGTCTTGGCGAAATTAAAATTGGTATGTAGGGAGCAGATATTGTGAGTAGATCCAAAGATAAAGTGTGGAATTTCGATATTTAAACAAAAATTACCCGATCTGAAAACGTTTCAGGTGAACCGATTTCGATTTATGGATTCCATGGAGAGAAACTTTAATGTGAATATTGAATTGAGGAATAATCCCGATTATTTCCGACATTTTCCGAAGTTCATGTTCCAACCACTTGCTTTTTCATTGTTATCTTATTCTACACTAATTTATCTGTTATTTGAATCTAGTTTCGACAAAATTGAGCTTTCCAATCGACAGCCGATTGAATACAAATTTCACGATTTTACGAGAGTTTGAACAAAATTTCCCTTCGTTACTATTATCAAACAAACCTTCCTTATAGTTTTTTCTTATCCGGAATTCTTTGGTCTTTATTTTCCTTACGATTTCATTCATTTTCATCGATCCCTTCATAAGATGTTAGGTTCTGAGTATGTAGTTTTAGTATGTTCAAGGTAATACTAAAATGAATGTACACCTACATCAGTTTTACTGAATTTTTTCTCTCTAAAAAATATTTCATTTGGCTAAATATAGTTTGAAAAATAATTTCAATTATCTTATTTGATAGGAGGATATAGTTGGTTCTAGCCCTCGAATGGATCCCCGAAACAGATAAACTCTGTTAGAATATTCGTTGAAAAATCGTTGTCAACATTGTAAAGGAAAAAGCACTAATTCAAATAGTAAGAGCACCCTGCATTGTTCGCATTATGTGCTGACTGTTACTACTTACTACTGATTTTATCGTATTCTCTTCTGAATAACCCACGACCACACAACTTTTTTAACTTTCACACGTGATAAAGCAATCAAATTTATTGGTGGTGTTATAGACTAGGAGCTAGTGACCAAAAAATGTGAATGATAGATAAATTTATGCAACTTAAAGGGGGACATTCATTGTATGTGTATTTCAAGAATTTTAAGCGGCTAATTAATCCGCAGTCGCGTGCAGCGGTGTTGTAAAGTAATCCACTGTTTGTAACAAAAACTTGTGTTTTTGAACGATTAGTTAGCGTATGCCAAATTTTATTCTTATACTTTATCGAAAATAAATCAACAAGAACTAATTTGCATACGATTTCCGCGTGCAGGGAAATACGAAAAAATTATTTCACATTGCAAAAAAAAAAAATGACTAAGGCGAACAATGAGTATGCAATTTCGCTATCTTCTGTTTATTGCTATGAAACTCACGAAAAAGAACTTTGCATACGATTACAGCGTACACACGTGCTTCTGGTGATTTTCAAAAATCACCAGAAACACATGTGCATGCTGTAATCGTATGCAAAGTTCTTTTTCGTGAGTCTCATCGCAGTAAACAGAAGATAGCGAAATTGCATACGCGAACTCATTGTTCGCCATAGTCATTTTTTTTTGAATTTGAAATAATTTTTTAGAATTTCCCTGCACGCGGAAATCGTATGCAAATTAGTTCTTGTTGATTTATTTTGGACAAAGTACAAGAATAAAATTTGATACGCTAACTAATCGTTCAAAAACACAAGTTTTTTACGAACAGTGGATTACACTTACTACTAACACCGTTGCACGCGACTGCGGATTAATTAGCCGCTTAAAATTCTTGAAATACCGATACAATATCCCCCTTTAAGTTGCATACATTTATCTATCATTCACATTTTTTGGTCACTAGCTCCTAGTCTATTAGTTCGCATGATACTCTAATAGCAGTAATCATTTTCTGAGGTTCTTCATGGCGGAAATTCCCTACACTCGTGGGCATCCTCCTATTAAATCTGAATTGTATAAGATTTAGTGGAGAATTTAAGCAGAATTCAAACACTGATACAAAAAGTTGGCTATTCCAACGAAAAAATTCACTAACGCAGCGAATTTTGTTGCTAGATTTGGTTCAGCGAATGTTTTCGCTAATGCAGCCACAAACTTGTCTATCATGGTGTATTTTGTTGCTAGATTGGTGTCAGCGAAATTATTTTTATCAGTGAAATAATATTAATCGATTAATTAACTAATGCTGCTAAAAATGTCTTTTTGCTATCTCAGATTTGCATAAAATGGCCAGTAAGTATAAACAGGAACGCTAATAAAGGATGTTACTACTTGATATTATTTAAGTAGTAATGTTCTGTCAACATCACCCTTAACTCATTGCGTCCCGAAATGTCCATTTTGAACATCAACTTTCAACAACGTATTATTATTTATTTACACCTTTCCAAAAATATGGGAAAGTCATATTCTAATATTTTTTAGATCGCTATATTGATCTATGCTACTTAAAAAACGAACAAAAAGTTTCCAACCACTGATTTCCTTCAAATGGGTAGATTTGAAGGGTATTTCTGTTTAAAAGTGCTATTTCCAGTGCGACATACACCATGAAATGCGCTAAAATGCATGAAAACAGGGCCGTTGAGGTCCAATGTTAAAACGTATGCCAAATGGCTATTTTGTTTATTTCATCTAAGGACCCTGAAGAAGCGACTTTTAGAAAAACTAGGGCGAATCGACATTGTGTAGAGAACACTCACGAAAAAGAAACTCGAAATTTGAAAATAGAGAAAACATAATTGCCGAAGTGAATCCGCCATTTTGAAGATTTAAATTTCATAGTTCTGATGTAGAATCCTTACAAGTTCATTCCGGATCAATCCGTTAGAACACCGTGGATAAGATTTCATTGAAAACAAACCTCTAAATTGTTATCAAACAATCGTCATATTGAATCCGTCTTCTTGAATTTTCTATATTTGACATCAAAATCGCAATCAGCGCCCACGAAAACATTTATGCACATATGCATTTCATCCAATACAGAATTACTTTATGAGCGAAAACAGTAAATAATTAAGAAATCTCCATTTAGTCCTTGTTTTTCTCAAACTATCCTCTTCAGTAACTTTACAAACCATTTCATATCTAATAAAATATAGATAATAGCGCTGCCAACCCTTAAAACATATGATCAAAAATGGAGAAAACTAACTCCTTAGGAAATTTCAACAAACCTCGTATCATAAACAAGATGATAATACAGGAATTACATATGAAATTCAATAAATGTAAACCGAAAGGTTTACATCCTTATAGACAATGATGTACGAGTATATTGTTTTTTAAATACTGTACGGAAAATGATCGATTACCATTTAATTCGATTACCAAATAAATTACCACTAATGGCAACTGACTCGTGTGGAATTAAATTCCTCGCATTCGTCTAAAGTTTTTACTGTAACACTTATTCTATTATAATATAACGAATAAGAAAAATAGCGGTTTTCGAAATTTTTTTAAGGTGGCGGATTCAATGCGGGAGACTAACATTGACATACTCGTAATTAGCAACCAAACATAGAACAGAAATATGTTAGACAATTAAATTTTAGGTGAGGCAGTTCTTTTGCAAGTTTCCCGCTTTTTCACTTGATCGAGCGATCAAAATTCCAACATCATCTAACACGATAACTTGCAATAAAAAGTTACAGTTCGTACGAGTGAAAAAATAATAAAGGGAATTTGTGCCAAAAAATTCGAATGCCATTTATAGCAAACACAGCCAAACAATTGAGTATTATGAAAATACACTAGACAAAATTTGCATAGTAAAAAAAACAATAGTTTGTAAACACACCATTTTCAATGAAGATGCACAAGTTTATTGTAAGCATGTAAGTAAATGCTCTTTAAAAACAAAATATATATTTTCTAACGTAATAGATAAAGATTGGGAAATTAAAAAATAATTCCTGTCATACATTTTTTAATATTTTATTACTGATTTACATTCAGAAATTTAAAGTCATAAACATTCATACAGCGCATTCAATGCTCGCGGGTTGTTTTCATTGCGCGCTTTTTTTGGCAATTAATATTTGTCTCATTTCTAGGTAAATCGAATTCAAAATTTCCAAAAAATTTCCTCAATTTGCCAGGAACGAGTGCCCTGCTGAAGTTCTTTATGCTCTTAACTTGTTTTCATACTGAATATAATTTCCAGAAAGAATTTTATATCGCAACTAAATATATTATAAATTGTATCAAATCTTCTATTACAATAATCTACCTCGCCTAGAAATTCTCCGGTCATTCTTAGAAATGATGTATCTAAAAATTCTCGGAATAATAAATACAGCAAGGTCTCCGAACCTTTTCGGCGATTTTATAAAGATACGTGGTAGGATTTTCCTTTTTTTCTAATGTTTTTTTGTCGTTTTCTATTTTCTAAACGTTTTTCTTTTCGCAGGTATTTTGGCAAAACACATTACTGAGCTCAGGTAAGAAGTACGAAATTTATGGACTGGACCTCAGTTTTAGGGGAAATAATGCCACTAGAGATGCGAATTTTATCAATAATGTTCATAACTGATAGAATAAGGTTTATTTTTTCGAGATATTGACGTTTTGAAGAAGTTTTAAAATTCCTAGTTTAAGTTCATATATTTTGTGTACTTTTGGTTGCAGAAAGGCATCGAACCGGCAACATTATTGACACGAAAAAAAATTCACAAAAAACGAAACACACGAAATTTTGTTCATTTTTATTTTAAATGCGCCATATTGGTTGTTAAAGCAGTTTAAATGCAATTTTAACCACGCCAATCGAAAAAGCATACTCGAAAATGGTAGGGTTGGTGACTTTCAAATCAATATTAATCTTATTTCCAGTTGAGAATGAAGGTCGAAAATCAACGTAAATATGTGCGTCTCCGTCCTTAATGGGTTAACACAGTTGCATCCCTCATTTTCGTTATTTTATCCTTGCTTTTCAACGACAATTCGTTATAAATTAAATTTGATAAAGATCTTAAACAGACACCATCAATAACACGAACTATTATTCAAATCCTACTATGAAGGCTACCAAATTTAAAAATTAGATGGTTTATTATATGTATATTCTTAAATTAGAGAATGAAAATTGAAACATTGACAAATTAAAAAACTTTTGGTTCTTGCATACGGAGCAAAATTTGTCAAGTGATGCGGTCCAAAAAATCAATGTTGTCTGATCGGTTTGAAAGATTATAAGGCCACTCACTCATTTTAAATAAGGTCATAAGTTTAAAAATTTCAATATGTCGGATCCAACATGAGGAACGAATTTTTTAAAAATTAATTTTATTTATTTTGATCTTCCTACATTCCTTTAGTGTTATCCAGTGGCAACGACGTGGACGTAAAAAGTTATGTGACCCCCCTTTTTGGTCTTTTTTTTTGTTTTTTGTCAGTAACAGAAGAAAAAGTGTTAAAATTTAATTTAATTTGCGCATAGCGACATAGCCCATTTAAGCGAAATACCCTAGAAGTAACATATTTGGAGAGTCCCTTCGAACTATACAACACTTGTTTATATTCGCGATTAACACTTCGATAACTTTCCTTGCTAGTACAGTCAACCTTCTCGATAATTCCGGGCAACGCGGAATGGGGCAATGTTTTTCCAAGAACTCGGGTTCCCTCATGTTCTACTCGTCAGCGAAAAATGTTTCGCGCTCTCTCGCAGTAATGCCGAACTTGACCCCGAGAGTGTTTTTTTTATTTATTCAATTGTTGTTAGGTGACATGTTCGCATATGAAAATACTATAATTATCTGTGTTAATAACGGAACAGCTTGTAAGTATAACATTAGTTTAAATTCAGTATTAATTAACATTACTTATAACGATTTTTTTAATGGTTGACGGAGCACAGACAATTTTATTGCATGCATAATTAATTTTATATAAATAATTATTATTGTATATGGATCGGTGTTTCGTCCCAGGTCTGCCCACGGAGTCGTCAGTTGGGCTATGTGAGCAGACCCTGCCCAACGGGCACGAAAGTCCCGAATGTTTCTAAAACGTTCCAGAAACGTTCCTAAAACGTTAAATGTCTGCAACATGGATGAAACGTTTATAAAACGTTCCGTAAAAGTTGCAGACATAAAACGTTTTAGGAACGTTTCTGGAACATTCTAAAAACGTTTTAGCAACCTTTGGGTCCTTCGTGCCCATTGGGTGCCCAAGACACGAAATTAATCTTAATTAAATATAATAAAATAAAGGATACTACTCACTCATCCATACCGCGACGCGCAAAACCTTAGTGATCTTCTTCGGGATCCAAATTAACTGATATTGATCAACCGCATTGACATTTATATAGTGTCATGCAGGTTTGTAAACAAGCATAATAAATATAAACAAAACAATTGAAAGATTCCTTCCCTACCCCTTATTTTTCTTTATATTCCTCTAAAATACCGCCACCTCTAAGCATGGTGCCTCATAACAAAACACACCGTTACATACTATTTAGGGTGTACCAAACAGACGTAAAATGCGTCTTTTTTTTAAACCTTATAACTTTTATCAAAAACATTTTTTTCGAGATATTTAGGTGTTTCCAGACTTTTGGTACACCCTGTATATATTATCAGTATTGTATTAAATTTTTTGTCTTTCGTATTACACTTTCGTTTATTAAAAACCCAGACTACTAATTTACATCATAAATGCATTTATTGACCAAAATTTACATGAAACTAGATGAAAACGTACAAAAATAATGAGTAAAACTTGCTTTATCATCGGGAATGGACTACTGTTTTAATATAATAAATTATGAATTTATTTCTTGGTTTAATCGATCATCTGACTTGTAAGTAGAAAAATGCACAACTACTTAAACTGTAGAAAATGTTAAAATTAACTGGGAAAGTTGTCTTTCGCACAATTGTTGCCTAAAAATAAATGATTATTGTAACCACAACTTTTCGATGGCACACTTTGTCTCGAAATACTCCAAGAGCTCGTGTGCCAGGAAATGTCTTGTTGTTACTTTCATATTTATTTTTTTATCATCTTTTAACGGGCGATACCGCCCATTTTAAAGATAATATTTGATGCTTAACTTTGCTAGAAATCGTCTTAAGAGATGGCGCCATACTTCACATTTGTGAAGTTAGGAACAGCAGAAGTACAGCCGTGGTATTGAGTCCATTTCCACCAGATAAACAATATTGCGAAACGTAAACAAACAACGTGGCCCGTCTTACGGACAGGAAGCTGCCTATTATTACATAATAATAAAAAACCAACACTTACCTTTGATGTTTCATTTAGTGATGAAAGTAGAAGAAAATCGAGAATCGAACGTAAAATGAAAAGATTCTGCGTACAATAATCGCTCGTCCTATATATATTATGTGTAATGTACATATACAACTGCGTGGTCAAATATGATAATAACCAACAGTTTAATAACCGATAAATAATTAAATAACATACGAGAGGAGGAGGCCGCTATGACCATCCGTGGCCAGAAAAACAATTAAACAACATAATGCACAGTACGTCGGATTTTCTATCTCGCAAAAAAATCGCTTCTAGTCACGCATATTGGTCGAATAAAATCGGGCGATTTAGCAACTAAGTCGCATTTCCATCACAACTCCTCGTTTTCTTTTGCACTAAATGTCTATAGCAGAACGCTTACATGATATATTCATATTTTTTGTTTCTTTTTTTTAAATTCACAATACACGTTTGGTGATCCTTACATCGATGATGAACCTCCGCGTGATTCCCATGCACCCGCAATGTGTCCCGGGCGTTCCTCGAACGTTGCCGTAACTTCTCGTACACTTTTTTTTTTCCGTGATTAAGACTTTCACACTCGCACTCGCACTCCTAGAATTATACACATTTTTTTATTCTTTTTTTTCCATACGCGAAACCTCTCTATGTCCATTAAAATATTACAAATCGATGACGAGACGATCCACGTCTCCGGCGGAGATCGTCCGTCGCCAGGATTTCATCGACAGTCGTGCTAAGTATTTTACAAAGCAACCAACAAAATATGTATCTAAAAAACGAAAGAATGGAATTGTCGAAGCTTCGAAGATAAGGCAAAGAGAACGGTGCATTCCCGTATTATGCTCGCCACTAGATAATCGAAGGATTCTTCTAAGAATTTCGATTTGGGGCCGGAATGGCGTTGCGCGAGTATCAGCGCAAGAAAACTTCCCTAGATGATTCGGATCCGATTAACGGAATCTCAGCACGCCGCGTGCTTTTGAATACGAAACTTTAAAAAAAAAACAGAGAGAGAGAGAGAGAGAGAGAGAGAGACTCGGATTTTTGCGCCACGAATTATACGTCACGCTAGATCCGATTGCAACGTACGACAGGACGTCGATGACTATACGCCATAAGACAGCGATTGTTTATTGATTCCTGAGCTCAGTTCATTGTCGTTACGTATTCGTTTTATTCACTCTACTGAAACCGAATCGGATCCATATTACCGGCGCAGCGAACCGCAAATCGCAGCGATGTGCGTTGTCAAATTTCCGTTCGTAATTCGATGCATTCTCGAGCAATTTCTACGTCGATCACTACTTAATCTGCGTTTTAAGATGCTGCAGGAATTCGTAGTAACTCAACGACGACTCGAAACGATCCTCGAGCAACCTTTCAACAATCAGGCCCCTGAAGTGACTGTCTTGTCTAAACATGAAATAAATGTTAGCTTTCTTATAACTATTAAAAATCCACCTTAAGTAAAAAAATTACTTACTTAATAACTTGTATCGATGCGTAGAATGGTTTTTCTTCTTGCAGGCTGTAAATAAAGTTACGTAGGTACTCGGATTCCGTGGTTGCCAGTTCTGGCAATTCGTACTGTAAAAAAATGATACATTCAATTTTTCATTTAGACATCCTACATATTACAAATTTCCAGAATAATTCTTACCATTTCTTCAGGAATCGCTGCATATGATGAACATCCTAGAGTATTGGAACAATACGTCGGATGAACGCCCTTGCCAACATAGAGGAAAATTTTATCTAGTGCATCGAGCAGATAAACTCCTCTGGTGTCGAGTCTCTCACTTGTAAGTCGCATCCTGGGTGGTTGCGGGACGATTTTACCCTCGACTTCTTTCGCCGTCCTTTCGTCGAATAAATGGACGGCATAAAAGTCGGGATATATGTACTGAATCAATTGCGACAATGGTAAAGTCTTCAGCTGACACATGGAGAAGACCCGGTCGTCCAGTCGCGTGTTCATTCCTGATCGGAAAGCTACGCATTTCAAAAGTGCAACCACGTACAGGGGCAACAAGGTCAAATTCATCGGTGCCATTAAACCGATTCCTGGTGACGATTGCGACAATTTGAAAGCTGACAATACGTCAATAGCGACATTTATCAGCGCGTCCCGAGAATCTGACAATGACGACTGTTGTGCTCGGTCGACGGCTGAAATTTTGAAACAATAACATTACCAACGGCATTCTCAACAATGTGATTCTGACGTCAAACGATTATTGACTTACCCATTTTCGATAATAGTCCTACTATACATTGTTGATCCGCCGAATAAAGAATATCCGTTAGGCTCGATGCAATGGGGAGGCACAACGTGTGAACTCGGATTCGTCTCTCACCTATGAACAGTGTAATCGTCGTATTTTCCAATTTCCAAAGCCACGTGGAACAAATGTGCAATGAGAAAAGATGAACTCAAGTACTTTTATACAATTTCTTTTTAATTATAGAGAAATGAAAATAAATAAGCAACATTTGCAGTAATTTTCTCGTGTGTCCTGATATTTTAAGTAAATTATTTGGTAAATCTATAAACATTTATATTTCAGCTTGATATCTAAGCTCTTTTCAAAATTATAGCACAGGCCAAGAAAAGTTATACTTCGAAATCGGACTATATTTTTCCAAATATTTTTGTTCCAAATGTCGTTAGAAAACATTGAAATAAGTCAAAATCGATAGATTTGGACCTCCTCTTTCAAATGCCGTAATCAGAATCAGCCGGCAATTTCAAAGAAAAAAGTTATGATCGATTTTTCGAAAAAATCCTGATTTTTTTTTACGTTTCTTCGCAGGAATCGCGTTTTTTGTCATGGAAAATTGCATTGCGTTTGAAAACTTAGTTCATATTCGTTAAATTTTTGAAAACTGACTCCAAATTCGTAATCAGCGTCGTCGAAAACATAAATATCCATATTTACACAAATTTCAAATTGGCCGGAAACATCGTCACATTTTGAGCCCATTTTCGAGTTTACGGTCTCCACAGCGAAAGGGTTAATTGTTCATAATAAAATTCTATGTTATATATGGAAATATTACGAAATTCGCATAAATGAAAATTAAAACCACACTTGTAAAAGTCGGACATAACATTTTTGTAATAATAGTACAAGTGTAGGAATTTTGTTCAAATTGAGGTTAAAATTCAAGATCGTGTAGTAAATTTGAAACGTTGTGTAATATACCAAAATGTGTATTCTTAGATTGGACTGTAATTTTACAAATCGAAGAAAAATATACAAGATTACATGAAAAATAACTTTTGAAAGTAACAAAGTTACAGTGTTTGTCATTGTAAATTTACTGTGGGTAATTTTTTGCCCACGCTCAACGTTGTAAAATTCATTTTGAGTTTTTACAGTGAACAATTGTGAGGATTTAGAGGTTATGTTCAGTTTAGGACTTGTCACTATTGTAATTGTGGAGTATACAGTACCGCTCAAAAGTATGAGCTCACCCTTGTGGAATTTTAGCTAAATTAAAATGTTGATATCTCATCGCCAACTTAACGTAAGGGAAAAATAAGAAAAGGGAATTAAAGAGGAGACTTTCAGTTTCTCAGTCGTGGTAGTTTCATTTCAATATATACATTTCTCTACGAATTATGCTCGATTTACTAAAGTCATTTTTTCGTATTATTTTTTTCTTTTTCAATCCGCTCCCATTTTTTAAAAAATGATTGCAGGAGAAATGTACAACGTGTAATAGAAAGGTAATCTCTATAGCTTTAATTTGCCTCTTCGGGATTTTGTCTAAATATTTCTTTACAAATACTTATTCAATTTTGAACAAATTAATGTGATTTTTTTCAGTCTGCTATATCTCGGAAAATTAACGTGATATAAAAAATATTTAAGAAACAAAAGGTTTCATTTTTTAATAATCTATTGACTGAAATTATTTCAAATTTTTAGAAGGAAATTTTTTTTATCGTATTTTGTCGACTTTTGTTGTGTTACAATCATTTTCGGATGCAAGGTAACATTTAAACTATGCTCAAGTTTAAGATTATGTTTGTCTTTACTATTAGGATGTTTCACGCAAAACGTGTGGCGGTTTTTTTGAAGAAAGCAAAATTTAATAAATATGTACGTATATACATGAATACAATTGTTGATACTTTCTATGTGTAATGTTAAAATAAAGTTCATTGTTCATTTATAGATACGTGTACATGAATTACACAACCCAACAAAAATTTTAGAATTTCACGTTACCCTATAAGCAAGAGTCGATTCTGGTAGGATTTTTGCCCCAGAATCCAAATATGACCGTCAAAATATCCAATTGGCTCTAGTTTTTGAGATATTGAAGGTCAAACGTGTCAAAAAATCCAATTTCAGGCATTTTGAGCATTTATTCACAACTCTAAAAAATTCTGTTGTTCCAATAGTAAGAGTCAATTCTGATAGGAGTTTTTCCACAGAATCCAAACATGTACGCCAAAATATTGATTTGGACCTACTTTTTGCCCAAAATTGAAGGTCGAAAAATTAAAAAATCGTGTTTTAGGACATTTTCGCATCTATACTACAGAACTCGACGCAAAATATCAAGAAATGCAAATTGGCGGATCCAATATGTCCGACGAACTTTTAGAAATTTGAATCACTTCAAACTCATTATCATTTTGGAAACTTTACTTTGTTTTTTACCAAATTGAAGGTCAAAGGGGTAAAAAATCGTGTTTTCAGACACTCTTTTCTGTTTTTCTAGAAAACTAGTTAAGACGATAACGAGTTTGAAGTGGTTCGAATTGTAATAGGTTTTGTCGGACATGTTGGATCCACCATTTTGTGTTTTTTTATTATTTGCGTCGCGTTCTGTAGTATAGACGTAAAGAATATCCTAAAGCAAGCTTTTTTACAATTTTGACCTGGAATTTGGAGAAAAAAATAAATCCAATTCAATATTTCCGAATACGTATTTCGATTCTGTGAGAAAAATTATATGAAAATTGACTTTTACTAGTGGAGCAACAACATTTTTTGGTATCTGTGAACAGATATTGAAAAATGCCGAAAATCACATTTTTAACCCCTTTGACCTTCAATATCTCAAAAACTGGAGCTAATTGGATATTTTGGCGGTCATATTTGGATTCTGGAACAAAAATCCTATCAGAATCGACTCTTACTTGTAGGGCAACAAAATTTTGTTGGGCTGTGTTATTATATCGCAAACTGAGCATAGTTGAAATGCAAATCTAGATCTGTTAATAATCGGAGCACAAAAGCGTAAATTTGACAAAAAAATTTCCTTCTAAAAATTTGAAATAATTTCAGCCAATAGATAATTAAAAAACGAAACTTTTTGTTTCTTAAATATTTGTTATATCACGTAAATTTTCCGAGATATAACAGATAGAAAAAAAATCACATTATTTTGTTCACAATTGAATAAGTTTTTGTAAAGAAATATTATACAAAATCCCGAAGTGGCAAATTAAAGCTATGGAGATTACCTTTCAATTACACGTTGTACATTTCTCCTGCAATAATTTTTTTTAAAATGGGAGCGGATTGAAATAGAAAAAAATAATACGAAAAAATGACTTTAGTAAATCGAGCATAGTTCGTAGAGAAATGTATATATTGAAATGAAACTACCACGACTGAGAAATTGAAAGTCTCCTCTTTAATTCCCTTTTCTTATTTTTCCCTTATGTTAAGTTGGCGATGAGATATCAACATTTTAATTTAGCTAACATTCCACAAGGGTGAGCTCATACTTTTGAGCGGTACTGTATACTCCACAATTACAATAGTGACAAGTCCTAAACTGAACATAACCTCTAAATCCTCACAATTGTTCACTGTAAAAACTCAAAATGAATTTTACAACGTTGAGCGTGGGCAAAAAATTACCCACAGTAAATTTACCATGACAAACACTGTAACTTTGTTACTTTCAAAAGTTATTTTTCATGTAATCTTGTATATTTTTCTTCGATTTGTAAAATTACAGTCCAATCTAAGAATACACATTTTGGTATATTACACAACGTTTCAAATTTACTACACGATCTTGAATTTTAACCTCAATTTGAACAAAATTCCTACACTTATAGTACTATTATTACAAAAATGTTATGTCCGACTTTTACAAGTGCGGTGTAAACTTGATTTTAATTTTTTACTGTAATTTTTTTATCCTAACCTGAACATAACCTATAATCCCTAATAATTGACAATTATTTCTGGTTTAAATTAAAATACAAAAACACAGGAGAAGTTAATAAAGAAAATCAACTTATTATAACAAATTTAAACAGCTTTCGTAATATATATTCAAGTATCAGCATTTACGGAGTGGAACAATCGACTTTGTCTACATTTTGACCAATTTTCATAATCGAAACTGAATTAATTTAGATATATTCTTTTTGCTTTGTCCACTAATTCATTTATTGTTTCACATTTTAATGAAAACTCAACATGAAATACTTTTCTCATCACATTTGCTCTAAAAGTAAAATATTAAGTACAGAAAGTATTTACCTTTACTCGATGTGTAGAGTAGCGCAGCTTGGAAGCACACATTCTGCACGTCTGATAAATTTTCTTCTATCGACACCTGCATTCCGAAGCCAGCATCTGGATTGACATTTGGCAAGCTCAATAAATCCGTGGAGCGAACGAAGAAGTTTCCGTGGAAAGTGTGAATGCTCATGCCTCGTGTGCAGCGTATTCGCATCACTGCTTCGAATCCTATCTTCCTCGTGATGTACCGACGCAGAGTTCGCTCCAGTGTTTCTGCGTGTTGTGGTTTCGATATGCGAAACAGGGGCAAGTGATAGATGCAACCGCCAGAAAATTTACACATTCCAGCTGAAAATGTACATTATTTATTTTTTTTATTTATTTATTTATTAATTCGTAATATATGTGAAATAAATTATAATAAAACATAATAAGTTGCAGTTAAATAAGGTAATTTAACAAAATATATAAACAATCAATCGTAATAGATCTCTACATTTATTAAGAAAAGGATTGAGAAGAAAAAAAGAAGGATTATGAAAATTAAACTGATTAATCGAACATAAAAAATACAGGAAATGTAGACTTACCCAGTGTTGATAAATCACTGTATTGGCAGTTGAGGAGAAACAGATCAACGGCTATTTGTTGACTGCTGCAGTCTAGTGCTAGGCGTTTGTAAAAGTCAGTCGCAGGATTTAAATGTGGCACTTCTTTGTTGGCTCTCGTATTAGGATCTTCTCTCGACTGCAGCGATCCGGGACCCAGATTGGGCAGACAAGTTTGGAAAACGGTGACTCTTCCCCCGGTCGCGGACTGTGGATTCACATTTTATTTAGACACTTCAAAAAACGTTAAATTTTACAAAAATTAAATAAAATTACCATAAGCTTGAAAGCAGCTTGCAGAGCTGCACCGAGAGCGTTGTTCGTATCATTTGTGCCCTGAAATTTCGTTGGTAATTGAGCCAGCAAGTCCCGGAACAACTCTTCCCTTTCTTTCAAATTTGCTATTAAATTATCGGGACAAGGTAAAAAGACATCTGAAAATAAAGAAAACTCATTACTACCAATTCACTTGAAATTATCTTCGTTACGCACCATCGATATCCAGCATTATCATCTCATGAGGCTGAGACACGTTATCGGGCATGCTAAAAAAGTGTACAGCTGAATCGACCGCTAGGAATCCCACTTGGGTTCTGCCATCACCGGGAAGTCTTGAGAGCTCGTCAGCGATAGTGTTACAAACGACGGACAAGTAGCCACTTTCAACTGCGAGTCTCGAAACGTCCAAAACAAAAAGATACACTGCCGGTTGCGGAGGACGGAGCTGAATTTCAATCGTAAATAGTTAATACATTATTTTAAAAACCAAACGATTTGTAGGTTAATTTATTTTACCATGTATTCACTTGGTGCGATAAATTCGATCGTGCTGGTCTTCACTTCTGGTCTCCGCGACGGATCACCATAAGATTTCGTTACTGGGTCGAACTGAAATTCTTCTGGAACTACAAAACCAATTATTCTTTATTTTATTCATTCAATTTCTAATTATATAAATTTACAAGTTATAAACTTACGTTCGTTAACTCTGTAGCAAAGATTGCATTTCCATCGTTTGGAATCGACGAAATAAACAAACGGATTTATGTATGTCCGACAAGACCGACAACGAACGATAGTACTGCATTGAATGACCGGTAAATGCTGAAAACAAAAATGGTTTCGTAAAAATTTAAACAATATTAATTTTTTTAATTCTACTTACGTTTAAATCTTTGAAAGGATGAATTAGAACTCCGAGGGGTAATCTGGATTTCTGCAGTAACGAATTCGATTCTGGTATCTTGGTTAATGTACAACGAAAGATACTTAAAAAAAAAAAGAATACATTAATGATGTACATGAAAATATTGCTGATATTTGTAAATATTTATCACTTACTCTGGACTACAGTTGATGCGATCCAAAAACTCCTGATTAAGTCTGATTTTAGGAGCTTCTATTTTTTCGGGAGGTAAGATACTTCTGCATTGCAAAAGATCAACGCTCTCCATTCCCTACATTTAAAATTACTTTTTAATTTCGTTATTGTAACAAAAACTATTTGAAGAACGATACAAAAGTTTGTTTTGACAGTAACATTCTTCAGAATTTATATGAAAAAATGGCTACTGTTGTTAAACGACGTCGTAATTACATAAATATAAAACGTATCTAAGATAACAGAAACGAGTTATTGTTCACTTACCCATATTTTGTTAAAGCCAGCTTGAGTAACGGACATGTCATTCATTTGATTATTCAACTGATTCATCTGATCTGGATATGACACAGGATTTGGATATCTTTTGGACATATTATCGAGCGTTCCACCCGGCATTTGGCTTGGATATTGCGATCGTGGATCATATTGACTTTGCTGTTAAGAAATTTGAAAAACGAATCTTAAAAAGAGTATTGCTACTTTATCGATACATTAATTAATAAAGTGTTTTATTTATTTATTTATTTATTTAATGGATAACGGCTATAAAGCCTTTTACAAAGAATGAACAGTAATAATGGTGCATTCTTAAAGAATAACATGTAAAAATGTAGTCTATGTACGTATGACAAAAATGAAAATATCAAAGTAAATCCTTGGTGTGTAAGGAATTTTAATACTCTTTAGTATAGTCACTTACTCTACGAGAGAAACTGAAATACGAAGGCGAGTTCATAATACTTGATGGTAGACAATTTTAAGATCTTATTATATGTGGAATACATGAATAAAAAGTACAGTTTGTACTAGTGTTAAATATTTTTTTTGATCCCCTGGTCATACATATGTAACGATCATATCTTATTTTGAATTTCTGCAAGATGTATGTGTGATTGTGTGCGGATGTGTTTGTTTTGGATATTCGAAGTTGCGGTTGGAGAAAAGTTATATATTTTAAATTTAAATAATAGATGTGTGTGTAAGTGACACTGAAGGTGAAAGACAATGGATCATTTTTCGACACTTCCCTTCTGGCACCAGGACAAGTAGGAACAAACGACTTCCTCGGTAGATATTTGCGCCAACGGGTGAGGTCATTTTGTAATTCTGTTTTTCAAATTGTATATTTGATTGTATAGCGGAATTATACCAAAGGATCAAGACGGATTCAACCAGGCAGCGCATCAATCTGACAATGCCAAAAATCCAAAGACATTGTGAGAAGGACGCTTCACACGTGGTCAAGTTGGTCTAATCCCGAGGTTGTTTCGAGTATGATCATCTTCAGTGTTCTTTGGAGAAATTCCTTTTTCTGGTACATGGAGCCAAGCAAGATCCAAGATGAACAAATAGGGAAGTAATTCGTTGTTCTAAGGTATTTATTGAACAAAACACGTGAGTGAACCCAAAAGACATTGAGAGAAGCGATTTTGTTAAAGTGAATTCTAGTTCGTTTAATTAGATGGAAGTGCGGTATCCATCGTGACTCAAAATTCATATTGCAGTTTTTATTTAATTTTATGTAATTCGAATATTCATGTGTAAGATGAGTGTAAGCGAATGAGTGACTCGCGTAAAGTTTATATAGTTACGTATGATAAAAATAGTTAAAGTTTACAAAAGATGTTATTTTGATCATAATTCTTTTTTGGATGTATAATTTAAAACAATGCAAAATCTAGAGTAAGTTTTGCATAATTATAATTAAAAATAAATCTACAATATTAATTTCAATAATTGATTTATTTCACATAGTTTCGTCATAGTTTTCAATATTAAAAAGTAGTATTAGTACACTACTGAAATCAATGACGGCAATAAGTGCACTTTCTTCTTGAACGTTGACTTTTGTCTTTTGTAACATAATGTACTATTATATAAAACTAAAGCAACCTTATGATATTAACAAAATTGATAAATCTTTAATTCAACAGTTCTTAATTTACATTATTGAATATAGAAGATTGTGCGAGGATATTAATTGCTGTATCCAAAACCTTGTAACCAAATATTTCTGTCAAATCATTAAAGTTGTAAAAAATTTATTATTAAAAATGTAATTACTTATTTTTATATTATCTAAATATTTGGTATGTTGTAAATTAATCTGAACTATATACAGTAGTCCTTCTCTTATTCTAATTGGTCCAGTCAGGCAAGATGGTGGCCTTCTTCTCTTATTCTAATTTTCTCCTCTCTCCCATTAAATGTTTGCTGTTTCGCTTATTCTCTCTCTCTCTCTCTTTCTCTTTCACAGCCCATGTGCAGTTATGTGTCATATGTGTTTCTAGGGAAAGTAGTAGATGCGGTGGGGAGAACGCGTGAGGAGATATATTAGAATAGGGAAAGAGAAAAAATTAGAATACGGGAAGACATTAGAATAAGGGAAGGACTACTGTAAATACTTTTCTGGAAAAAAATGACACAAAATGTTAGTATTGCTTAGGCAACTATTAATAATATTAAATTTGTTGATATTTAGACGTGGAATTTATATAGAACAGAAGTTTAAAACGTACTAATGTAACACCAAATGATGGATTAAATTTTTCAAAGTTTTCTATAATAAATAAATAGAAAAAAATGTTAATACATATTATAAAATATTAAAATAAACCATGACAAAAATATCTGAATTTTTCGTTTTTTCTTTTTAAGGTTATTGACAATATTTTCATAATAAAAAGAGGCTTTTTAACGAGTCACAATTATCCGAAGTTAACAAGTACGCTATTAGGTTGCTATGAGACAGGCGCTGCGAATGTGATAAGCCGAGCAGTCACTACACGCAAAGAAATTTGAAGTTAATGCGACAGCATTTTGGGAAGTAGTAGTTACCGCACAGATTCTGACGAATTTGAAATGATGATTACAATTCGAATTCGTTAAAAAGAAAATTTTTATAAACAGATCCAATTTGAGTGCACCTGTGGGAATATTTATTCATAATTTCTAGACGATATAGTTATTAATAATTATTTGTAATGATCTATAAACGTTGTTAAAACGGAAAAACTTGGTACTTTTTTCATTCTAAAGCTTCCGTACCGAAAACAGTGCAAGATACACTAAAAATGCACTAAACCTTTTTTATAGGGCACAAAATTTCCTAAAAAAAAGTCAGCAAGAGCCCTAGTCTAAAGTTAATAGATTATCCATAAATAACGCTGGAATTTTGTCTTACAAGTTAATTATGAATATTTTGGAATTTTTGTAAAATATGAGGCATATTCCATTGTTGCTCGTGATTAAACTTTAGTCTAGGGCCCTCGCTGACTTTTTTGTAGGAAATTTTGTGCTCTACAAAAAAGTTTCAGTGCATTTTTAGTGTATCTTGCACTGTTTTCGATACGGAAGCTTTAGAATGAAAAAAGTACCAAGTTTTTCCGTTTTTACAACGTTTATAGATCATTAAAATTAATTATCAATAACTACATAGTCGGAAAATTATGAATAACTATTCAAAAAGGTGTAATAAAATTGTATCTGTTCATAAAAATTTTCTTTTTAACGATTTCGAATTTTAAGCGTCATTTGAAATTCGTCAGAAATCTTACGGTAAGCTGTTACTTCCCTGAGCAGTGGCATTTACTTCAAATTTCTTTCCGTGTAGGTAGGTGCGACAACAGGCAGTCGGACAATATATGATTAAAGGTTTTTCTCTCGCCCGTGTTACATGCAGAACAAGGCAAAGTGGGATTGTACGCATAGAGGACATCCTCTATACATAACGAGCGCAAAAATATCGTAGATGTACGCAGTTGAACTTTCAGGCAAAGGTAAGCAAGCTGACAACGGTCTGGGCGTAAATTTGCAAAACAATCAGTATATAACCTATATATGGGCAATTGAACGGAGTCAGAGCAATAGTAACGTTGCAGATCTTTGTTGTGGAGCGCAGTGGCAAAAAGTATTTATTTATTTGTATACTACATAGTCGAAATTATGCAAAAATTGGTACTTTTTGCTACGTTTCTTTCAATATCTTTTTTGTAAGTCATCCTACGACAAAATAACATTGGAATGAATTCAACGGCTTCTAATTATTTACAAATCAAAAAACAATTTGAAACCTTACTTGTCATATTTTCAAAGATATGTCCATTCAAAGTTACAAGGTGGAAATTGTTCTCTACTTCCAAATATTGTTGAATAACTTTTTCTACGAGCCTCGGAGAGCAATATTGCCACGAAATATATTATAGTAGACTTAATTTCGAACAATTTAAAAAAAAAATGTACTAAGATATCTTGTACAGTTTCAAAGATGTTTTAATTTCACGAGATTAAACTCACTATTTTTAGAGAGAGAAGTATGGTTTGTACAATTTTGTGCTTATTTGCGGCAGTAAAAAAATATCCTTTCCCACTAGAATTTTTGATTAATTAAAAATTCTTCCTAAAAAAATCGTATTTTTTTTTTAAAATTGTTAATCCACAATTGAAAATTAAAGTTTTTAAAATTTTAAACCATTCTATTGTGTAGAGCGTACCCGAAAATAGTACGCTTGGATATTTTCCAAACAATATTCTTCACACCGTTCCTCAAAGACCAACAAATTTAACAAAAATGTAAAAGAAAACTGTTGACGGCATCTTATTCTACGTATTTTATACTTTAAAAATCAATTTTGATCGAAATCGTACTTGCTCGTTTTCATAAAATAATCTAAAAAGAGTTTTAAATCATTTTCTACCATTTATGCAATATTTGAGTTTAATATAAAAACACAACAAATCAATTTTGCATCGATACCCTATCGCTTTAATAATTAAATAACGATATTCAACACATGCACAATAGCCCTTTGTGTAAAATTATTAAATGATATATATGAGACGATCCACGTCAACCGGATCAGTGCTACGGCCAAAATTTGAAGTAACCAAAAAAATCGATTAAGGGCTCATTTTAAAGCTTAAGGCATCTACTTTCGAATGCCGAAGGCGCCTTTGCAGAATTCAATATGGCAGCTCCAATATGGCGCCAGAAAACTGCGAATATCGGTGAAAAAAATTTAAAAACGTATCTAAAATAAAAAATTACTCCATATTTATAGTGCTATATATGTTTTTCGATGTATTTTGACGCACTAAACACGAATCCGGCGTTAGAATTTAGCTACTACCTCTAATTTTTTTTCTAACCTCAAAAAACTGGAAAAAGGGAGTAAAAATGTGTCCCAACCAGCGAAGGTACGATCGAAAGATGACCCACCCACCAAAGACTAAATCGAAGGGTGACCTGGCCAGTAAAGGCAAGATCGAATGGTGACCCGGCCAGCAAATGAAGAGACGAAGGGAGATCCGGCCAATTAAGGCAAGATCGAATGGTGAACCAGCCGGCAAAGGCAAGATCGAATGGTGAACCAGCCAGCAAAGGCAAGATCGAATGGTGAACCAGCCAATTAAGGCAAGATCGAAGGGTGATCCGGCCAATTAAGGCAAGATCGAATGGTGATCCGGCCAATTAAGGCAAGATCGAATGGTGAACCAGCCGGCAAAGGCAAGATCGAATGGTGAACCGGCCAATAAAGGCACGATCGAATGGTGAACCAGCCGGCAAAGGCAAGATCCAATGGTGAACCAGCCAGCAAAGGCAAGATCGAATGGTGAACCAGCCAACTAAGGCAAGATCGAATGGTGAACCAGCCAACTAAGGCAAGATCGAATGGTGAACCAGCCGGCAAAGGCAAGATCGAATGGTGAACCAGCCAGCAAAGGCAAGATCGAATGGTGATCCGGCCAATTAAGGCAAGATCGAATGGTGAACCAGCCGGCAAAGGCAAGATCGAATGGTGAACCAGCCAGCAAAGGCAAGATCGAATGGTGATCCGGCCAATTAAGGCAAGATCGAATGGTGAACCAGCCGGCAAAGGCAAGATCGAATGGTGAACCAGCCGGCAAAGGCAAGATCGAATGGTGAACCAGCCAGCAAAGGCAAGATCGAATGGTGAACCAGCCAGTAAAGGCAAGATCGATTGGTGAACCAGCCGGCAAAGGCAAGATCGAAGGGTGATCCGGCCAATTAAGGCAAGATCGAATGGTGATCCGGCCAATTAAGGCAAGATCGAAGGGTGATCCGGCCAATTAAGGCAAGATGTAAAGTAAGTTATTAATATTGCATAAAATGTCCATTTTTTGCTTTTGAGTACTTTTTAATTTCAAGCTTGTTGCCGGCATTAGGGATAAATGCATGACACGTTTGAATTTTCGGCACTGAAGGTGGGTCAGGGAATCGTTTATTGAGTTTTTGTGTTATTTTTTTATGATCTTCTTTGTTGTAGTGAAAAAACTGTATGTTTTTGAATCTTGACTTTGCCCAAGTGAAGAGTGACAGTGAATTTAAAATGGCGTCATTCGGAGATGCTTGTAAGCTGAAACGAGTCGCTGCACATTTGAAACATGCTCCAAGACCATCACAAGCACATTTACCATGCGCAGTACCGCTGCAGTGCCATTCAGCATCAATATTAAAATCGAGTTTATGATGCATCAAAAAGTTCATTTGAGTTTTGTTCTTAAAATGTTGTTTAGCACCATCGGATGAGTAAAATTGTTTCCCATACTGAGGAAAAGGACCGTTATTAAATATAAATCGATATTATGAGAACACCCAAGATCTTAGAAAAAAAAACTATCGTAAAGAAGTCGTTACTGGAAATGAACAGCCTGTTAAAACGAATAGATCCAGCTAGCCGAGGCCGCTCTACTCATAGTTTCGCTCGGCACATTTTGCTTGCGAGAAACGAAACAAATATGAAGTTCGTGCAAAATAACTTTTCCGTGTTAGAGATCACGTTTGAGTGACGGGCTCACGGATTTTTTTCTCTTCGGCTTTTTAGTACCAAATACATAGGAAGGCATTAAGATTAAGTTTAAAAATGTAGAAAATTTTCAGGACTGTATAATCAGCGGCTCCGAAAACCCTTAGAACCATATGAATTCTAATTTAAGGATAAACTTCGGTATTTTTTTCCTTGGAAGCGATAGATTTTAGAAGAAAATCACGAAAGGTACTTTTATTCAGAATTTCGAGAAAAATGCGACAGTATTTTTTACATTTCCGAAAATTGAATTTTTCGATTAATCATCCGCCATATTTGAGCCGCCATTTTGAAATTCAAAGATATGATACCGAATTCGTAATCAGCGACATCGAAAACTATTAAACATATTTTGTTCGATTTCTCAGAACCTTTAGCCTAGAATTAGATTGAAAATATTGATTGGTGATTGATTTTTTTGAGGTTAGAAACGGCTGGGACGTGTTACCTTGATTCCGGCGGTTGATTTGGATTCAACCGTTCTATCCTCTTATAAAAGAAGAGAAGGATACGAAAAATTTAGGTTTCTGCTTTTTTTTCGTAAATTTACCCACATTTTTACTCCCTTTTTCCAGTTTTTTGAGGTTAGAAAAAAAATAAGAGGTAATAGCTAAATTCTAACGCCCGATTCGTGTTTAGGGCGTCAAAATACATCGAAAAACATATATAGCACTATAAATATGGAGTAATTTTTTATTTTAGATACGTTTTTAAATTTTTTTCACCGAAATTCGCAGTTTTCTGGCGCCATATTGGAGCTGCCATATTGAATTCTGCAAAGGCGCCTTCGGCATTCGAAAGTAGATGCCTTAAGCTTTAAAATGAGCCCTTAGTCGATTTTTTTGGTTACTTCAAATTTTGTCCGTAGCACTGATCCGGTTGACGTGGATCGTCATATATATATATTTTTTTTAATTAAATAATTACATTTTTGTTACTCTCCTTTTGCATTACCCAGAGCTAACGACGTGTACGTAGAGAGTAAAATGTAGCCCCATACAGTAGGACCTCTCATTAACGACAGCTCCCATCAACGACAGAAAATCACTCTCACGAACGACTACGAGATACCTCTCCTTATGCCTTCTACCGGGCGTCTGTCTACGTAAACACGTCGCCCTACCCGCAGAGCGCATCTTATTGGTCAGCATCATGATAGTGGTGGAAGAGTCTTTCTCTCTCGAGTAGTCGTTCGTAAGAGGTATGAGGGGAGGGCTAGGAACCAAACCAGTCGTTAGTAAGAGGTCCTACTGTATTTGTTTTTTTTATTTTTTATTGCTTTTATATGTTTTTTGTTTTTTATTTAGCATTTAATTTTATGCTTACTTTCTAAATATGAATTAGTAGAATTTTTACTATTTCAATTAGTAGTTCAATATTTGACTAATGAATTAGAAAAATGGTCAGAATTTACTAATTCATTTAGTTATACTTAACTACTATTTCAATTAGTAATTTTCTACTAATTGTTAGTAACTGAGTTTTCCTTATTTCAATTAGTCAAATTTCACTAATTCATATTTAGAAAGTAGTAAAAGAACCGTAAAACCAAGAAATCGAGTCATAATTACATAAAAAGCGGTCAAGAAATAAATTCTAATTTTTTGAATCTGTCAAAAAGTTATTCATGATATAATTATAAATAATGTTTATCATTTTATGAATACAATTTTATGAAAATGTTTACCATTTTATTGATGTAAAAAGTGATAGAAAATCAAATTTCTCTAGTTTCGTATTAAATTCAACTATTGCATAAATGGCAGAAAATGATTTAAAATTCTTTTTGGATTATTTTGGGAAAACGAGCAAGTACGATTTCGATCAAAATTGATTTTGGAAGTACGAAATACGTAGAATAAGATGCCGTCAACAGTTTTCTTTGACATTTTTGTTAAACTTGTTGGTCCTTGAGGAACGGTGTGTCTTACTTTTTCACAAAGTTTCCTGAGCTCAAACGTAAAATACAAATTTTGCTGTTTTGGGACTTAATGGGTTAATATTTTATTATACATTTTAACATTTTTTCTGTTTATTTATTATAGAAAACGTTTAATTCATCGTTTAGTGTTACATTTGACAGGTCATGGAAGAACTTGAAGCAATTGATGGTTTGTTTTGCATGTGTTGTAAACTTAAAACATTTTAAACTTCTGTCTTATGAATTTATTTGTTTTTTAAAGCACCAAAATGTCACTAACGATTTCTAAAATTCTTCATTACTTGAAGTTTCTTGAAATTATGTTTTGATGGCATATCTCTTTAGATATAATTCTCGAAAGATACGATTTTATTTTTGTCATGTAAGTCTCCTAACATTTGTATAATATATCGCATTCTATTTGTTTAGATACTCTTTATTTAATCAAATTTGAATCGTAATATACCTATTCACGTCACTAACACACTCAATTAAATTTAGATACAGTAGGACCTTTCTTATTCGAACCTCTCTTATTCTAATTGCCTTTCTTATTCTAATTGTCCAGCCTCTCTTATTCTAATCGTTCCCCCACAAGTCTTCTCCCACTATCACACGAAAAGTCAACGAAGGTAAGGGGAAAATTAGAATAAGAGAGGTCGGCGCCATCTTGAAAAACTTTACTAATTAGAATAAGAGAAGTCCTACTGTAAATAAATACACCCATTATCACGATTTGAATTCTACAATAATTAAGTTCATCAATTAAAATAAAAGTATGTATCCAAATTAATCACTGCAATTAGCTGGAAATTATTGAAGCTGCTCGTATATATTTCAATTAATTAAACCAGCAAATTAAAAGATCGTTAAGATAACACCCTAATTTGTTAGATTTATGATGTAATTAAAATGTACTCACTATCGGTTGTTCTTGTTGAACCGGCGGTACCATTCCGGACGGAACTGAAGGGTGAAACTGCCTAGAAGCTTGCATCGAAGTCGGCGACTGTTGAGGTACAAAGGTAGGGCCCGACAGATTCGCAGCACTAGTAGGACCTTGAGTACCGTAAATACTTGGTGGATACTTCCTCTGACTAGGTACACTCGGCTGGGTATTTCGCGCACTATGTTCTGCGTATCCAGCACTGTCAACACCCGATTGGTTCGAATTCAACGGAACATTTGGCAGTGGAGCATATTGCTGCGGCATCACCCGATTCGGTTGACCACTAACCGCACCTTGAGTTTGACTCTGCGAGTAACCTTGCATACTTCCGAAAAGATTTTGAGCTACCGGTGGGGCATTCAACGGGGTATTTTGCGAGCCGCTAAACAAATTTTGCGAAGTTCCCACATTCGATGGTTGGGAATAGGGCGACTGCATCGGGTGAGTGACCTGCATTCCTTGCGACGCACTTTGCAATTGATTTCTAGCTACCGGTGGTGAATTGAACACATTTGGCATCGCTGGAGGTCCGCGAACTTGACTCGCAGGTTGCTGCGATTTTGCAGGATAAGACATCGGCGGATTTTGGTTCAAAACATTCGGAGGATGCATTTGTCCTTGCGCAAGATTAAACGGTTGAGTGGCATCCGGTTTATTGCTGGCACCATTGGTTCGTATTAAAGGTTCAGTAGTCGTCGGCGAATACCTGTGATTTGGATTTAATTTACTTGCTGGCGTCTGAAGACTCGCCATATTCGAACTAAGGTTAACAGGATACTGCGATGTTGGAACTTTTGTATTAAATTCATTTTGTGGAACAGTCTGGCCACTCGAAGTCTGCATATTCCTGTTAGGAGTGGTTGCACTCGGTTGCGGAAATGGCTGACCGTTTATTGGAATATTGGGTGGTCTTGATATCTGAGGCCTGTATTGATTGTGTAGATATTGTGTCGGAGAGGGGTCTCGAGAAGTTTCTCTGGATGGATCACGTGACAGTTGCGACAATGGTGTACCTGAAAAACAATATTCCGTGAGAACAAAAATACATTTATTGGTTTGGGCGGTTATGATTGATCGAAAAGTAACACTTACCAGTAGGAGTAAAATTTGGTGTTTGTACTCCGTTAGGAACATGTTCCATATTTGGCTGTCCGTTGACCATCGTGGGTGAACCGTTTTTCACCGGAGTAATGTAATCTCCAAGCGATTGATAAGAATTACTGTTCGGCTGAGACATTTTTGCAAATTATTCCGATCGGAGGCTGAAATAATACTTTCATGTTCAGTCCAGATGTAAGACGAGGATACCGAATTCATGCAATACGAGGGAGTTATAGAATTTGAGCTTGGGGAAAAGAAAATCGTCGATTGTGACGTTTCGAGCACATATGACGTAGTAGGAGGAGAAAAGTGCAGCATCACTTGGAAAAAGGAAGAAGCTGACTGGGTAAGTTGGCAAGGTTAAAAACGTCATCGCACTTAAAAGTGTGCGAAAACGATGGGGGAAGGGAAGGACGTGCGTAATTCGCGATAAGAACGAGGAAGGATATTAGAGAGTGAACGAAGCGAGTGGAGAAAATAGCTTTAGTAGCCGATATAACCCACGAAATTAATCTTACCTTCGACGGCCGCACCCGAGAAGCTGCGAGTAGTGGCGCGAAGCCGACTATCTAACGTTAGGTTTTAATCGACCGGAGATCTTTCATCGTTCTTTGACAGGAACGTATATTTACGACCTTTACGACCGATATCTCGCCAACGAAATTTAGAGTGGGAAACGACACATAAGTCACACAACATTACTCCAACATTACGTGGCAGCTCGAGCGATCGGCGAGACCCCACCTCATCGTGGCGAATTAATGAAAACTCGCGACCTCGCCCTATCTCTCTCTTTGTATCGCGGAACTACATCGAATCCCACGGGATAAAAAAAGAGGTGAGATCTAATTCAAGATGGCGGATATAAAACTTACAGCCAATCACAAGCTGTGTCGAATGGCGCGCATTTTGAATCAATAAAATACAGGAAAGTCAAAAAAGATATAGAAAATTTCTTTTTCCTCAGATTTTCAAAATTCAAAATGGCGGATCCATTAGGGCCGATGGAATTACATAAATTTACTTGATCGAGGTGAAATTGGGTACTCGGAAGTTTTCGGGATCGCTGATTACAAATTTGACTGCAGATTTTCGAAATTCAAAATTACGGATCTAATATGGCCGACTGAAATATAGGATGAATCTCACTTGTTTTTACATTTCGATCGGTTACTTTGGATCTGCCATTTTGAATTTTGAAAATCTGAGGTTAGATTTTTAATCGGTGATCCCGAAAACCCCCAAGTACCCAATTTCACGTCGATCACGTAAATTTTTGCAATTTCGTCGGCCATATTGGATCCGCCATTTTGAATCTTGAAAATCTGAGTTCAGATTCGTAATCAGCGGCCCGAAAACTTCCGAGTAACAATTTTCAGCTATTTTCAAAGTAACGAAAAATATGACGAGACTGGTTACTCGGGGGTTTTCGCTGATTACGAATCTGACCTCAGATTTTCAAAATTCAAAATGGCGGATCCAATATGGCCGATGGAATTACAAAAATTTACTTGATCGAGGTGAAATTGGGTACTCGGAAGTTTTGTAATATGGCCGACTGAAATATAGGGTGAATCTGACTTATTTTTACATTTCGATCGGTTATTTTGTATCCGCCATTTTGAATTTTGAAAATCTGAGATTAGATTCGTAATCAGTGATCCCGAAAACCTCCAAGTACCCAATTTCACATCGATCACGTAAATTTTTGCAATTTCGTCGGCCACATTGGATCCGCCATTTTCAATTTTGAAAATCTGAGTTCAGATTCGTAATCAGCGGCCCGAAAACTTCCGAGTAACAAATTTCAGCTATTTTCAAAGTAAAGAAAAATGTATATTTTACAGGGTTAAAAATCTCCATCATGAAATAAAAATTATTTTCTAAACCATAAGAAACCACTGGACTAGCCTCTTAATTTAAGAAAATTAGCTCAATATTAGACTGAAATTAAGCCTTTTCCAGTGCTTAATTTGAGGTGTAATAATTTTAATACTTTTTTTTTCTGTGAGCATTTTTCGAAATAGGACCAAAGAAGAGGTTTACAAATGACCGATTCCATTTCAAATCGGGCAGGGGTAAAATGTTGACACCTCGAAAATTGTTTTACATGAAATATGTTAGTCTTTAGGGTAAATAAGGAGACCCGTACTTTTTTGTTTTAAGAAAAAATTTTGTTTTTCAGAGTTATGCGCAATTTAAAATCAGGAACGAAAATCCGCTAAGTCCAAAAAATAGGGTATAAAACTTTTTAAAAATGGTGTATTTTCCAAAGTTTTTAATATTTTAGTATTATTTCTCATGCATATGATTGTGTTATTGGTATTTTATTGATATCCAATAATGAAATTGAAAAAAATTGAAAAATAATAAAATGGTGTCCATTTTTCGAAAAAACTAAAAAGTCAATTTTCTCAAAAATATCATCTTTTTTTCTTCCATTTTTTTTACAGATTACTGGTAATATAAAACCTTTCTTTCGTTAGTTTTTCACATTTAAAAATCAGTCTCTCATGTTTTTTAAGTCGTGATTCATTTTCTACATAGCTAAGGCTTTTATTTATTATATGCAAGACATCGCACATATTAAAATACTACAATTACTTAGTTATAAAGAAAAATATACCAAAAAATAAGTAGTTTTTGAAATAAAAACTGTTTATGAAAAATAATTCCCTACAAACATAAACGGATAACTTGTTATTTATAAGTTTTTGAGGTCACTGAATACGATTCTGACGTCGGTTATCAAAAATTCAAAATGGCGGATCCAATATGGCGGACAAAAATCCTTTCTCCGTTGTACTGAAAATAAGGATTAATTTTTATAATAAAATATTTTTAAAAAATACAATCAAACAAAAAAAAAATGAAAAAAATGAAAAAAATACAAAAAAAATAAAAAAAAACGTAAAAAAAATACAACAAAAATTAAAAAAAAAAAGAAATACAAAAAAATGGATCCATAATCTCGCCACATCCTCGTCGTTGGATCTGGGTAACGCTGAGAGCGAGATGATCAAGAAAAATAATTGGATTCTCAGTTATCATGTCCGCCATATTGGATAAGCTACTTTAAAATTTCAGAAACTGACATCAGATTCGTATTCACCGACCCTGAATATCTCCGAGTAACTTTTTTCAAGCGAATTCCGTTAATTTTCGATTTTTTATCCTACATATTAGATCCGCCATTTTGAATTTTTGAATACTAACATCAAATTCGTATTTAGCGACCCCGAAAACCCCCGAGTAACTTTTTTCAAGCGAATTCAGTGAAAAGAAAATTGCTTAACTGAAAGGGTTTAAAGACGCTACTCGGCTGCAGAATTTTTGTTTGTTTTTAATTTAAAGTAGAAATTTTGTCAAGAAAGGACATATTTCATTTTATCTAAATTAAAAAAACGTGTCATGCAATAACCAGACATCTCAAAAACCCGACATTAAAAAACCCGACACTTCAACAAACCGACATTTCCATGACTTTTGCCGTATCAATTTCTTTTCAGTTTTTTTTTGTTATATATTGTCAAGTTTTCGAAGTGCTCGGTTTGAACATATTGGGTTTTTGGGGTGTGGGGTTTTTGGCATGCTGCCTTAATATATTTGTACATTATCTTTGTCTCAAATATGTTCTTAATATAATATTTTTTAATTCACTAGTAACTTTTTAATTTCAAATTTAACGAAATTCACGGCATACGTTTTTCTTTATCTAGTTAATTTGACTCAAAAACCTGAGGTGCAAAAATTGGACTCCTCAAAAATCTGACACTTCAACAACCTGATAATTAAAAAACTCGCCAATATATGAAAAATAACTTGAAAGAAACCGATGCGTCAAAAGTCATGAAAATGTCGGTTTTTCGAGATGTCGGATGCATGTCACGTTTTTGACGTATTTCCTTTTTGAAATAATTTAGATAAAACGAAATATGTCCTATATCCTGACAAAATTTCTACTTTAAATTAAAAACAAAAAAATGTTTGCAACCGAGTAGCGTCTTTTAGCGCACATGGCACTACTCGGATATTGTGACTAATATTACCAATAATTTATTAAAAAAATGGAAGAAAAAAAGCTGATGTTTTTTAGAAAATTTTTTATTTTTTTTTCGAAAAATGACCGCCATTTTGTTATTTTTCAATTTTCGTCAATTTCATTATTGGATATCAATAAAATACCAATAACACAGTCATATGCATAAGGAATAATAGTAAAATATTAAAAACTTTGGAAAATACACCATTTTTAAAAAGTTTTATACCCTATTTTTTGGACTTAGCGGATTTTCGTTCCCGATTTTAAATTGCGCATAACTCTGAAAAACAAAATTTTTTCTTAAAACAAAAAAGTACGGGTCTCCTTATTTGCCCTAAAACCAACATATTTCATGGAAAACAATTATCGAGATATCAACATTTTACCCCTGCCCGATTTGAAATGGAATCGGTCATTTGTAAACCTCTTCTTTGGTCCTATTTCAAAAAATGCTCACAGAAAAAAAAGTATTAAAATTATTACACCTCAAATTAAGCACTGGAAAAGGCTTAATTTCAGTCTAATATTGAGCTAATTTTCTTAAATTAAGAGACTAGTCCAGTGGTTTCTTATGGTTTAGAAAATAATTTTTATTTCATGATGAAGATTTTTAACCCTGTAAAACATATATTTTTCGTTACTTTGAAAATAGCTGAAAATTGTTACTCGGAAGTTTTCGGGCCGCTGATTACGAATCTGAACTCAGATTTTCAAAATTCAAAATGGCGGATCCAATATGGCCGACGAAATTACAAAAATTTACGTGATCGATGTGAAATTGGGTACTTGGAGGTTTTCGGGATCACTGATTACGAATCTAACCTCAGATTTTCAAAATTCAAAATGGCGGATACAAAATAACCGATCGAAATGTAAAAATAAGTCAGATTCACCCTATATTTCAGTCGGCCATATTACAAAACTTCCGAGTACCCAATTTCACATCGATCAAGTAAATTTTTGTAATTCCATCGGACATATTGGATCCGCCATTTTGAATTTTGAAAATCTGAGGTCAGATTCGTAATCAGCGAAAATCCCCGAGTAACCAGTCTCGTCATATTTGAGTGACGTTTTCTTCTCCACATATATTTTTCGTAAAAAATCCATCATTTTTACACTTTGTTTATTTTTTTTAAATAATATAACATGATAATTAATTAAAAATATTGATTTATTTACGTTTCCTAACATTTTCTTGAAGTAAGGAAGCAGATAATTGCAGCAAAATTAATTAATAATTACCTTAAATATGTAAATAATGAATTACAAAAAGGTGTAGCATAATATGCTACACCATGCATCAAAGGGTTAAAAGGGAAGCACAAAAGTGTTTCCCAGTCGATAATTCACTTTCTACCTACATAAAATATTCAATAAAACAGACTTTTAAAACAGAATTTTAATAGAAAATGTCTAATTCGTCTAAATTCACGCTTTTGGAATGCTTCGAGTGCGCCATTTAGCCTCGACTCGCTACTTTAATCAAATTTGTTGTTTTGCTATGTCGCATTTTCTTTAACCCTTAGAAGCACGTTACCACCTCCATTTCTTTGATATTTACTAATTTAAATTCCAGTTAACGCATTTAGATCGGTCTTTTTGCTATTTTCTATTACTATAGTGATAGAAGAATATATAAAAAAGTTATTACGATATGATTGTTTATTGTTTATAATTTATAAATAAACAAACACGAAAAAACATGATTTTTTTCGAAAGAATTCATTATTCATGCTGTTTTTTAAGATAATCATTTGAAATTTGGTATAATAAATAGGGTTTTAGATATCGCTGATGATGATACTGATATTGGTTTTATGAAATTCAAAATGGCGACCATCATGATGTAAAAACGCAACAATTTGATGAATTTTCATATTTTTGTCCGCCATATTGAATCTGCCATTTTGAATGTTGAAAATCTGACACCTGATTCGTAATAAGCAACCCTGTAAACCCCCCAAGTAACAAGATACAGGATATTTCATTGGATTTTCATATTTTTGTCCGCCATTTTGAATGTTGAAAAACTGATTCCGGATTCGTAATCAGCAACACCGAAAAACCCCTAGTAGCAAATTTCAAGTCAATTCAATGTAAAGAAAAATGTATGCTTCAAAGGGTTAATATAAATGCCTACTGTATCGACAGAGTGCAGACTCCCCTACTCTCCCTCCTCCTCCTTTCTTCAAGGGTTCCAGTTTTAAAAAATCTCTCAATCGATATATTAATTTGTAATTTAAAATATTAAAATTACAAAGCAGACAAATTTTTGTTAAGAATACAAAATGAAACCTTCGAAAATAATTAGAAACCTAACCTAACCTAACCTAAACTTGAAATTCCATAAAAACAGAATAAGCGTTCAGATTTTGTAATTTCTAACATTTTTTTATTGAATTTCAATTGACTTGTTGATCGTTTATGTACATTTTTAAACATCGAGTAATATTTATTTTGTAATTTAATTTTTTAGGTTATGAATTTACGTTATCACCATTTAAGATTATTTATAACATCTGTTATTTTATATACTATTTTTTTACTTAGTGTTATATATAAATTTTTCACAACAGTCAGGCAGAAGATGCAAGTATAATTTAATTTTACTCCAAATAGCAAAAGGTTCGACTTTACACTTTCGGTACATGACATAAAATAAGTACTTTATTTATATTACAAACAAAAAATGGTATTTATGTTAATTTTATTCGTGCAAGAGTGTCAAAAGGTAATACCTTCAATTATGAATAATTAAATTTTAACAATACGTTGGTCAGTCTGAAAAACAGCTTTGTCGCTGTGGTTCGCCATTTCTATTAAAGGGAATGTATTGTGCAGTACTCCTTCCCTTATTCTAATTTATCTCTTCTCATATTCTAATATTTCCCCTCACGTGTTCTCCCCACTGAAGTGTGTTGACGTGTGGATTTTCTAAATACAAATAACGGCGCATGCGCAACAAAAGAAAAAGAGACAAAAATGAGACTATACAAATCTAAGTACAGTAGTCCTTCCCTTATTCTAATTTGTCCAGTCAGACAAGATGGCGGCCTTCTAATTTTCCCCTCTCCCCCACTACTTAGATTTGTAGTCTCACTTTTGCCTCTTTTTCTTTTGTTGCGCATGCGCCGTTATTTGTATTTAAAAAATCCACACGTCAACACACGTAAGTGGGGAGAACGCGTGAGGGGAAATATTAGAATAGGAGAAGAGAAAAAATTAGAATAAGGGAAGGAGTACTGTAATGGGGGAGAGGGGAAAATTAGAATAAGGGAGGAAGGCCGCCATCTTGCCTGACTGGACAAATTAGAATAAGGGAAGAACTACTGTACCTGTCTTTGATGTCAAGAAAGTCGAAATAATAATAATAATATATGAACGATAAACAATATAACAGATAAAAAAATCATCCACATCCAAAAAAATGACGGCGATATATATTCGTCAACAACACTAACAGATTCTCATCTACGATTGGTTCCTTTATGAAATCTAAATCGTCTGAAAAATTCATCCTCTAAACTCAACATAACCTCTATTCCTTCGTTCGAATTTTATAAACTTCGAAATTTGAACGCAACTGCTTCGAAATGAAATATCAAACTCTAAAATTATCAAGACAAGAAAAAATTTATTTCTCTATAAATATACATTTATGAATCCTCCATTTTTTGTATAATACAGTAAAGACGTTCATTAAAATAAAGAAATATTTGGTTCCCACGATGCGCTTGAGATCAGTCGGCATGGCTGTAAATGTACAAAATTAAAAGTATATTTTGACTGACTTGTAACTTTCACGATAGATACACTGTGCGTAGTAATAACAGCTGTAGTAATACTTAATTTATACACAAGAAAAGTTTTGTGGTCAGTTATTGCAATTGTTTTCCATTTTCGAACATATCGACTCGATCGAATCTCTGAATTGTTCAAGTTCCGATTCTGACGATTTTAAAATTTTTCTCCAGGATTTCGCAACATCTGATTTTACCAAATGTTCTTTCAACGAATCTAAAAATAAATTTATTCGTTTAAAAGTTTCTCGATTTCTTGACGTCAAAATTGTATTTAATTTTAATACCTGATTTTAAAAGAGCTTCGTTTAAGGTGATTGAATTTCGAATTAAGTTGATTGTTTCAGGTACAAGTTTTGATTGGTCTATATTTTGTGCTTTTTCGTCCAATAACTTACTTAAATTCTCTCCTATGTTAGCGTCGATCAATTGTTGCTCGCATTTTTCATTGGAAAGCAACAAAAGTATGATCAGGCTAAGAACTCCTTCATTTTGCATTATCGCATGTTGCACAACCAACATTTTAACGAGAGGTTTGATACCATTGTGTTTAATTACACTTTCGATTATCTTTTGATTTCTATAACAAAAAAAGTTAACTTCGAGTCTTTTAAAAATTTAATTTTTTCTTACTTGCTATTCGTAATCAGCCAAGAAATTAATCGACACGACTCCCCTTGTAACCCAGGATTATCTTCATTATTCGACCACTCGACAGCTTTTTCAATAACATCGGTTTTCGTTCCTAAAGTGATAGCTGCTTCGCCTATAAAACAGTTTAACGTTTACACAAATACAAAACGAACAATAACAAAATTACTAACTTTGCCCATCGATGACGATCCTAAATGTTCCCAACAGTTTGAATAACATAAGAAACGAAAATCCACGGGGTGACGTATCCAACATTGGTGTCAAGATATCTATCAGACCAGCTTCGAGTAGAACAGGTTTATTTTTCGCAGGTATCACAAGATTACGCAGCGTGCTGAGTAAAGCGTATTGGACTCTAATATTCGGAGTCTGTGCGATTTTACTTATTAATGTTAGCAATTTGCAGTGAATATTTTGCTGAACCATTGTTTCGCAATTCTTATCCGAACGAGCAAAATTTCCCATTGCTAATATCGCATTAATTTGCAGCTCTTCGTTGGAACTTTCTAACCATTCGATAAGTTTTTTGTAAACGAAACCTTCGCCGTTACCGTACAATAAGGACATACTCTCATCTGAGAAAAACCATAATTAATTAGGATAAATAGGGTTTTAAGATAGGCTTGATTTCTTCAATAAATATAAATTTTATGGGCTATGCCTATCAAATTTTTGTTAATTATAAATAAAACTTAAAACTCTTTAAAAAATGTATACATAAAAATTAAAATTAACTTTAAAACATTAAATGTTTCGGACCTCTCGGGTCCCTCTTCAGGAGTCAATAATTAAAAACGTTTTTATTAGAAAGTTTTGTTTAATAAAAACTGTAAAAAAACGTTTTTAAACAAGATTTTATTAAAAAGTTTTGTTTAATTTTATTAAAACTTTTTAATAAAAACTTGTTTAAAAAGGTTTTTTTACAGTCAATAATTAAACAAGTTTGTATTAAAAAGTTTTGTTTAATTTTATTAAAACTTTTTAATAAAAACTTGATTAAAAACGTTTTTTTAACGTTTATTAAACAAACTTGTTTAATAAAAACTGTACAGAACGTTTTTAAACAAGTTTTTAATAAAAAGTTTTGTTTTTATTAAACAAGTTTTTATTAAAAAGTTTTGTTTTTATTAAACAAGTTTTTATTAAAAAGTTTTGTTTTTATTAAACAAGTTTTTATTAAAAAGTTTAGTTTTTATTAAACAAGTTTGTTTAATAAACGTTAAAAAAACGTTTTTAAACAAGTTTTTATTAAAAAGTTTTTATTAAAAAGTTTTGTTTAATAAAAACTTGTTTAATAAAAGTTCTTTTTACAGTCAATAATTAAACAAGTTTGTTGAATAAAAACTGTAAAAAAACGTTTTTAAACCAGTTTTTATTAAAAAGTTTTGTTTAATAAAAACTTGTTTAATAACGTTTTTTTAACGTTTATTAAACAAACTGGTTTAATAAAAACTGTAAAAAAACGTTTTTAAACAAGTTTTTATTATAAAGTTTTGTTTAATAAAAACTTGTTTAATAAAAGTTTTTTTTTACAGTCAATAATTAAACAAGTTTGTTGAATAAAAACTGTAAAAAAACGTTTTTAAGCAAGTTTTTATTAAAAAGTTTTAATAAAATTAAACAAAACTTTATAATATAAACTAGTTTAAAAACGTTTTTTTAACGTTTATTAAACAAACTTGTTTAATAAAAACTGTAAAAAAACGTTTTTAAACAAGTTTATATTTAATTGTTTAATAAAAAGTTGTTTAATAACGTTTTTTTAACGTTTATTAAACAAACTTGTTTAATAAAAACAAAACTTTTTAATAAAAACTTGTTTAAAAACATTTTTTTACAGTTTTTATTAAACAAAACCTTTTAATAAAAACTTGTTTAAAAACGTTTTTTTACAGTCAATAATTAAACTAGTTTTTATTAAACAGTTTTGTTTAATAAAAACTTGTTTAAAAACGTTTTTATTAAACAAAACTTTGTAATAAAAACTTGTTTAAAAACGTTTTTATTAAAAAGTTTTGTTTAATAAAAACTTGTTTAAAAACGTTTTTTTACAGTTAATAATTAAACAAGTTTGTTTAATAAAAACTTGTTAAATTATTGACTGTAAACAAAAACGTTTTTAAACAAGTTTTTATTAAAGAGTTTTAATAAAATTAAACAAAACTTTTTAATAAAAACTTGTTTAAAAACGTTTTTTTACCGTTTTTATTAAACAAACTTGTTTAATTATTGACTGTAAAAAAACGTTTTTAAACAAGTTTTATTAAACAAAACTTTTTAATAAAAACGTTTTTAATTATTGACTTCTGAAGAGTGACCCGAGAGGTCCGAAACGTTAGGTGTTTTAAAATTAATTAAATTTTTTTGTATACATTTTTTAAAGAGTTTTAAGTTTTATTTATAATTTAAAAAAAAAAAAAATTTTTACAGTCAATAACTAAACAAGTTTTTATTAAACAAACTTATAACTATAATTAAACAAGTTTGTTTAATAAAAAAATAATATTCATATTTAGTTTAGTTATAAGAAATTAGCTTATTAATTATATTTTTTTTATATTATTCTAATGTATTTTTAATTCTTTACTTTATTTATGTTATTTTTATATTATCTCGAGTTATGTATCAATTGCCACAAGGGACAATTATCCCATGGCAAAAATAAAAACAACTAACTGTAAAAAAAATTTGTTTTTTTAAATTATAAATAAAACTTAAAACTCTTTAAAAACTGTATACAAAAAAATAAAAATTAACTTTAAAACACCTAATTATTGATTGAGTTTTAAGTTTTATTTATAACTTTAACAAATTTTTTTTGATAGGCAGAGCCCATAAAATTTATACATAATTAATTAGATCTTCTGTACAACAATTGTTCTATAATTAAAAACATTACCTCCTGTTACAACCAGGACAAGTATATTGCATATCATTACGACAACTTCTTCGGTACATTCTGAACTGCGTTTCTCTATAAACTTAATAAGAATGTTGCATATTCCTTCCTTCGCCATTAAAACTTTAGCATTTTCTAAAATATGTTACATTAAAATTATACTGAACGGAATAGTAATTTAACAAAATACTTACCAAAGTCTGCTTGTCCTTGAAGAACTTCCAAACACATTTCAGGTAACTCTGTAAGAGAATCATTACCTAAGATATTAGCCAACGCTTTAGTTAATCGTTCGTTAAGAAACGGAATATTAGAATCGTTCAATATTCCGAGTGATAATAAAACATATTTCGCAGATTCCCCACCGACAGGTCCATCGACTTCTAATATACTACAAATATAAGGCACAATGAGCTCTACCAAATCCTGCAACTGTTCATCTTTCCATTAACACTTTCGTAACTTATAAAACCTAACTATGTTTATTTTCTCTTATAAAAAAGATGAGTAACCTCTGAATCCCCAAGCGTTTCTCCCACTAGAAAATTAAGGAGAAATCCGACTGACGCATTTCTAAGAACGCCTGCTCCTTCGGCATGTCCGAGACTTATGCCTTTTTTCAAAACCTCTATAATGTAATTTATCCCTGTACTTTCCCGGATCAATTTTTTACTGTCGTCTAAAACAATTCGATAATATAATTTCCGTATAAAATGTACACTGAAAAGTATTTACCGTTATCGCAACAAATATTTCCGAGGGCTCGAGATGTTTGCGTCAATACATTGACATCTTCGAGCATTAACAAACCTAAAAGAGCATTTACTAACTTATCATTGGTACATTTAGTTCTTCCTTCTTCTATTTTTCCCAATTCTGCAATCGTCATGGCAGTTTTTGCTTTTATCGACTCGGACTTATGGTCCAAAAGTGTCAAAAAGACATCGTCAACTATTTTGTCAGGAATTTCCAGAACTAAAATTTTGACTCGTTATCTTATACGTTTCTTATAGAATATAGACTAAAAATATACGCGAATAATCTACCGTCTTCCGGAGTAAAAGCTGAGCCATTAACGTTATCTAAAATACGTATAATATCTGCAGCTTTCTGATCATCCGAGTTAGGTTCGCATTTTACAGCTTCGCTCAACTCTTTCATGAGAGCTCCGATATTGTGTTTTTCATCCTTGACTGAAAACCGAATAATGTTATATGCGCAACTGTCAAGTTTATTTAAAAATATTTTTACATTCACCTTGCGAATCTGTCGCCATTTCGGTTTGTTTTATGTTGATTATTCAAATTATTTACCAATTCTTGAATTCATATGATCACACTTATAGCTAATTTTAGCAATTGCAAATGTTTTATTGAAATGAAGAATAATAATTAAATATCTTTCACGAAAATCGAAGAGATTTGTTTATCTGTCATTGTCGATTGCTGTGGATAAATACCACACCGGTTACGCCATGAAAACTAATATTTATTTACAATAATAAGATTCAATGATGTCAATCTGTCAAAATTCTAGCATGCAATTATAAATATAATAAAGGTGCGATTTCATACAATAGATTCACGGAATATACGAAATGACTTATCATTTAAAGTCTCTAGTTTCTTTTTTATACCCGTAAATAGTTACTTTTATAAAATGCCTAGAAGTTACTAGAATCTATAGAACCAGATTCTTTAGGGAGTTTTCTAAAGTGGTCTGCCGGTAACGTAGGAAGTTTCACCAAAATAATTAAATAAAAAATGATTGAATCGATTTTTCAAAATTTGGGCTCTATAAAGGCAATTTTAATTATTATATACCCCCCCCCCCCCCCCGAGTTAAAACAAGGTTTGATTCATAAAGATAAAACAATAGGAATGTATGCGGCCCAAGCACGAGTCACCTGGGTTTCTCACGTATTTTTCATGATGAAAATACGGCAAAAACGGTAGTAAAACACGCATTTTATGCGCAGTAGTATACAAATTTATAAAAATAAAAAAAAACGTAAAAGATGTGTTAAAAAATGATGATAAGTAGTGTAAAACACAGTTGTTCACGAATCGCTGCAAGGTGAAACACTGACTAGAGTTTATTTTTCAGCCACTACTTTTCCTAAATGTTTATGATGGGTAATTCGTGGAATACCCCTCTACTGCGCATTTATTTGTATTAAAAATTGTCGTTTTCTACTGCCTCCCACTGTTATCATAATGTATTAAATATTACATTAATTATAATATTACTTAATTAAGAAATCGTATTTATTGTTTTTCTTTCAATAAATCGTTAATTTTCACACTATTTTTATTTCACGCCCTCGAGGCGTAAAAGTGGCATTTTACGCCCCCAAAAGGAGGCGCATAATGGTCATTTTACGCCCCCTGAAATGAAAAAAAGTATAACGTGAAACATATCTGAAGTATTTTCTCAATAAAATTCATTTCAGGCGATGAAAAAACCTATTCAGAAATTATGCAGTGAATGAATTTTCGTTTGCTGGGTACTTCGAGGACTATAATATATATAAAAATTGCTATTTCAAACAATTTCGGGAACGCAAAAATGCCACGTTTGGAAGGTTGAAGGTGATAAAAACGACGGCCGTGTATCGCACATAGATAGAAAAGCTACACATGATTGACAAAAATTGAATAAAAAAAATAAAATAAAAAATAAATAAATCTCACTTATTTCCGAAAATTCTCAGTGTCAGTTCTCAATTAATTTCTTTGGCGTTTTCTAGGATACCGTCTATAGTAATTAGAATTGCCCTTACAGAGCCTGAATTTTGAAAAAATTGATTCACTCATTTTTTATTTACGGTTTTTATGAATAATGTAATGAACGTTTATCGTATACAAACATTCGTCCTTCCCTTATTCTAATGTCTTCTCTTATTCTAATGTCTTCTCTTATTCTAATTTTTTCTCTTCTCCTATTCTAATACTTCCCCTCACGCGTTCTTCCCACTGACGTACAGTAATCCTTCCCTTATTCTAATTTCCCTTATTCTAATTTTTTCTCTTTTCCTATTCTAATATTTCCCCTCACGCGTCCCCACTTTCAAAATACAAATAACAGCGCATGCGCAACAAAAGAATAAGAGACAAAAGTGAGACAGCAAATCTACGTAGTGGGGGAGAGGGGAAAATTAGAATAAGGGAAGAAGGCCACCATCTTGCCTGACTAGGCAAATTAGAATAAGGGAAGGACTACTGTATGTTGACGTGTGGGTTTTCTATAAATACAAATATCGGCGTATGCACAACAAAAGAAAAAATACAAAAGTGAGACAGCAAATCTAAGCAGTGGGGGAGAGGGGAAAATTAGAATAAGGAAACAAGGCAGTCATCTTGCCTGTCTGGACAAATTGGAATAAGGGAAGGACTACTGTACACCCAGCTGACTAGTGTACACTGAAATGTTAAATGAAGGCATATAGGCAGAGATTATAGGGCTCTGATATAGGGAGTATTTTCGTCTAGGGAAATCTTCCTAGGGTCTCTTGCATGATTTTTTAATAACTCCAGAGACATTATAGGCATAATTCCGGCCCACGAAACTCTACTCCAAGAAGACTACAGTGGACCCCCCCCTCCCCCCCCCGCAATATTTGCCTCGCCCGTCTTGTCTGTCCTTTTCTAACCCTCCCAATATTTGCCTAGTGAGGGGAAGAAATGTTTCCCCTACTCCGCCGACATACTGTTATAGATCGCGCTTGCGTCGACCAGAAGTAATCAGTTTAACTATGGATTAACCTTTCGGAGACCCGTTTGAACCGTCGAAGTGTGCGGAAGTAATATTATAAACAAAACAAAACTACCGATTCGCCTCTAAGTGAATTGTATTACAATATTCAAATACGAAATATTAGAAAATACAGTGGGACAAAGTTAAAGTCAACGACAAAAATCTATTACCCGGCGCTTGGAAGGTTACTTCTTACATTTATTTTTTGGACTTTTTAAACCGGTAAGTTATCGTTCGAAGATTCAAATATTTCAAATGTCTGGGAAACAAAAACAAACAAATATAACTTTGACCCTGTTCTCAACAACAATCGTTTGATTTTGATATCCAAATTTAGCAATAACGTATAATCTTAGATTTTTCTTTGCTTATTCAAAATGCCACCTAAAAAATTTAATAACGATACTAAAATAAATCTAAACCCTATTCAACCAAAGAATGTTTCTACACAAGAGAAAAAAAGAGAGAATTTACCACAACCAAAAAAAAACCAATAATTTTGAAAAAATTGAAAAACAAATGCAATTAAGATACACTAACGATTTTCAAGCCCCATTTATAGTACACCTAGAATGTTTTGATGAATCTCATTCAATGATGGCAAATAATCCGTGTGAATTTGCCCGCAATTTATCATTAAGGAATATCCTTTTTGAAAGATTAAAAAAAATTAATCCTTTCAAAATACAACTATCTTTTGATGAGTTGAAACATGCAAACAATTTATTGGATAATATTTTAAATTTACCAAAAGGCTGGTATCCATACATACCAAAATTTAAATTATGCAGAATGGGATCTCATACGGATTTTCAACTTCTATGACATTAGATGAAATTAAAGAGGGACTTGAAGAAAAAGATAAACTTGTTCAAATAGAAAGATTATATAAAATAAATAATGAAAATGGAGATATGACTCCTACTAAAACAATCAAACTATCGTTTCCCGGTAGTGTTCTCCCAAATAAAATCACTATTTGGAAAACGACGTTCGAAATCAAACCGTATGTATATCCAATTTCGCAATGTGAAAAGTGTTTAAAATTCGGCCATACAAAATTAATATGTAGAAGTAACATTACAGTTTGTGCTAAATGTTCAAAAAAAGATCGTGACAACTCTAATTGCGTGTCTAACAAAATGAGATGCAATAATTGCTTACAAAACAATTTTAACTATGAACATCTAGCAACAGACAAAGTAAATTGTCAATCATATTTAGAACAAACAGAAATAAAAAAAATTATGGCAGAATTAAACCTAACTTTCCAAGAAGCTAAAAAATACAATAATCAACTAAAAATAACAAAATACACTAAACCAGAAACTTTATATTCCCAAATATTAAATTCAAATCCAACGACCAAAAATAAACGAAAGAGGACAAGAAATGACAACAACCAACATAATGACTCAATGGACTTTTCGGAATCAACCGATTCGGAAAACAATGCAGAGCTAACACTTATAAGTACAGAACCTAAATTTAACTTTGGAAATAATAATATCAACATACTTTTAAAACAACTTCAGGAAACCAATCAACTATTTCAAAATATACTTACCAATATCTCAAAACTTACAACTTGCTCAAATAATTTCATCGAGGATAAAATCAATTAGTTTAAATTCATTCCTTGCCCTCTTCCAATTAAATTTAATATTTACATACTAATTTAAACAATCAAAATGGAAGATAATCTAAAAATTTTTCAATGGAATGCACGCGGATTAGAGCACAAAAGATGCGACATAGAAAAAATATACACTAATTTTGACATTCTATGCATTACAGAAACGTGGATGACGAACCATAGCAGAATCAGCTTTGGAAATTACAATATAATAGCCATTGATAAAGAAAAAGATTTACATAGTAATTTAACGTTAGGACTTTTGATAGCTATAAATCCAAATTTTACGTATAATGTTGTAAATAGACGCAAAAACGACGGAAACGGACTAGAGTTTATTGAAATAAAAATTTCAAATGATCATCATGATATTAGATTAATAAACCTATATAGACATCCCCAAACTAAGCAAGATTTTAAGACATGGGAATCTATTTTTAAGAACAGTGATTTAGACACAATTTTTTGTGGAGATTTCAACGCGCATCACAATACGTGGAGTCTAGGAAAACCTAATAAAACGGGGCATCAAATTTATAATATAATTACTGATACGGATATTATAATCCTTAATGATCAAAACTTTTACACAAAATTACCTCAAATACTTGACAAAAACGTCGGTTCTCCCGACATAACTATGGCTTCAGCCAAATTTAAATGTAAATAAGGTCAATTGGCAAAAATTTAAACTATTAATAATAAACGAAACAAAAAATATTAAAATAAATAAAACCAACTTTATAGACTCATATAATAATATCACGAACTTGATCATAGACTGTCTCATAAAATCAGATGCTTTTAGAGCTAAAAGCACAAAAAAAAATAATCTCTCACATAAATATTGGTGGAATGAAGAAGTGGCTTTAGCAATTAAAAATAGAAACAAAGCGCAAAAACAATTACAGGATAACATTAACATTTCAAATATTAATTACTTAAACGTGCAGAATAAAAATGTTAAAAACATAATTAAAAAAGCAAAAAATGAGGGTTTCCAAAAATTTTGTAATTCCCTAAACGCGGAATCAAACATAAATCAAATTTGGAAAACAATTGCTTCTTTTAAGAACCCGAAAATAAATACACACAAAAAAGATTTTAATTGTTTTAACGATCTTTCGTTAAAAATGGCCATAAATAAACTAAAAACTCCATCAAACATATCTAAATCAAATCAGAAAATTCCAACACTAAACTCCAACCAAATGGATACCCCTTTTTCAATAAACGAATACAATATAGTGATTAAACACCTTAAAGTAAACTCTAGTCCGGGACCCGATCTGATCTCCAATTATATTATTTCGCAATTACCAAAGAATATTCATAAGTTAATTTTAAAAATTTTTAATCTCGCATTTCAACACAGTGACTTTCCAAAAAGTTGGAACAATTACGACGTAATATTTATCCCCAAACCAAACGGAAAAGGCTATAGGCCTATATATCATTGGCCTCAAATTTATCAAAAATTTTTGAAATATTATTAAAAATTAGACTAGAAAGATTTTTCGAACTTGACGGTATAATACCTAAATCGCAATTCGGTTTCCGGAAACTAAAATCTTGTACTGACAGTACTACAACCTTAGCCATAGATATTTATTCAAACTTTTGCAAGAAAAAATACACTGGTGCTCTATTAATAGACATCGAAGGAGCTTTTGATAATATTATAGTAAATATCTTAATACAAGAATTAATAGAAAAAAAAAATTCACACAAAATGATCAAATATATACAATTCGCTATTTCTGCTCGAATTCTGAATTGTTATACAGAAGGTTATTTCGTAGATAAATTTTCCACAAAAAAGGGTTTACCACAAGGCTCTGTGTTAAGTCCTCTCCTTTTCAATTTTTATATCAGACAACTTCAAAATAATATAGGTGATTATACAAGAAACCTCCAGTTCGCAGATGACTGTGCTATTTATACATCACATTACTCATTAGACAGTTGCATAAAAGAACTAGAAATTTCATTTAATAAACTTAACAATTGGCTAATTAATAGAGGTTTATCCATAGCTACACAAAAAACAAATTTTATTATTTTCACAAGAAAAAACACTAACCTAAAAAATATAACAATTAACTTACAAGGCAATATTATCAAAAATTCTAATTCAATAAAGTTTTTGGGAGTTGTATTCGACACGAAATTAAGATGGAAAAATCATATAGAAGATATCTGCAAAAAAACTAATATAGCTCACAATATCATAAAAGTCATCAGCAAAGTTAGATGGGGTGCACACCCTGACCACTTATTAAATATCTTCAAAGGTTTTTACCAACCTATATTACTTTGGGGTCACACCTGCTACGCAAATTCTTCCAAAACAACAAAAAAAAAACTCAAAACGTCACAACTAACAGGTCTAAGAACTTGCCTAGGATTAATGAAGTCAACTCCAACACCGATAATATACAAACTATCAAATGTAGCTCCAATGGATGTAATCATCAAAAAATTCAATTATAAATATCTATTATCTAAAAGCAAAACTAGAAATCAAATAATTATAAACAAATTAAAATATTTGGATGAAATCAAAAACAAATCAGGGAAAAAACACGAAAGAATTTGCTCAGAAATCCATGAAGCCTTTACAAAAACTAAAGAATATTATAATATAGTAGAAACATCAGAATTTCCACTCTCTATTGAATACCCTATTGCTACCCTTTTTCATACTTGTGAAATCAACTTCGACCTAGGTAATAAGGCTAAAAACCATAAATTTCCTAATGAATACTTCAACACCAATGTCAACAACATCTTTCCGAAATATCAAATCATTTATACGGATGCTGCAACTTCTAAAAATAATCAATTAGGCGTTAATAAAAATGCCATGGCAATTTTTCACGAAAATAAGAACACTATCTGCAAATACCGACTGAATGATAATCTAACCTCACTGGAAGCAGAAACCATTGCCATATGGTAATGCAATAAAATATATCCAGCTACAAAATCTAGGAAATTCTTTAATAATATCAGACTCACTAGAATCTCTCAAAATCATATCTAAAGAACTATATAAAAAAAGTAACGTATATAAAGTATTCTACGACATTAAATTAAAATTAACATTAAATAAAAATCAAATAAAATTTTTATGGTGTCCTGCTCATAATAAAATAAAAGGAAATGAAATTTCAGACCATGAAGCAAAATCTGCACTTAAATTAAAAATAAATGACAATATTAAATATAAAACACACTGGTTGAATAACATAAACAAAATCGAAGCTAACTATATTAAGGAATTCCATAATTTTCTAAACAACGAATTTAAAACAAAAGGAAAATTCTTTTTACAAACTAACGATTACTCAAAAAAACATCCTTGGTATAAAAATTGTAAATTAGAACGAGAATCCATAAATATAATAAATAGATTGAAATCGGGACACTGGGAATATCCAGCACATTTATTTAAGCTAAAAATTATCGATTCGCCTAATTGCAAATTTGACAATGAAAATGGCACAGATGAACATATGATCTTTGACTGCCCACAATTTTCGGTCACAAGACTAAATTTGATATCAAAGCTAAACGATGGAAAATTTATTCCCCCTTATAACCTCAAAACAATACTTTACTCCGACAACCTTCTAATGTTTAAAGAATTAGTTGCTGTAGTCAAAATAATCAGAAGCTTTGAACGATAATCCCAAATGTAAAAAAAAAAAAAAAAAAAATTTTTTTTATATATTCCCGCGTCAAATATTACAATTCCAAGCTAAGGGTAATACTGCCATCTACAGGCAATCCAACAAACAAAACCAGAAATTTTAGCAGGCTTACGGATCTATATGACCCAAAGCCGTGGGTAAAGGTAGCAAATGCTCCTTTTATAACGCCACACACAAAAAGAAGAAGAAGAAGAAGGTTAACCTTTCCTATTTTTCGCAAGCGTGTTGTCGCCAGGGAATTACCGCTCCGTAAGAAGTGGTGCGGAACAGCAATCGAGGGGTAAGGCAAATCTTGGGATGGACCTAGTGGCAAATATTAGGGGGTGGCAAATGTTGGGAACGCAAATATTGGGGGGAAATACTGCATATAGTCTTATAGTATCTATAATATATAGTCTTCTTACTCTACCTTTAGCACAGATTAATAAATCAATTATTAAATTAAATTAGTAAATTAATATTAAATTAAAAATTAATATTAATCTGTGCCCTTAGACTAGGTACAAGAAAGTTACTAGATTGCATTGACGCTCATTTTTTTCCATTCTCTTGTACTCGATCGTTATATGTACTAGGAAGAGAATCGAGAATGTGTTCTCATAGTGGAAAATTATTCTAGTATTATTTGTGATATTTCAAAAGTTCCTTACACTTTGGTAATAATCGCAACGCTCTAAAATCCTCACAATGTTTCATTTTGTAATTGCATCCTAAGCCAAAAGTTTAAAAATGGCGCTTAACCCGGAATCCTATTCTGGTGTATATGATTCCAACAATGAAATTTCAAGTGTTATAACTGTAACAGATAATGCAGCAAAGAAAAAAGAAAAATTTCAAGGTTAGATGATACTTATGTATAATTTTAAATAACGTTAATTTATAGTTTCATAAATGCGTAATAATCTGATCTAACCTCAACTTCAGCAAATTTATGTATATCAGGATTCAAATTGTTTATAACTCTTAACATTTGTAATTTTACAATGACTTATCGTACACTTAATTTAGTTACGTATGTCCTTTGTAAAGGGTTTAGTTAAAATTGCATTATGTAAGATTGTTTTGATATATTTAGTGACAAATTTTTGTATACAGCTACTAGTCGTTTTTATATGTACTAATTTTTGCTCAGAAAGTCGCATTTACATTGAAATCACAACCTTAGCATGTACCGAACAATTTGTTGTACTTCATATCATTTTCTACAGTTTATTTAATTTATAAGATGTATTATGCAAATAATCGGAAATAATATTTAAAGTTTATACCTTGTGAACAAAGTTTATGCAATGAATTTTGTTGTTATATTAGCTTTCAAACCTTATACTTGCCAACATATAATAAAAAAATAATGGTAATATACTTTAAAATCATCTATATTTAAATTTATTTAAAAGCTTTTAACAAATCTAATATAAGAACACTTCGGTATTCAATTTAAGAGTTCTTGTATGTTAATTTTAATGTCTTATTGTAGCTATAGCATTCCTAACAGCAGTTGCGGGAGTATCGTTTCTTATTGGGTCCTCGTCTACTATAGCAGCCGTACGAAAACAAGATCCTAAATATTTCACTGAAGGTTTAACCCCATTGAAAGTCGCTGGCGAATCGGGAGCTTCCCTTGCATTACGTGCATTAGGCTGGGGTTCTCTCTTCGCCATCTCTGGATGTGGCGTTTTATTTTATGGTATTTGGAAATTATCCGGAGCTACTAACGCTTTTGAATTTCGCCAAAAAATGGGCTCCATTCTACCACGAATTCCAAAAAATAACCCACCACAGGGTAGAACAGAATTTGATGGTATGAACGACCTATTGAGGTATCTTTCGGAAGATCGGAGTAATGACAAAATTAATTATACGAAGACTGACTAGTTATTAGTTAATATTGTTTTGAAGCTGTCTTGTACACATTGTCAATAAAAGTTTTGTTATTGTATAAATAATTTTAAATATATAATAAAATGTATTGTTTATATTGGAATAATTCTTGTGTATCGAAATTTCTAAAAATATCTTTAAATACCAGTCGAACTTTTACCTATTAGCCGTAAATGAATAACCCTCCTCTTAACAACTCAGGAAATTTGGTATATTTTGTAATCATAAAAATTACAAAATCTAATCTCCATCTGGCGTTTTTAATTAAATGTTGAAAATATTCTTTTTCGATTCATTCCCTGCAAACACGGAAAGTAACAGTTGCGTAATATTTAAGTAATGGTTACATTGTTATAATGTTACATAGTTGTTACATAACTATTACTTTTGTTTGGAGGGTTGGGTGCGAAGGGTCCAGTTTAAAAGACGACGCATAATAAAATCTGTATACTAATACGTGTATAATACAGTAGTCCCCGTCCTAAATTATACACTGGACTTGTCCAAAGTTATATCGCTCTCTTCCTCTCCTTCCCCCACCACATTGTTTCGCTTCGCGACACTCTAGGTCCGAATTCATGAAGCGAAAAATATCCGGATATTTCCCCCACTCTACCATCTTTTCACCCCCACCTGTACAAAATCGCCGGGATATAATATCTGACCAAAATCGCCTTTCCCTCGTTTTCATGGAGCGTAAAATATCTGGATATATAATTTGAAATTCTATTTAAAAAAATTAATGCATAAAAAGCCCTGTTTTCTGAATTTATGAAAAATCGTTTTACATTTGCTTCTCTTTCTTGCCTGGAATCGTTAAAACGAAAGAAAAATAGAAATAATTTAGTTTTATTTTGATTTTTGCAATTTTGAGGTTATGATGATCGCGCGAAAGATCAAAGTATGGAATTTTAAAGAAATGTCGAGAATAACGATAATGTCCTTGATAAAAATGTAAATATTTATTATTTGAGTAGATTTAAGTAATTATACAAAATAAATATGAAGATATAAACTGCCCAAATTACCAATTACGAAATTCAATTTTAAAATCCCGCCAATATCTAATAGTTCGGCACAGTCCAACTATTTAAAGCGCATATCTAGCTGCAATTATGTACGCTAAGAGGGGGAAAAATATCTGGATATTTTCCGCTCCATGAAAACGTACCTTCTCACACAGAACCACTCATTGCACAGAGTTACGGAAGTGGAGATAGTGAGGGGCTATAACTTTGGAGAATCTCCCGCCATTTTGAAAGAACCGACGGTATAACTTAGGATGGGGACTACTGTAATCATTTTCAGACGTGAATAGCAATTTTACTCGAAAGATATTTTGTTTTACCAAAAAGACTAAAAAATAAACGATTTTTTGCATTTATTGAAGATGGCGGCTTCAGTTTGTCCGATCAACAATTTTTATTGTCATATTTGTATTCAGGAGGCAAAAATGCGTCGAAAAAGTGTCATGAGAACTTTTTTGTGAGGAAGTACAGTATGTAGTCCTTCTCTTATTTTAATTTGTCCAGTCAGGCAAGATGGCGGCCTTCTTCTCTTATTCTAATTTTCTCCTCTCTCCCACTAAACGTTTGCTGCTTCGCTTTTTCTCTCTCTTTCTCTTTCAGCAGCGCATGCGCAGTTATGTGTCATATGTGCTTCTAAGGAAAGTAGTGCGGTGGGGAGAACGCGTGAGGGCAAATATTAGAATAGGAGAAGATAAAAAATTAGAATAAGGGAAGGACTACTGTACATTTTTATAGGGATTATTTGTAAGGGGAACTTTACATTGGGTTCCTAAATTTATTCTTTAATTTTTTACGTTTAATGAAATTCGATACAATCGAGAATCTACGCTACGTCTTGCAATATTAACCAATCACAACGCTTGTTTACGGATTTATATCGCATTTTATTAAACGTAAAAAATTAAGGAATACCCCATGTAAAGTGCCCCTAACTTACAAACATGAAGTAAGATATATACAGTACTCCTTCCCTTATTCTAATTTCCCTTATTCTAATGTCTTCCCTTATTCTAATATTTTATCTTCTCCTATTCTAATATTTCCCCTCACGCGTTCTGGACAAATTAGAATAAGGGAAGGACTACTGTAGTTTATGAGAAAAACGAAAAAAAGTAACTTTTTGCATGTGTTTTTCATTTTTTAACTGATTTTTTTATAGGATACAGTAGTCCTTCCCTTATTCTAATTTGTCCAGTCAGGCAAGATGGCGGCCATCTTCCCTTATTCTAATTTTCTCCTCGCCCCCACTACTTAGACTTTTGTCTCTTTTCTTTCTCGAAAGAACACGCGAGGGGAAATATCAGAATAGGAGAAGAGAAAAAAATTAGAATAAGGGAAGGGCTACTGTACATATCTTTTATCTTTTGTAAACATAGTTTTCACTAATCAGTTCACAATAACAGGTTTAATTTAATTAATCAAGTTATAATGATAGTTTTTATTTTAAAACTTTTCATGACAACTGTTAAGATTACGACTACCAATTGTTTGGATCAAAATTTAAAACATACCAACCTTGGCAATAATGAATTACAGTAGTACCCCTCTTATTTTAAGTTCCTCCTCTATTTTAAATATTCGCTTCCTTCTATTTTAACTTTTTTTTCATGTCCTCTCTCTCACACTGCTGGTGATGAGGAAGAGAAGTAGCATTAAAATAAGAGGGGATGCCGCCATAATCCTCGAATCGAAATCTTAAAATAAGAGGGGACCTACTGTACTATATTGTCACACGGAGTAAAAAAACTAGTCAAAAGTGTTAAAAAACTTAATACAGTAGTCCTTTCCTTATTCTAATTTCTTCTCTTCTCCTATTCTAATATTTCCCCTCACGCGTTCTCCCCACTGACGTGCGGATTTGTCTAAATGCAAATAACGGCGCATGCGCAACGAAAGAAAAAGAGACAAAAGTGAGACTACAAATCTAAGTAGTGGGGGGAGAGGAGAAAATTAGAATAAGGGAAGAAAGCCGCCATCTTGCCTAACTGGACAAATTAGAATAAGGGAAGGACTACTGTACTTCATGCTTACAAACGCAAGACATCATTTGACGGCACGGGCGGTACATACAAAATATTTTGAGACAGCATTGTGCCGTCCTAGGGACTAAAATATAACTATGTAGGAGCCCCTAGGGAATTTTTAGAGTGAATCGTGATTCATAATGTTGCCATGAACCCTTCGAGGAGCCACTTGTGAACGGGAACAGGAAGCACAAGCACAGAACAAGATCACTTCATAAAGTGCAGAACAGCAGAAGCAGAACCACGAAATTTTTTGATTTATAAATTGGTTCTTTATTAACAAGAGTACAAGATTGAACAAGACTGCAGGTTAGTTGAGAAAACAAGTAAATTATTTTAATAAAGTCATATTTAAAAGTTAATATTTTTAATTACGAAATAATTGCTCAAATTTAACTCGGTGTGAAGACCGTTTTGCGTTATATATTTTTTATTTTATATCAAGTTTAATCCAGGCCACCCTACTTATTATAAATTTTATTTTGTTCATATAATATTCGTATTTATGTACCTTAAACGATTATTATTATATTTTTTGTTTCAAATCGATTTAATTTTGAGTTTCATTTAGTCTGCACATTTATGGTCCACATTGTTCTCTTTGTCTTCTGTGTTTTACAATATGCTCGTGCTTTTTAACAGTGAATTATTTTTTTAATAGAACCATTTTCTTAGATAAAATTCACATAGTATTGAAATTTTAACTGCAAATTTATTTACGCAAAAAAAACTTATTTTCACCAACGATTATCTATAGTGTTTTCACCAAATACAGTAGTATTTTATTACTAACGATTTTGTGCAATTTATTCAATTTATATTTTGCATATTTCATTTCAATTCTATAAAAATGTTCTCAAAGTATCCAAGTGATGAAATTTATCATATTCACTGCGAACTCTAATTTTACATCACATGCTAGTAAAATGTAAAAAACATGGTGTAAAAATGTAGTAAAGTGTAAAAAACATGGTGTAAAAATGTAGTAAAATGTAAAAAACATGGTGTAAATTGGGACTGACGAGAAAATTATTTTAATAATCTTTAATATAAAGTATAACTTTACGGAATATATTGCAGGCTCAATTTTTACCACATGTGTATAGATACGTACAATGTAAAAAATGGCGGTGGAAAATTACTAGAGAGTTGTAAAATTAAACCACAGTTTTACTAGTGAAAGTGTAAATTCACAATTCTGAATTATGTAAAATTCCTATTTGTCTAGGTATTCTACCATTGCAATAGTAATATTACCACAAAATTGTAAAATTGCTATTCTCAGAGTGGGTCGTAATAATTACCTATTCTGAGAGTAGTCATTTTACTACTCTGAAAGTTGTAATTTTTACTACTTTGGAAGCAGTACATCAATATTGTAATTTCTTAATGTTTAATGTAATGAGTTTACGATTATATTTATAATACTTGATACTTTAAATTCAATAAGCTTTCCAAATTCTTCTATTACCATAACCTAAAAAGAAAATAATGAAACAGATAATTAACAAACTGTATTATAAAATTAGAATTATTTTATTTTTAAAACAATTGTTCACTATCATTACTACATTGAATTTATTTATTTATTTCCAATAACGGGTTTTAACCATGATTAATGATTCACAAAAGTTATGCTGATACAGTAGGACCTCTCTTATTCTAATTAGTAAAGTTTTTCAAGATGGCGCCGACCTTTCTTATTCTAATTTTCCCCTTACCCCCACTTACTTTGTTTGCGAGCTTGTGATTCGTGGACAATATTTTTTGTTGACTTTTCGTGTGATAGTGGGAGAAGACTTGTGGGGGAACGATTAGAATAAGAGAGACTGGACAAATTGAATAAGAGAGGTCCTACTGTATCACAAAAAGATACATGTATATTTATATAATAAATTTTTATTTGCTGTTATTTGTATCCGATAACTTGGTAAAAATTTACTTTCATAATTTTTATTAGAGGTTTAATAACGCTCATACTTTTTAATGATATTTTATATTAGTATTTCCATTTCTGAATACTGGTTGAATTAAATTATTCATTATGTCTACAATTCATTTTCTTTAAGTAGTTAATCGTTCTTATACGTAAGTTACTGTATAAGAACTTCTCGAATACATTTCTGCAGAGAATAATTATTCGTCAAAATTACTTAAATTTAGTATTTTCTTAATAACGAATGTAATGTAATAATTTTATTCAAAAATAAGTTTATTCTAATTAAATCTATTCAAATCCGAAATTATATATATTCCATGTAAGTTTGTTATTAATTTAATAAGCATTCAGGGAGCTGTAAAGAAAGCGAGAAAACTTGGTTCCATAATCATTCATATTTTAGGTACCTTTTTCAGAATTTCTTTGCAAATATAATTACTTTGTCGCAGGGACTATCGAATAAATATAGTCACAATTTCTTGCTTACAAATATGAAAAATTAAACCTGAAAGTTCCACGTCTGGCGTCAAACTTAACAACTTGATTAGGAAAAATTAAACCTTATAATTTTAAGTCAAACTTTCAAGTTTGATTATTCCTATTTCTAAGCAGCAAATCCTGATTATATTACTTCACTCAGTAGCTCTTGTGACAAGGAATCTATTTCAGTAATGAAATTCTGAAAATAATGCCTAAAAAATTAATAATAATGGAGCAAAGTTTCCTTGATTTTTAGACAATTAGGGTTCTTAAAATTACTATATTTAGACTGATATAAACTGGATGCAGATTGCAAAGTATTTGAAAAAGTAAAACAAAAGAAAACAGGTCAATTTTAAAATTATTCATATCCTTTTTAATTGATAAATTTCATTCAAACTAAATTTGAAATATTTAATTTTATGATATAATCATTTCAATTATATTTATATATACTACTAGTTATATAATTATATATAATTTAATTTTTTAAACCTTTTTGTTTTGTTTGTTGGGTATTCCGTATTTTAAAATTATTCATATCCTTTAATTTCACTTATACTATACACAATAACAATTACACTTGTTGATTTTATTTATATAATTGAAAATAACAAGTTATGATTATATCATAAAATTGGATATTTCAAATTTAGTTTGAATGAAATTTATCAATTAAAAAGGATATGAATAATTTTAAAATACGGAATACCCAACAAAAAAATGTTTAAAAAATCAAAATTTAGTTATTAGACTTGCAATAGAGTTTTAATAAAGTTTGTGGCCAACGCCTTAAAATAAATTTTAAAAACTTTACAATAGTAAAGAATTGCACAATTCAAATGAATTCAGAACTTGTATTCTTGTCTTTTTCAAAACTAATATTTGGACTATTTGATCAATTTATTAATGTCCCAGAAATTAACACAGCCAATTTAATTAAATATTTCCAATTTCAGTCAAACATGGCAGAGATTGCAGGTTTAGGAAAAACTTTGCAAATCAAACCTGGCAAAGATGTGGACCCCTCTGTTTCATCAAAAGTAAAGAAGAAAACTTGAAGTAAATAAGAAGAATTTATGAAATTGTCAATTCCAAATACATAAGGGGAATATGTATTAAATTCCAGCAGTGTTTCATTACAAACTGCAGCTGTAAGTCTCTTTAATTACTGTTAATTTTTTTATCTGTTAATTACACATGATTATAATAATTAATTACCAATGGATCCTTATGAAAACCATGATTCGAAATTTTGAATGACTTTATAAATTGTTAAAATCATATTTTTCTTTTCAATAGAACATTCAGTAATAAAGACTTCTTTTTACAGATTACTTCCAAATTAGAAGGAAGTGGCAAGCAAAAACTTTCAAGTGAGTTTTATTCAGTAATATATAATCTTACGCTGATTAAAATTAATTTTACATGATTATAATATTTAATTACCAATGGATCCTTATGAATACCATGATTCGAAACCTTTTATGAAGCTTTAAGTAATCAACTTGTTTTCTTTTTTCAGTAGAGGATTTTGTAATAAACTATTTTATTTTTGTTTAAGGTTACTTCCAAAGTTTTTGAGAAAAACTAACAAGAGGAATTTTTCAAGTGAGTTTTTAGTATTTTTTGTTTATCAATATTTTTTAATGTTATTAATTTTACATGATTATAATTTTTATTTACCAATGGATCCTTATGATTACCATGATTCGAAATTTTAAATGAGATTATAAATAATAAAAAAATTTTTTGTTTTTTATCAATAAAACATTTAGTTATAAACTTTTTTTCTTCTTTAAGAATACTTCTGCATTCTGGTACAACTGATGGATTATATCGACTATGCAGAAATGAAAATTTAACTTTCATGTAAGTTTTGAGTTTCACATTTCCCAAAATAATTATACATAAACTTAACATGATTATAAAATTTTATTACCAATGGATCCTTATGAGAACCATGATTCAACACTTTGAATGATATAATAAATAAACAAAATTTAATACATACAAATGTTATTGCTTTATTAACAAATTTGTTTTTATCATTTACAGTAAACAAGAGTTCAATTACAACTTGCCAATTTAATGGAACTGTTCAACTATTCAAGATGGTCCAAAATGGGGGCAGCTGATAAACGGTCTTATTAATACAGATTACCAAATAGACAGGAAATCTGCATGATACTGGCCAAATTTTCTTGCTACTGTAATAAAAAAAATATATCTTTTATTTGTTAGTAATAAAAATGTTAATAATTATTACATAAAGTTGTTTATTTTTTACCAACAATGTATACCTCACAAAACCCAACAAACTAAAAAGTTTACAAAAATCTGTGTCCTATTATTTAGTACAAAACAGTTACATAAACGCACCTAACCTAAAAGAAACGAATGATTTGAATTCAAGACTTTGAAACAGAACATTTTTTCGAGAATTATGAAAATTATGTAAATAATTCTTAATGAATTCGAATAAGAATCTCGGATAATCAGTACGTCACTAGAAAGAAACAGAATGCAAAATATCGATTCCGTATACTTTGGGTAATGAAGTTCTCGCAATAGTGAACACCTCGCTAGTGTGAACCTCAGACTAGTAAACCATCAATTTACTCGTTTCAAATGAGTCTGTACAGGTTGACATAAATGCAGTAAAGTTTTATGTGTATTATAATTACCTCGCACTAAAAAAAAATAGTAATAATAACTTCAAATCTGCGAGAAATCGTAAAAATTTGTCAGTTCACTGGTCTGAAAGAAAATAACCACAGTCCTGACAGATTCACTAGTCCGAGGTTCTACTTGTTTTAATAAGTTGGGTTTTATTATACAGGGTGTCGCAGAAGTCCCGCATAATATTGCAGGAGGTGAATCTTGACATCATTCCGAGCAAAAAAGTTTAATACCAAATTGGGATCTGAAGCTCAGAATTGAAGTGGCTAGCCATTGAAGTTTAAAAAAAAATAAGTAAATACAGGTATATTTCTTAACCGTTTTAATGAAATTAAATAAACAATTAAGTTTTTCTTGGTATTACGGTCCTCTTACTATTTCTGAAAAAAGTAAACAAAGAAAAATGACGTAACTGGGATATCAATTAACGTCGAGCGCAATAAATTATTCAGTACTTATATGTAAAAATTTTGAATCACTTACTATTGGATTTAATATTAAAAGTCATCCCTCTAGCGCTTATAATTAGAACTATTGTTAAAATGCGTTTCGCACCAGGATGCCATGTTGTGCTCTTCAGCAGGGCTTATGGCATCCTTGCCCTGGACGCGATATTCAATTTTAAGTTTGTATGACGGTCAAGAAAAATACCTATATTTACTTATTTGCTATAAACGGTTACAAACTAAGGTTCTAGTACTAATATTTAAGTCTAGAATGTATTCTTCATTTTATCACTGCTTAAGTGCTATATCCCGGCACTTAATGCAGTATAAAATGAAAATTAGATTTTACGTCACTTTTCTTTGTTTACTTTTTTCAGAAATAGTAAGGACCGTAATACCAAGAAAAACTTAATTGTTTATTTAATTAAAACAAAATAGTTTTTTCTTTCAATAACTCGGCTCGTTTTAAAGTTACTTTAACGAATGACGGCTGATTTTGAAGTTTTTTTTATAGAGCTACAACTTACCTCAGAGAGCATATGACCTGCAATGAATATTTCGCCAGGGTAAAAAGGGCCTTTTTTCAGTTTTTCGCGTGTAACTCATTTCCGTAAAATGCAAGCGAAATATTATACAAATAAAAATTGTAGATCTGGAAAAGACGAAGAATTTGCCCTGTAATACGTTTCGTTTTTACAAAAATTGAACCCGTAAGGGGACTTTAAAAATCAGAAACTATTTTTCGCCTATTTTCTGATTTTTAACGTCTCCCCACGGACTCAATTTTCATCAAAACGAAACGTATGATGGGGCCAATTCTTCGCCTTTTTAAGCTCTACAACGTTGTTGTATATGATATTTCGCTAGCATTTTACGGAAATGAGTTAGACGCGGAAAACTGCAAAAAAGGCCCTTTTTACCCTTTTTAGGTCGCTAACTGGCGAAATATTCATTGCAGGTCATATGCTCTTTGAGGTAAGTTGTAGCTCTATAAAAAACCTTCAAAATTAGCCATCATTCCTTAAAGTAACTTTAAAACGAGCCGAGTTATTGCAAAAAAAAATATTTTTTTTTAAACTTCAATGGCTCGCCACTTAACCCATTAACGCCCAAAGGAGACATTTTTTTGCTTCAATTTCAAGCGAGTATTTCGTGTCAAAATCGAAGTTCCAAAAAATTGAAACGTCCATATCCTACTGTTTTCGAGGTCACTCTTCAAGATTCCGAGGTCAAAATTGAGTTTCAGCCATCAGGAATTCCGATACGGCGCCGAATTTGAAAAAAATTTCCAAAAAATTGGGAAATATTTATTCTTATCAATTTTTTTCGAGCCATTAGAATATTGGGATTCTATTGAAACTATGGATAAGGGTGGATAAAATACTTGAGTTTTAAGAAAAAAATTACTATTATACCCCACATCATTCTAACGACCTTAAAATGGCGTCAACAACGAAAATTTCTTTGAAAAATTTCTGGACAATCTAACTCAAAAACTACGAGCTTTTTATAAAAAATGCTAAGAATGAAAAGTTCTTAGAATTCACCGAGAAATATCGTGAAATTTTTCAGATTTTTTTTATGACATTTTGAGGAATTTTTTTCAATATTGTAATTTATTGACGAAAAATTCTGAAAAAAATAAAGTGTATTCTCTGATGAATTCTAAGAGTTTTTTATTCTTTGTAATTTTTTCAAAAGTTACTAGTTTGTGAGACAAAAAAATCCTGAACTGTAATATTTAAAATTCATTTCCTCGAAAACTATCAACTTCTTGAAAAGATTACAAAGAACAAAAAACTCATAGAATTCATCAGAGAAAACACTAAATTTTTTTCAGAATTTTTCGTAAATAAATTACAATATTGAAAAAAATTTGAAAAAAAATTTGAGAAAATTCCATTATATTTCTCGATGAACTCCAAGAACTTTTCATTCTTAACATTTTTTTTTAAAAAAGCTCGTAGTTTTTGAGTTAGATCGTCCAGAAATTATTCAAAGAAATTTTCATTGTGGACGCCATTTTGAGGTCGATAGAATGATGTGGGGTATGATAGTAAAATTTTGTCTTAAAACTCAAGTATTTTATCCACCTTTGTCCATAGTTTCAATAGAATCTTAGTATTCTAATGGCTCGAAAAAAATTGATAAAAATAAATATTTCACAATTTTTTTCGTAAAGCGTTTTTCACAAGCGATCTTGAAAATAGTAGTTCCTGGACCTTTCAATTTTTTGGAGCTTCGATTTTAATACCAAATACTTGATTGAAATTCAAGCAAAAAAAAGTGTCCTTTGGGCGTTAATGGGTTAAATTCTGAGCTTCAGATCCCAATTTGTTATGAAAATTTTTTGCTCGGAATGATGTCAAGATTCACCCCTTGCAATATTATGCGGGAGTTCTGGGACACCCTGTGTATATATGGCTGATTCTAAAAAAGAAATCGAAATTGATGTCCTTAATGATTTTTACAAACCGGGATCGTTAATTACGAAAAGTCTTTTTTATTAATTACACTGCTGTACTAGATGTACAAATTTATGACAAAAATTTATTTTTTGATACGCGTGTCCGTAAAATAGACACTTTACGGACTCCTTTTAGTCCATAAAATGTGATTTTGCGGACTGATTTCCACACTTTACGGTTACGGACTAGAAACAGTCGGTAAAGTGCCTACTTTGCGCACAATGTATCAAAAAATAGTGTTCGCTCCTCGGCCGTAAAAGTACTATTTTATATGATAAACAAAAAAGATGTATTCAAGAAAATACCCTAAAAATCATTCCCTTATTAAGTCCCGACTGTTAAATTCGAAGAGAATCGTTAACTGCACTGAGAAAAGTGTATTTTATCAGTTACTATCCTTTGGCTTTTAAAACAGTCTATTATAGCCCTTAAAAGAAATATTATAACTATTAAAATCCTCCGTCTTTCAGCATTTGTTTTTGACAGGTTATACGAAACTGTATTAAACTCTCCTTTTTTAAAAGAATGTTTTATTATGACTAAAAGAAGGCATTTTTAATATTTTAATATTCTGGATAAATTTCCATAAACAAAAATTGCTTTTAGTTAAAGAGAAAAGGCTAAAATAAACTGACATATTGGTTAGAATAATCAAAAATCTTCGTCTTTTAACCGGTAATAGGAATATGGCAATCCCTATGCGTAAAATACTATCTTTTACGGGGCATAAGAATTCTAATTCTGGGTAAAAAACACTTTTCTCTGTGTGTAATCGTAAAAGTCTTTACTTATTGTTTGTTATCTTATTTTTTACTCGTACAGGATAATATTGACTGGACCTACATGAGTGTATAGTTTAAAAAATGCGATTGGAAATATGTTTAAATATAATACACAATTTCTCCGTAAAAATCGATCATTCCCTCATCGTTTTAAAACAGTATGATTGGAGCAAAATTTACAGGTTCATCAATAAGCTTCACTGCATTTTTTTAGTTGGCAACATATACTTGCCTTGACAACATATACTGTAGCGGTCGGTTGAAGAACAGATGTTTTGTTGAAACTAATTTGGCAACTTTTTTGAATATTACATTTTTTAAAGTCATTCCCTGATGTAATTTAAACTAAAGGCAAGCACTTTTTTATTTAATAATCATAGAATATTTGTATATGTCTCCTGTAGTAATAAAGTATCTGTACATAGCTCATCAGAAATTAAGGGTTCTGTTTATAAGCTTCCGGAAATTTTGTTTCATTTCCTCATTTTTTTGTCTCATTTTTTGACGAGGGAATGATGTATTTTCTAATAAGTATAAGATATTTATGTTTGTTTCATTGGTTTTAGTACTCTGACAGTCTAAGAATTTGAAATCTTTTTATATTTAATTCAAACTCGAAAAAGTTGGGGACCACTCTCATATTTTTAATAAACAAGACAAAAAATTAAGAATTGAGCAACAAAAATCGACAATCAAAAAAGTTATCAACTTGATAAAGTTAAATTCAATTTTTTTCGAGAACCAGCCATATATATATTTGTTTTACAAAGAAAGAGAATAAAAAAACTTTTCTTCCCTCCATAACTCTTCGAAAAATGCATTTTTTCGAATAATAGTTCTGGATTTTCATTTTTGTCATACTAATACCTATTTTTAATGCTCATTTGAGGTTATTCGAGATTATTAGAGCTTACACGCCCCCTTGAATTAAATTACTATAGTACATTTTGATATTGTTTCGAAACATAATCCAAACATTATATTCTTTTATGTTACAATTCCGTATAAAATTCTATTTTACACATAACTCCACCATAAAGTCATTTTCAATGCAGGTGCGTAAATGTTTTTAATGTGAATGCGCATGCCATGGTACCATTCGATCTTATTCTTTTTCCTTTGTTGGGTACCTAAAAAATATGCTGTAAGAACTTTAAAACACACATACAACCGCAGAATTTAGATTTCTATGAATTGGCCCAGATAGCAGAACAAAAAATAGTTCAGAGCTCTTTTCTTAAGTTGATATTATGAGATCATTACCTCAAGTATTCTATAGAATACATACAGGCGTCTATCTTTTACCAAACGTGTACAGCGTCTCTTACGTCAAACACAAACGTAACTAAATGGAATTAAGCATTACGTACGACACGATTCGTAATCGGTTACATTTTTTGTGATGACCAAATCACGAACAGTTTTGTTAGTTAGCCTCTATGGTTTGGTATATAGTTAATAGTTAAATATGACTTGATATGCTTCCGTAATTTTAATGCTTGTTCGTTAAATGTGCAGTTTTTGTAATTTTGCATAAAGATTTTTTCATATGTTCGAGTAAAGAATGTCGCCGCTTTTATTTCCGAATACTTGACCGACGTGCATGCAGATTGCAGTAGCAAGTATCCTTGACTGTGCAATATGCGCATGTATATGTTTATTACAGTGGAAAGAAAAATGTGTGTTCAAAAGTAAAATATTGCCACATTTACAAGATTAACATAAATAATAGATGTAATATATATTGTATATTTAAATTCTCACAGGCAGAATAGAATTTCAATAAAAATGTATGAGGTTACATACACTGCAAAATTCATAGACATTTTCCTGGAATCGAAACTACGAGTTCACCAAGTAGAATGCGGAAGATTCATCATATTCCCAGATAGCAGAATAAAAAAATAGTTCAAAATGATTCCATAATGTATTCTACAAGAGTTCAGATGCGTCAAATCTGGGATACAGAAACGTCCGACCTTTTCCGCAATCAAGAAATGCGTTGCATTTTTTATTTTTGTAGGTCTCTTGCTTCGAACATACGAAATAAATAATATCAGTTCGTGGTTTACAATTGTTTTGGCGCGTGGAATTAAAATGATCATAAATATAATGAATATTTGGTTAAAAAATCATTCTTGTGAAATCCTTGACCATAATAAGAGTTTGTAAAAAGACAATATAAAATTAATCTTCTTGCATTTAGAAAACGTTTTCAAAAGTGAAAATAACTTTGTATTAAAATAACCTTCTTGGTGTAACCGAATATCTCAATGCGTTTACGTGTATTGCATATATCACTACGTTTTTTTTTTATTTTAAAGTTTGCTAAATTTACGAGATCCTGAACCCAAATACAGATGACTATTGTTATTATTTTAATTTTTATATCACTTTTAAAAACCAAAAAGTATACGAAAATACATTTTTTTTTCAAGAGTCCACCATTTTTTTAACTGAATAGGTTCAAGATCCTGTAAACATATATTTTATGAAAAATCTTCATTTTTTGATTTCAGATGATGTTTGGAAGCTCTGCAGTGTCGTCCGCTTTGGTATCCTTTATTTAGGAGAGAGTCTTTAGAAATAAATAAACAATTGACTATACGATATTATACGATATAAACACTTTCAAACATACTTGAAATCATACTTAATAAGTACAAAAAAATGAGAGTGTTATATTTACTTCCTTCCATGGAAAAAAAATCGAGAAAATCATGTTATTTTTGGGTCGCTAGATGAGAACCTTCCCTCAAGAAACATAAACTATAAAAATTATAATGAAATATATTTTAAAATTAGTGAAATTATAATAATTTATAAGTCAAACAGGACACATTTAATAAAAATAATAAATAAAAATGTAAAAACGTACGAAATTATTCTTCTCACCTTAAAAAAGTGAAAATTTTACCTTAAGAAAGTAAAATTTACTATCTCGTGTAATGTTAAAATGAATAGTATGTTAAATGTTTAAAAGTCTAGAAACTGATAAAATAATAAATGGGAATAAATTCACATAAAACTTAGCAAGAATAAATTATTACTTTAAATACACGAACATGCAATTAAAAGCGAGAAAGACAACAATGGAAAGACCTGTTTGACTATAACAACATTTTAACAATAAATAAACATAAACAATGAACTGCATATATTACAAACGTAACATTTACATACAAAATAAAACAGAATTTTTCTTGTAATAAAACTCATAGTATTGAATAATAACGTAATTAAAAAATGTAAATTAAAAATGTGTCGATAAATTTTTCAAAATTTGGGCTCTGAATGGGTAATTTTATTTTCTTTATACGGACTGCTACAGAATGCCAAAAAAGTTAATTAAGAATTGACAAAGACATCAAACTCGTCATTTTTGCCCCCCCCCCCTACATGAGCCCTTGATAGAAGTTAAGAAGTACAAATGTCGAACAAATTATATTCGTGAGCTATTTTTAAAAAGTCCCTGAAAAATAAGTTATGGCGATTCTAATTATAAGGTTTTTCACGAAATAAGAGACGTCTCTGAACTGTATAATTTCTGAGATGTTGTAAACTTGCATAATAATGTCTTCAAAGGGACGTATGCATACTATGATGTCAAATTTATGCCGTTAGTTTGGGAGCCATCTCATTAACAACGTTGTAATAAATGATATCACGAAAATAAAATTTATTACATTACTTTTGGAACACAATTCTAACGTCGAACCTCCCAGCAAACATTTCAGTGTCTCTAGAACGTCTTAATGTCATAAATAATTCTTACGTCTTTTTTTAAAATGAATTTAAACTGATGTCACAATGTCGCAGACATTAAGTCTGTCAGAAACAAGAGACAATTGTAGAAATTTGTTTACATCGCCAGACTGTCGGTTTGAGACGTTTGAAAAAAGAAATGTCATGTACGATATAGAGACATTTTGTCATTATGACGCCACATCAATTTGCACATCGAGCAAATCCATTTGACATAGAAAAGCAAAGTCATCAAAAATGACCGACGTCATTGTGACGTTTCAACAACGCGGAAATGCTAACTTCATTGTGTAGACTGAGACAGTCTCACTGCATTAAAATTTTATTGTCACGTTTTGTTGGAAGAGAAATCGATTTTAGCAGTTACTAATATTGCACATAATTGCAGTTTGCGTGGATGTCAACACTGACGAAACCATTTTACCACCATGTTTTCTTACTTTTTTCCTATGAATTTCGAAGATCAAGAAAGCGTATAGTACTTAAATTTTCGAAGTAATGCGTTTATATCGTAATATCAATTAACTACATATTCCTTATATTAAACATTAACGCATTACAAATTTTAGAATAATAAGTTTTCACAGATCGAGTTCTTCCCTGATGAAACTTGAAGGATCAGCAGAACATTACCGAATGCTTGACAATAAGAGTTTTAGAGGAGCTTATAGTTAAAAAAGCATGTAAAAAAATTTTTTAGGGTGTGAATTTGGACTGTTTGAGCGTTATCTCGTAAGCATCATAAGTAGTTTTATGAGCATTCATGAAACGTGGATGAAGAGTTCAAATGTTCAAATATATAATAATCCAGACAGCAAGGCGTGAGTTTCACGATGTCTTCATGTTTGAGATCTCAGTTATGAGTGCTTATGTGAATGCATATGAGACTTCATGTATGAGTAAAATATACGAGATTAGACTGCGCATGCGCGGAAATCCTCCGCTTCTGCGCACATATGAGACTTTTATGATACTTGTAATGATTGGCTAATACTCTGGGTGGACAACCAATCGGCGTCGGCGGAATGCCTGTGCGTCAAAAAGATAGCGGTGTGCGCATGCGCAAATTGTTCAATAAGACAAGACTCATAGGTGAGTGACGATCGTAATCTGACTGAAAGACACAAATAATACTCACATGTAGCGCATGCGTTTTAATCTCATTTGTGAGTTCCATTATGCACCTTATGTGAACTCACGTTGCTATCTGGAATAACCGTTCTGTTCCATCTGCGATATTGTTGTAGATACCAATCAGAATATAGAAAACTTAAACTTAACTAATAACAGTGTACCTATTAAATTCACATACTTGAAAATAATTACATTTTAATAATGTGAGTTATGTCAATGGAAATTCCAAAAAGACATTTTTAAAATGAGGATAAACTTTATTATTAAGTATTTTCATTTGCTACAACATCGCCGTTTGATAGTAGGTAGGTACAATCTGTGTCAAGTATCTTTCAAATGATTAATGATATTCTCAGATATTCCCAATTAAAATATACGTTCTGTAATCGACTGTTCAAGAACAGCACGTTAATATAATATAAGTCTTGAGAGAGTCGTGTTTTGTAAACGATTTACTGGGAGCGATTATGCGACATCTGCAGATAGTTCTTCCTTATAGTGTGAGCAATAAGAAGCATTTATTAATATGTGTGGTGATAATGTAGATATGGGTAAATCGAAGAAACATTTAATTGTGAGGTTAAATCACAATGAGTCCAGACCACAGCGAGTCCACAATCTGTCATCACTTCTATTATTTGCATTTTTTATTTTCTTGCCAACCCTAAGTTTGAAAACAAATAAAATGTTATCTATTATGAAGTCCGTCGCTTCTCCAACTAATACAGTAGGACCTCTCTTATTCTATTTAGTAAAGTTTTTCAAGATAGCGCCGACCTCTCTTATTCTAATTTTCCCCTTACCCCCCACTTACTTTGCTTGCGAGCTTGTGATTCGTGGACAATATTTTTCGTTGACTTTTCGTGTGATAGTGGGAGAAGACTTGTGGGGGAACGATTAGAACAAGAGAGGCTGGACAATTATAATAAGAAAGGCATTTAGAATAAGAGCGGTTCGAATGAGAGAGGTCCTACTGTAAGTGCAAAATGCCCGAAGTAAAAATGTTGGTGTACACGAAGCGAGAAAATAAGCCTTCCAGAAGAATACAAATATTTCCTGAAGGGTCTTAACAAATGTGATAAGCATCAAAATTCACGACTTCATTTCGAAAATTAAGTAATTGTTAAGAAATTTGGATAATAATTGATTATCTAGATATGGAATATTTCTAAAGCTTTTTTCTAGACTTTTTTTGGTTTACTCTTTTTGTCCCAATGCATCATTTATATTAATTTGTCATAATTCTGTATTATAACTTATTTGCGCCGTTCGTTTTTAATCGATTACCCGATTATATACGCAGTATCATATGTAAATAACATAATTCATCTTTTTCCATTTTTTATCCCGGTAGAGCTGTCATAATCATTGCTTCTAAACCTGAAAATAAAAGAGGTCTTAATAGGAGAAGGCAAACATTTTACCAATGTCTTTTCTTGTATTTTAGAAAAAATAATTCCAAATTAAACAAAATTCACAAAAATGTTTATATATGCCAATTTCCATAAATTATAAAGTAGCAGAAACTAAAAATCATGCCAAATTTCATCCGCACTTTTAATTTAAGCTATCAATTTCCGATTTGTAATCAATGGCAAAAATGAACCGTAATACTAACTTAATATCGATAATCTGATTTAATCTAAATTATACAATAAGATCGTTATATATTGTTTTTACATCCGATACCTACAGGTCACTAGGCCTTGACCAAGAAGGTCAATAAAGTAATTCGAGCCACTGTTGTGCTTTGACATTAGATTTGATGAATCAAGGGTGTCCGATTGAAGTTCAGTGACTTTGGGGATATAGTGTAAAAATGCAAATAAAAATTTTGCGATTTATTAAAAATATTTCGAGAATTAAAAAAATTTGTTGTACTGTGCCGACTGATATCCTTACCATAATCATTAGTACGCCCAACTTAATTTAATTCGCACGGGAAAACCCGCAGTTGTCCTTGTTTTTACCTATATATCTTAATGTGAGGAACAAAAAAAACGGAGGTAATTCCCCGTGCGAATTAAATTCGCTGGGTGTACTTATTTAAAAGTAGCATTGAAAAAATGCAACATAATTTTGTTGTCCAATGATAATAGAAGGTACTCTTCTGCTGTTACTTTTTTATTTGCACAATCATTTTCATATTTTCTGATCAGGAAATAAATATCTCCATATAGAAATAAAAAACTCCAAAATAATACGAGAAAGTAAAAGGACGAATCTCTATGAACGCCATCTGTCGACAAAATCATCGTTATTTTGGAAACGCATTATATCGAATTATTTTAAACGCCATCTATCGAAGAATTATCGGGGGTCCAATGGGAAAAAACAATTTATTTGTATTTAAATTCGTTCTAGGAAAGAAAATGCCTTAAAACGCTAGTTTTTTGTTCATTTTTATTCGTCTCCTTAGGTGGGCTGATTGACTCATATTTAAATTCTCGCTGACAAAAATTATTAAACCCCCAGCAAACGAAGAAGAATAAGAAATTACGTTTTCTATTCGGTTTCCTATCCGGAATATTCGAATTCGGAAAAATTCATTATAATATGTTTTGGGTTTTATTACATGTATTTTTCTATTATAAAGAAAGCAGGAAAACAAATGTTACGTCCATGACAGGCATTGTTTACCTTCACATACATTATTATTACTTAGTGGCGGTGAAATTCATTACATTTAAGTTCGCGTCTTCATGTAAAAACTGCTAGGCAATGTTTTTTAGATTATGTTTATGTTCTATTCGCGTATTATATCGGATTAAAATGTAAAGAATTTCAAAGAAAATGGTCAAGAATCCGAAATTAAAAGTATTGTTTTCCGTTTGTTGGTCACAAAATCGTCCACTTCAAATTGATGACAATTGCTGAAAATGAATAGCATTGCCAAAGGCGCTCTTTTGTATCAAATTCATTTCAGAACCCCAAATTTTAAACGCTGTGTTTTCGTATAAAATTGTGAACGGGAGTTATTTTACGGTTGAGTATCGATATGGGTCACGGAGATCGCCGCCAATGATAAAGAAAATAGAGAAAAATATAAGGAAGTTATTTTGTGGATGAACTCCAGAAATATAAACGTCAATAGGTTCAACATTAGGAGAAAGTTCGCCGCCGTAATATACTGAACATGAAAGCACTGCATAATTTTATAGGAAATCGGAAAATACATATATTAACATCTCTTACAACCTTGTTCTTGGCATTTCCTTATTTCCGATTGCTTCTAATGATATGCCCTTGACCAGTTCGTTGGCCGCCATATACAAATCCAAAGGGAAACTCATGAGTTCAAGGTCGATCGCATTCCTGTATACTGTAACATGCTCAGCTGTTTATTGACATTCTCGATAGACTACCTCATATTCATTGACAATAAACAAATCATTTGACGTAATATAGGAAAAGTATTATTAATATAAAACATAATCTTAAGTATTTATAACTTACTTCTAAATATGGTATTAAAGTTTTTTACAATAAAAATAATGCATTCGGCGGTTTGAAACATTGTATGCAGTACTTAAATAATAAAAGAGTTTATGTAATTTGTGGCAGCGAGGTAAAATTAACAAGGCATTTTATCGAGCAACCGTTTTTTTAAAATACATTTTATATCCTCCAGCTGATATACAACTGCAATGTATATAATAGTTAATGTATATAATATGAGAAAATGAGTTAATAAATACAAAATTACTTCAAAAAAATCTTTTTCTTTGATTAAAGTATGCATCAACCTTTCCAATATAGAAAGTTTCATACTAATACAACAATAACTATTAAAGCTAATAGTTGTTCGCTGTTTTTATTTCTAGATAAATTTTTCGTTTGTTAAAACAGGTTTTGTATGAACTTCTGCGAAAAACAATAGATTATCTAACAATGACGCAGAGAACAATAAAAAACACGTGGAGTAATTTTTCTGTAAAGAAAATAAGATAGTGCACAAAATACATTTTATATTACAATGTAAATATTCCACAATGTATACAAACAAAAAATCCAACAATTTTTATGGTAAAAAAATACGAAGTTGCAGAAATAATTTGCGGATAATTTGAAATGGTGAGGAGACCATCTTAATTTTGCGACCTTTCGATGATCATCAGCCGGATAAAAAGATATTGACACAATCAGAGATGTGGGGCAAAAATATAATATAATTTACCCGATTATTGCTCACATTCAGCGAACAAAACTGTTGAGTAATACTTTCTTCTGATTGCTCAGTTTATATAACATGTTGAACTGACCCGGCATGACGGGCCAGTCAGAAGAAAAGTGTTACTTAATAGTTTTGTTCGCTGAATGCCACTAATGTCATTTATGTGAAATGGCCTTACAAACAAAAACTTAAGTAACGTAAAGTGCAACAGATGCATACGTATTTTCGACGTTAAGTTAGCTTTTCTCATTTTTATTACCAAACTATAGTAACTAAAATAAAATACTACACACACAAGTATAGGCGTCACTTGTACCAGTATTTTCGGTTTGTGATTTAACTCGATATCCGGCTATAAAAATAAAAACGGCACTTTTTTAATAAATTTAACACAATTTAATTAAAAACCTCCAATGTAGGTGTATTATATTAATACGATTATAAGCTCTCATTTGCAGCAGTATTTAATTACATTTTTTTTTAAATGACTGTATTTTGCTAACTGAAATGTGTAAAGCGTTCCGCAAGAAAAACATCCTCAAAATTAAATGACATCCCAACGGGCACGAAGGACCAAAATGTTGCTAAAACGTTTTTAGAATGTTCCAGAAATATTCCTAAAACGTTAAATGTCTGCAACATGGATGAAACGTTTATAAAACGTTCCGTAAAAGTTGCAGACATTTAACGTTTTATGAACGTTTCTGGAACGTTCTAAAAACGTTTTAGAAACATTCGGGACTTTCGTGCCCGTTGGGATACTTCACAAATATGCGAAGAAACTCGCCGACATATAATATCTTTAATTTTTTAAGATAATATAGGAATAATTTCCATCCAAGAAATTTTTTACACAAATTTTGATAATTTTACATTATCTATGACAATTATAATATTTACAAATTTGTTCATTAAATTGTAGTCAAACAGAAGTCAATTATAAAATAGTAAACTTAATTCTTCTTACTTTAGAAAGTGACAAAATGTTTGAATCATTAAAATTAATAAAAACTTCGTTGGATCTATCTTAGTGGTAAAATATTTTTAAAATTACTTGAATTAATAAAACCATCTAAAATAAAATTTAAAGAATGTAAGTTATGAAACCTAGTAAGGAGAGTATTAGATATATATGACTAAAGAGTCAAAAACGAAAAGTTAAACCGACGACGTATACACATAAACTGATTCCTGTTTGACTTTTACAATAACGAGACCAGCAAATGTCAACAATATCATAAATACATTTATAGAATCGAAAAATTGCAAATGTCAAAACGATTTTGAATTTTACACATGAGAAATAATCATCAGGTAGTAATGATTTTTCGAATCGTATATTAACTGTATTATTATTAGGCTTTATAAAATAGTTTTCAATGTGTTTTCTTTTAATTTGGTTATGTTCAGAAGCTAAAATTTGTATACTATCGTAATAAGTCGTGTCCAGTATTAATTCTATGAATAGTCAATCCTGTAAATTTAGTGTTATCCCTGAAAGTGTACTGGTTTGATTAAAAAAATAGTGGGATTCTGTCTTTCTTATGGGATTCTCTTAGATAACATAAAAATACAGAAGATAATCTGCTGAATGTCACTGGAGTTGCAAAATTCACCGGGTAATTCCACCTCAAGATTCCCTGCACATAAATGAAGTCATCAAGTTTTCCAGAAATTTCACTCTTCGTGTTCATGATTTTGTAACCCGCAAAACTTGATTCCTTTATTTGTTTGCAACGAGCCTATCTGGAATTACCAGATAAATATAAATATCCAGTGGTATTGAATGCAATGAAACGGAATATCCAAAAATTCGAAATAAAAGACAATGGAATGTCTTAGCAAAAAATACAACATTAATCCAATTCTTTTACATTATTACATAATTATTTTCAATACTTTTGGTCAAGAAACTGAATTGGAGGAATGTTGCATTTCATTTTCTTCCTTTTTATTTGCCATTGAACAAAAGGGAGTTAAAACATCGAAGTTTCTTCTTCGTTATACTTCAATGTATGTACAATGTAATTATTATTTTCTTTGATAGATGCCGTTCGATATTATGCGTTTCCATTGAGAGTTTCCAAAATATCGATGATTTTCTCGGCAGATAGCGTTCCCATCCTGTAAAGGAATTCGATTAATAGATATTCCAGCGAACGAGAACAAATTAGAATGAATTAAAGGAATTCTGATACATTTTCTTTTTTGTTAGAATTTATAGTAGTAATGCTTTCCTTAACAGATGACGTTCGTAGCAATTAATTTCGTTAAATTCTTCTATTATTTTCATAGAGTACAAAAATAAGAAATTTAATTGTTTTTTTTTTAAATTTAAATTCATTTATAGTCGCATCGACTGCTAAGGTCATTAGCGACTACATAATACAATTGGGTATGTTCTAGTAATATCGAAATATATTATAATGAAAATAGTTCGGCAATTTCAATACAATTTAACACTTTAAATTCTATTGGTGAGGTTATTTAACTGCAGGAATTGAAGTGTTACGTCAGGATAAAAATTAACAAACTAAAATAAAATATATGTTAGGGTTAATTTCGAGATTAGTCCCTATACAGGGGCTTTGTTTAACTTCCATTTAATTATATGATTATTGAAAATGAATTAATATAAATGATATAATATGATGATTTTTATTAAAAAGGATAAATGAGCTTCGCAACGACCGAAGTATTTATCTCTCAATTACCTTTTGGATTATCTTAAATGAAAAAATGATATTTTTTCTACTAAATAATTTCCCCTATAAAAATCTTTATTTCCACTCACCTTTTCTTTAGAAGGTTTGTAGCACTCACAAAAGAAAAAAAATATATGTATAGATATTCTTTATTTGAACAAAATTAAATACAAAAGTAAATCTGTTCCTGCACTATTGAAGGTCTATCGAAAAATTCCGGCTATAAGTATCTTCGGAAAGAAGTTCGTTGCGCCGGTACATTCAAAATACTCACACGTTCATACAGTTTATTGCATACACTATTGTTTCATTTAAAATTATATTAGTTTAACGTTAAATACAAATGCTACTTGTATGGCGGACTATAAGCCAATTTTTCTAAGAACAGTCATACTTACAAATTTACAATTTGCTTAGAAACAGAATACAGTTTAAAATATGAAAATATTGTATAGAATATGAAAAATGAAAAGGAAAAATACGGGACGTAACAGTAGCATCTTGCAGATTCCTTCCCTGATATTTAGGCAATCCTTCAAATTATCTGCGATCTTGAGGTCTGGTTTGTTGATAGGTTCGGCATTCCAGTAGTATATGTTTAATTGGTAACTTGCAATTACAATCTGAACAGTTTGGGGCATTTTCTTTTTTTAGTGGATGCGAATGTGTTATTTTGCTGTGTTCGATTCGGAGTCTTGTTATTATAGATTGTTGTCTTCTATTTAAGTTGGTCGTTTTTCTTTCAAATACATCTGCTCTTACTTCACGAAGTTTAATGTGATCTGCAGTTGTCCATTTTTTATTCCAGTGATTTTTAACATTTACTCTTATAAGGTTCTTTATAATAATATGCGATTGCTTGGTAAGACGGTCCAAATTAAAAACCCGGTATACAAGAACAATTTCAAAAATAAAAGGGGGGGGGGGAATAGAACGTGATTGCGATTACGTCTCGCGCTCCGAAAATACTTATATAGACAAAAATTGACTCGACCCTTTGGACTTAATTAATTTACTAAGTTCCTCTAGCGCTTAAATTTGATTCTACTACTACAAAACTATTGCAGAAATGTGTTTCGCACCAGGATGCCGCATGTGCTCATCAGCAGGGTTTACGACATCTTTACCCTCGACGGAGTGATAAATAATGTTGTAATTGAAAAAAACGAGATATTTATTTTTCATTATCGTGAAGCAAAGGGACATTGCTTCCGACAATAAAAAATAATCAAATTCGTTCAAAACTAAAGATCTAAGTGTTTTGAACGTTATATGTATCCGTGAATAAATCGTAATATTGATAAGGTTCTTTCCCTGCAAACACGGAAAGTAACAGTTATATAATATTTACGTTGTTACATTGTTACATAAATGTTACATAGTTGTTACATAACTGTTACTTTTGTGTTTGCATCGCTAACACCTTAATTCGTTCTAATTCGTTTTCATCAGATTGACTGGCATTGTACCCAGGTAGCTTTTATGCCCTCGTCATTTGTTACCGAAAATCATGTAATGTTTTTTTATTGTTAAGTCGATTAAAAATGTTTGGTAGCTGATTTAAGTCGCTAATTAATCGCCATTGTCATGCGCAGTGCGAATATCCGTTATTTTTCATATAGAGGCAACTTGCTGGGTCGATTTATTTGATTCCTTAAAAAGTGATTTTGCAATCACTGACGGTGATGATTGTTGATCAACTTAATAACACACACCTTTAAATTCGAAAAGAATTGAATCAAGAAAACGGAAACGTATCTCACGCACAGCGGTATATCGCGCGCGCGGCCCCCACCTGCGCCACCTGATGGCCGCGTTCCCCACCCTTTGTGCGCCGGATCACGCCACGCCGGCATATCTCACTGATTTTCCACACACGCGTGAATTTTTCTGTATACATTTACAGGAAACACATATATAGATATACTTAAAAAAAAAAAAAGTTGCCCGCGGCCGGTTACGTGTCGGCGAGTCTTTGAAAAAATACACGGTTACAGGACGTTTCGAGAGCGCCACCGGTTACTCCTCTGCCCGTAAGACCTCCGGCTCTTTTTCCTTTGGTGCATCGGTCGACGGGCTAATAATTCGCGCAGTTGCCTGCTAGCGCTTGCCAGTACCGGAGCGGATATAAATTTTACCACACGTCGGTGCTCAAGCGCGTGTCCGCAAGTGTGGCAACTCGTGGCAGCCGCAGGGCGTCGACGCGGAAACCCGGTCGGCTGAATATTTTCGGAATAGCAATCCTATAGAGGAAAATCCGTAAAAGGTGTCGCAGTGCCGCGCCCGTCCGAGCGTCCGAAATTTGTCCCCCTTTCAAAATTGCACACGTCCGTCGATAAAAAACATTTTTTCCGATACACACGAAACTAGTCGGAAAAATCGAGTATACATACGTCTATTAATTGACGTGTGTACCGGCTTGAATCGACCTGTGTATCAAGGTGTTCCAAAAAGCAGTTTACACTTGGAGCGTATGGATGAGTAACGGATCGTCGAAGATTCCTTCCTGATTGACCGCGACGATTGTTACGCCTAACCGCCTAATTGCGCCGGCTACCGCACCCCGGCAAACTTTCGTTCGATTTTCCATTAATTATCAAATTTTTTGGCTAAAAAGTGTCTCGAAAACTAACGTCACGTCGTATCGTACCGATCTTCAGTCAGGCTCGACGTGAATTCCGACCTGGAAAAACGTTTTCGAGGTACGTACATCAGGACAATTCCATGAGTACACATGTGTGTTTGTGCGCACTGTCGAGATTTTGGAGCAACGCCCGTAGACGCTATTCTCAATTTCGTTGGAAATCCCAAATAAGTCTAAAATCAGAAAAGACACCATCTATTTTTGCTTCTTTTTTATCTACATTTTATTCCTACTTTCTGCTTTGCAGCATGCTGCTTTAGATAGTCTGCCTTTGGTTTTTTCTTCCTGCTATCTATGCTCGGTGATATTTTCTTATCTGCGGCATGTTCACTAGTTAATTTTTCGTTTCTCAATTTACAAGAGTATTCTGGCACTCGTATTTAATGTATGCTTCATTACGTTCCAATTCCAAGAATTTTTCATACTTCGGCTTCTGTATAAGAAGTTGATGTTGATGGAATTTAATGATTGCGAAAGTATTTAAGAATTGATGTAGAAAAAGTTTTGGTAGTATCGTCAGTAGACACAAAATCAGATATGATGTTGGTCCCCTTAAATTATTGTATAATATTACAAAACAATTCACCCAAGAATTATAAATTTGGAGCACAGAAACGTCAAATTTAATTCTGATTTTTTGTTTATTGACCTCACAAAGTTCATTCCATTTTAATTACTTAAATACGATCTGTAAATTAAATCATGACTTGAAAATTAATAAAAAGAAAGGAATTTTAGATCCATTGACAATTAAATTCAACTTTTTGGCCATTATATCAACTACAGTAGGACCTCTCTTATTCTAATTTACCCCTTACCCCCACTTACTTTGCTTGCAAGCTTGTGATTCGTGGACAATATTTTTCGTTGACTTTTCGTGCGATAGTGGGAGAAGATTGTGGGGGAATGATTAGAATAAGAGAGGCTGCACAATTAGAATAAGAGAGGTCCTACTATACTTTAAAAAAGATATCAAATAATCAATTTATTAACCCATATATGAACACAGTAGTCCCTATCCTAAGTTATACTGTCGGTTCTTTCAAAATGGTGAACGATTCTCCAAAGTTATAGCCCCTCACTATCCCCACTCCCATATCTTTGTTTATATCCATGCAATGGGTGCTTCTGTGTGCGAGTGTGGCTCAGAAAAACAATGTGGTGGGGGAAGGAGAAGAAGAAACTGGTATAACTTTGGAGAAGGCCAATCTATAACTTAGGATAGACATACGGTGTGACCCCTCTTATTTCAATTGCCCCTCTTATTTGAATCGTTTCCCCTCAAGTCTTCCCCCACCACCGCTTGAACATCACGATACAGTTTACAGTGTTTACACCATCAAAGTTGTACAGTGTAAATACCGTTTAGCCTAAATTTGCAAACATGTATAGTCGGTAGACTGATATGTAATGAAATTTCAAATTAATTTAAAATTTTGCATCAAACTCATGATTTACATCATACAAACTATTCGAGACGCTGCTAATTTCGTAAAACAAAAGTGCACATTTGAAGGTTAGGATGTTGTCAATTTTTAATGGTGTGTATTTCAAGACCTCCACAAAAATTGAAAAGTCTTTCATTTGCAAAATATAAACCATATTTGCATATTTGGGTTAAATATTGTCTCCTAATATTCATTTCGGTCTTAATCACAGTGTATTTGTTTGTGAAATAAAAAATTATTGATACATACATAATTATATGTAATAAAGTGCATAATGTAAAAGCAAAACAATGTGGTGGGGGAAGGAGAAGAAGAAACTGGTATAACTTTGGAGAAGGCCAATCTATAACTTAGGATAGACATATAACTATGGATGATATAACTTAGGATGGGGACTACTGTAATACAATTCTTTTGGATGGAGTACACTTAAAATATAAAGCTATAAAAAGTAATATTAAAAAAAATATATAATATTATTAGAATTAAATTAAAATTGCAAGATGTTTTTTGCTGTTACTTCGAATTGTGAATATTTTTAAATAAATCAAGAAATCTCTATTTGGACATTTTTTAGTTCCATTAATTAATTTTTTGGTCCTCGTTTGTCATTTGATTTGGTACCAGTTATGGACTTTAACCTTAATTAATAGACAGAAGTCTATATATTTAGAAAAATTGATTTATCATCAGACAATTGAGAGATTTTATCTATTGAAAATAGAGATTATATTATTAATTTATCAGATGTTAATTGCTTTATTCAAACAAATTGTCCTGAAAAATACTAAAGAACAATATTGTACAATATTTAATTCAATTTAATTCAATTCAATTTTATTCAGGTGTATACAATATTCTAAATTTTAATTTTTAACTTTCTTTCGTTGGTTTTAAATTTTCACTCTTGGACTTAATTAGAAGTTTTTACATAATTTTTAGGTAAGAAACATACTTTTTATTTTATGTCAATGTTTGTCTTCTCGTTATAAGTATATAAAAAATATTATCAATTATTTTTACAATTATTACTAATTTTTTTCATATTTTTTGTATATGTATAATTTATTTTATAATGTCACTGAATATTTTTTTATGTATAATTTTTTTAAATTTGTATGTTAATTTTTGTTAATATTATGTTTTGTTAATGTATATAATTTTTTTTTTTTTTGTATTATTTTACAGAATATATTTCTGATGAGGGCTACGAAAAGTTTAGCCAAAACGTAATTTTTGAAGTTTTTTGTTTATCTATTTCTATTTTCTGTGATGATGACCAAGAAATACATGTTTTATTGAACATATTTATTTAAAATATATCGGAAAAAGAAGTTTTATGAACAGTGTTTTTTACACAATTTTTAAGTATACAATATTTGTACGATAAAAAAATATACAAATGTATCCTGCAGAGATAAATAAATATCAGCGCACAGGCCCAAAAGACTTAATCTAAATACTAAAACTAAAATTAAAAACTACAATATGTAACTAAACTTACAATGTATAATTAGAACTAAAATACCAAAATTCTAACCAAACCATTTATTTATTTAATACTATTATTGATTATCTGATAACAAAAACTATGAAAATAATTTCTAGATAATGACAATTAAAAACATTATTAAACTTATTAAAATAAACAATTTAAGTAAATATATTAACATTTATCTTTAACAGTTTTTTAAACGATTTTTTAGCTGAAAGTGCTGTAATTTCTAAATTTTTTTAGTTTATTAGGCAATTTGTTAAAATTTGTTATCACTGTGTATTTATTACTTTTTTTGAGAATTGTTTTATTAATAATTGGAAGAAGAATACTATTATTTCTCATGGATTTATTAATTTTTTTATTTTTTTGATGGTCATCTCTTAATAACAAATAATAATAGGAAACTGATTCAATTATAAATATTTCTCTAACATTTAAAATATTAGTAAACTTGCATAATCTAAATGATTAACATAAGTTCGTACTTTAAATATTTCTTTAATTTATAAAACTTAAAAACCATATAATTTAATCTTCGTACAATATGTAAATACGATCTGTAAATTAAATCATGACTTATGGAAATAAATAAACGTAATAAATAGAAAGGAATTAAATATCCATTGACAATTAAATACAACTTTTTAGCCATTATATCGACTATTTAAAAAAAAATGCATTATATTATTTGAATTAATTGAAAGATGTTTTTTGCTCTTACTTCGAACTGTGAATATTTGTACATAAATCAAGACATTTTTCGGTTCCATTAATTAATCTTTTGGTCATTGTTTGTCACCAAATTTCGTAACCGTTATGAACCTTAACCTTAAATAATAGACATACAGTAGTCCCCATCCTAAGTTATACTGTCTTTCAAAATGGTGGACAATTCTCCAAAGCAATAGCCCCTCACTATCCCCACTTCCTACTTTTGTTTATAGTCGTGCAATGGCTGCTTCTGTGTGCGGCTGTTGTGAAACTCAGCAAAACAATATGGTGGGGGAATGAGAGGAAGAAACTGATATAACTTTAGAGAAAGCAACTCTATAACTTAGGATAGACATACAGTAGAACCCCTCTTATTTGAATCGTTTCCCCTCAGTGAAATAAAAGTGCACATTTGAAGGTTAGGATGTTGTCAATTTTTAATGGTGTGTATTTCAAGGCCTCCACAAAAATTCAAAAGTCTTTCATTTGCAAAATAACAAACAAATCCAATATCAGCAGCTTAGTACTGAATTTGAAGTGATTTGAAGCTTTCATTAATCATATTTGCAAATTTGGGTTAAATATTGTCTCTTATATTCATTTCGGTTTTAATCACAGTATATTTGTTTGTGAAACAAATTATTGATACATAATTATATGTAATAAAGTACATAATGTAAATTTAAAATGTTTATTTCTACACTCGAATGCAGATATAAATGACTGTAAATAAATGCGAAAGGTTGAAGTCTTTATTCATCATATAAAGGCACAAGTTGTGATCTCGTTACATTTTTATCCAAATTTAAAATTCGCTACACATTTTTCAGATAAATTATATATATATTTTACATAATTCAACTCTATTATATATACGATGTTTAACATAAATAAAAAGATATCAGATATTATCATCCACTATTAAAGTGTTAAGTATAATAAGGGGGTAAGGGGAAATTTCAAATAAGAGGGGTCAACGCCCTCTTGAAAACCATGACCAGTTGAAATAAGAGGGGTTCTACTGTATAACTTTGGAGAAAGCAAATCTATAACTTAGGATAGATATATAACTTTGGGCTGTATAACTTAGGGCGGGGACCACTATAAGTCTATATATTTAGAAAAATCAATTTATCATCAGAAGATTGAAAGAGATTTTATCTATTGAAAATAGAGATATTATTAATTTATCAGATGTTAATTGCTTTATTCAAACAAATTGTCCTGGAAACTACTTCAGAACAACATTGTACAATATGTTTTAAAATATTATGAATGTATTTCCTTGTACATTTGTTAATCCAAAAAGAATTGAATTTTTTACAAACTATTCCACTTGAGGAAAATTTACTACGGATAAGATTTTATGATAATATTATGAATATACTTGTTACATTTCTGTAGTCGCTAGGAAAAACCAGGTAATTTCATTTTTGGGAAACATGAGAAAAATGCAATTAAAGATTCACATTTGCATTTAAGGGCTGCCTAAATATGATTTTTATTATATGCAGATTTAAAATAAAAACGCTAAAAAAATTCAAAGAATGTTGCATAATTCCATCTAATTCCTTCCTTAAAATACATTTTCAATAAGTTTAGATCCATGTTATTTTATAATTGTTTTCTGTTTTCTAAAAGACAGTATATTAGTTTGTAAGCTTTATAGTATTAGTTATATACTTTTGTATTTATGGTCAGGCTGCAAAGCAGCAGATATTTTGCGAGCCTCGCCAATTGTTATGTACTGATTAGCAATAAAGTCGTTTATTATTATTATTATTATATCCTGATAATGAATCTACATTATATAATAACTTTCTATTATAAAATAATTTTTATAATAATGAACAAAGCTATTTTTGATATTTAAATAATATGGACCATAAATATGCAAATTTTATTTATTCTCTTACGAAAATGTATTGTACGATGGCCGTTCATTATTTAATTACAATAATAGTATCCCATTCCTAGTACTATGTAATTAACAGTCAATAACTACACAGAAAAAAATAAGTCTTAAAATTGTTACATCTTAAATTCATCATTAGGTAAGGCTTAATTTCAGTTCAAAATTGAGTTAATTTTCTTAAATTCAGTTAATATTTAGTCTTAAAGTCTTACTTTTAGACAACAAAACTGACTTTCAGCCAATATTTTGGTTTGAAATAAGATTCGTCTAACTTAGATGCCATAAACTCGTTAAATCTTATTTTAAGCCAAAATATCATCTAAAAGTCAGTTTTGCTCATAAAGTAAGACTTTAAGCCAAAACACTGACTGAATTTAAGAAAATTAATGCAATTTCAGGCTTAAATTAAGCCTCACCTGATGAATTTAAGATGTAAAAATTTTAAGACTTATTTTTTTCTGTGTAGTACTTTACATAGTTAATTCAAATTTGTATATCTTTTCGGAAGGATTAAACGAATATATGTTAATTACACAGTAAACCAAATTATTATGTAGTAATTTAACATAGTTAACACTACATTATATATTTAAAATGACCACAGTTCAATTTAAATGTACATCATAATTATTTTGTATAAAACTTAAATAATGACTACTAATTGCAAATAAAATAAGGCAAAATGATAAGCAACATCGAAATCGACTTCTCTATGTTCCCACATCCACTTTAAAGATAGTTTTAAGTAACATTTAAAGTAATACAGATAAAAAAATATGTTTGTACACATGAACTTATGTGTTCTTTCTTTTTCACAAACTTATACAAATATTATTGTTACAAAAGGATTCATTTTACTGTTATATGTTTATATAATATTTATATCTGTAATATATAATCGTCTTTCAAAATGCTGATTAATTTGTAACATTATCTGCAATTATCTAATCTACTATCTAAAAGTGGGTAATTATGATAATTTTCAAACACTCATCCATATCTACATGTTTGTCTTGTAAAGACAAAATCAAAGAGGAATTGATGATACAAAATTATAGTAATCTTCAGTTAAGAGCTAATTCCTAAAACAAATTTTTCATAATTTATCTTTAATTCAGCATAATTAGTATGTATACTTCTTCATAGAAAAACAAAACTTTTATACTGCAAAGATAATGAAGACAAAATTATAATAATTAAAAAGAAATTTTACAATTTTCCTGTCATTATCAACTGTTTGATGTAATTTTCATCGATTCAGTACAGATTGCTGTTTTTCCTATTCATGTATTCGTGACGATTGCATAATAGGCTAAAATAAATTACAGTACATTAGATTGCATTGCATCGAATATGTACAAACATTGAATGCAGATCAGATGCATTATTTAGTTATTATTTTACATTACTAAGCATGTAAATTCATTATTGAAGATTTTGATTACCAAACTTTTCAATTTTTAAATCAGTCTGAATACAAGGAAATAAATAAACAAATACTGTAAGAGACAAGTTAATTCAGAATGAAATTTCAATTTTTTACATTCCTGAAATTCAAAACGTTCAATGAATAATTTACTACAGACTTTGCAGTAATAACATAATCAAATAAATAAAGGTATAATTTCATTTTTTCACCATTAAACTTATTAAATTTCTAACTTCCTAATGTTCTAATGGTGATTTTATTACAATTTCATTGCCATGATACCCTGAGAAAATGTTCAGAACTTCAGGTACATAACTATTTTTTAATTATGAAGTAATTATTTTTTGTAATAAATTGATTAACTATAAATATTTGTCAAGTTAACTAAAATTAATGTTATATATCCGAATGTTTTTAAATTATTTAAATTTTTAACACAGAACTTCATAATTCGTTTTTAATATATTGTGGCGCATTATACGCTAATGACTTGTTCTATGAGTGCAATACACAATTTAGGAGCCTTTGTAGCATAAGGTATCCTTTCGCTTTTTAATTGGTTAATATCATACCTCGGGTGTATACTGGACTTATTACTACACTTCTACATTCCGAACCAAATTGAGTTGGACCCATTTTCACCATATTGATAATTACGGGTGTAAGAATGAGAAAGAGATTAAATATTTGTACATTGGATATAGTTAGGGTACTACTTTATTGACTTTACTTTTCTGTATTCCTTATTAAATATGACTTTATAGCTATTTAACTAGTTGAATATTGAGGCTGTAATATATACGACATACAATGACACACATACGACAATTCTATATTTTTCTCTGTAAAAAAATTATTAATACAATTGAAAATATTTAGTTTTAACCAAATTATTTATTGCTTTACTGAATAAATCATATAAATAAAAGGTTTATCTGAAAATTGTGATTGGTACATGTTTTTTTTTTTATTTTGATTTGATAATTAATAGTCGCCAGGTAAAACTGGAAGAACCAAATCTCAAACTTTTTAATCCATAATTTAAAGCCATTTAAAGCTAATTTTAAATACCTATTGTCAAATTTCTCATTATATAAACATAAAAAATAAAAATTAATTAAATAATTTTTTCTAATTTTAATTTTCTTTTTAAACTCGATTTACATTTTTTATGGCATTTTGTCTTGCCTTTAAAATCCGTAAAACGATGTAAATTTTTTACAATTTTTTACAATTTTTTAAAATAATATTTAAAAAAAAAAAAACGAAGCGAACTCGCGAGATTTGCTGCGGCGGGACTTGAACGCGGGACTGATTTGCGGTAGATTGCTTCGCTGCTAGCTACGCCGTGTTATTAGAAATAACTTCAGAAGAAAAATAAACTGAAAAATTTAGTTTAATTTATTTAATTCCGTTTTTAATCACCTTCAAAATTAGTCAAAGTTCTAAAGAACTATCTTAACCCATTAACGACCAAGCTGACGAGATTTTTAGCTCATTTTCAAAGCTCTCTAGCAAATGGAAAAATGAAAATATCATAATGAAACCAACTTATTTGACTACTTTTGAGTATGCTCTATCGATTTATGGGGTCAAAATTGAGTTTCCTTGCCGCAGAAAAACAATATGGCGGATTTTATCTGAAATAGTACCGAAAAATCGGAAAATTTTTGTTTTGGTAATTTTTTTGAAGTAGATAATGGATGGCGATCCATTTCAAACTATGGACAAAGTTGGACAAATAAGTTGCAGTTTAAGGGGAAAATGTTTTTATTCAGCTCATGCTGTACTAATTGTAAATCATAAGTTCCGGATTTCATTAATTTTTTCTTAAGAATCATCGAAATCATTCACAAAACGACCAAGAACACTTTTTCACGGGAATTTTACATAGAATGTAATACGATTTTGTTCATCCGGAAATAATGTAATTTTCAATATTCTACCCGTCATATTGGATCTGCCATTTTGAATTTTGAAAATTACTCATTATATTTCGATTCCATATAATCCAAAACACGAAAAAATGCAATAAAACAAAGCACCAAAAGATTTACCGATGAGGCATGTGAAAAATTACATTGTTTTTTTCATTTATAGGACCGCCATATCGAATCCGCCATTATTAACATCGTAAAATATATCAAAGAGTCACTAGGGATATTTAATAAATGGAAATTTTACATTTTCAGATTACAATTTTGATTAATATCAATTTATTTCAGAAGTATTTAGGAAAAATACGTATTTTTAGAAATTTCACACTTTTTCACCATTTTTAATAGGATAAACTGAATGGAGCTGAATAAAAACATTTTCCCCTTAAACTGCAACTTATTTGTCCACCTTTGTCCATAGTTTGGAATGGATCGCCATCCATTATCTACTTCAAAAAAATTGCCGAAAACAAAAATTTTCCGATTTTTTGGTACTATTTCAGATAAAATCCGCCATATTGTTTTTCTGCGGCAAGGAAACTCAATTTTGACCCCATAAATCGATAGAGCATACTCAAAAATAGTAAAATAAGTTGGTTTCATTATGGTATTTTCATTTTTCGATTTGCTAGAGAGCTTTGAAAATGAGCTAAAAATCTCGTCAGCTTGGTCATTAACGGGTTAAAATGAGACTATTAGTAATTTGTATTTTCTACTAAAATTGTTGGCATAAAAGCAAATGCTTAGAAAAAAGATCAACCTAAAAATAGACTGGTTTTCTTTAAAAAACTGCTGTTCTTTTACGATTTTTTAAAATAATTGCATATTTTCTAAATTTAGAAAGATATAAACAGCTGCTAGTTTATTCGAGTATCCGGAAAGGGATTACAAGGATAAAATTTCTGGTGAAGAAAACGAAGATAAATTTCCAAGATCGTTTATTTTGATTATGTCACAATTTTCAATAATTGGCAGAATTATCTATAAGACGCGACTACATAACAAATCACGTGACAAACAGGAAGTGACAATGTCCGCATGTGTAACATCTCACTCGATGTCTGTGAGAATCGATCATTCCCTTTAGTAAACAACACAGGCAGAAGTTGACCTAAAAATAAATTATGTAAGTCAATAATTTTGTAACGCTTAAAAAATGCACACACGTTGTTTTAAAGGGAAAATATGCAAATGTCTGCCAAACACAGCGCCTACATGTTTTCGTACGTTGCATACGTTTATTTCAATATATTTTTTTCTTGAATGCAAATGACATAAGTCAATACGCGAACGTAAATGACACGAGGCATGAATATGCGAATTGAGGAATCATTAAATGATGCACGCAATGAGGAATCCCATTAAGATTTGCGTCGGTACAAAGGTCACGTGTCCTATTATAAAGTTCGGCTTCTCGCATGCCCATCCGTTATCGGCAAACAATGATAAGTATTCCAATCTTTTAAATTTTCAATTTGCAATTTTCACGGGGTCAATTTTGCATTGTAATAATACTGACCCTGTTTAATTGTAGCTTTTATTACAATGATTTTTAAGAAGCTTATCAATCGTTTTCTATTGCTGACATTTTGAAGTTTAATGTGATATTTTACGTTGTAAAGTTGTCAGCAGTGAAGGTCCTGAAGTAATGATGTCACCGGCTGAAATCAGCGGTTTTGCGGTTCATTGCGCTAAAAACTCAGCGTCATGAATGGACGTCTTTAAATGGAAGAAGAATCTTATTTCGACCTCGCGTAGAAATATTAACACAACACAACATTTTATAAATAAATCAGGGAAATGGTTTTGAAAATTCGCATACTTTTATGTTACCAAAATAACAGAATTTTATTAAATTTTGTAACAGAAAGAAACATTACGTAACATTACCAGAAATACAATAAGGAATCGGAGAACCAACTTGACATTAGTTTGGCTTGTAGCCACCAGGCGCGATTATGACGCTCGCAGCCCTACAACTTTCTCGTTGTAGAAGTGGGATTTCATTCGGCCATAAAAGATTCTTCGGTCATGCACCAGTAGGAAGGATATAAAGCGTGTCGAAAGTTGTCAAATTATATGACGTTGATTCTTATGAATGACAATATATGAAATAATTTTCTTTAATTGCTGGACATTTCATTAAATATAATAATATCTTGTATACACTTCATTTGAGTAATTTTTAATATAAACATCCAATAATTATGCACATATGTAAAACATATTATTAAATGTAAATTAACCGATAGTCAAGACAATTTTTACTCCCCTTATATTTTCCTGTTACGGTAAATAAAATTTACTAAACTGACACAGAATTTGTTGATTATGTAACTAAATATTTTTATTGTAATCGTTTCGGGAATTGCTAAAGCGTAACAGAATTTGTTTGAAACGGTCACAGTAAAAAACAGTTACATTTTCAGAAAATTCCCATGAAAATTTCTAACAGTATACGAATAATTATTCTAAAAACATTGTATGAGTATGAGTATGAAATCATTTATTACACAGTCTGAAAATTTTTTCTTGAATGCAAATGACATAAGTCAATACGCGAACGTAAATGACACGAGGCATGAATATGCGAATTGAGGAATCATTAAATGATGCACGCAATGAGGAATCCCATTAAGATTTGCGTCTTAATCATTAAATGATGCACGCAATGAGGAATCCCAAAAACATTTCCGACGTATTTTTTTACGCTGAACACGAATCTGAAGACGAAAAATGTCTATCACGTCATGATTTTGAGCAAAGTTGGGACAAAAACACCAAAAAACGTGTTTTTTAATAATAATTTTCTCAAAAGCCTGACGTGCAACAGATCTGAATTTGTGCTCAAATTAAAGCTTGATTCTTCCCCTACAAAAATCATATACGATAGTTTAAAAAGAAACTTCATAGTTTTGAACAAAAAAATGGTTTTACTATTCCTAGTGACTATGTGAAAATGCAAATTATTTAACTACATTGAGCAGAGCTCATACAAACCACTACTTGACTGTTTTCGGGGTTGGTGTTTAAGAATCCAGTGTAGCTTTTATAAAATTCAAAATGGCGGATCCAAGATGGCGGACGTAAAAATAAAAAATTTAAATTAACCTCATGAAAATCAGTACTCGGAGTTTTTTTGAGTCGCTGATGACGAATCCAATGTTAGTTTCACAAAATTTAAAATAGCGAATCCAAAATGGCGGCCGCAAAATAAAAAAATATACTTAGGATCTTAAAATCATCACTTCATGGTTTTTTTTTGTTCGCCATTAGTAATACCAGCGGTTGTTCGATTTTGTTTGCATTTTCATCATACTCACTAGAAATAGCAAGGTTAAAACCATTTTTTTTCAAAACTATGAAATTTTTTTTAAAACTATCTTATGATTTTTGTAGGGGAAGAACCAAGCTTTAATTTAAGCATAAATTCAAGCCTGTAGCACGTCAGGTTTCAGAGAAAATTAGGGGTAAAAACACCCCAAAAAGGCGTTTTTTGGTGTCTTTACCCCCACTTTTCTCTAAATCATGACGTGATAGGCATTTTTCGACTTCAGATTCGTGTTCAGCACACAAAGATACGTCGAAAATCACTCTGATATTTAAAAAAATATCCGTGCAGACCTGTATTATTGTCCTGGACATCAGAGTCCGTGGACAAACAAGTAATTACAAAATCGTTTTACAAAAAAGTACTTAAAAAATAAACCTAACTTAGAGTCTCGCTCACCAAATGGTGGGTTTTACATGTATAACAAAATTAAAAATAGAAATTCCTAAACGAGCCCTAAATTAACCTAAATTAACAATGGGTTAGCGAAATTACTATAAAAGATACACTTTGAGTTCGGTTAAGAGGTGCTAAACACGCGTACATAAGCATAGAGAAAAGTGTTATGTAAACCCGGATACCTTAGACACCATTCGAAGGTTAAAGCGTATGTAACTAAAATAAGCTAAAATAGATTCTCGCATTGCCGCAAATACTGTAAAAGCGCTGTTTTAAAGTTGTAATCAATACATGACAAATAAAAATATTTTTTAAATTCAAAAGTCAGTAATCTTTCGAATGAGTTCATATTAGAACGATGCATATTTATTTACTTCTTTCCCTTTGTTTACAATTTATAAATATGTCGTCAATACCAAGAAATTTTACTTGATTATTTATTTATTCTCTTTGTTTGTAAAGAATTCGTCTCTAACCGCTTGCGACTTTACCGCTTGATTTTTCACGCCACCTAGTGGGAAATTATGTCGTTCATGTCTGTCAGTCCATATTTCTTTGTCCCTGTACGTATATACACTTAGGGGCTGTACTTAAATTACGTAACGCCGAGGGGGGGGGGGGGGGCCAGAATACCAAAAAATTGCGTTACGTAATTTAAGTACAGCCCCTGATAGGGGCACCTAAAGAATATGTATGTGTGTAAAACACGAACCGAAAATACCCGATGCTTTCCGTGAACTAACGATCTCGTGCAGAATTTATTGAAGCATTCAGGACGCTTCACATGTTAGTTTCGCCATTTTTTGCGCTCAATTAGGAGAAAATCTGAAAAAAATTTAAAAAGCACATTGTTATATTCGAATACAAAGTGCCATTTAAACAGTGTAAAGAAAACAAAAATTTACGAAAAATACAAGCATCAAGTATATAATTTACATAATTAACTTATCGAAAAATATAAAATGTTAACAAACGTTTTCAACGATAAAATAGGTCAAATTGTTTTATCTTGATTATTAAAAAAAAAATTCAATTATACAAGATTAATTTTCCTAAAATTCTCTCAATAAAATTAGATAAAAATGTTGTATCAATAGAAAATAACTGATAAAATAATGCATTTGATGATATTTTCGTAGGTATCGAAGACGATATCGCACGTTATTTTAATGTAATTGTTTTTTTAACAATAATTATGCTTAAAATAACGAAAATTTACGATAATATATTTAATTGATATTTCATAATTAGCGGATAATAGAACATCTGAGAGGTTAGTGTCATTACTAACAGTTACCTTAATTGCAGTGTCGTAACATTGGAATAAATCACATTATTTCCATCTGTCTTTATGTATTTCTTATTGTCACTAATGCCATTAATTTTGATCTGCCAATATGCAGAAGAAAACAATACTCAGTAAATTTCGTAACATTAGTAGTCACAACTACTTCTAAACAACTGTGTATAGTTCCCTCTTAGTTGTATTAGTTTTGAAGTAGTTAAAATAACCCCTATTGTTTTTACATTCATTATGGGAGTAAGAATAATGTATACAGAGTCCCGGTATATTTGCGTCTCGTTATATTTGGGTCCCAGCATATTTGCCTGGTTCCGTCTCGTTATATTTTCCTGTTGCCACTCTCTTTTTCCCCCACCTTGCGGGCTGGGGCCTCAGGAAGGGGTTGCTGTGACGCGATTGAGGGGAATGGAAGAAATGACGCTCTCCTTCTTTCGGTAAATATAACGAAACGATGGGAGGGGGATGGCGAGGAACAGAGTGAATAAATATACCGAGACTCTTCTGTAAATTGTCGTATGTTTATACTTTAATTTTGCTAACGATTCTGCAGAGCATTATACTAGAAGTTCCTAATTCAAGTCCAGGCGGATTGATTTCTTGAGTTCAGTTTTTTAAATGCAATATATGATTTTAAAAAATTGTTTACTGTTGAAATAGGATTACTCTATATAATAGGTTACAAATTAGAAATTAAAATACATGTCTTCTTAATTCAAGCAATTACGCAAGTCAGTTATCGTTAGTTCCGTAGAATTTTTAAATTACGATAACGTAAGTAAGTGTGTTTCCATAAATATTTCTTTTAAATCACTACGATAATAGGTTATGTGTAGTGTAACATGCTTATGTGTAACGTGTATGTTTTATCTAATCGTGAAGAGGTGCGTCAAAGTACAGCCTGCAGTATCAGTAGCGCGATTGCACGTACAAAATTCTATACGATGAAGGTAGCAAGTGACAATTTTGTCGTTTGCAATTAAATGTCACGTTTAAAAATTGTCGTTATTAATCTTAATTATATTTTTTTTACCTAGAGATAATACGCACAAATTATATACAATTTTTCAGGTTTCAATGCAATGTACCATCTCACGTGTGCGTCATATTTGACACGTGTTTGTCGTCGAAATCGATTGACATTCTCAACGTCTCCATTTCTGCGTGTCATTATAATTTCCAAGATTGAAGTGTATACACATTAGATTGTATATATAATGAATATTATACTCTGTGCCAATATTTTGATGAAAAAAAATAGGAAAGTTTACTAAATTAATAGTAATTATGAAGATAAATACTTTCATGTCTTCGAAACTATAGTCAGAATAGTAAATTTTCTTATACAACTTTTAGTCACGCATAAACAGCAGAACTAAAAATTAAAAAAATATAGTTTAAAATTAAGTAAATGACTTGAGTAATAATTACTACATATGAATGCCAGAGATTCAAAGACAAATGTTTGTTGAAAAAGTTTTCACTTGTCATAATAGTAAATAAAGACAAATTTATTATTTTCAATTACACAATGAATTTACCGCTCTTTTCGATCCCTGGTTCAAAAATAGTTGGGCCCATTAAGAAAAATATTTTGACCCTCAAATGACCCCTAATCTTTTCGACTTTCAAGGTCGCCCACTAGAATTACTGTAAGTTATGTAACATTTTTCCAAACATTGCGATCCCGTCGAGATATTTTGTCGTAACGAGCGTCTGGAACTTTCCCTTTGAAATGACCTTGACGTTGAACTCTAGATCAAGGTCATATTCGGACGTGAAACGTTCCGCTCTTTTCAAATGTGATAAAAAAATAATGGTTCGCATTTAAAAAAATTAAATTGACCTTTAAATGACCTTCACATTTACAATTTAGGTCAAATTTGATATCACCATTAAATAGTCAGAGGGAAAAATACTAAAATTTATGCCTGAAACATGTTTTCTGAAAATGATTTCCTTTCAAAATAGGTCACCCTGTATGTACGTCTATTTATTTGTACATTAATTTTATAGTAATAATAAATTTGTTATTTGTTGATGAATAATCTGAAAATGTTAGTGTATAGAGGATTATTTAAGGGTTATTTGGTCTTTTTCGAGAATTTGCAAACTTTACGATTGGCGTCGACCACATTGGGGCCACTATTTTGAATTTTGAAATTTCAACTTCTAATACTTAATCATCAAGTCCAAAAACGCAAACTAAGTGAAAATCCAATTAAAATTATTCTAACAATGTATTTACTGATTTTGTAATAACTTTTTTGGAGTCGAAAGTATTAGAACATTCTCATTTTTTTGTCAAAATATTACTGAAATATTGAAAGTAGATTCAGTTGCACAAATGTACAATACAACAAAGCAAAATGTATTTTTCCTACTGCCAAAAATACCAGAAGAAATGTGGTGTTTTTTCTTAGTTTACTTCTCGTAAATTAAACATTTTCCATTATATTGTGTTTATCCTAAAAACTTTCCGTAAACGATTTTAAATAGTCAATAAACATGGACGGAGATTATTAGTGCTGTATGCAAATACTAATTATCTTCTAATGTTACTAGTAATTAAATAAATTTAAATTTAAAAAAAAAGAACCCGAAATGAATATCTTATTACACTTTCTCAAATTATTTAATTTAACAAATGGATTTTATATTACAATTTTAAGTACTTGACTATTGTTGTTCAAGTGTAGCAAGAACTATAAAAAAACAATCGACTAGTGATTACAACGACTTATTAAAAAAGATGTTGCGTATTAAAAACGTGGAGATATTCAAATTTGAATTAATATATTTTAATGACTAGCTCGGTACTTATAAAGTGGTTTTAATATATACGCCCCTTTTTTAGATAAAAGTGAAACTGGTGGGGATTTAGGCGGGGGGAAATGGAATCTTTTCTTTACGTTCAGTTTAAGGTTTGATGTGACAAGTGTTCATTCAGTGTGGTTTAAGAGCTGAGCGACAACGCTTGTCGAAGGGTCGTTCTTAATCGGTATGTGTGCAGTGTTATACACAAACACAAATAGAAATTTGGATTTTAAAAAATTTGTTTAGTTTAGAAAGTGTTAGCCATTATTAAACAAAGTGTATTTTCATTGTTATTTCATTTAATTTGCTCATTGATTTCGGCAGTGCATGAATGTGGTTTTTTGAGGAAAGCGAAATTTGAATTTGTGAATGTAGAATTTTCTGAAAAATTCTTTTCATTGTTTTGGGTATAATCTTACCTAGTTTAAGACAATACTGCCTTAACTTCCTAGCCAATCTTCATAGTGTTTTAGCGCCTACAATTCAGAATAACAAATTTTAAAAATCGAAGGATAGATTTGGAATATTTGTAAAAAATAGTTTTAATGGTTTGCTTGCAGGTACAAAGACGTAATATACACAGGGTATTGAGCAATAAAGCTAAAAAACGCTAGTCCAACATGGATTACCGTGAGGTGACTTTGCCAAATGTGCACAACTACTCGTACATGTTCAATTTTGAGGAAAAATTTCGACACCAAGACACGAGGGTATGGATGACCGAACATTGGACGAACGGATTTTACTATTGCGGTATATACATGATACTGATCTTTGGAGGACAACATTTTATGGCCAGTAGGCCAAAATTCGAACTTCGTGGTGTTCTTAGTTTATGGAATACATTACTTGCCACCTTTTCGATCATTGGATTTACAAGAACTGCACCTGAACTCGTTCACACGCTGAGGCATTATGGACTTTATCATAGTGTTTGCATACCAAGGTATGTTCAAGTAAATATTATTTAATAGAAATTAAAACAAAGTGCAACAAATGATGTGCGAAAAGGGATAAATGCCGATGAAAACTGGTGGTACATATTTAAGTTTAAAAATGAACTATTATGAGATTAGCATTACTACAAATCTTCATGTCGTCGATCGTTAAACTATATTTGTCATAAAAAATGACAAATTATATCTTAAAGACGACATGTTGGAGTCTCCGATATTATTATTGTTTTTTTTTTATTATTAGCATGAGGGGGTGCCCCTTGAGCTAATCTAGAAAAAAATACAATAGTATAAAATGTTCAGTACGTAAATTTGCATTTATAAACGGAGCGCAGTAACTAACTTAATAAGTAACAATAAACCCATAATATATCGTCAAACAAATAAAACATAGTGTACGGAAAAACGAAGACAATAAACAATAATAGAAGTAATAACAAACAAATATTTCTTCCTGCGATTTCAATGGAGAAAATAAAAAAATTGGTTTTTAAAGCTTAGAATAGTTTGGCAGTTTTTTATATAGTTAATTATAGTGGTCCATAACCTAGAGGACGTTACCAGAAATGACTTACAATTAGAGTATGTTTCGGATGATGATTCGGATCAGTGATGGCAGTACGCCAGACATATTTTTCAAAAAGATAGTAGGGTGTCTTAGTTTTCATTAGGAGATAAGTTATTGGATCAATAAAATAGAGGAGTCGAAGGTCAAACTAAACCACCCCAAATTAACGTGATAAAAGGTTATATGCTCATCTCGGAGATTGAAGATGAACCGGATACCAGAGTTTAGCATATTAGAAAAATGAGATGATAAAAATTACGTGATTTACTACAATCACCAGTGTTGCTTTTTTTGAATGTCAAAATACACGATTTTTTCGAAGAAAAATACACTTTTTTCGAAAAAATGATCGTAATTTATTTCTTTGAAATGACTAATTCGGTTCATGGTATTTGAAAAATCACGACCAAAAAAAAACCGTAGAGAGAAAAATATGGTACCGGACGACATCTTTTATGACACCCAAACGAAGTAAAATCTATTTATTTACAATATGGAGATTCTAAACCAAAATTTTTTACGACAATCGGAGATATTTTCATTGCTGGCAGAGATCGTTACTTTTGCTATCAATCATCGTAAAACTCAACTTTAAGTGTGACCAACATTCAATTTGCATGGTAAAAAAGTAAATGGTAATTTTTATAGGCATCTGGAATACAAAAAAATATAATATAAATTATTTAAAGCAATAAACTACACTTTTTTGCCAGCGCAAGTACAATTTAATTTATTACAATGCTCCAGAGAGTTCAACTTCCTTTATAATACGTAACAGACATTTTTCCGAGTTTAGGAAATAATCCAAGTAAATTTTGATTGAAAAGTTTGCAATTACAAAAATGATCTGCTAAGTGGAACTTGGCAGATCATTCGTATGGAACAAAAATTTTAAATCCGTTATATCGAATTTACATCAGAGTTCTGGTTTCTTGCAGATGTTTCTGGAAGTTCCTAATACTTTTTAACGATAGTTCTCAAGATTATCAATTTTCAAATAAATTTTATTGTTGATGAAAATAACATAAATTAGAATTGTGACATGCTGACTTGTATGCAACATTTTATGTATCCTACAAGTCATAAAATATAGTTTCTGATATCCTGAACATAATTCCGAACAGTTCCCGACATTTTAGATTTTTAAACAATTTTGATTGTTTTAAACAATTACAAAAATCTGAAAATTGTGATATGCTGATATCTACGTAAGAGTTCTATATCGTTTAGGGTTCTTAAAACAAAATTTAATTCCGAACATTTTGTGTTTGACGTTTTCATACTTCAAGATAATATAAAGCAGAACTTTTAGTGTCATTTCAATTTATTAATACTCCAAAAGAAAGAAAAGGAGGGCTTCCAGCTAAATCTTCAATAACAGCCAAATATTATAATAATTTGAATAAATATTTTATATATATTTCTATTCAAGCAAATACTCAATTATTTTGAATAAATACTTTAGCAAATATTTTGTTGAAAATGCTAATTTTTTGTTTTAAAGTATGAATTGAAAAGAAAAATATTTCAAATGAATTACAAATATACACTCGGGATAAAGCGAACAGCAGTAGTTGTTAACGTATTTGAGAGTAACTCTTGACATCTTTAAGCAAAATAGATTTTTATTTCACGTAAAGCCGAGTAGGCTCCACTAGTGCTTGAAAACTTTCGCGGTTGAATGAATGAATTTTAAAGTTACTAAAAAAAATATTCGTGAGGATATTTCGTTCTTATTAAATTTCGTACACCAGTGTTTGATGTATTTGGTTTTGTAATATGAAATAAATTAATTTTTAATAACCAATTATTGGCCAATTTAACTGCGTTTATTTTAAATCACGAATTTTGAAAATATAAATTAATTTCTCTACAGAATCATAATATCTAGACTGAGAATTACATTTTGAACAAAAATAAAATTGTCCTAAATATTTGTACAGCACTTCACGATATTATGATATAACTAACCATAAAAATTATGGCTTATGTAAACAGTGAAATTGCTTGAAGCATTTGTTTTCGTCAGTTTTTGTTTGAGGTCGTGAGTGGTTCAACCGATTCTATGTTGTACCAATAACCGGTTTTTTGTTATTAGATCTCCATTTAAATGAAAATGAAAAATAATAAAAACAAACTTAATTGTATTTTACTCAAGGTTAATACGTACTACACTGAAAATTGAAATGAAGGCGTAATAATGATCACAATATGAACTGCTTTTTCTAATAATTCGAAATATTAGTTCCGCGATAGAAAAAATTATACTTAAAATTGAAAACAGGCAGCAAATAAGATTAAAGATTTTGTTAAATAGACAAAAAAAAGGCGAACAAAAAACAGAGAATGCATGATGGATAATCTTGTAACGTTGGTTTTTATCCTTTACACTGCGAAACGTATTCTATGAATTATCGAAAAACTACCCAATTTCCGAACGCATTACATCATTATTTATATTACGTAATATAAATATGATAATTACTCATCAGAGACATGCTTCCAATTGAATTAGGCAATCGCTAATCGCAGAACATTTTTGAAAACATATAGGTTAACTGGAAATCAACAAAACTTTCGACCAATACGTCGAATGTCTTTTGTATTTACACTTTGAATTCCGTTCGAGATGTAAACAAACACCTTTCTTTGACGACTGTCTTTATCACACATTGAACCTGTACTTTGACCGTGTCCTAAATTTCTCAAAGGTTATTAACATATTGAGGTTTAACCTTGTTTCTGAAAACGTTACTAGCTTGCGGGAAATCGTCAGGCATCAGAGACATCTACCTGCCGAGTCATGAAAACGCATTAAAACATTAAAATTTGTTCTAAGTCGGGTTACATAAAACTTGTAGCGTTTATTTTGTCTACTTAAAATCAGGGAAATAAAATTTATATGTTTATTTATAATAAAATACAAAAAATTGTAATTTCTGACAAACGATTGACCCAACAAATTAGTAGTTAGGCATTCAAACCACTTTGTGTTACTATTTTGGGCCAGCCTACAAATAAGTAGTTTTATATTTAAAACATTTTAAATACAGCGATGTTGTACATTGTATGCAAATAAATCCAATATTGTCAATGCTTTTTTTTCTATCAAAATAGTGATTAACTTTCTTCAACCAGTTATTTAAATCCATGTCTTTAAGCACTTTATTTTAATTTATTAAGCCTATGTTTTCTGTCGAATATTTTTCTCGTGTTCAATAGTCGATGTATAAACATCGTGGTATTATAGAGCTGTACCTTTTCATTAAATTAATATATATAAAATTAAAAGTTAGTCAAATTACTCCATTCTAGTTAAATTTGAATATTTTCTTTAGTTATCAATAAAATGTGAAGTGTGAAGTAACAAATTAGGTATAAATAGTATATTAATAAAAAATTGTTGGTTTGCGAACGAGAAGTAATTGTAACAAGTTTATACTCGGAGGAAATAATAATAGACTAAATTTATTTGGTGAAAGCATAAATAAACACAACGCGTCATAATATTGTAGCACAAATGTGAATTGCAGTTTTATGTCAGACATACGTATGTACACCCCTCTTTAATTCCTATCTTAAACGTTCTATTAACCTGAATTGTTTATATTCTCATGAGCGCGTTGTCTTGCAGAACAAAAGAGACTTGGTTATATGTTTCCAACACTGTTTCCGACTTCATTACCCTCATAAATGGTTAAAAACGTGTAATGAAAGAAAAATAAGCAGAAGGATGTTTATTGCTTTTAAAAATTTTAAATATTCCTGATTTTAATATTTCATAATGGAATTACTCAGGTTGTAATTGAATATATAATTAATTTATATAAGACGACCGCATCGTTTACCATAAAGTATAATTATTTTCTTTAATGCTCACAAACTTTGTTTTCGTAAATAATAAAACGTTTTATTTCACTAAAATCCTCTGTCTAAAATATTTTGGAAATCCTGTTTTAATTTTCGAAAATAGTACTATAACATTGTATATACGTATTCATGGTAACGAAACGCTAAAAGATATTTGAAGAAGAAAGTTCCGCTATCATTGATATACAATTCAATTCATGCGAGACCTGATAATGACGAATTATCTTTACATAATTTAATGCAGACATCGCCGCGTTTCCCGGCTCGGTTGAACTGATAAGAAAGGTTGTGTCACTGACACTGAAATGTTCGAATTTCACAGACCTTGAAATTGACGCGTCGTGTGCCGAGTGCTCAAATTCTGACCTCTATCTTATAAACATTCTTTTTATATTTTCAATATTTGCCCATTAAGTTACTGATACTCGGTAATAACAGGATTCGAGAAGGCATTTACATAACCACCTTCCTCGCCTTAAAACTGGTTTCTTCTTTTTCGACGTATCTCTCTTGATTATTAACAGTTTTCGCTTATGTGAACGAAATTGTTACTCATAATCATCATGTATTAGCCAATTTTCGATTTACTTTTCTTATTTATTTTTGACCAAGTCTATAATTGATGTAAGGATTAAAGGTTCTTCAAAACAGTCCTTGTAAAGAAAATCTAAATGTATAAATTGGATATTAAAAATGATTTTGTGGATCAGGAAATTAAAAACTCGGCTGCAGAATGCAGTTCTTTTGCAAAGATGCTGAAAAAATTAGTTATTATTATTATCGAAAATATATATTTTGGAATGTCGTGGTTCAACAAAAACGGAAACCTTTTTATTGTCCGTCAAATGATTTTTCGATATCATATTTGTACTTGTATTGTTAATATCATTCTGTTTGATGTACAACTTCTTTCATTTTATTAATGTTAAGGTTAAAGTAACGGTTAACGGTAAAACTATGTCATTTTTCTGATTTCAGCTTTATAGAGCAAGATCGAGTATGCGGATTTTGGACTTGGATGTTCGTGTTATCGAAGTTGCCGGAATTGGGCGACACCGTGTTCATCGTACTGCGAAAGCAACCACTGATCTTCTTACATTGGTACCATCACATCACGGTACTTTTGTATTCTTGGTTCTCGTATACCGAGTACACTGCCTCAGCCAGATGGTTCGTCGTAATGAACTATTTCGTTCATTCCATTATGTACTCCTATTACGCTTTGAAGGCGATGCGTTATTCGCCGCCGAAAGCTATATCGATGGTGATCACGGCACTTCAGCTAACGCAGATGATCATCGGCTGCGCGATAAACATATGGGCCTATCAGTACCTCGAGACCGGTCAAGTGGAGTGCCACATCTCCAGGGTGAACATCAAGTTCAGTCTGACGATGTACTTCAGTTACTTCGTACTCTTTGCAAGATTCTTCCACAAGGCCTACTTCGGCAAAGGTCGCTCCAAGTCGGCGAACAAGCTCTACTCCAACGGAACCACGCACATCTCCGCAGCAGATTACAGCAGCGAGAAACTGAAAGCGAATTAAGCGGAACGGCAAACGGCGAGAACTAAAAAATCGACGAGATCAGTCACGGATGAGTTCGTGAGGTGTCGCCACTTCGTTTAACAGCCCTGGTAACAGCCAAGACGTAGATATTGACTGAAGGTGTCCAATTCGGTAACCGTGTCAACGGCGTCGAGAAGGACGAAGCGGCGCTCGCGACCTACTTCTTCCTCGCCGTTTCTCACGTAGCTGGAAGTAGGGGAGATGCGTTGGGGGGATCGGGGGGGACAGGGGGCAGAATCCGAAACTACTCTAGTGACTGTCGTTAACCAGGGAACAGTAAGTGCCTGAGTAAACGTTTTAGCGCGGATGTGCTCCGTATTCAGATGATAACTAGTAGCTCGTGACTTTGGACACATTCTCAGCAGGCAACCAATTGCAGTCGATGGACAGGTTTGCTTTCGAGGGCATAACCCGAGAGCCGAACTTGAAGCAACGACGAAACCAAAATTGGCTGGGTGTAACAGGCCAATGGTTTTGTTTTTGCTGAATCCAAGTTGACGTTGTAGTTGGTGTATGATCTGTATTGATGCGGGAATAGTATTCATGACAAAGTGGAGGTACGAAGGAAGAATAGCATGCGAAGAACAGCGGAAGTGTTAAAGTCAATCCTACTAGGTATTTCGTAAATCGACATTTTCGCAGTTTTTCAAGTGCCCTTGTCGAGGTTAGCTGATTGTGGACTAGTTCCATTTCGGAATAATTATGGTTAATTGTCGTCCAGCCGACCAACACCAACATAAGCGAACAAAAGGCATTAATGCGAAGATATCGATGAAGCTGAAGTACAGCGACTATTTGTTTTCTTTATTATGTTTCTTACTTTTAGTACTTTTATTTTTGCTAAAAGATTACTTTTAAGCTTCGTGGTCGTTACATTAAGACAAGTGAAACTTTGATTATACCGGGACAAATGTTTACTTGTAAAAAATAAAAAAACAAAGAGAGAAATCCTTGGACTGTGAATGCTTCAACGTCATTGATATCGAATATAATGTATGCGCAAAAACCGTCACAAGGTAAGGAACGAAGCAAACTGCGGGTTGCGCTGGACATCGAGCGAAAATATATTTTGTACGGCACAATTTCAGCGCAAGCTTCAATGTTCAAAGACTGTTCCGACGAGTCTTGTTCGGAACGGCCGGTGCATGTGTACGTTTTTTTTTTTAGATATTTAACCTCGTTTGAGGAAGCGACGTAGATCAATATCGTCCGCGAATGTTTCGAGTGTATCGTTCGAACCGAAATCCCTTATATAGCGACGATTTCGCTTCGGCGGTTAATTGATTGACGATAACGGCTTCAACGGTCGATTAACCGAAACTAATCGTATCGAGGGAGTCGTATCATGAAGACATTTATAAATGCTTTTTGCCTGGAGTACAGTTATGAGGGAGAGACTGCATTTTTTCTAAGATATTGGCGCCTTACGAGTCCAGACAAAACGTACCTTTTTCATTACGAAAAAAAGACGAGAATAGTTACCTTTGGTTTATATTAGTAAGGGGAATAAAAGGTTAGGTATCAGGATCAATCGAGACGCGCTGGTCGCGTTATGAATTTTTCTTGATTATTATAGTCTTTTTTGCGTGGAAACTATGTTTCAAACTACAGCAAGAATAGTTTGTCAACGCACCTCCAATATTTTAATAGTTTTTTTTTCTTACGGGTTGGTTAAAGTGTCGAGTACTTAGCTTAATTTTGTAGAATTTATATTTTCTCATTGCATTACAATAAAACCAAGGTCCCGTGCATAAAAGTTTGATGCATTTTAACGTTTTAATATTTCCTGTATTCTTTTCTTTTTTTTTGAAAGAATCCCGTTTTATGCATTTTGATGTTTGGTCATAAGCCTTTAATGCAAACATCGATAAAATACGTTGAACGTGTTGAGATGTCGGGTTTATTTATTACTCGTTTCGTATAGGAAAATGTATCGAAGTGCTATTTGGAACATCGAAGCTATTGAAGGACAATTGGCAAAAAGAACTCAAAGAAAAGTGCATTTCACAATTGATAAGAGCAGTTTCATGAAAATAAAAGTGGCGATTCAGATATCAATAGTTGAAAAGTGTTTCAAACAGTGTTCGAGTCCGCGTGCTGAATATCGCTCGGCGGAAGTGTGTTCCGTATCAATCCGCACAATTTATAAAACTTTCAATGTTTCGAAGAGATTTCGCGAATGAGCACAAAGGCGATTTTGTTCTCAAACCGATCATCCGCAAATTGTCGCAGGAAAGAAACGAGTCGCATTTACAAACATATATCAACAAGGTCGAGAGCAAGTCTGAGGAAAAACGTTCGATTAATATTCGTGGTCTCGTCGCGATAACAGGCAGTCTTGCGAGGTAAAAGTCGTGGCCTATTTTTGAATGGTAGAGAGATTTGCGTGTTAGGCGGCGAATCGCGTTTGACGTTGGAATGCGCTGACACCGAAGTGCGAAATCAAGAAATTCTCTCACTCAGGTACATAGGATGCCGCGTACGACACACGTGGTTTGTAGAATTTAAGATGACACTGTGCAGTAGCCTCATCTACCGAGGCGAGGATCAGCGTGATAATAAAGCCATTTGACTCCAAACTCGTTATCTTATTTATTTTCCTGTACCTCCCATCATTTATCGGTCTTTCGATAGAATTTTCATGATCTGTCTGGTCGAAGGTTGGTATCAACCTTCAAACAAAAAGTTGCCTGCTGAAGACTCTGAGAATGCCGAAACGAAGGTCAGACTTGATTTCAGCCTTCCAAAAAGTTTTCTGAAAAAGGAAAATGGGTAATGGAAATAGCTAACGATCCATGTGCCTGAAGGACGGTGAACAAAATAATAATTTTTTCTAGTACAAACGCTAAGCTTATTTTGTTAAAGCTAACATTTACAAATATTAGTTTAGCAACAATAATACAACATACATACATAAATAAGTTATTAGGACCTATTTTATTAAAATTTGTCGATTTTGTGGCTCAAGCGGTAGCGTACTGGACTACGAAGTCGTTGGTTGTGAGTTCGATCCCCGTCCGGGAACAATATTTCGAAAACGATTTTCAAGCAGTAGCTCACTATTTGTAAGACGGGCTATGTTTGTTTATGTTTCGCAATATTGTTTATCGGGCGGAAATCGACTTATTACCGCTGCTGTACTTGGTGGAGGTTTCTGCAGTTCCTACATTTCATACACAAATGCGAAGTATAGCGCCATCTTTTCCGGCGATCTGCAGTTTAGATACAGTGGCCCTCCCCTTATTTTAACTTTTCGAGTCAAGGAAGATGGCGGCTTCTTCCCTTATTTTACCGCTTCCCCTCATCCTCACCACTGGCGCAAGCGCAAACAGCAGTCCGCACTCTTTTGAACACTTTCAAATGGCGAATGGTGGGGGAACTCACGAGGAGAAGAAGTTAACATAATGGACGAAAAAATGTTAAAATAAAGGACGCAGTTAAAATAATAGGAATTAAAATCAGGGGAGGGCCACTATATGTTGTAAAGGATGGAAAACTAAGAATCGCTTGTTTTGTACAATATAAAAGGCTACGAAACGGTACCTTCTTCTATATACACACGTTCTCCGAAAGAAAAGTGAAAATCTCCCCCAAAACTAGATATGATTCTAAACAGAAGAGTCTTTTCTACATCTTGGAGAATCTTAAAATTCTATTGAAACGAAGTTACCATTCATTGAATAGGAAAAAAGAAATATAATTCTGAATAAACATTTTAATAAATCATGGAGTTGCAAGGCGGTGCATTGTTAGTAAATCGCTTACAATGGACTTTTCTAAGAAGGGTCTGTCACATTAGTTTTATATATTGGATCCAGCTATAAAGCGAGGAAATGTGAATGGCTTAGTTTGTTTCTTTATCTACAATTTCCAATTTATAAAATTCAAAAGCAGGTCTTGGAAACCTAGTGTTGTGTGAAACATGTGCTATTGGTTCATTTTGCCGTATATTTACTATATTTATAAATAAACACAATTAACTTGTCGAACTGTTGCATTTTTATCTTTAATGTTGTTGAAAAATAGTGAAAGATATTTTTGCTTTTAAAATAAATATCAATATCACATGCATTTCTATTATAGACACAACTCACACATATTGTATTGAATTTCAAATAACCTGTATCTAAATGTCTTATCAATTGTGTATTTTAAGTATTTATTATCGGTGAAAACTTGTTTTACGAGTTTATTATTGTCATTTGTAAACTTATGAGGGACAATTCAATGACTCTGCCTATTAATAGTTTTTTTTCTTTAAAAGGTCGTTTTATAGATTATCATAATTAAGACCTCTTCAGAAGCTCTGGAAGACTTTTATATGAGTTGTAACCTGTACCTGTGTGCACACGGAAATATCGACAATCACTAAAAATTTTTTAAATAAATATGAAGTACATCCTCACAGATGTATAACTGCGAAATAAGAGTACTCTTATTTACGTAGATAATGTTAATTATATTGTCCATGTTTAAAAGTAACGTAATCAACAGTAGTGATTATAATGCAACCGGATGTCTCGTGACTTCTTTTGTTTTTGCAAAGCATGAGGAGTCTTGAACTCTCGTCGACTAATATTAAAATAAAATATGAAATGGTGTTGGAAATGAGGAAGGAAGAGAAAATTAAGTATTCCAATTAGAAAAGTTGACATGATTAAGGAAATTTATTTACGAGAAACAATCGAAGTATGATAAGCAGATATTCAATCCAACTCAACTGAAACTTCCTGTTAAAGAAAAGTATCATTAGCGGAAAAAATCGAATTTCGTTTACAATCCATATATCCGTTTTTAGGTATATGTATTGTAATCTCTTCATTCCTAGAGCTAAATATTAAAATGGCTATTGATGTCTGTCATATATGTATTATTTAAATTATGAAACTTTCTATTCGTGTCGCAACTAAGTTTCTAATAGATATGTGATTCGTAATATTGGATTGAGTGAAATTATGAGTAGCGAATATAATATGCCATTAAAATGAGTCAAGTCATTCTATAGATTACGAAGGCTTTGTGACGTCTAGTTTTAACAATTAAAATGCTTTTTTCCATTACCATAACAGTATAAAGTTATAACATTTTTTGTATCGTTCATTTAATCTTTCGTCCTGTAAGTACCTATTTTTGACGTAACTTTGTTGTAACGCTGTAACTTTTGATCCAAACGTCATAAAATAGCTAAAAACGATAGTTTTGGATCTCCACTTTTGAATTCCGTTTTGGCACAGGCGACATTTTTTACACGGAGAAAAGACGATTCTGATAAATAGCATACATTGTTATGAAAATGAAACTTTTTAATATCTTGTTGGACACGGAAGCTGTTCTGAATTCAAGTTAACCATTAGGACATTTTTCTATCTGGTAGAAAACTGTAAGGAAGAAATTGAAAATAAATAACATTCATGTGCCAATTTTTTACATGACCAATGGCTTTCAATTACATGAAGATGAATAAATAACGAACGGAATTGCAACTAACCCTTTCAGTCGCAGTGGTCGATATATCGACCAGCTTTTGAGGCGATTGAAACACAATATAAAAGTCCATCAGATTTGTTTGAAACTCGTACCACTTCCGCCATATTGGATTTGTATTTTGAACTTTATTAGCACTGGATTCGTAATCAGAGACCCTGAAAATTCCAAATTGACAAGCTTCAACCCCCGAACAACACAAGCCCGTCTCAGGAAGTCCTCAGGAGCTTCCGAGGACCAAAAGCGAACATTTGGACCTCCTCAAGAGCTCCTCGGGACATTCCGAGACGGATTGTATTGTTTAGGAGTGAATCCCAATGATTTTTAATTTTGTCCTCCGCCATTTTTGACCTCCATTTTGAATTCAGCAACTCCAGAATCACTATCTCCAATAATGTTTGTAATATTTTGCCTATTATCCTAATTGCGCGACTAAAAGGGTTAAAAGGAGATGGAATAATGAACTCACAAATGACAATATAAGATATATTAAAAATTAACATTGCAAATTAACGACCGAATATCTGCCGACTAACTTCTTTGACGAAATCAGTTTTTAAGAGCATAAAACGAATGTTCACAAAGTTGAAATGACTATGAAAAAATGACAGCTATTTTTGGACCCCAGTTTTCAAATTCCACATCTTGAAATTTGAAAATAAAAGAAAAAATGTGCTATTTGATAAATAAAGCGTCAAATTTCTCACGATTAAGACAATTCATTTTTTAAAAACTCGATTGCCTTTTGAATATTAAACATGAAATTGCACAAAACAAGTATAAAATGTTTTATCATCGTGTCTGTGTTTTTTATAGGCTGTATGCTAAAGATATTCTTATGAATGTGAAATTACCGTCTGGTTGCATAAATGATGCAAATAGATTAATCCATTATTGAATAACTTATTATTGATTTGCCGCTAATTATCCAGCGGTATAATCTTTGATGAATCACTCGCGCGACGGTTCAGCGACCATATTTATCATCAGTCTGCAATAAAAGTTTTGTAATACATCCGATAATAATTCAGACGCTAAATACTAAATGCGTTCTGACTGAATTAGCAAATTTGTAATCTTTAATGTTCAAAATGATAAACATGATTAAGCGTGTAATTTCATTTACACTGTACTCTCTTAAAATGAATTAGTAGAATTTTACTTGTAAGTCTAATCGAATTAGTTATTTCGGTCTACTGTTGGTAATTTAATAATGTCCTACTAACAATTAATGGAATATAATTATTTACATCGACTGTTTAAATTCATTATATTGTGCAGGAGGTTTGGCGCAGTCGTTTTGGCGCCACTGCTTTCTTTTGTAACTAGTTAGAGGGTTGTTCGTAAATAAACCACGTAACGCTTTTAGGGCATTTTTGACCCCCACCTCTCATACGTAATATCCTGCGGACATAAACCTGCCCCCCCCCCCTCCAACTCCTTGCTCTTGAATATTACGAAACTCTTGAAATGTATATAACATTTTAAATATTTGAGTAAAACAAATGTGACATTTCCTATTTATGGTGACTGGATTTTATTTCCTAAGAAATAATTTCCTCGTCAGAAGTTTCCCGGACAAAATTTCCCTGTAGCCATATTCTTTTAGGCATTATTAGTGATAGGCAGGCTTCTGACTGATTAGGTTAGGTTAGTTTCGTGGCTTTGCCATTACAGTAGACGCTCGATATAAGGACCATCGCTATAAGAACCGATCGGTATAAGAACACTTTTTTGATCATTATAGTGCCTATGAACATTCGAGATGTATCCCCTCCATACACTTTTTGCTATACATACATAATACATACAAGAGAAGGGGAAGCATCAATTCCCCTCCAATGGTTCTTATATCGGCGCTTGGCGGGGAAGCTCGGAACGGACGTAGTTCTTATATCGAACGTCTACTGTACTATGCTTCTCCATATAGAGAGAATATAAAATTTCGATTAGCAGAGTAATAATTAATTAACAATAATCGAGAATATTTAATTAACAAATAACCTAATCTTTTTCGGCAGATTCTAGTCGTTCTAGTCCATAATACCGGAAATATATTCTGGATGCCTTTTTAAAAGATACCCAAAAACCTGTGTGTCTTTTTAACACGTAATTTTGACCAATTACTATAGGCATATTACGTAGTATTCGTTCCCACGTAGAAGAGAAATATCATGATGACATTTCCATAATATTACTTTTGAGGCCTTAATATTCTGGAGATGTTATCAGGAATATTCTAGAGACATCCCCAGAACTTCTTATGTCCGCTTTTTTCATATTCTGGTGACATCTGCAATATTCCAGAGTGGTATTAAATTTGAGATATGGTTAGAGATTTCAAATGAGACATCTCCAGAATATTCTACGAATAATACATATACAATGTCTGAAATGAAATATTGTCAGAATGTCTCATCTGCAATGTTTTGCAATGTTGTGAGACATTTCGAATACCACATCTCTAGAATATTCTGAGAATCATACGTATAGAATGTTTCAAATGAAATATCATCAGAATATCTCATTTGCAATATTTTGTTTCAGACATTTTAAGATGCAACTGCAATATTTCAGTTGTAACGTTTGTGACATTCTGGGGATATTCTGGAGATTTTTACCTATGTGGGTTATTATATGAGGATCTTAAGTAAACAAACAATGCAGCGTTGTACACAAATATTATGAACCGAATCTAGGCTATAATCACTCAAAAATTTGTTAGAAAAATAATATGTAACCACGCAGTAATCTCTAACGGTGAAAGCCCGGCGTCTTTTCTTATGAAGGTGACCCATTGTATAAACATTCGATAGTTCTCTCCGTGTAAGTAAACAATGTCATATCCCAGATTACATTTGTTGACAAAATGTATATTTTATCATGATAGTATACATAACATTTGTCAAATTACTGCGTACATATTTTGAATAATTTTATCAGGACAAACTATTTCCATAAGAGTTCCGGTATATTTACCTGCTCGGTTCCTCCCATTCCCCTCACGTTTCATTATATTAATCAAAAGAAGGGGGGGGGGGGAGTGCCGTTTCTCCCACTCCCCTCAGACACTTTATGTTCTTGAAGTCACAACAGGCTTACTGCGGCCGTATCCGGAAGGGGGGGGGGGGGGCAGGTTTTTTTCAATTGATTCAGACATTTTTAATTTACGCTTTTTAGTGAAATTTTCAATCTTACTTTACTTTTTCTAGGTGAAAGTGCAAAGGGACTGAATAGTTGAGGTTGATTTTTAAAAATTTATTTCATCGAAATGTATACAAATAACACAAATACGGCTTGTATTCGAAAATTCATTTTTCAAAAACAGTAAACATGACAATTACCTTCAGCACTTTGTATAAATTAAAAAAGGTAATATTTTTGAAGATACACCATGAACGAAGAGTTTAGAAAGAATTAAACTTTTTCAGAAATGGCAACAATTTTCTGAACATTTTAAACAGTTTTGGACATGAAAATGTTAATGCGGTCCAAACAGAAAATCATTGGATCGTAAATGAGTCATTGTATTTAGAAACAAACGTTTTAATGACTCAAATTGATTTAGTTTTAATTAGTTTCTTGTGATATTAATCATATGTTACACTTAATTATGCATGGAGATTACTCATATGTATAATATTAATTTATGTCCAAAAAACCTATAACGTTTTCTTTAGGTTTCATGTTTGTAATACTCTATATACTTGGATTATTTCTAACAGATTCGCCACAGGATAAAATTGCAAAACACTTTTTTCTTAAATAGTTAAAATAATTTATTTTTTCCATCCCAATTTAGAAAAAAAAAATATTCAAGACTCGAGTTTGTTTTTTACAATGTTTTCATGTCTTTTATAATCATTTTCTTTTTTATGTTAATGAAAATTATTGGTTTATGAAGAAAAATGGTATAGGAGGTAGCCAATAAAAATATTTAAAAAATAACACGTATGTATCCTTGTTTTATAACAAGCAAATTAATAATAAACTGTTACGATTAAATATTTTTAATATTTGTAACGATTTTTCTTTTAATGTCGGTATACCACCTCCTAAATTTTTTATATTTTTTTGAAATTAAGTCTAGGCAGGAAGGTGACTAGTTCAAATTCTCTTCTTCTTCATGCAACTCGAGTTGGCGTGACAGCTGAGCGTTTTCGTATTTGTACACACTTTCATTTGTATTTTATTTTGAATATTCATTGATAATATCGTAAATAAATAATCACAAAATTTGCTCAAATATCATATTAACATTGATCTTTTCTCAGTAAAACTTATTTTGAGATTTAACTTCCTAAATATTAGTTTCAACGTAACAACATACTCCTTCCACAATAATTTGTCGTGTTTATTGACACTTCAAACATGTCATTAAATATTCTAGCACATTATATTAATGCTTAATATGCGGTTTCTTTTATTACATTTTTTGTGAACTAATAGAACGGGAATTGTTTCGAGAAGCGTATAATTTCGATGACCGATAATTACATCACATGTAGCTAATATATGGGAGTAAGAAAAACCTAATTATCCAAGTCATTGATGGGTAAATCTGTTTTTTAATACGAGAAATCGGTAATTGTGCAGACCGTTTAATTACGCAGGCGCATCAACTCAGGTTAAATATGCTTAACATCCTTAGACATTCATTGCGTTTAAGAACGGAATTTTAAAAAAATGTTCAATCAAACAGTCGACAATTAGGGAACACGCTATATTACTAATTTTAATTTTACTAAAGCGAACAGATATTTTTTAGCACGAATTATAATCATGTTTAAGAATTTTAATTACAGCATTAGTTTTTTTTGTGAATGTAACAAAGGAATAATAAATCAATTACACAAATTGCATTTAAAGTATTTTATGTATGAATTAGTAGACATTAATTCGTTATTATTAAAGTTTCTAATCTAAATTAGCGGCACACTAGATCCTTCTAGGATATTCATAAATTTTAAAGACTTCTCTGACAATATATTTTTTTTAAATTTTATCTAATTTTTTTATTAGACAATTTTATTTTTCATTCGTTTATTTATAAATTAATTTTGTCAACAGTACATAATAAAGGTCAGGTTCGAGCTTTCAATGAAATAAGTAGCCACGTAACCAAGGAATAAATGATTCGCGTGGATTCAACCAATTCGTGTTTCCGGTTTATATTACGCCAATCACTGTTAGCCATTTATTATATTACACTGAAGTACGTCTTGAAAAATATTAGTTGAAGCCTTCAAGCGTAAAGATATTTAGTGATTTTTAAGAACATTTTGTTTTCAAAGAAAGTGAGAAAAATTGCTAAGAGAATGAATGAATGTGGGAAATATTATGATTTGTTAAGATTTAAAAAGGAAATAATAAATATGTATTTTTAATTCTTAATAAATGGGGCTATTAGTTTGTTTGTCAAAATTCTAATAATCTCAGCAGGTAAACCATTAGTTAGTTAAATATTTACACATTTGCGATGTTAAAAATATGAAAAATGAATAAATGTTCAGAAAGCATATAATAATAATATTAAGTGGAGGAAGATTGTATAGGAAATTTTACTATTTTGACTGAGGCTTCCAAGACACCTTATTGGATAATCAATGTGGACTTCCACATGAATGTTCTATGTGAAATTCCACCTGAATTTTGGAATCTTTATTATGGAATTATGGATTTTCCTTATGGATTCCACATGGATTGATGCGGATTCTCTGTGGATTTGTATGGATTCCATGTGGAATTTCTATTTTTTAATGTTCGATACGGAGTTTCTTTAACCCTTTGCGGCGCACGTTTTTCTTTATATGGAAAACAGCTGAAAATTGTTACACGGGGGTTTTCGGGGTTGCTGATTACGAATCTGAAGTCAGATTTTGTAAATTCAAAATGGCGGCTCGAAGATGGCCGACATAAATGTAAAAAATTTACTTGATTTTGATGAAAGTTGGTACTCGGGGGTTTTTGGGATCGCTGATTGCGAATATGAAGTCAGATTTTGTAAATTCACAATGGTAGTTCCAAGATGGCCTACATAAATGTAAAAATTTACTTGATAGAGATAAAACTAAAAGTCAGAGATCAAATTCGTAATAAGCGACCCCAAAAACCCCCAAGTACCAAATTTGGTTCTAATTTACCTTTTAGTTCGTTCAAAAACGATTTCTTTCTCAAAAATCGACGATTTTTTAAATTTAATTATTTATACTTGTTAATAATTTTGCGTAATTGCATTTATTATCCTTTTCGTTACGTACTAAAATGCCCCCTCTACCACTGTAAAAAGATTTTTTGAATATTGCTTCGAAAGCATTGAAACTAGACAGAAAAGATATGAATTAAAAAGGTGGTAATCTGGGTTACCACTGCGCCGCTAAGGCTTAAGAATTCGATGTGGATTCTTTGACTTTTCGGCATGGATTTATGTTAATTTTTCGTTGATTCCCCGCGAATTTTCGACATGCATTCTACATGAATTTTCGATGTGGATTTTATGTGATTTTTTGTCGTAGATTCTTTACGGATTTTCTATATGGATTCCATACGGATTTTCTCCACGTGGATTACACAAAAATCCACATAAATCCATGTCGAAAATCCTTGGACTTTTCGTTGATTCTATGCGAATTTTGGACATGCATTTTACATAAATATTCGATATGGATTTTATACGATTTTTCGATGTAAATTCCATGTAGATTTTTTACGGATTTTCCACATGGATTCTATACGGATTTTCTCCACATGGATTACACAAAAATCCACATAAATTCATGTCGAAAATCCAAATGGAATCCACATCTAAATTTCACATAAATCCACGTAAAATGCGTGTAGATATTCCCCATGGAATCCACATAAATTCACATGGAAACCTTATGGAGAATCCACATTTCTATATTTTTCTCGTGTTTCTATCATACCTTTGCCTACGCCGATTACGAATCTGAACGTATATTCTGAAAATTCAAAGTGGCGGATTCAAGATGGCCGAGCAAAATGTAAAATACATGTAGTATTCGATGTAAGGGTGTAAAGTTCGATTTTACGCCCATCATTTTAACATGTGATTTGATAGGACCGATGCGACGCACTCTTAAAAATATCATGAAATTTCGTATGGCACATTTTTTTTTAGTAAATTCATTTCTCCAGAGGTATATGTCTATGTATTAGGGAAAGGAAGAATTAATGTAATTTTCATCCAAGCATTTTGGAAATTTTTTTCACAATGTAGATAAGAAGTAAACAACGATTTTGTGCAGAAAATAAAAATATAGTTCTTTTTAACGTCATAATCAGTATCTTATTAACCTCTTCAGTTGCACTGACCTATCTTATGCATGGCTGCGGTACACTTCGTTATGCTTTTTATGCTTTGTATCGTTTAATTATGCGATCCATATATAAAGAATGTTACGCAACAGTTTTTTCACTTCCTGATTTTGCATTTTCAACTACTTTATAAATTCAACAATATACTCGAGAAGAAAAAGACAACATTACTATGTTTATTAGGTAAATCCTCATATGAGCAATTGGAAATTAAATCGAGGTATTGAGAAAAATGATTTTGGAGAAACGTGTTGCAAATAAAGTAGAAAGTAGGTGTTATGTAACGATATGAAACTATTAAATTCATAGAAAGAAATCGAATAATGAGATTTGCTAATCACTGAATGTGTAAATCATGGGATTAATCCGCACGTTATATTATTTCCAAGAGTACAATAATAAATCATGCTTTTTTAATATAATTTTGAATTTAGTATTCATACTTTTTTGTTTTATCATATGTGGCGCACAAATTTACGCAACAATTTCAAATTTGTTCGTAACTAAAGTAACGAAATTTCGTGCAATTTGAAATATGATCGCTTAAGAAACAACACTGCGTATCTTATTTTTCGCAACTTTTTTGGAGAGCCAAAAAACTACTTTCCGCATTAATTAAGCATTTATGTATATAATTTCAAAATCGCAGGAGATGTTTATGAGATTTTGTAAAAGTTACAGTATGACATGGAATAAACATGCTAATGGTATTTGGTTAAAAACCAAATTTTTAAGAAATTCAGGTAATTCCATTTTTTGCATGAAAACAAGGAAATTATCATTGTTTTGTCTTTTAACCTTCAAATGCGCAGATTTCGCACACGAATTTTAGCGTTGTTTTGTTTATACAACAGTAATATTTTTTAAATCAAGACATCTATACCCGACTAATTTTGAAATTGCTCTTTCCAATAACGTTGCTTAAAATATCGAAAAATGGCACCTAAATGCCTTTTTTAAAATACTGTATAAAATAGTAATTTATAGAATACAATTCCTCTCAATTCTGTAATAATTTTTTCTTTTTTATTTGGTATTCATTCACTAAAGGCAGGAACTGAGAGAATTGATAATTGATTGTAATATATATTGCAACTCCGCCGCCTCGAATTTCAGACCTGTCAGGACTAATAATTTCATACAAGTCGAATAAATCTGTACAATTTTACAGTATATTTAAAGAAAATGTGTTAAACGTCATTTTTTTTTATTTTTGACCTGCACCACTGGAAAGAGAGGTCTCAAAACTAGTCAGATACGGATGTCTATTTAAAAAAAAAAAACTTTTGTATAAATAAAACGCTGCTAAAATACATATGCAAATTATACACGTTTGGTGGTTAAAGGATTGAAATATTCGATCGACACACTTCCGACAAGTACTATTATTTTATATGGGAGTAATTATTGTTCTTTGCTTAAAATAACTAAACAAATATAGGGTCAATGTAAGTTTCTTAGTAGATTTTAAATATTTTGAATAAAATCCTTTTTTTAACATTTTTCAATTGGAAATGTTTGTTAGTCTAAAAATAACATTTTTGTTATCTTCCACTTCTAAAAGAAGTTCTTTCACTGTACTTTCTTCCTGATTGATGTTATCGGTATTATATCATTCATGGTTCGATCTGTTATCAAATGCCGCAAAAGTATGATAAAAGTAGTGACTCGTCAAAAAAAAATGAATAAAACTTTTCCACAAAATTGACTGGTACTTAACAAGCATCTTACCAAAAAAATTATTTGCACTGTTAATGTATAGTAAGCATGGACCCTACTGTTAATAATTAATAGATTTCTTCAACACCCACTCATAAAAACTATCATGAAAAGTTAGAAAAACTGCCTAAAATTTAGATAATAATTATAACGCATGATGAAATTTAATACTGTAAATCGTCATATTCTTATATTTAAATATTAAATATGAAGTTAATTTAACCCATTAACGACCAATCGAACATTTTTTATCATTTCCATTTCCATCAAGTATTTCGCATCAAAATTGAAGATTGAAAAAAATTTAAAGATATATACCCGACTATTTTCGAAGTAGTTCTTCAAGATTCTGAGGTCAAAATTGCGTTTGAAGCATCAGGAATTTCAATATTGTGTCAAATTTTAAAATAATTGTAAAAAAGTTGTAAAAAAATTATTCTTATGAATTTGTTAAATATTTGAAACTTGTTTTGAAGTAAAAAATTTCTGAAAATATTGTCTAAAAATTCCGAAAAAATTCTTGTGCATTCTTCGATGAATGGGATCTCTGCCTCTGCATCCAAAATTGAAAAAGGAATTAATATACAGTAGCCCTACTTGAAATTTGGTCTAAATATTGGCCATTTTTTAGCTAATAAACTTGTAAACTGGCCAGTTTTTGAGTAATAAAATGCAGCCAATTTTTCTTCAATTCTTTAGATAAACTATCGATAGTTTCTGCTCTGTTTCTGCAAAAAAAATACTCAGAATATTTAACACAAAGACTCTAAATACATTTGGTCTACTTTCTATCCGAAAATTTATAATTTTTTTATTTTACGATAACCTAAAAATTGCCTGGACACTGCTAGGCAGTTTCTATCCAGTTTGTATTCAATTCTTGGAATTTTTGAGTAGACTTATTTTAAGCGTAACTATTATTAGGAAAAAGAGATTGCACGATTTTATTAAAGTGAGTTTAATCGCCATCATCATGAATGCTATTGTAATTATATATTTATATATTTATATATATTTATTTATTTCCAGGTTACAATACAATATAATATAGTAACAATACCGCTGTACAATAAAATAATAAAAAATTATAATACAATAGCAAACGGTATACTGCAGAGACATAAAGTCTGTACGCAGTCAGGAAAAACCCATAATGAACCCCAATCCAAAACTTAACCTAAACCTAAATCTAGACCTTAAACTTAAACTTAACGATTGTTCTCAAAACATAATAGTATCTAAATTCAAATCAAGTATCAACTTAGAGATTTGTAATATTCATACTACCTATACGCCTACATAACAATTTATTGTAATTAAGTGTACAAGCTGATTTATCCTTCTCTTCTAGTTTATTAAAGTATTTTATGGCAACGAATTTATGGTTACGCCTTCCAATCTCTTTCTGAACTTTCGGTAGTATAATTGCCTTATTACGAGTAACAGATAAATTTTTGTTAAAAACATACTTCAATTCTTTATAGTGAAAAATAACGCATTCAAGAACATACTTGTTAAGTAAATTTATGGGTTGAATACAGGTTCTATTATTTGTTCGCAGAATTTTAATAATTTTGTTGTGTACACTATTTAATAAACATAATACTGATTTATTAGCCGAACCCCACGCAATAATACCATATGTTACTACACTGTAATATATGCCATACATAACAGATAATAAGCTTGTAGAACTCAGCAGTTTACTTAATTTTCCCAAAACATACACATGATATTTTGTTTTATTTAAAATAGATGTTATATGGTAATCCCATCTTAAATGACAATCTAAAATAATACCCAGATATCTAGTTTTATTAACCCGATTGATAATATCATTATCAACCATAAGCTCAAATTTTTTTGGTACACTGCCATAATAATTTCCGACAGTTGAACAAACTGTCTTATCAACATTTAATGTCAACACATTATTAAGTAACCAGTCCTTAACCAAATTAAGCTGTTGATTAAGTTCCATTTCCACTTCATTCCAGGTATCACTAGAGCATAAAATGACAGTATCATCCGCGTACGATATAATATTACAATCATTTTGGCTTATGTTAAATAAATCATTAATATAAATAATAAAGGTCCCAAAATTGTACCTTGTGGGACTCCAGCTTCAACCGTGAGCAACTCACTTTTGGTGTTCCCAATTTTAACTAATTGTTTTCTGTTAGATAGATAGCTGCTTATCAAAGTGCTGAAAACACCTCTTATACCCAACTGATTAAGTTTTTTTAATAAAATAGTATGATTAACAGTATCGAACGCCTTAGATAAATCGAGAAAAACTGCTGCCAGAGGTTTACTTTTATCAAGCTTATCATGAATGAATATTGTCGTTAATATTTAATAACAGACGGGCTATCCGCACTTTGTGAATATTCTCGAGCAACTGATTATTGTCTTCTAATTTAATAACAGGGTTCAATTTTTCTAAGAACCGCGCGGTCACTGAAAATCATAACAATCGTGAAATGTAAACAACATGTATTAAGGATCATAACAGTGCGCTAATTTAGTATTTAATATGTGCCCCTCTCTAATCCACATTTATTTCACACACTTTTTATAAATTTGCTAGATAACACTGACCGACAAAATTTTACTTTTTGTCTGCCTTTGTCAACCGAAGTATCATTTCCGACGTATTTTGTCATGCTAAAAACGATGGCGCTAACAGAATTTCGCTATCACGTCACACTTTAAAGAAAATCGGGGTTGAATATATAAAAATCAGGATTTCTTGTCATATTTCAGTTTATTTTATAACAAAAGGGAATTTAATTTTAACAAGCAAAGTATCATTTCCGAACTATTTTTTCGTACTGAAAACGATGGTGCTACCAGAATTTTGCTATCATGTCACATTTCGAAGAAAAATGAGGTTAAATATGTCAAGAATAGCGTTTTTGACCGTATTTCGGTTTACTTTGTAGCAGAAGAGAATTTATTTTTTACAGACAAAGTACAATTTCCGACTTATTTTTTCCTGCTGAAAAGGATGGCGTCATACTTTGGAGAAAAATGAGGTTAAATGTGGTTAAAAAATCAGGTTGAATTTAACCATGTTTTTCTCCAAAGTGTGACATCATAGCAAAGTTCTGCTAACACCACCGTTTTCAACGCGAAAATGATACTTCGCTTGTCAAAAATAAATTCCCCTTTGCTACGAAATAAACCGAAATATGACCGAAAACACTGATTTTTACACATATTTAACCTCATTTTTCTCCAAAGTGTGACGTGATAGCAAAATTCTGTTGGCGTCATCGTTTTTAGCACGAAAAAATACTTCAGAAATGATACTTGGCTTGTCAAAGGCAAAATCAGTTCGGACAGTGTAATTGTTACGTATAATTTTTGACAAATCTATGTGCAGTTTTAATCCATTTAATTTTATCCACTATCAAAATACTGATTTGATGATTTATGTCTTACAGTTAGCTATTACCTATATATTTGTGAAGAATTGTTTTACTTTCTATCATATGTTCAAGACCTACCTTCATCTTAAAGATTAGATAGTTTTTTCTATTATTGTTATACACACACTTTTTTTAAGAGTTTGTTGACTTCACTGTAAATTTCTATGGGGTTCCTTTTATAGTATGCCCTGAGTGAATGTTTAATAGTTTAAAAATATAGTAGCAAAAGATAACAATTTTGACATTAATATCTTGTTTCCCATTTTGGAATTCGAATTCTGTTTCAATCGGTATGTTCAAGTGTTTTTCAATATTATCGAGACTGTGAAGGTGTTTTGGAGGCATAGAGACAAGTTCAAGCAATATTATTGGTCGTTTCATTGTCACGCTATTGTGGGATAGCACTTTCCTCAGAAAGTGTCACACTACCATGAGATAGAAGCAGAAGCGATGGTTCTGAATTCCGACTTACTATATCGGCATATTAGTGATGTAATGCTCGTAAAACAAGTTTTCGCTGCTTTCTATTTTGAATTTCTCAACGTTCCGTTCATTACGGTCCTTAATATTCTCTCAACGTTCTGGTCGTAGGATTAAAAAATGTGTACAATACATTGTGAATGCATTTTTTTTACGTAGGTCAAATGCTTCATTCATATGGAATATTGTAGACGTATTGTCCTCTTGGATACAAATACAAGATCTAGATATTACTATATTTTTATTTCTTAATTTTTCAGACTTTTTATTTAATTATAAAAACTTCACTTATTTAACTAAAAATAATGAAAACAATAATGGTAATAATGATGGTGGTGACGATAATGATGAAGATTTTGATTGTAATAATAAAATATGAAACAAATTCTATAATTTAAAAGTGATAAATTAATATTATGAAATGTTTATTGAAATATAAGCGACAATTATGTGACTGTAGCCTGTTAATAACCTGTTCAATTTGAATATATTAAACGCTGAAAGTGGCATTAACGACAAAATTAGCGAGTTGCGAATTGACAAATTACTTAGTTACATTTTTTAAGACTTAGTGTGCTTGTTTACACAATTGTAGAATTATTACTAATAACACTTAAGACTAGTGCAATGTTTAATGTTTGTAGACATATAATTCGATACTTTTATTAGAATTTAATAAAAAAAAAGTGTTGTGAACGTTTTACGTAATTAACAAAATTTCTTTTTTCAGTTATGTAATTTAATAATATCATCGTTTACCATCGAAGCATGTTACTTTCTACCTTAAAAAATAATTATGATTACGAAACCAATAACAAATTGTTACGCTGCTGTATACATACATATATGTATGTAAATATTTATTATTAACAATACATATTTGATTTAAATAACGCACGACACAAATTCCACTTAAAATATCATCGTCCAAATATAAAAAAAAATAAAACACTGAAAAATAATAAATACAAGTCATTTATAAAAAGTAAATAGACCTCCTTTGTTTTTTTCCAAATATAATATCGATTCTGACTGTATCTGGAATAGGGTAACATTGTATTTCAATAATTTCCAATGCGAGAGTTCAATCTAATCGAATCCGAGAAAAGATGAAAGAGTTTTTTTTTTAATATTTTCCAATCCGACGGAATCCAAAGAATATTCAGCATTTTTCTTGTTATTCTTTCCAATCCGAGTCTCCATTCCGTTTGAATCCGGGACAGGGACAGAAAAAAAAGTCGAACTTTCCTTTGGATTGTGACGGATTGGAGACAATTAAGAAAAAAAAACTTGAACTTTCCTTTAATCTTTTCCAATCCGACGGAATATTAGGAAAACTCAACATTTTTTCCTTTTTACTTTCCAATCCGAGCCTCCAACCCTCTAAATCAGTGACAGGGTACCATTGTATTTCAATAATTTCCAATCCGAGCGTTTAATGCAATCGAATGAAAGAGAAAATGGAAGTGTTTTTGTTTAATAATTGTTTCATAATTGTTTCTAATCCGACGGAATCCGAGAAAAGATGAAGGCGTTTTTTAATCCTTTCCAATCCGACGGAATCCAAGCAATATTCAACAATACTTCCTTTGATTTTTTCCAATTATAACATCGATTCCGCCTGAATCAGGGTATGGGGCAACATTGTATTTCAATAATTTCCAATGCGAGCGTTCAATCCAATCAATTCGAGAGAAATTGAAGGTGTTTTTTTAATTGTTTCCATTCCGAAGGCCTCAGAAAGGAAAATTCAACTTTTCTTCTTTTCATGATTTCCAATCCGAGCCCCATTCCGTCTGAATCCGGGACAGGGACAGAAAAAAAACCTTGAATTTTCCTTGGATTGTGACGGATTGGAAACAATTAAGAAAGAAACCTTGAACTTTCCTTCTCGGATTCCGTCGGATTGGAAACAATTAAAAAAAACATACATTCATCGTCTCTCGGATTGAAATGGACTTAACAATTTCCAATCTGAAAGTTCGATCCAATCGAATCCAAGAAAAATGAAGGTGTTTTTGTTAATAATTGTTGCCAATTCGACGAAATCCAAAGAAAATTCAACACTTCTACTTTGTATGCTTTCCAATCCGAACATCCTTTGCGTCTCAATCCGGGACAGGGTAACATTATATTTCAATAATTTTCAATCGGAGAGATCGATCCAATCGAATCCGAGAAAAGGAGAAGATATTTTATTTTAATTGTTTCCAAAACGATGGAATCTGAGGAAAACTCAACATTTCTTCCTTTTTGCTTTCCAGTCCGAGCATCCATTCACTCTAAATCAGGGACAGGGTACCATTGTATTTTAATAATTTCCAATTCGAGCATTTAATCCAATCGAATCAAAGAGAAAATGGATTTTTTTTTGTTCAATTGTTCTCAATCCGACGGTATCCGAGGGAAAATGAAGGCGTTTTTTTAATTTTTTCCAATCCGACGGAAACCAAGGAAAATTCAACATTTCTTCTTTTTATGCTTTCCAGTCCGAGCATCCATTCATTCTAAATCAGGGATAGGGTACTATTGTATTTCAATAATTCCAAATTCGAGAGTTTAATCCAAGATGAAAGTGTTTTTGTTTAATTTTTCCCAATCCGACGGAATCCAAGGAAAATTCAACATTACTTCCTTTGATTTTTTCCAATTATAACATCGATTCCACCTGAATCTGGGAATGGATAACATTGTATTTCAATAATTTTCAATGCGAGAGTTCAATCCGATCGAACCCTAGAGAAGATGAAGGCGTTTTTTCATCCTTTCCAATCCAACGGAGTCCAAAGAAAATTCAACATTTCTTCTTTTTATGCTTTCCAATCCGAGCCTCGATTCCGTCTGAACCCGAGACAGGGACAGAAAAAAACATTCAACTTTCCTTGGAATGTGACGGATTGGAAATAATTAAGAAAGAAACCTTGAACTTTTCTCCTGGAATTTCGTTGGTTTTGAAAAAATTTAAAAAAAATATATACATCTTCCCTCGGATTCAGATGACTTAACAATTTCCAATCTCAGAGTTCAATTCAGTCGAATCCAAGAGAAAATGAAAGTGTTTTTGTTTAATTTTTCCCAATCCGACGGAATCCAAAGAAAATTCAACATTACTTCCTTTAATTTTTTTTCAAATATAACATGCATTCCGCCTGAATTTGGGATAAGGTAACATTGTATTTCAATACAGTGGCCCTCCCCTTATTTTAACTGCGTCCTTTATTTTAACTTTCTTTCGTCCCTTATGTTAACTTGTTCCCTTCGTGAGTTCCCCCACCATTCGCCATTTGAAAGTGTTCAAAAGAGTGCGGACTGCTGTTTGCGCTTGCGCATATACAGGTGAAGAAAGACGCCACTATACCTCCTCTCTCTGTTTTTATTCTCTCATACTGCCAGTGGTGAGGATGAGGGGAAGCGGTAAAATAAGGGAAGAAGCCGCCATCTGCCTTGACTCGAAAAGTTAAAATAAGAGGAGGGCCACTGTAATTTCCAATACGAGAGTTCAATCCAAACGAATCCGAGAGAAAATTAAGGCTTTTTTAATCTTTTCTAATCCGACGGAGTCCTACGAAAATTCAACATTTCTTCCTTTGATTTTTTCCAATTCGACCCAATCCTGAGAATTCGGGTTACTTCGGATTCGGTGGAATTCAGCAGCCTCGTATAGTTTTAGATTCATTTGAATACCGTTGGACATATGATTCTCTTGTTACGGACTCGGTCAAAAGCGTTGAAGCAGAAAATAGTATATTACTCACCTAGGGAGACAAAATAAAGAATGTCGGTCTCGGTTTTACCTCGGGTAAAAATTACACGCAGTCTAAGGCATTCTTTTTTAGTTCCCGAGGGATATGTACGATTTTTCTTCATGACAGCGAGGAAAAGAAGTAACTTTTCGCCCGTAAGCGGGAGGAAAGTTCCTTTTTCGGTCCCAGTGTGATGTAAAAAATATTTCTTATCCGAACGAATCCTAACTTTCTCCAGAAATTACAAATTTTAGGTCAGTAAATGATAATTTATCATGACACACGTCTCATAAGTTTTAGCGATCGTTGATTAAGGAGCCGGGGCTGGTTTTCAAAATTAAAAATGGAGGATCCAAAATACCGGATGAACTTAAAAAAAAAGAAACAAACAAATTTACTTGAAACTCATTTCTCTGGAAGTTTGGAGCGGTAGATTACGAAACCAGAAGTCTTTCGAAATTTGGCGAGACCATCGGATATGGCGTACTTATTGTATCATAAAAAACCCAGATATGACTTTTGAATGGGTTTGCATAATGCAAGATAGTTCAATAAAAAATAAAAATCTTCTTCCTGACCTATAGAACCGTAGTATTATTAATGTTTTAGAATTTTTGTTCATTATAATCTTAATTTGTTTCTCTAAATTTTATAAGTAAGCGAAACTTGATTAGCAATTGACAATCTGCTTTAAGAAATAATGAGTCAACAAATGATTCAATAGAAACCTTAATTCGTGATTCGACTTAAATAAAAAATTAACACCTATGTTTATTCACTTAGCGAAAGCCTTTGACATTATAAAAAAACCACAACATTATGCAATGCAATAATATAGCATTTGCAAATGATACTGTTCACTAGCTTTAAATTTAAGTGTTGAAAAAATTACATACTACATACTACATAATAAATATACATAATATAAAAGTGACGGCGAGAAATCATTAAATGGTTTTCAGCCAATAAATGAATACTAAATGTCGATACAATGAAATTTATGTTCATAAAAGCTTCTTTATATCCATTTCTTACTATACAGGTGTAAATATGACATTAAAATACTTTTTGTGAACCAATTAGATGGAATTTTACTGCATTTTTTGTCAATTTTTTACAGCGGTTTCTCTTTTGAGGTCAAAAACTCGTCTGTGTAAATAAATATCAAGTGCTGCCAAGATGCTGTAGAAATTAAACGCCATGAAAATTATACACACATTTTTTTTGCGATTTTTTAATATTTTTAATTAATTGCTTATTGACATAGTTAATTTAAAACATTTAAATCATTTTTTTTTCGAGTTTCAAAACTAAAATAAAGTCAAACCGTAGGTAATGCGTTAAACACTTTTTTAATTTTTCAAAATTTCAAGGTTTTGAAAAATTCGGTCAAAGTTTCAGCATATTCCGAGAGTCTATCATATTCAAATAAAAAATTCCTAAACGATTTCGATTTCGACGATTGTTTCGTGTCTGGGCTGGCATTTTGGATTTCACCGTTAATTTCAAAATGCTAACATACACATTATGAAGTTCAAGTCTCGAGGCGATGATTTCTTTACTTTAAACAGGAATTCTGAAACGCTTTCAATGTGAAAAGACGAAAAAAATAAAAATACAGTTGAAAAATCCAAGTTTTGTTCGAAATAATCATATACAGTTTTAAACGGTTGCATTTTTCGAAAAATTTAATGAAAGAAGCTGAAAGTTCACGTAATTTTATGTCAGATATGGTTGCTTGGAAAATTGTTAAGGCTTATTTTTACCGAAAATACGACCGCCGAATATGGAAAAATTGTCCATTCAGGACTTAATTGTTTAATTGTTGTAATGGCCTAAGATAAAGATTAAGGGGAGGCACCGCCTTTAAATCAGCTGTATGACATACAGCTTTAAAAAATTTGAAAAAATTATCTCTTTAGTAATTTTTGACGTGGAATTCAGTGGTGCTAGAATAAAAAGTGTAAAAAATTTGTTTGACCCAAAAAAAAATTTTCTTTTTCGAAAAAATCGGAATTTTTTAAAATCCATACGAGAGGCTGTAGAAAATGTGTTTCCATGTTCACCCTAATTTTCTTGAATTTTTACATTAATTAAAAAAAATGTAGAAGCATTTTTTCGAAAAAACAAATTTTTTTCGCGCTAAAATTTAGAGGTCAAAAAAATTATTTCTAGAGTAATTTTTAACGTGGAATTTAGTGGTGTTAGAATAAAAAATGTAAAACTTTTTTTTTACGCTTAAAAAAATTGTGTTGTTCTCTACAAAAAATTTATTTTTGAAAAAATCGGAATTTTTTAAAATCCATACGAGAGGTTGTAGAAAACATGTTTTTATGTTCACCCTAATTTTTTTGAATTTTTAAATTAAGTTAGAAAAATATAGTTGCATTATTTCAAAACAACAAATTTTTGTTTAAACTACAATTTATGGGTCAAAAAAATTTCTTACGCTTTTTATTCTAGCACCACTGAATTCCTCGTCAAAAATGACAAAAGAAACAATAGTTTCAAATTTTCTAAAGGTGTATTTCATAGAGTTGATTTTGAAGGTGGTGCCTCCCCTTAATTGTTACATTACAAAAGAATACAAATTTAACATTTTTCCATGTTATAAAAACATATTTTTATTCTCAAATTTACTTTTAATATATGTAATAGTGTTTCTGATCAGTTATTGGGACCAAGTTCAGGCATTAGGACACATCAATTTTCAGTGGTCAATTATTGGTAACACGGAGGACATTTACATTTTTTAAGTATAAATATTAATTTAAGGCAAAGAAGGTTATTATTTTTAATAATATATGTAATTTTTTAGTTTAATATTTTATATTAATGATGTTCATCTGCAGCATTGGTACTTTTACCTTCACAAAACGGTCGCAATGACACCAATTTATATCGGTATAGATTTGTTCCACTGGTATATTTTCTGACATGAAAAAAAATGTACAATGGTACAAAAAATATTTTCGCATACCCTGGTAGAAATTTGTCCATTTTTTTCTTACACTGTGCATTTCCCCTATATCTTTAACAATGATAAATAAGAATGTTATACAAGAATTGTACAAAAATGTTCCCATTTCTACCAGGGTATGCGACGAACAATATTTTTTTATTTGCAAATGTAAAGTGCATTTAAAAATGTCAAAAAATTCGAAAAGCCGCACTTTACACGCACGGTATCAAGAAAATTGTTTAGAATGAAATCGTAATGTATTCCATAATGGTTTAGATGAGGTGTTTCTGAACTGCAAATGTTTGCTAACAGAAGCTTAGAAAGCAATCTAATTTTTTCTAAAACACATTAGGAGATCATCAGGTTTTATTCTATTAGCTAGGAGTAACAAGAGGTTAGGTACACAGAGAAAAGTGTTTTTTACCCAGTATTAGAATTCTTATGCCCCGTAAAAGATAGTATTTTACGCATGGGGATTGTCATCTTTCTATTACCTGTTAAAAGACGAAGATTTTAGATTATTCTAACCATTATGTCAGTTTATTTTAGCCTTTTCTCTTTAACTAAAAGCAATTTTTGTTTATGGAAATTTATTTAGCAAATTAAAATATTAAAAATGCATTCTTTTAGTCATAATAAAACATTCTTGTAAAATAGGAGAGTTTAATACAGTTTCGTATAATCTGTCAAAAACAAATGCTGAAAGACGGAGGATTTTACTAGTTATAATATTTCTTTTAAGGGCTATAATACACTTTTTAAAAGCCAAGGGATAGTAACTGATAAAATACACTTTTCTCAGTGTAGGACAACACAAATGCGAAAAATAAAAATTTTCCGTACTATTTCATGCGTGACGTACGTGTTTTGAACGTGATAATTAAAAAAATTAAGGGTTCTTATCTTATCAAACCAGCTACTACATCAGGCGATGACAAAAATCTAGATGACAAAAGTGTCCATTCATTAAAGTCTACTGAGATTACTACTATTGAGATTATTATTGCATTTTGCAATTGGTCAAGTCATCGACTTTGAAATTATACAGTTAGACTTTAAAAAGTGCGAAAGTGCTATATTATACGCCCAGGACTGTCAAATTGTGTTTATCTTTCGTGAAACAAACATCTACTATTTCGTGTAAAAATGAAAAAAAGTCTAATCAGCCTCAACAAAAATATTCCCCAAATATACTCAATATATTAGAATCCTGAGTAATATATTTAAAACGTTTGATAAATTTGTTACAAAGTATTTGCATATTGTTACATGAAATGTTTCACCGTCAAAACATTTTGGATATGAAAAAATACCTACTTGAAAACGAATATCCGGTTGACTTTATTGATAAATACATCCAAAAACATTTATCAATATTATTTCAGCATGATAATAACAATGAACCATTGTAACAAAAAAGGGACCAAGTTTATAAATGTATAATAAAAATACCTTACATTGATGGTTTTTATGAGAGAGTAACAACTTCTCTAAAATGTCATAATATTCGTGTTGTACCACAACTCTACAACAAACTTTACAACATTATAAAACGCGGTAAAGACACCAGTCATGGATCAAAGTAATGTCGTCTAGAAAATACAGTGTAAAAACTGTACAGCATCATATTTAGGAGAAACGAAGAGGCTGCTAAAAACACGGATTGCAGAACATAAGAACAATATAAATCTAACATTGAAAACAAAAAGTGTAGTTTCTGAACATCGTATTTCGTTATCATCATCGTAATATCAGAAATGGTACACATTAAATTACAACAAAAATCTATAAATATAAAATAAGACACTTTAAACCGTTAACGCCTGAAATGACAATTTTTATACTTAATTTTCAATCAAGCGTAAATTTAAAAACAAAATCTGACAAATTTTTTACTTTAACGTGTTTTTTCTCTGACTAACTTCGTTTTCTTGCCCAACTAACATTTTAGAAATATTCTTCTCTCCGAGTCACGCATTTTAAACCCAAGAACGTGCAATTCCGTCCATTTTTCGAGGAATTATAGGCAACCGAGGAAGTGGTAGGAGAATTCGAAAAATTCGATAATTTTGAGTGATCACGAAATTCGCTCAAAATCGCGAAATAACGCTTTTAAAGGGTAGAAATCGGCATTTTTAATTTTTTTTATTTTTTTTTTCGAAGAAAAACATTTTTTTAATTTTTACTCATTCTTTTCAGGATTTTCAGTCATCATATTCGATTCGCCATGAAATTCTGCATCTTTTCCATCATATTTCGACTTGATATCTACCAAATTGCGTAACCTATAACAATTTTAGTAAAAAAAATAGCGTAAATTTAAAAACAAAATCAGGCAAATTTTTTACCGTGTTTTTTCTCTGATTAACTTGGTTTTCTTGCCCAAGTAACATTTTAGAAATATTCTTCTATCCATTTTGAGGTCGTTACAATGATGTGGGATATAAAAGTAAAATTTTTTCTTAAAATTCAACTGTTTTATGCACCATTATGCACGGGGTTCAAATAAAATTCCAATATTCTAATAGCTCGAAAAAAATTGATTGGAATAAATAGTTCCCCATTTTTTGAATTTTTTTTATAAATTCGACGCCATACTCGAATGCTTGATGGCTGAAACTCCATTTGGACCTCGCATTCTTGAAGAGCGACTTCGAAAACAATATGATATGTACCTTTCAATTGTTTTCAACTTCGATTTTGATACGAAATACTTGATTGAAAATTAAGTATAAAAATTGTCATTTCATGCTTTAACCCTTTAAGTCCCAAATGTGCACAATTTGCACATGGATTTCAGCATCGTTTTATGTATAAAATAAAAATTTTTTTAAAATGGAAACATCTATATCCGACTAGTTTTGAGGTCGCTTTTTCGATTGGCGCTACTGAAATTTTCGAAAAATGACGTTTAACACAGTTTTTTTACAAAACTACTGAAAAAAACGCGATTTTTAGATACAATTTTTTTTTAAATGCATTTTTAACTATGATACCGTTTTCAGATCACTTTCTAATCTGTCAGAAACGTGTTCCCGATTGTTTTACCTCAAAATTATACATTCACATATTTTGATTTATTTTGTTTTTCGTTTCAAAATGGCGTCTGAAAGTTGAAAATTTTTGAAAGTGAAGAAAATGCTATTATTTCGGATTGCTAGGTTTTCTTTGTAGTAAATGGTACAAATAAGTTATTACGAGTTTTGTATGACCTATTTTGATTTACGGAAGCAGTAATATCCCATAAATTCCAATTTCAAGATGGCGACTGTCACAAAAACCATTTATATAATCAAAAAAATCGTAAGAATAATGTTGACCTGAAAATCTGAGTGGAATACGATAGTATTTTTCCTATTCCAGAAATGTGAAATTTTACATAACGGGTCCGCCATATTGGATCGGCCATTTTGAATTTCAGTAAACTGACTCAAGATTTGAGTTTAGCGATGACTGAAACCTATGAGATGGTAATTAGCCAATTTCACACCACTTTTGGTTGTCTCGAAATACACGTATTTCTACTGAGCACATGACAGTCGCCATCTTGAAATTGGATTTTATGGGATATTACTGTTTCCGTAAATCAAAATAGGTCATATAAAATTCGTAATAACTTAGTTCTACCATTTTACTACAAAGAAAAGCAGATCCGAAATAATAGCATTTGCTTCACTTTCCAAAATTTTCAACGTTCAGACGCCATTTTGAAAAAACAATCGGGAACACGTTACTGACAGATTAGAAAGTGATCTGAAACCGGTATCATAGTTACAAATGCATTTAAAAAAAAATTGTAGCTAAAAAATCGCGCTTTTTTCAATATTTTTGTAAAAAAACTGTGTTAAACGTAATTTTTCGAAAATTTTAGTAGCGCCAATCGAAAGAGCGACCTCAAAACTAGTCGGATATAGATGTTTCCATTTTTTTTAAATTTTTATTTTATACGTAAAACGATGCTGAAATCCATGTGCAAATTGTGCACATTTGGGACTTAAAGGATTAATGGGTTAAAATTAAATAATTCTTATGATTTGATGTTGTCCAATTTCAAAAAATTAACTTTCCATTGTCATTAGTTATTATAATGACGTCGAGGATATACTTTCATTGACATTTTCTTACTACCATATTGATAACAATAACAACAAATTCGTCTATATATATGTTAATAATGGTTAGTTATTCATCGTATATCTTTCAAACTGCGACAATGTAAATTATTAGCTTTACAATTGATATATAAATAGTTAACAAAATATTTTATGCTACATTTTTTGTTAAAAATGTTTATATGTACTGTTTTAATTACAATTTATATCATGTAAATTTTTAAAATTCAATAAAAATTTTGTAGTCTTGAAAATGTCAGCGACGCTGTCGAAACGACTACATGAACATGACTAGATCAATTGTTCATTTTTTAACATACTCTGACTCGGATAATCGATCTAGCCACCTTCTTCTAAGTTGAAACTTCACCAAGTGGTAAATTCTTGAATTACATTTTACATTTGCATATTACCGTCGTAAATCATTTTCCAAATACATTGCAAAGTCAACAATTAATACATTATTTTTTGATAGGTTAAATATGATCGATGCCTCCAATCTTTAAATAGTAAAATTGAACGACTTAATTCTAAACGATCGGCAAATCATCAATATCAGCTGTCTGGATCTAAAGCACTTATTTGCATTATCTCGGCGCATTGATAAAGTTAACATGAATAAAAGCATCGTCTCATGAATACGAGATAACCAATAATCGCAGTATATTTTAGGAAATGTCTCAAATTGTGACTTGTAAATTTGTTATCCATTAAATTTTCAAACGTCACCAGAATTCTGTTATGCGTAACTACCTGTTTGTAATTTCAATGATTCTTAACAATATTTAATTTTTTGTTCTGTAGCTGTACAAACGTTTTTTTAAGGAATTACGAAGTGAGAAAATTTCCACTTGACATTCATGAACTTGCATGATTTTTCAGAAAAAAAACGCCCATTGTGTTTTCGTTGTGCTCATACTAAGATTGTCATTTTAATTTTCAATTGATTTTTTACCGAAATTGAATCTTGAAATTGTTCACTTTGTATTCATGAATAAAAATGGGAAATTGTATGCTAAAGGTCGGTATAATTGGAAGGATTTAAATTTTTCGTTGCATTTTTTAAATCTTTGAGCTTAAAGCATTCGTTATTGGGGTTTTAAAAAACTATTAGTATTTTTATATATTATTTTAACTCGTTCTTGAATTACACAATACTTATAATGGCTTTGAAATAATTTAATTTGCATTCCGTCATTTAGGTGAGAATTTCGTCATCCGGAATTACTTCGTGTACTGACGAAACGAATATTTTAATCGGTAACAGATCTAATCAACATTGTGAAATGTCGACATTTGCAATTTCAACATTTAACAAACTGAAGGCGGTTCTAAAGTACTCTATGGATTTTTCACCAAAAATCGTAAATAAAAAATTACTGAATCGAGTTTTCAAAATTCGGGCTCTGTGCGGGCAATTCTAATTACTATTGACAGTATCTTAGAAAATGGCAAAGAAATTAACTGAGAACTGACCGTGAATTCTCGGAAATAAGTGTTTTTTATTTGTTTTCGCAAATTCTCGGTCAGTTCTCAATTAACCCTTAGAACCATGGTGGTAACCCACGTTACCACCTCGATTTCTTTGATATTTGCTAATTTACATTCCAGTTAACGCATTTAGATCGGTCTTTTTACTATTTTCTATTACGATACTGCTAGAAGAATGTATAAAAACGGTTATTACAATATGATTGTTTATTATTTATGATTTATAAATAAACAAACATGAAAAAAACACGTTTTTTTCGAAAGATTTCATTATTGACGCTGTTTTTTAAGATAATCATTTGAAATTTGGTATAAAAGGGTTTTAGATATCGCTGATGACGATACCGATACTGATTTTACGAAATTCAAAATGGCGGCCATCGTGATGTAAAAACGCAACAATTTAATGAATTTTCATATTTTCGGCAGCCAAATTGAATCTGCCATTTTGAATTTAAAAAATGTGACACCGGATTCGTAATCAGCAGCCCTAAAAACTCCCAAGTAACAAGATACAGGATATTTGAATGGATTTTCATATTTTTGTCCGCCATATTGGATCCGCCATTTTGAATTTTGAAAATCTGATTCCGGATTCGTAATCAGTTCAACGTAAAGAAAAATGTATGCTTCGAAGGGTTAACGTAGTTGGTAATCTCTATGAAACCGTCTAATTTTGAAAATGTTATTCACTCTTCTTTAATTTAGGTTTTTTAGAGAAATGTACTACCTAATCGGCGGACCACTTTAGAATCCCCTTAACATTATTTTTTATTTATTGAATAATATTGAAAATAAAGTGTAAAAACATTAATTGTAACATAAATTAAATCTTAAATCTGTGTTAATAATTGTCAATAATACAAATAAATGATAACAATTTGTATTAAAGAATTTAATAAATACTAGGCGCTTGTTCGCGAAGGTATTCCATATAGGTTAGGTGAGGTGAGGTGAGGTTATATTAGACTAGGTTCAGGTCAGGACAGGTTAGGTTAAGTTAGGTTAGGTCAGGTCAGGTCAGATTCCCAGCAAACACACTGTCACGAAAAGTTATCGAAATGTTGACTTTTGTTCAAATTAGTTAACATTTCAATAACTTTTCGTGACTGTGTGTTTGCTGAGTTGGGTTAGGTTCGGTTAGGTTAGGTAATGATAGATATGCTGTCGAATGGTATGTGTTAATATAACATGATTTCGTTGTGTGTGCATGACATTTAATTTATATTTTTTCTTTTTGTAATGCAATGTTTGACTATTTTATTTTTTATATTATTTGTTGATTTAATAAAATGTTAAGTTTGTTTTATATTGATTAGAAATGTAACCTTTTAGTCACCAGTATATATATTTACTTAATTTAACTCCTTATTAGGTCTTGGGCGGACAATTTTTCATGGTGAATTTCAACGACGGCCTTAAATATTTGCGTTAAAAAATTGTTCGAGCTTTCCGAATTAGAACTGAAATCCTAATCTATAAAAGTTATAAATTGCTTATAACCAACAAATAAGATTTCTTCATTAAGAAATCATTTTTAACCAACGTCTTTATTTCGTAAACAGTTAAAACGAATACTGCAGAATGAATATTTTACTTTAAGGCGTGGTACGCCGGTAAAGTAGAAAATTTCAATGAAAAACGTAAATTAAAGATGACTAAATAACATTTTCAAAATTCAGGCTCTGTAAACGCAATTTTATGCACTATAGACGGTTTCCTAGAAAATAATAAAGATATTAATTGAGAACTGATCATGAATTTTCGGAAATAAATAAAAAATCAATAATTTTCAGTCAGTTCTCAATTATTTTCTTTGGAATTTTCTAGGATACCGTCTATAGTAATTAGAATTACCGAATTTCGAAAAATCGACTCCATCATTATTTATTTACGGTTTTTATTGAAAAATTCCTACCTTATCGGTCCAACACTTAAGGACCCCCTTAATATATACGAAAGCTATCGAATTTGAAAAATGGCAGTGCCAAAAATGGCGAGTAAAAGACGAATGAATTTCTTAAATTAAAGAAATATTTCGTAAAATTAAATAAATATTTGATTCAATGCAAGTTGTTCAACAGAATAAATTGATATTACTAAGTAAATGACCAATAAACGAACAGATGTTATAAAGATGTCTAAAAAATATTCTTCAATCCGTCAAATCTATCTTGAAAATGTTTGAATAATACTAATGATTTATATATTTTTAAAATGATCACTTTCATCACTTTTTCTTTCATGACTTTAAATATAGTGTCATATTACTTTTTGTTTCTTTAAATTTAGTAACAATTTTTATTGTCAGCTTCGAAAATCTAATGTTTCTTTTTTTTTCTTAAATTTATCATCATTTATTACTTTTTATTGTATCTTAATAAAGTTTCGTAAACTTAATATCACTTTATTTTCATTTTTTTTAAATGTATCAACTAAAACAAGACAATTATTTGTACTTTGCAAGAAACTTAGTTTCTAAGTTGAATTTAAGGTTATAAATGTTTATACAAATTTTTTCTTCCATGGCTTCTCCATTTCTCAGCGTTAACATTTTAATGAATGAATAAATATCTTGGGTAAAAAATTTCCTAAACAATTTCCATGCAACCATATCTGATATAAAATTATGTGAACTTTCAGAATCCTTCATTACATTTATTGGTTTCAAATGAATTTCGAGTAATTATTTTTAGTTTTTAAAGAAGTTTTCTTTAAAGAAGTAAATTTTTTCAATGTGGTTCAAAAGCTGCAGCTTCGAAAATAGCTTAAAAATTTTAGACTTTAAAGACGAAAAGGATTAACTAAAATCCACATAATGAAGAATATACTTTTCGACATAGTCAGCGTAAAACACCTGCATCGTCATCGGGCGCAAAGTCACACTTTACACCCACCTTCCATAAAAAAACTATTTTTTTACAGTTCCAAAATTATAGACAGAAGTAATTCCATTTCAACACTAATAATAAACATTCGCAAAATTAAACAATTTTTTATAAATTTTAAATTGTTCCATAAATTCTGACAAAAGTGATATTATATAGAAACAAGATAGCTTTTCATATATATGAAAGTAATATTTTAAAAACATTGCATGACGTACATTCTGTCGATTTATGTTACACATATGACGTAAATAAGTCAGACGTCATGTCCAAATTCCTCTTCTTTCACGATTACCATTTAGTTTATCGATTCCTATAAGGTAAAGTGCGTTTTAAAATCGCCTGATCTTTGTGAAGGACACCTGGAACGATAAAGTACACTGTACGGTTTCTCAAATCATAATATTTTGAAAGTTTGATGGTACTCGAGACTCGCTAATTAGATTCAACAGGAGGAAATAATAGGAAGAACGTATCGCACGCTTCGAAGCTGACGTCAATACCTGACGGATCTTATATGAATTTTTTTTAGATGTGTCATCAATGGCATGGGACACTTTAACTTCGTTTTTCTAAAATTATGAGAAAATGACAATTTCTCGGTTTCTTTTCTAAAAAATACTTTTAAAATTGACGATTGTCTCTAATTATTGAAAATGGATAAGAATATAAATGTTTTAAAATCTAAAAACGTTTGAAAATTAAGTGGTTTATTTATTTATAGAATTTAGTACAAAAAAGTACTTTGGTATGATAATTTGAATTTGAATTTGAAATAAAGTGGCTTAGTACTGGTATCTTTTTAAGTGCTGTAATAAAGTTTCAATTAGTGCATTTGATTCCTCACCAGGTACTATTTATTGTATTTTAAAATGTTTTTCAAGAATTTTTCAACTCTTTTCTTCCGAAAATTTAAAAAAATGTTCCATTTCCAATATTTATTCCTAATACTACAAATTAAGCCTTTTTAAGTCGTTTTAACCAATTATGTCCTAAAACGGCAACATTTATATCTTACATTTGAGCTCAGGAAACTTTGTGAAAAGTAAGAAAATCTTTTGGAAAATATCCAACCTTACTATTTTCGGGTATGCTCTACACGATAGAATTGTTTAAAATTTTTAAAACTTTGATTTTCAATTGTTGATTAACAATTTAAGAAAAATTGATTTTTTTCTTAAACCTTTTCTTTAATCAAAAATTTGAGTGGGAACGAAATTTTTTTTAACTGTCGCAAATAAGCACAAAATTGCACAAAACATCTAAACTTTTCAACCAGCTTTGGTTTTTCATCGTACGATTTTTTTAACAAAATGTTGGCCAAAAAACGGAAGCTAGAAATCAAACTTTCATTTTAGTACTTGTTTTGACGTTTTTTTCATTGGAATCGTGTAAATTAATCAATTTTTTCAGTAAAAATATGCTTAAATATAATATTATTTCTAAAAATAACTGTAAAAAATAAATGAAAAATGTTTTTACAGTTTTAAAAAAATAAAAAAAGAAGACACTTGGAAACCTCCACGCGCTGAGTGTCGGGCAACGTTATTCAAGAAAAAGAATAACCGCTAAGAGATTGAAACATTGAAAAATGATTAGATTTACTTGATTCACTAAGATTTGTTCCGAAAATATCAAAATGCAAACGAGTATTTCGAAAATTAACGATATTCAGATTATTACATTAGTTCCTGTTCAAATAAAGGCTTGAAACGGTATAAAATGACTTGTTAAAACCGAAAAAAACATTATTTTTCACATTTAACCCCTTTTTATAGTTATTTATAAAAAATGTATTATATTTAAGTACATTTTTACTGAAATAATTGAATAATTTACACGATTCCAATGAAAAAAACGTCAAAAACATTAGTGAAATTAAAATTGGATGTTTTAGCTTTCGTTTTTTGGCCTCCATTTTGTTAAAAAAAAAATCGTACGATAAAAAACCAAAGCTGCTTGAGAAGTTTAGTTGTTTTGTGCAATTTTGTGCATATTTGCGACAGTAAACAAAATTTCCTTCACACTCAAATGTTTGATTAAATAAAAATTTCTCATAAAAAAATTATTATTTTTTTTTTAAATTGTTAATCAACAATTGAAAATCAAAGTTTTTATATTTTTAAACCATTCTATCATGTAACGTACCCCAAAATAGTAGGGTTGGATATTTTCCAAAAGATTTTCTTACACACTTTTTCACAAGATTTTTTGAGCTCAAATGTAAAATACAAATTTTGCCTTTTTGGGACTTAATGGGTTAACGAGAAGAGCGTTACGATTTTCTGTTCCGAAGTCCTGATTTTTTTAAAATTTTAAATTTTCATATTGGATTAAAAATTCTATTAAAAAAAAGGTCATAAGTTTGTAAATAAGTTTAGCCGATAATTCACATGTAAATGTAAGGTTGGCATAAGTTTACGTGAAGTTTTCTTAATCTCTATGTATAATAATGTTATAATATTAAAAATTAAGGTGATTATGACCTTAAAATCTTAACAAATAATTTCTTGGTTTATAACGATCCTTTAACTACGAAAATCATTTTTCAACAGATAGTAGGTGAAAAGAAAAACAACTAATTAACGTTTCAGCCATTCTATGTAGGCCCTCTTCAGAAAGTTTATTTCATATTGTTTGTTTCTTATACTTTTGTAAAGTGTATAATGGGAGTGAATTATTATATTCATTTTAAAATTGGATTTAGCCAAGGCATAGCATGTATTTGATTTCATAACAGTACAATGCTTATGTTCTTGACATATTTCTAATAAAATTCTTCAAAATTTTATAGATTCACTCCTTGGCATTAAAACATTTTTGATACTTCCCAAAATTTCTTACTATTTTTATTTTATTACAATATGAAATAAACTTTCTGAAGAGGGCCTACATAGAATGGCTGAAACGTTAATTAGTTGTTTTTCTTTTCACCTACTATCTGTTGAAAAATGATTTTCGTAGTTAAAGGACCGTTATAAACCAAGAAATTATTTGTTAAGATTTTAAAATTAAGCGGTCGAGAGAATTATCAGAATCGTATATAACGTTTTTGAATTATTAAATTGATTATGACCTTACTGGAACATTAATATTCTGTAAGGGTATATAGTTTATTCATAACTTAATTAATTACAAATTATTTAGTTTTTACAACAATAAATAATTGCTTATTAAATGTTTCTGACAATTCATTTTATTATGCAACTATTGTTTTCTAATTATCCAATTTTGTTAATTGTAATTTAAGGTAAGTAATGTGTAAGTAACACTTTGTGTTCAGGCAAATTTAATTTCGCACAAAATAGTCGAAAATCATTAATGGAAGTTTTCGGGCAAGGTGGTCCTAAAATACAATTTACGCCCACAAAAGGTTCAGGTGCATTTTTTAGAGCAACATTTAGTGATTAAAAATAACTAAGACTTGAAATCTTATCTAACATTTTGTTTTTTAAATACCATTCAAAACAGAAACTTACAATTTCGTTGAACTAGACGTCGCCGATAAAAAAGTGTAAATGGTTTTTTGCAGAGAGCAATTTAATAAACCAAAATTACCAAAACCAATCTTTGCTGCTTGTCTGCACATTACAAGAACGATTTTTTTATTTAAAACTATTTTATAAACTTTAATTCGTATTCAGAATCGGAACCGGTGAATTCGTAACAATTGACATACATGGGGCGATATTAAACAATTCTTAAAATCGAATAAAAGTTGGAAAATGCAAAAAAAACATAAAAATCTCATAAATAACTTGAAATACTAAGTAATACTCATAATCCCTTTTGTTTAATAATTTATTTATTATGTTATGTATCATGTTCAGTATTTGGAAATTCGTAAAAAAAACTACTAAATTCCCAAAATTACAATTTTATGTAATTTATTTATGACACGTGCGCACATAACATTACGTGTACAGTGTTTACTCCCAAGATCGAGGTCATATCAGAACCAATTTTTTCGGTTTATGGAAGGCGTTAATCATCAATCATAAAGGTGATCAAGTTTTTTCAACAGGGCTTTTCTTAAAACGCCATCCACGTGTTAAATGCATCTATCTTAACTCTAATATCGACCGTGAAGTAGCTATTAAAACCTCTTAATCGACAAAAAATTGACATCCTGATAGTAAAAATAAGTTTCAAAACTATCAAAGCCTATATGAAATTAAATCGCTCTACGAGGAAAAATTAATTATATTTTTAAGGCGACAAATTAGTACATAATTGCGCTGTAATTATTTTTCGAAACAAAAAACCAATTTTTTCATTTAATTTTTGTTTTTAGTGTTCGATTCTAAATCACGTAAGTTTTTTTAAAAATTAAACTTTAAGAAAAACGAACGAACTTCAAAAAGCGATAGTTCGAACGTGCGTTGCCTTTATTAAAATGAATCAAGAAATTCATCATGTTTTCAAAAAACTTTTCGACCGTTTAACATACGTAAAAGAATAATGACCGAAAAATACCAAGATCTTCTTTTACAAAGAAGATATAATGTTACTAACTCTTTGTAAACATAGATTTTCAAGTAAATATACGAAATAGCTTGAAAAATGCTTCTGATAATTGCGATTTTTCAAATCTTATATTGACAGAATTATTATTGCATTTAATTAAAAAACTTTCAATATGTTGTCTTTTAAATTTATTATGTTCTGTGGCTAAAATTTTAATATTGGTGAACTCAAAGGTATGTCCTGCATTAATCCTATGTTGTGTTAATCCTGTATAATTTTCTATTTTACCATAAATGTTCATTTTATGCTCATAAATTCGTTTTTTAAGTAATCTACCCGTTTGGCGTATATAAACACCATTACAGTGGTTACATTGAATTTCGGTATACAACATTTAGTTGCATTGTGGAGAATTTGTCTTTAAAAGGTTTTATGCCTGCTATATTAACTGTTCTAATTTTAGTGCACTTGTGTTCTGCGCAATTTACGGTTGACGAGGCATTTCCTCCGCTATTGATATATGTGTACCACATGGCTTGGAAGTCCCGAATTTAGATGTCCCAAGGTTCTACTGTATTTTAACCCTTTGCGGCGCACATTTTCTTTATACGGAACACAGCTGAAAATTGTTACACGGAGGTTTTCGGGGTCGCTGATTACGAATATGAAGTCAGATTTTGTAAATTCAAAATGGTGGATCCAAGATGGCCTACATAAATGTAAAAATTTACTTGATAGAGATAAAACTTGATATTCTATGTACTCGGAATTTTAAATATAAAAGTCAGAGATCAGATTCGTAATAAGCTACCCCAAAAACCCCCGAGTACACAGCTTCATCAATATCGGGTACATTTTCATATTTCGATCGGACATCTTGGATCCTCCATTTTGAATATTCAAAATCCAAGGCCAGATTCGTAATCGGCGATCCCAGAAACCCCCGAGTAACGAGTTTCAAGTAAATCAGATGAATTTTTAAAAATTCATCCGCCATATTGTTTCCGCCATTTTGAATTTTTCAAAATCGACTTCAAATTCGTAGTCAGCGACCCCAGAAACCCCCGAGTAACGAGTTTCAAGTATATCAGATGAATTTTTAAAAATTCATCCGCCATATTGTTTCCGCCATTTTGTATTTTGCAAAACCGACTTCAAATTCGTAATCAGCGACCCCAAAAACCCCCGAGTACCAAATTTGGTTTTAATTTACCTTTTAGTTCGTTCAAAAACGATTTCTTTCTCAAAAATCGACGATTTTTTAAATTTATTTATTTATACTTGTTAATAATTTTGCGTAATTGAATTTATTATCCTTTTCGTTGCGTACTAAAAATCCCCCTTTACCACTGTAAAAAGATTTTTTTAATATTGCTTCGAAAGCATTGAAACTAGACAGAAAAGATGTGAATTAAAAAGGTGGTAATCTGGGTTAAGAAAGTGTTTTGATCTATGTAAAAAGTTGAAAAATACAAAAAGTTACTACAAATTTTGAAATACACATTCTCTGTTCAAGTATACTAAAAAAATGATTTATTTGCTATAAATAAATCTTGAAATATGCCACACTAAGCTATTTTTTAAGGCTAAAAACACATTTTCAATTGTAAATATATGGTTAAAAACGGTTAAAATATATTTTAACTAATAAACTACTTATTAACCTTAACAATTTTAATTTAACATCCCAGCAAGTAAAAATTAATTACATTTACATTTTATTTTTTATTTTTCGTCAATTGTATTCCGCTTAGTTCCTTTCCAAAATACAAAAGGCATTCAAAATATTTACTGAAAATAAATAGGTGTAAACATGTTCTTCTTCAGTCCATATGTAAATAAAAACAAACAAATAAAACACGTTTTAGGAAAAACCTATCCGACAGAGTCGACCCAACTTCGACCGAAAATCGACGGTCGATTTGTGCAAAGAATTGACGGAGGGCCGGAAATATTTTTGGTTAAATTTCGGTCGATTTTTTTCGATTGTCGACCGAAAATAGACTCAGTGCCGAAAACATTTTGGGTTAACTTTCATTTTCGGTCAACTTTCGGTCGACTTTTTCTATTGTCGACCAAAAATTTACCGAGTACCGGAGATATTTTCGGTCAATTTTCAGTCAATTCTTTGCACAAATCGATCGTCGATTTTCTGTAAAAAATAAAAAAGTGCTCAGGTTGTTTTTTTAAGTCGATTTAGCGAAATCAACCAAGTATTGATTTCGTAAAAGTCGACCGGGAGTTGACCCAAAAATTTAATTGGTCTATTTTAGAAAATTGACCGAATATCTAAAGTCGATTTGTGCAAAAAATTGATTGAATATTGACCAACTATTGACCGATGGGTTTGGTATACTTTAATTCGACCAAATATTGGCCAATTTTGGTCGAGTTGACTCTAAATCGATTTAAAAAACTGGTCAACCTGGACCGAAAGTGCAGTAAGAACATCTTCAATTACATTTTTTTTTGTTATTTTAGTTATTTATTTCGAAAGCATAGGAAATAATATTCAAAGCTTCAGTACCAAAGAATACTCCGAAGTAGTTGAAATATCGACAAGTGCATTACAAAAAATATATTTTTGTAAACAGAAACAAAGAAAGTATAATTGAAGATATGTTTTTCGCTGTTCAAAAAAATCTTATTACCAATAAAAATATAAAATCCAGAATGATAGCAATGTTTCTTATGCATTTAATTTTTTTATATCTCTCTATAAAAAATTCTTAAATATTTTTAAAACGCGGTTGATAATTTTAATAAATATCAGTTTGCTGTAACTTCTGCATGGTTCTGGTTGTAACCAATTTCTCAGTACAAATTCAAATAAGGTCAGTTTTACAAATGACTTGCAAATCTAAAAGGTTTGCATGTTTATCTCGGTCAAGAAATCCAAACTAAAAAGGATTGCGGAATACTTTATCCACTCTTAACAATACTGCTGACCATTGACAATTTTACACCGGATTCATAATAGTTTTTTTGTCATTTAAATAATGGGATTTTCAAAGTAAATAATGTGATAATCATTAAAATTGTATAAAAATTGCATCCAAATATCAAAGATTGTAAGCAGAATGGAAATAAAAAAATGCAATATGTTTTTTAATTTTAAGAATCAAATCTGCGACTATAAACCAAGCAACGATCGGTTTAACCCGAAACAAATTGCAACAGGACCGATTTTTACGTGATAATTACTAAAAAAATGAGTTAAAAAACATATCCAAAATCGCCAATAACACAGGCCGACAAAATTTTGACCCAGAAACCAGAAATCCGAGGTTGAAATTTCCGAATTGGCTCTGGTTTCCGAGATATCCTAACCTAAAAATGCAAAAACAGCGTTTTTTGCCTATATTTGAGGTTATGTAGCATCGAATTTGTTCTTTTACTCAAAATACTAAAAACGCTATCTTAAAGTATAACCCTTGGCCTTTCAAATGCCGTTGAGTTTTATTAAATATCTTTTTTTTTCGCTGAGATATCGTACATTGAAATTTTCATGTTAATGAATTTACCTCAAAAAAATAAACATTATGGATAGGCCCTATGAAGCATACATTTTTCTTTGCACATAAAACAGCTTAAATCTGTTACTCGGTGGTTTTTTGGATCGATGATCACGAATCCGGACTCAAATTTTCAAAATTCAAGATGGCGGACCAAATTCGTAAAAAGTTACTTGATCAAGCTGAAACTGGGTACAGTAGTCCTTCTCCTATTCTAATTTGTCCAGTCAGGCAAGATGGCGATCTTCTTCTCTTATTCTAATTTTCTCCCCTCTCCCACTAATCGTTTGCTGTCTCGCTTTTCCTCTCTCTTTATTTTTCCCAGAACATACTTCTCAGGAAAGTAGTAAATGCGGTGGGGAGAACACGTGAGGGGAAATATTAGAATAGAAGAAGAGAAAAAATTAGAATAAGGGAAGGACTACTGTATATGAGGGTCTTCGGGGTCACTGTGTATGAATCTAAGATACAATTCTGAGATTTTTATATTTTAGAAACTGATACTGAGAAAAAAAACAATTTAATAACAATCAACAATGTGGAAACAACATGGTAACTACCAAATAAATGAGTATACGAGTAACCATTCATTTTCTATGTTTTTTACGATGTGCGATATTTCATGCGAAAAAAAAGAGATATTTAATCAAACTCAAGGGCATTTGAAAGGGCAAGGGTTACACTTTAAGATGGTGTTTTTAGTATTTTGGGTAAAAGAACAAATTCGATGCTACATAACCTCAAATATAGGCAAAAAACGCTGTTTTTTGCACTTTTAGGTTAGGATATCTCTGAAACCAGGCATAATTTAGGAAAATATAAAAATATTTCCTAATTAGGGAAAATAGGCCTAATTTTATTTAAAAATGGCTGAAACTTTTTAACCCATTAACGTCAAGTAGGACACTTTTTTCGCTTCAATTTCAATAAAGAATTTCATATGAAAATCCAAGTTCAAATAAATTGAAAGGTAGTCTTACTATTTTCGAAGTCGCTCTTTTCAATGCTATTGTCAAACTTGAGCTATCTTAATTAGAAACTTAAATATGTCGATGTAAATGTCAAAATAACGCGAAAAATCGAGTGTTCTTTTTTATAAAACATTTTTTTTCTCATCAAAGGAATATTTGTCGTCAGAAAATGTCTTCATTAAACGTGGACCCAATAGTTACAGTATCAAGATAATTTTTTTTTAATATTTAAAAACTAACATGGTGATCACAAAATGGCGACTCCAATCACAAATTTCTAATGAAAACTTAACAATAATTTTTCTTGAAAACTATAGACTTCAGAAAAATTTTTCTAAGAATAAATACGTTTCAGAATGAGTCGAAAAATGTTCTCAAATTTTTCCAGAATATATTGTTAAAATTTTTAAAAAAGTCGTTCAAAAAATCTGAAAAAATTTGAGAGTATTCTTTCACCAATTCGAAGACATTTTTTCTAAAGTCTACAGTTTTCAAGAAAAAAATTACTAATCTTGAAATCTAGAAAAGTTTAATAATTTTTTTTCTTGAAAACTGTAGACTTTAGAACAAAATTTCCTATTGCGCAAAATATGTCAAACAAAAATTGTAGGAAATGAAAAAATCTAAAAAAAAGGTAGGTACATTATTTTCTCTATCTGTCGCAATTTTTGAGATAATGGCTTGGAAATTTGCAACTTATTAAAATGTTGGTCAATGAACCTTTTTTATAGATCCTACAATAATAATTATCATAAAAACACGTGAAACAAAAACTAATAAAACACCGAGCACATCCAATGAAAGTTAAGATTTTACAATTACAATGTTTTTTTAATAGTTCAACGTTACATCACTTATGAATGTAAATTAGTCATGAAAATTCCTGATTAATTAACCACTTCACTGGTAGCCGTTTTCAAATAAAAAGTGCCAAGACTGGTACGAGCCAGTTTTTAAGATATCGAGAAACTGTGAAACATGGGTTCCATTTTTTCATAAAACACATCATTTAACGTAAAAAAAAACTCACCTCCCCCTCCCTTTCAACCCCCACAAGGTGCATAAATTTTTGTTTAAAGTACGCACATTTCTTTATCAAATTTCGATGAGAATGTTAAATATGAGGTTTCCGGGGTCGCTAAATACGAATATGATCTCAGAATTTAAAAATTCAAAATGGTGGATCCAGTCTGGCGGACGAAATAAAACAATATTGAAACATCTCTTTTCACAAGAAATGCGTTTATTTGAACATAATATCAAATGAATTTGAAGTGTGCATTGTTTTATAGATTCAAAATAGTGGATCAAAAATACAAAAAAAAAAATACAAAAAAATGGAGTGCAAAATCCTCCCACTACCTCCTTCTGGTGCACTCTGGGGTCGTTATAATTAACCAACTAACGGTGGAGGTCAACCGCATAATTTTTTCATTTTATAAAATATTCAAAATTGAGTCCGCAAAGGTAAGGTCAAAATTCATTTTGCACATTCTATTTGCCATCTCGGATATATCATTTTGAATTTAGAAAATCTGAGATCAGATTCGTAATCGGTGATCCCAAAAACCCCCAACTAACGAGTTTCAAGGAAATCCGATGAATTTTTAAAAATTCGTCTGCCATCTTGGATCCGGCATTTTGAATTTTGAAAATATACGATCAGATTCGTAATCATCGACCCCAAAAACCCCCGAGTAACAAATTTCAGTCGTTTTCCACGCACAGAAAAGAATTAGCATCAAAAGCATTTAGCTTGTAACCGCCATATTGGAACTGCCATATTGAATTTTGAAACGGTGACCTCAAATTCGTATTCAGCGACCTAAGAAACTATAGCATACCAAATTTCGTGCAAATTCATTGAAAATTGTGGAAGTTATTTAAAAATGTACATATATGATACATTACCAGTCGTGGCACTTTTTTTTTTTTGTACACATATGATACATTACCAGTGAAGTGGTTAATAATAAGTTAATGCACCAAATGTTTTTTTTACAGAAACAGGTAAATTTTGATTCCTTTTTACAGTTTTATTTTTACTTTTATAATATAATAGAGTCCTCAAAATACAATAGAATAAAAATAGGAAATATTAACCCATTAAGTCCCAGAAGGGCGAATATTTTTTTAAACGTTCAAAAAATTTCGGACGTATCATTTCTGCCGTAAAATTGATCGTACTTTCCGATTCTAACCTTAAAATTTCGAAAAAATACGATCCAAAAATGATACAATCGATTATTTAACAAAAAGTCGGATTTTTTCACGTTAATTTTTTTGTTATTAACAATTTCGCGCCGAAATTGGGAGAGGTGGTCACTATAATATGAAAATCTCTCGGCCTCGTACCCTAAACTTCAAAATGTACGAGCGCCAAAATAAAATTTCAAAATGGCGTTACCCAATATGGCGGCTTGAAGCCGAAAATTTAATGACATTTTCGATTTTGCGATGATTAACGTGCTAAATTGATAAATTCTTACTGAAAATGTGTTTATAAAAAGTTATTTGTGCCCCTAATCACTAATCTGATGTCCAATTTGCGAAAGTCAAAATGGCGGATCCAATATGGCGGACGAAAATTTTATTTGAATATAATAATACTAACTAACATCAATAAGTACTTGTCAGTCAGAAACACGAAAAAATATTTTTTCGACTATTTTTAATTTAAAAAACGACAAAAAAGGAACAAAATTAAAATTACTACAATATTTAAATAGTTTTTAACAAACTGTGATTAAAAAAAAAATTCAAACTTGTTCTTTTTTTTAGAAAAAACAACCAATGTTTTTAAATACCTCAAAATTGAATTTTTATAAACGAAATTATCTGGTAGAAAAGGTGCTTCAAAGGGTTAAACAAAAATTTCATTTACTCACCAGAAACTAAATGCAATCCGACGGTTAAGGAATGGAATTTTCTTTCTTCTCCGTAGCTTCAAAATATACTGATTTTATAAAAACTAAACATTTTATAAACATGAAATTCATCATTTACGTCTCAGAATTTATAATTTACCTTAGTTACGAAGTAGAATTTTCTTTCTGTCGATGACTGCGAAACTGAAAACCATACTTACTAATCTTCTTTTTCACCTTAACCCATTAATGCCCAAATGCACAGAAAGTTTACTGCAACTTCAACGCTTATTTTCAACATGAAATAAATTTCGAAAATAATAAAAACTATCACATTCATCCATTTTCGAGGCCGCTCTTTCGAATGGTAGTAAGAAAATTTTTTAAAAATTGCAATTTATATATGATTTTGACATATATAGTAGAAAAATATGATTTTTTAAGAAACAGTTTTTTTTACAAAAATTGAGTTTTTGATACAATATCTTACTTTTAGTGAGCTAAAACATATTGTAAGGGTGCACTCGATACCCAACGGGCACGAAGGACCCAAATGTTGCTAAAACGTTTTTAGAATGTTCCAGAAACGTTCCTAAAACGTTTTATAAACGTTTCATCCATGTTGCAGACATAAAACGTTTTAGGAACGTTTCTGGAACGTTCTAAAAACGTTTTAGAAACATTCAGGACTTTCGTGTCCGTTGGGTAGTTATACTTTGCGGCATACATTTTTCTTGTGAGCCTTTTTTAATGAAACTGGGTACTCGGGGGTTTTTGGGGTCTCTGATTACGAATCTGATCTCAGATTTTAAAAATTCAAATTGGCGGATTCAATATAGCCGACAAAAATGTAAAAAATTACCTGTTCGAGATGAAACTCGGTGCTCGGGGGTTATTAGGGTCGCTAATTACGAATCTTATCTCATATTTTGTAAATTCAAAATGGCTTATTGAAGATGGCCGACAAAATGTAAAATATTACATGATCAAGATGAAAGTGTGTACTCGGGGGTTTTTGGTATCGCTGATTACGAATATGAATCCGCCATTGTGAATTTTCAAAATCTGAATTCATATTTGCAATCAGCGACCCCAAAAACACCAAACTACCTATTTTCATCTCGATCGGGTAATTTTTCACACTTCGATCGGCCATATTGGATCCGCCATTTTGAATTTTCAAAATTTGAAGTCAGTTTCTTAATCAGCGACCCCAAAAACCCCAAAAGTACCTATTTTCATCTCGATCGAGTAATTTTTCACATTTGGGTCTGCCATCTTGGATCCGCCATTTTGAATTTTGAATATCTGAAACAAATATTTGAAATTTTTGATATCAGATTCAAAATGGCCATTGTATTTACAAATTCCTCTTCAAAATTTAACCATTTTTTTTCTTGAAAACTATGGACTTTACAGAAAATGTTATAAGAACAATTATGTTCTATAATAAGTCGAAGAATACCCACGAATTTTTTCAGAACGAATTGCCATAATTTTTTATTTTTTAAAAATTCAAAAAATCGAAATTTTTACAAAATCATTTCATAAATCTTGTTTATTTGAAAATTATAGACTTTAACGCAAATATCCATAGAAGGAAAACGTCTTAGAATTGGTTAAAGAATACTCTTTACTAATTTTAAATGACTTTTTTCAAAATTTCTAATTTTTCAAAAATAAAAAATTTCGACAATACGTTCTGAAAAAATTCGTGGATATTCTTCGACTTATTCTAGAACATAATTGTTCTTATAAAATTTTCTTTAAAGTCCACAGTTTTCAAGACCAAAAATGGTTAAATTTTGAAAAGGAATTTATAAATGCAGTGGCCATTTTGAATCTTCTGTCGAAAATTTTAAATAAATACCAGTAAAAAATCATCTTTTTCTACTATATATGTCAAAATTATATATAAATTTTAATTTTTTTAAAAATTTCTTACTATCATTCGAAAGAGCGACCTTGAACATGTTAGAATCTGATAGTTTTTATTTTTTTCGAAATTTATTTCATATTGAAAATTGAACTGCATTAATACTACAAGCACTATCTACATTTGTATCATTTATTTAACTCCATTACTTAGGTTTATTAAATAATTTTGATTAGTTACTAAGTGAAGTACGTAATAAAATGAAGAAAAGGTATTAATATTAAAATCATCACTAGGTCCCAGTATCATACTTTATTTACCACATATAAGTCAATAGATATAAATGAAAATTGGAAAACACGCGTATCTACGAACGCAATTTTCGCTATTTTTATTTTCTTTTTATTGTACAATAAATGCAATTTTAGTCGCCACCAACACATTTATTGTTCTCCGATTAGCCGTACAGACTTTTAGATCATGTCTGTACGCGGTTGGCAAATCAATCGATACCAAAAAAAGCAACCTCCTGATCGAGTTCGCTCGTTGCTAACATTCAAGACGCACTTCGAAATAAAAATGTATGCAATGATAAAATACAAATCAAAACTTTACTTCCTTTACGTTCTTCTTTCTTCGCAGCTGTTGTTGCCAACTATAATCAAACGTTTTACAGTTCCGTTTCTGCTGGGTAGATTTGGTGATTATTCAAAGTGCTTCAAATATTCTACATTTCTTCACAAATGTATAGAAATTATATGGAAAGAACGGGGAATTGAAAAACTGTTATTTCCGTCGTTAAGATAAACTTTTAACCTAACCTCTCTACGACGTTCTTTAATAAGGTTTGGTTGCACGTAAAAGACATCGTCCGCGTCGAGAAGCTTCTTTCTGTTTTTTTTTTCTCTGTTCATTACTTTTTCTAAGAAGTAAAAGGAAAGACATTGCAACGGGATTTGAAACCGTGCGTGTAACACGATGACTAATATATATGACGCCCTTACAAATTATTTGTTTTCACTCTCCGCACTAACTTCGGTCTTCTTGGCGGCAGGTTTGCCCCTGGTGGCCACTGCAGTCTTGGCACCGCGCTTGCCTTTCGCCTGCATCTTTTTATTCGAGTTGCTGAATCTGTCGTAACGCGAGTCCTCGTCGTCGCTGGACTTGTGCCCCGGCTCGGTCTCCCGCAGCATATCACCCAAGTCCTTGTCGACGTCTTCCCATTTCTCAGTCACCAGGACATCGGCGTCACATTCGGCGATCGGCGTACTATCTTTCTCGTTTTCGACGACTTCGGCGTCCTCATTTTCCGCGCTTTCCTCATCAATTTTTTCCTCCTCCGCTGCATCTTCCTCCTCCGCCGCATCATTCATCTCTGCATTTTCGTCCGCAGCATTCGTCTCTTCTGGCATTTCCTCATCGGCATTCGTTTCTTCCTCTGCAGGTGCTTCGCCATCGGCAACCTCAGTGTTTGCAACCTCACCATTTTCACCGGTGCCTTCGGCACTCGTATTCTTGCCACTGTCGGACGTTGAATTACTCGACGTGTTGACGGCCGTGGACGTTTTAAGGTGTATCCGTTCAGCTTGACGACGAAGGGCTTTATCGTCGTTATCCCGTACATATCTAAAAAAAATTCAATTCGTTTAAAATCAGCGAGTGTATTCGATAACTTTACATGTGGATAGTTTGTGGTTCGTACCGTTTCAAGTGACTGCGAGTGGAACAATGCAAAGCTATCGCCCGCTCGGTGTTATCCGATCGTGGCAAGTTGACTTTGCACAACTCACAAAATTGCACTTCGATGGTTTTTATAAATTCGGAGCCAACTTTTATCATCTGTTTGGTCTTTGCTTTCCTCGGTTCCGTTGCATTTTCACCCTCGGCCACCTCTTTCTGTTCGGCAGTTTCATCCTCTTCGTCCTCCTCAGCTGAAATTATTACATCACAACATTTACGTTAATTATAATAATAATAATAACAACACAGGACCACAAACAAAAATTTGTTTCGAGATCACTTGAATCAGAAATAGTAGATCTTACAGATTTTTGGAGGCTGAAAACGAATCTGTTATTCGATTAAAAAAAGGAAAAAAGGGAATTTGAACTTAAAAAAAAGGATTAAAAATAGTTGCGATTTCAACTTTTTAATTGTAAGCCTGATACAATTATTAGATTACAATTTAGAATAAAATTTTGTTCGTTTGTTATCACAAGGGGAGAGTCTGGGCACAAAATCAGCTACAGTGGCCCTCCCCTTATTTTAACTCCTATTATTTTAACTGCGTCCTTTATTTTAACTTTTTTCGTCCCTTATGTTAACTTCTTCCCCTCGTGAGTTCCCCCACCATTCGCCATTTGAAAGTGTTCAAAAGAGTGCGGACTGCTATTTGCGCATACAGATGAAGGAGTACGCCACTACAGTAGTCCTCCCCTTAAATTTACTTCCCTCAAGTTTTAAGGGAAAATTAGAATAAGAGAGGTCGGCGCCATCTTGAAAAACTGAGAGGTCCTACTGTATGCGCAAGCGCAAATAGCAGTCCGCACTCTTTTGAACACTTTCAAATGGCGAATGGTGGGGGAACTCACGAGGGGAACAAGTCAACATAAGGGACGAAAATAAGTTAAAATAAGGGGAGGGCCACTGTAGCTGAAAAGTAGAACTTAAGGGGAGGACTACTGTATATCTCCTCTCTCTGTTTTTATTCTCTCATACTGCCAGTGGTGAGAATGAGGGGAAGCGGCAAAATAAGGGAAGAAGCCGCCATCTGCCTTGACTTGAAATGTTAAAATAAGGGGAGGGCCACTGTATATCAAACAAACTTTCATTAATGATTTTTTTAGTGATTTTTGAGGAGGAATTCAATTGTAATAAAATAAAAATCAGAAACAAATTTTTTTACCAAAAAAGAAAAATTGTTTTTTTTTTTTAATAAAATGGAATTTTTTAAAATCCATACGTAATTATTTAGAAAATATGTTTTTCTGTTTTCCAATTGTTTTTTTTTTTTTTTAATTTTTAAAATAGATTAACAAATTTGAATAGCCTTTATTAGGAAAAAAACAAATTTTTTCACGCTAAAACGTTTAATTTTGCTATTGTTGGACATCACCTTTCAAATTTGGCTGCAAATTTTGTATACGGGTTCTCTACCCAAAAAATTGAACTCTCAATTTTTTTTTTAATTTTTCCACCTGTTTTTTTTTTTAATTTTTTCGTCATTTTTAATTTAAACATTCAAAGCAAATTTGGTGATTAAAAAAACATATTTTCTAACTAATTATGAATGGATTTTAAAAAATTTTATTTTTTCGACGAAAAAAAATCTTTTTTATGAAACATTTTTATAAAATTGTTATTATATTACCATTAAATTCGTCGTTAAAAAAAAAACAGTTTTTTTCGTATTTTTCGAAAGATTGTTATAGTTCCTTAAAGTTTCAATAACTTAGTTTTTCCATTTCCCTAAGATGCTTTGCAACTTTTTCATAAGGGGTCTAATGTATACAAGGAATCTATATTTATAAAATCATAAATATGGAAAATTGTTTTGTTTATTTACAATTTTTTATTATTACATAATAAAAGTAATCGTTTTTCAAAACATTTTGACAAAGTTTTTAAATTAAATAGAGAAAAAAAAATAATCATATAATTTTTGTTGCATACTGTATATAGTAGCCCTCCCCTTATTCTAATTTCCCTTATTCTAATGTCTTCCCTTATTCTAATTTTTCTCTTCTCCTATTCTAATATTTCCCCTCACGCTTAGACAAAAGTCTAAGTACTGGGGGCGAGGAGAAAATTAGAATAAGGGAAGAAGGCCGCCATCTTGCCTGACTGGACAAATTAGAATAAGGGAAGGACTATTGTACTGTATATGTATATTATAAAATAATTTATAGATGAAAAACAATATGGATATAATTTTGAATGGCTTCATACTATTTTTTAGTTTCTCCCAAGTTAAAACGTAAGTAATATTGTCATATTTCTACGGATTTGAAAAACGAATTACTTTTCTTAATCAAACATTTATTCATACGCAGAAAACAAGACGTAAAAAGCCGCGGAAGGACAATTTAAATTTGAAAGGTTAAAAAATGGATGTAAAAGGGACTTTTGACAAAAAAAGGAAATAAAAGGGACTATTTTGAAATTTGAGGTTAGGATATATGAAATACATGACGTCACAGGTGAAATTGGACAACTAATGTATTTTCAGCGACCAAAAATCTATAATCAAGTTATCTCCCATAAAAATTTGCTGTGTAATTAATCACCGAAGGTATTTCTCGAAAAAAAATAACACAAGACCACAAACATTTTTTTTTAGATCCAACTTGAATTAGAAGTGGAGGATCTTATAGATTTTTGGTCGTTGAAATCGAATTCTTTGTTTGCGTCAAGTCATTGTTTCAGATTTTTCACACATCCTAACCTTAAATTGCCAAAAAGTATATTTTTGAATATTTTTCGTCTCAAATATCTTAAAATGCTGACGTGATGGGACAAATCGAATAACCGATTCGTTTTCAGCGGCCAAAAATCTATAAGATCCACTATTTATGATTGAAGCGATCTCAAAACAAAATTTTATTTCTGGTCCTGTGTAATCATTGTCGGTTTACTTTCTCAAACAAAAAGTTTCTAAAAATGAACTCAAGTTTCATGAAAATAAACTCACCATCGACATCCCCCACAGAGTCGAGTGTCATGAAGTTGTCAAGGTTGACTTCCTTGTCGTCGCCGCTGGAATCTTCGTCTGCGTCGCCGTTGGCATTATTAGAGCGTTGTTCATCGTAAACACTCTTTCGCTATAGAAAATTTTAATTTTTACAATCACATTTTGTTTATATTTTAAATAAACAGGAATAGTTTATATTATAATTGTAAACGAAAGATATTTTACCTTGATGTGATCCAAGGAGCACAAATGCGTCTCGTACAACATCGCCGATCTGAATTGTAGACGGCAGACTTTGCAGAACGGCGTCATGAAGTTCTTGATCTGTCTGTGAGATTCCGAGAGTTGGTGCACCGCTTTCAGGGATCGATAATTCAACTTGCAGATGGGACAGAAGAACGTCCTCGAAGGCAGGGTACCGCGGGCGGCGTCTCGAGTCTCCAGGCGTCGCTGCTCGTGTCGCTGAAGGACTCGCATACGAGAGAGGGCACTCTTGTGGCGGGCGGACACTCGCCTCATCGCGGTATTGTGACGGCCAGAGTACAAGTGCAGGGAGTATTCTTTGAATGTGACGCTCGTGTGGGAGCAATGGGGACATTTCAGCTTGATGAAACGTCTTCCGTCACGTCTGCTTGGTAATTCGTCCGTGTCTGCGTTTCTGTTTCCTTCTGCCTTTTCCGCTGTTTCCGCATCACCTTCGGCTTCCTCACCTTCGTTCTGTTGAAATTTATTTATTTATTTATTTATTTATTAACCAAGAAACGGGCATTACTGCCAAAAAAAAAAATACATGTGATATAACAATAAACTCGCAAAAGAATAATAAAAAATTTAACAAATGATAAAATAAAATGGTAACAAAACATATACGCATATAATTAATATACACGGTATAATATATATAACAATAATAACTTTATAGCCTCAAGTTAACGATAGTCTTGCAAGAGTTTTACTCTTGCTTGATTCTTAAAACGACCAAAAATGTCATTTAATGGAGGGCAAGATGAGCTATTCCCGAGTTTTATTAATCTACTTATGACAGAGCTAAGTCCATATTCAGTTCTATAATTCTGTGAAACAAAAAGTCTGGAATTGCGGAACATATAAGAGTTTTCCAATTGAATAAAACAGGAACTCAACTCTGGACAAAGTATTTTACCATTAACTATTTTATATAAAAAACAAATATCAGAAAATGTTCTATAAGACTCCAAGAGTGCTCAATTTAATTCTAGTCGCTACCTCGGTATAGTCATGAAATTCTGTAGGGTTCTGCATGCGCAACTTGTAGGCTATAAATACTAAAAATCTGTGCTGAACTCTCTCAATCTTTCTTTTGTGCACCTCAAAGAATGGTGACCAAACCGTTGAATTATACATCAATATAGACTTAACTAGAGCATTGTACAAAGTTATAATCGCAGATAAATTTGTAAATGCTTGACATTGCCTTTTAAGAAATCCTACGTTGCGTAAAGCTTTGTTGGTGACATAATCAATGTGTTCGACAAATGATAGTTTACAGTCTATAAGCACACCAAGATCTCGTATAACAGATACGTTTTCAATAATTGTACCATTAATAGTGTAGTTAAATTGTAAAGACGAACGTGATCTTGTTACACTCAAGGACTTTACATTTACTTGTATTTAGCGCCATATGATTTTTAGCACACCATTTTTGCAAAGACTCTAAGTCACGCTGTAAAAGTAGCGCATCATCATCCGATTGACTGACTACTCTAAAGAACTTACAATCGTCTGCAAACAGAAGAAATTGAGAGTGATTGAAAACAGTATCGATATCGTTGATAAATATCAAAAACAGTAATGGACCAAGGTGAGATCCTTGTGGAACTCCCGATGGAACATGAAACCAGCGTGACTGAAAGTTCTTATATTTGACACATTGAGTTCTATCTGTTAAATAATCAAGAAGCCATTGACAGAGCGAGACTCCTATACCGGTTTTATAAAGTTTAGTAATTAATCCTATTCTTGGCACTCTGTCAAAGGCCTTAGCGAAATCGGTATAAATCACATCAATTTGTTGACCTTTTTCAAGCGAATCTATTAATATAGATGTAAAAACTAACTTACTACTGATGTAATCAAACATTTATTTTGGTAGAAACCAAAAATATTCAATGAAAGAAACAAAAAATTAAGAAATAAAAATTAATATTCGGCTAATTTGTGAACTTTCACATTGCCTTTCAGTTATGGATCGATTCTTACATTTCACGGAGAGAAAATTTAAGTGTTTTTTACTAGGTACTCTGGTAATTTTTACTGTTCTCCGACAGTCTACAAAACTGTAAAAATTACAGGAGTCGACTGTAAAGGATACCAGATGGCGTAAAGCAAAATTCTATTTATATGAATACAGTAAGATCTATAGGATGTTTCAGAATCTATAAAACTTCAAAGAGAAAATTAGCGAATACTTTTTAAAACTTCCGTTTAGTACACTGTAAAAAATACAAATGAATTTTACAAACTCATTGTAACTTTCATTTGATATAAATTTGGTAGTATTCCTACACTGTAAAAAATTGTAATGAAAATAACCACTTTTAATGCACTGTAAAAAATGAAAATGAACTTTACAAATCTGTTGTAATTTTCATTTGTAAAAATATGGTGATTTGCCCGCGTTTAACGTTGTAACTTTCCTACCTATGCTGTAAGTGCCCGTGCTAAATTCGAAATATTACAAGGTTTTGTAAATATCCTACGTTGAGAGTTGTAAAATTACAATTCGATGTATTTGTACCACGCTGTATGTGGGTGGAAATCGTGCCAACGTTGAACATGTGTATTTTACAATGTTATGTAAATTTACAACTCGAGTAAAAAAAAAAGCAGAGGCGCAGTAAAAATAATCTTTCCTGGTAAATATCCAAACATTTCGGTTTAATTTTGGTTATGAGTGTAAAATTGTCATTGTAGCAAGAAATATTATAAATTGATTGTACAATTCATTATGTAAATGTAAGTTTGATGGGAATTGAGCGGCCCAATTCTATAACTCGCTCGACGCTCGAAAGGCCGGACAAGTTTTGTCCAACGAAAAAAAAAAAAAACGTACAATTTTCAAAAGTAGATATTTCGATTTAAAAAAAATACATGAATGTAAAAAATGACAAACCGAGCAAGTTTTTCCCAAGAATTTTTTAATAATAATGAATTGTTTCTGTTTTAATGAATAAAAACAATAAAATTTCCATCCAAAAATTGAATTACATTTTAAAACATAAATCGTCATATCTCAACCAATTATTGTTAAAATTGTTTGAAATTTGCGATGAACACCGAACAGATCCTAGCGATACCTATCTAATCTACTAATCTAGTCTAAAGTTAATAGATTATCCATAAATAACGCTGGAATTTAGTCTTACAAGTTAATTATGAATATTTTGGAATTTTTGTAAAATATGAGGCATATTCCATCGTTGCTCGTGGCTAAGCTATTAACTTTACCATATGGCCCTCGCTGACTTTTTTGTAGGAAATTTCGTGCTCTACAAAAAAGTTTTAGTGCATTTTTAGTGTATCTTGCACTGCTTTCGATACGGAAGCTTTAGAATAAAAAAAGTACCAAGTTTTTCTGTTTCTACAACGTTTATAGATCATTAAAATTAATTATTAATAACTACATATTCGGAAAATTATGAATAACTATTCAAAAAGATGTAATAAAATTGTATCAGTTCATAAAAATTTTCTTTTGAACGTTTTTGAATGTTAACCGCCATTTGAAATTAGTCAGAAATCGTGCAGTAACTGTTACTTCCCTGACCAGTGGCATTTACTTAAAATTTCTTTCTGTGTAATACACACAACCTACACTTATAATATACTAAACGGAAGTTTTAAAAAGTATTCGCTAATTTTCTCTTTGAAGTTTTGTAGATTCTGCTGAAAAATCCTATAGATCTTACTGTATTCATATAAACCGAATTTTGCTTTAGGCCACTCCGTATTCTTTACAGTCGACTCCTGTAATTTCTACAGTTTTGTAGACTGCTGGAAATACTACAGCAAAAATTACCAGAGTACCTAGTAGAAAACACTTAACTTTTCTCTATGTGTAATAGTATTTTGTGATCCAAGGTACCAAATGCCTTGGCTAAATTAATGAAAATGCCTGCAGCTTTTATCCGATTATCTAATGCTTCATAAACTTTTTCTCTCAATATACTTAACGGTTTAATTGTTGATTTATTTTTTTTTAATCCAAATTGTAACTCACTTAGTAATTTGTATTTATTTATAAATCCAAGCATTCTTTCTTTGATAGTAATTTCCAAAACTTTGGAGAGGATTGGCCGTAATGAGATTGTTCTGTAGTTACTCATTAAAGTATCGTCTAAAGCAATTTTAAGTGCGTCAAGGAATGTACCTTTTTTCGTAACATAGGTTTAATAAATGTGTTATTCGTTTACTAATAAAAAGGGCCAGTTTCCCCACAGTCTTGGAACTTAAAAAATTTATTTTGGTAGAAATGAAAATATTCAATAGAAAAACAAAAAATTAAGAAATAAAAAATAATATTCAGCTCGTTTGTGCTTTTAGTTATGGATCGAATTTCTTACATTTTATTACATACTTTGTTGGTAATTTACCCAGATTTAGGAGTAGTTTTTTGTTTAAGAGTTGTAATTTTACCAATTTTGATGTATTTTCCTCTCGAATCGTGAACTTATCACATTCAGCATGGTTCGATTTTGAGCAATGTAAAATTGATCATCCACGCTAACTTACACTAGTTAACTTACAGTATGTGACGAAAGTGACACATTTTATCGGCATCAATTAAGTACCCACAGTGAGCTTCGATCAAGTTTAAATAAAAGTATCTTCTGGGGTCTTTTCAGGATTTCCTAACGATTATTTTAAGCCGTCAATGAAAATGATCGCCAGGGGGAAACTCAAAATAACTCAATTAAAAAATTTGTTTAAAGGTTTTTGTAAATATTTCCGTCAATATAGTATTTAGATCTAGTTTCTTGGCATTAAAACTTAATTTTTTAATCAGAAAGACAACCCCGATGTGTAAACTACTTTTATACTTTTAAATCGAAAGGATATTAAAAAATAACCAAACATAAATAGATTTTGTTGTTTTATTTTGTTACAAGGTTATTATTTCTTTTTTATAAGGTTATTAACCATGACAAAATTACCATACGACGAGTTGTACCTTATTCGATTATCTGTAAAACTAAAAAAGTGTATCTATCTTATATTGTTCCAAAGTTATAGCAATTTGAAATTATATCATAAGAATAATAGTCTTTCAAGTTTTTGTTTTATCGATGAACATTTCTATATGCAGGAAGCAGTGATAAAAAACTGTTAAATTAAGATTAAGATACTATTTTTCTTATGATGTAATTTCAAATTGCTATATAACTGGAATCATATAAGATACATACACTTTTTTAGTTTTACAGATAATATAATAAGGTACAACTCGTCCTATGGTAATTTTGTCACGGATAATAACATTATAAAAAAGAAATTGACAAAAAAAAAAACAACAAAATCTAGTTATATTTAGTTATTTTAGAACATCCTTTGAATTAAAAAATATAAAAGTAGTTTACACACATCGGGGTTGTCTTTCTGATTAAAAAATTAAGTTTTAATGCCAAAAAACTAGATCTAAATGTTATTTTGAGGGAAATATTTACAAAAACCTTTAAACAAATTTTTTAATTGAGTTATTTTGAGTTTCCCCCTGGCAATCATTTTCATTGACGGCTTAAAATAATCGTTAGGAAATCCCAAAAAGACCCCAGAAGAAATCTGCGATGTGCACGATACTTTTATTTAAACTTGATCGAAGCTCACCGTGTACCGTGACTCGGATAGCGAAAAGATGAAGTGAAAGTTGTTAACTACATAAACTGTCGAACATTCTCTGCATTACCAATTTAGTATAAATTTGTGGTAGTGACTTTATGTTAACGTATAGTTAACCAGTTATTGTCATCTACATTTTTGGTGGAATAAGGCGCACGGAATAAGTCAGAAGGCCCCAAATACAGTGGAATTTACACAAAATTAAGCCAAACATTTGTATGACATTCAGTCTACGATATGCTTTACTATAATAAATGTATAAAAAGGTGTTTATTGACAAACATACTATTGTTAGAAATAAATAAAGTCTAAAAATTTACTTTCTTACAATAAAAATATAATTAACGTTCTGTTAACTTTTATGCAATTAACAACTTTCGCTATCTGCCTTATGTTACTTAACCCATTAACACCCAAATGCACAGAAAATTTACACGAACTTCAACGCTTATTTCTAGTAAGAAATAAATTTCGAAAAAAATCAAACTTACCAGATTCTACTACTTTCGGGGTCGCTCTTTCGAGTGGTGAAGAGAAAATTGTAAAAAATTCAAAATTTATCCATGATTTTAGCATATATAATAAAAAAACAAGTTTTTTTTCAGGTTGTATTTCTTACAAATATCGAGTTTTCGATACAATATCATGCTTTGAATGAGCTAAAATATATTAGAAGCGTGCATCGATAGTTGTACTTGAAAACTATACTGGTATATATTTTAAATTTTGCGATGTTAAATCCAAAATGGCCACCGCAACAACGAATTTCTATTTAAAATTTAACAATTTTTTTCTTCAAAACCATACACTTTAATGAAAAATTTCTAAAGACTAAAATTTTGTTTTAGAATGAGTCAAAGAATTCCCTCGAAAATTCGAAAAACCTAAATTTTGTAAAATGTCAGTTGAATAATCTAAAAAAATTTTAGGGCATTCTTCAACCAATTCTAAGACATTTTTGTTCTGTGGAAATTTTCTCTAAAGGCTATAGTTATCAAGAAAATAAATTGTTGGTCTAGATATCTAGAGAAGTTTAGTAATTTTTTTTTCAGGAAAACAACATACAATTTAGAGAAAATTTGCACAGAAAAAAAATGTCTTAGAATTGATTGAAGAATACCCTAAATTTTTTTTAGATTTTTCAACTAACATTTTGCAAAATTTATGTTTTTCGATTTTTCGAAAATTTTAAAATTGTCAATACATTTCGAAAAAATTCGAGGGTATTCTTTGACTCATTCTAAAACAAAATTGTTTTTAGAAATTTTTCTCTAAAGTCTCTGGTTTTTAAGTAAAAAATTGTTGAATTTTAAATAGAAATTCGTTGCTGCGGTGTCCATTTTGGATTTAACATTGCAAAATTTAAAATATATACCAGTGTAGCTTTTAAGTACAACTATCGATGCACGCTTCTAATATATTTCAGCTCATTCAAAGCATGATATTGTATCGAAAACTCGATATTTGCGACCTGAAAAAAACTTGTTTTTTTTATGATATATGCTAAAATTTCAAAATGAAGACAAGTCTTCGAAAATTTGTTTCTTCTTAATCCGTAATATATTTAAAATAGGTATGTTTGTTGAGTTTATTTTCTCGGTGTATCGGATAGTGAAAATTAGATATAAAAATTAAAACTTTTTCATTTTTTATTGTATTCCATTTTTTTCATTTTTAATTTGTATTATTATTATATTACAGAATAATTTTCTGAAGAGGGTCAAAAATTCTTGACCGAAACGTAATTTTCTTCGTTTTAATTTTTATATCTAATTTTCACTATCCGATACACCGTGAAAATAAACTCAACAAACATATGCTAAAATCATGGATAAATTTTGAATTTTTTACAATTTTCTATTCACCGCTCGAAAGAGCGACCCCGAAAATGGTGGAATCTGGTAAATTTGATTTTTTTCGAAATTTATTTCTTACTAGAAATAAGCGTTGAAGTTCGTGTAAATTTTCTGTGCATTTGGGCGTTAATGGGTTAATCGATGCTAATAAAACGTGTCACTTTCGTCACATACCGTAAGTTAACTAAATAAAGTCAATAATTGGTTACAAATCAGAAGGAAACGAAACGATATCAAAATTAAATCATTTTTGTATACTTTTCAAAGTTATTTGTTACGAGCAACTTGACATCTTTTTTTACCAAAAACCCCAACGTTATCTTCTGCAATATTACAACTCATTGTAATTTTACCATCTTCTATGTAAAGATGCATACAAAACTTTATAAAGATCCTAACTTCATGCTGAAGTAAGCAAATAACTACCCAAAATACTAGAAGTATTATAATATCGTAACTTCTAAAAGTAAAAAGAAATTGTGACGTAATAATTGTCATTCTGCGTCACTGTTTTCTTGTAACTATCTTGTAATTTTCTATTATCTACGTGAAAAGTAAAAGCAGTCATGAAAAATGTGAATTTAACAAATTTTATCTTGCAGATTAAAATACCGAAACCACTTTTTACGTCATAATAGTTTTTAATAGTTTGATACTTAAAGTCCGGAAGGCAATTGAAGTGTATTCTTATGTATTTTGATCTGAAAAATCCCAATTTGTTGGTATTTTTTCTCCTAGAGCGTTCAATAAAAAGTTATAAACAATTTTAATGATGTTTTTAACAAAAAAATGATTTTTCTGCAAAACAATTGAAGATACGTGAAAACGTGTCAAATAAAAGTTTTTCCTTTATGTTTTGCGAGTATTTTCGTTAATGTTTTGTTTCAATCCGTCAATTAGTTTCTGAGATATCAACAAATTTTAATGGGTTTTTTAATGAAAAAATGATTTTTCTTCAAAACAATTGAAGACATGTGAAAAAAGTGTCAAATAAAAGTTTTTCCTCTATGTTTTACGAGTATTTTCGTTAATGTTTTGTTTCAATTCGTCGTCTAGTCTCCGAGATATTGACAATTTTAATGGGTTTTTTAATGAAAAAATGATTTTTCTTCAAAACAATTGAAGTCATGTGAAAAAAGTGTCAAATAAAAGTTTTTCCTCTATGTTTTACGAGTATTTTCGTTATTGTTTTGTTTCAATTTGTCGTCTAGTCTCCGAGATATCGACAAATTTTAATGGGTTTTTTTAATGAAAAAATGATTTTTCTTCAAAACAATTGAAGTCATGTGAAAAAAGTGTCAAATAAAAGTTTTTCCTCTATGTTTTACGAGTATTTTCGTTATTGTTTTGTTTCAATCTGTCATCTAGTCTCCGAAATATCGACAATTGTAGTAGTTTTTTAGTGAAAAAATGATGTAGCCAAGAAATAACACGTTTTCACGTATCTTCAATTGTTTTTCAGAAAAATAATTTTTTCATTAAAAAACCCATTAAAATTGTCAATATCTCAGAAACTAATTGACGGATTGAAACAAAACAATAACAAAAATACTCGCAAAACTTAAAGAAAAAACTTTTATTTGACACGTTTTCACGTATCTTCAATTGTTTTGGTGAAAATTCATTTTTTCATTAAAAAACCCATTAAAATTGTCAATATCTCAGAAACTAACTGACGGATTGAAACAAAACAATAACGAAAATACTCTCAAAACTTAAAGAAAAAACTTTTATTTGACACGTTTTCACGTATCTTCAATTGTTTTGGTGAAAATTCATTTTTTCATTAAAAAACCCATTAAAATGGTCGATATCTCGGAAACTAATTGATGGATTGAAACAAAACAATAACGAAAATACTCGTAAAACATAGAGGAAAACCTTTTATTTGACACGTTTTCACGTACCTTCAATTGTTTTGCAGAAAAATCATTTTTTCATTAAAAAACCCATTAAAATTGTCAATATCTCAGAAACTAACTGACGGATTGAAACAAAACAATAACGAAAATACTCTCAAAACTTAAAGAAAAAACTTTTATTTGACACGTTTTCACATATCTTCAATTGTTTTGGTGAAAATTCATTTTTTCATTAAAAAACCCATTAAAATTTGTTGATATCTCGGAAACTAACTGACGGATTGAAACAAAACAATAACGAAAATACTCTCAAAACTTAAAGAAAAAACTTTTATTTGACACGTTTTCACGTATCTTCAATTGTTTTGGTGAAAATTCATTTTTTCATTAAAAAACCCATTAAAATGGTCGATATCTCGGAAACTAATTGATGGATTGAAACAAAACAATAACGAAAATACTCGTAAAACATAGAGGAAAAACTTTTATTTGACACGTTTTCACGTACCTTCAATTGTTTTGCAGAAAAATCATTTTTTTGTTAAAAACATCATTAAAATTGTTTATAACTTTTTATTGAACGCTCTAGGAGAAAAAATACCAACAAATTCGAATTTTTCTGATCAAAATACATAAGAATACACTTCAATTGCCTTCTGGACGTTCAGTGCACATGGGAAAGGGGTATTACGCATGGACTAAAACCTAAATAATTATCGTAATTTCTAACTAAAGTAGTGAATATATGGAAAATTTGTAATAATAAATTTAATGAAAGTAAATTATGGCTGTTTACCTCTGGTTTTTCTTCTTCGTCTTCCTTACTAGCTTCCTCCTTCCCTTCATCATCTGAAATTCCTTGCTCGCTACCAGATTTCTTTTTCTTCTCTTCCTTTTTAACCTTCTCTTCACCGTCGTCCACTTCCTCTTCTTCCTCTTCCTCATCGTGTGCCTAGCCGTTCGCATAAGTGCATTAATTATCCGTGTCTAAGACAGCGGGTTCGTGCTCGTCGAATGGTATTATCAAACATTGAAGGGGCAATTTACCTTTTCATCGTCGTCCCATTGGTCCTCCTTGGTGTCCTCGTCATCGTCGTCCGAAAATGCTTCGTCAATGGCCTTTACCATTTCTCTATCCTTGTCCTTATTGTGGGCTCCCGTTCCTGACTCCTTTTTACTGCCGGATAACCTAGCAGTAGCGCTACTAATGGCAATTTTGTTTTTATTTATATTACTTCGCCTGTCTAGTCTTTCCTCTCCATTCTCTTTTCATTTACTCAATTAAAAATTGTTTTTCATTAATCGGCGGCTCGGCAATATTTCGCGATATAGTTTTTTTGCAGTTCTCGTTTTTTTTTATATCGGCACGACATATTTATACAAGTGAAATCTATCTTATCGTCTCTGAATTGCAAAATGCAGCTTACCATGTTTTTATTGCCGTCCTTCCGGCTCGCTGCTCTTGCGCGATCTTTTTATATACCTTTTTTTTTTTTTATGTATATACATATATATATATATATGCATTAAATGTTTATTTTTCATTAATCGAATCGCATTCGGACATGCGACTTTATAATTGCCGAATTCGGTGGAATTCATTAAACATAAGTAATGACGCCATAAATTGCAAATATTTTTTAGCTTCTGTATCAAAATTAATTAACATCGTTTTGCTGACGTGCATGATGCATGGTGTGCGTGTGTGCATCGGACGTCAACCCTGTGAAAAGTTTGCCTCTCGGCAGTACAATCGACATTGGTTTCATCTGATCTTTGCGTCACCTTGCATCTTTTTTTGTAAATCTATTTACTTATTTAGCGTATGTTTGTATTTTTTTTTCGAACTTTTTTTTTTTTTTTCTTTACCATATACATACATATTTTTATCGTCATCTTGACTTTTTCGATCATCAATTTATTTGTTTTCATTGTACTGACAGAGAAAAGCAAGCAGGCTACTAGGACGGTATTGCGGTCGATAAATTATTTCTTAATTAATTACCTCCTGCGCAACTTGGATGAAGTTAAGCGCGCTCGCTGGACGTAGTCTCTTGATCTCGAACCTAGCAGCTTGCGTCGATAGTCAAGCGTGTGCAGGGAGCGTTTGCGGGATAAAATGCCACCGTCCAATCGAGAGGTGAGTCGTTGGTAACCGCCACCCCCCCTGCCGCGCGTCGAGGCTCTACCACGATAGTTCGAGCTTTGGTGGGACATTCTTCCACCGCGGGAAGAATATCTGGACGTCGGGGCGTCGCTTATGCGCGGGGGTGGCGGAGCCGAGTAAGTCCTTGAGGCCGAATAGCGATCCTCCGAACGATGGTAAGAGCTTCTGTCGTTCCTCTTGTCGTCGTAAGTTGTCGACGACCTTTTATCATCGTACGGTGAAGACGAGGAGCCGCCGTATGATGAATACCTCTGCGAGCCACTGCTACCACCTCCCTGCTAAATCAAATTCAATTGTCTTCTTGCCATTGTATTTCAACTATTTCTCTCTCTCTCTCTCTCTCTCTTGGTTTACGTCTCACCCCCCGACCCCGTTTTTCTTGTCTCATTCTTTTGCCATCCAATTATTTTTTAAAACAATAACATATTTTTATCATAAGTAAACATTCACTTCTCTCATTTGATCTTGGCAATGTTTATTATTGGTCAGTTTGTCAGTTTTTCGAAATTATACCCCATCACCGATTGTGTTGCCTTTCATAAATATTAGGAAACAGGATAATTTTGCCATCGCATTACAGTTATTGGAAAGGTGGTTGTTGGAATGTTTTTTTTTTTTCTCACGATCGAAACTTTACGTTTAATTTCCAAATGTCAAGAAAGCGAATTTATAGATTTGTAAACGAGTAGTATACTATTAAAGGATGCGATACAAGACGTGCCGTAAAGAAAAGAAATGGAGCCATCCCTCGAGACTTGTGTACATTCGAACAGATGACATTATTCGAGGCGTGATGTCGCACGCAAACTTTGTGCGTCTCTTTATACATTTTAAGCTGGCTGATTCGAGCGAGAAAGATTTACCATCGTTTCTAGGTCCGTGATACGATACATCGAAAGTACGTCGTGCTAGTTTTGATAGAATTTGAGAAGTTGTATTTTTATATTCATCTGTAAGATCGGTTTTTTTGGCCATTGGTAGCGGCTAACGAATTGTCAGATGGCACACGATAGGGAACGAGAGGATCGTCTATGCACGATGACTTTTCATCAAATATTTTTCATGCTTTTGCTGCGTTCCATTGGTTAAGTCCCAAGTTTAAAAGAATGAGTGTTTGAGTAGTCGACGACTCGTCACTTGAAAGGAAAGCATGAGAACTAAATGAGTCCTGCACTTAATAATTTCAAGCACATACAAGTGACTCAGAATCACTTTATTTTTTTTTTGTTTTTTTAAAAAAAAAAAAAAAATTAAAGCCAAAAAATATCGTGAGCACGATAACAAATACCATATGAAACATTATATCTGAGGATTGCTTCGTGTAAATATCTTTCCTCAAATGCCCAGCTCAAGTGATAAAGATTTATCATACAAGGTAAGTCCAATTGTTGCTCAAGCACCAATAAACTTCTAAGGACATAACAACAATACGGGGACCATTTACATTTATTTACCATTAACAAAATAAATAAAAGAAGAGGACATTTAATTATGCAGCAAAATCAATGTTTACATAGTGTAAAGGATCCCCGATAAATAACTGAAATCAAATTTTTATAATGTTTTTTCTACATACCTGGTACGAATCGTTTCTCATCCTCTTGCGACTCATGTCGCTTGACGATCTGTGGTCATCTCTTCCAGAATAGGAATCCTACAATACATATATCTTTTTGTTGCCTCTGTCGTTCTATTTTAAACAGAAATTCACAATATTTGCAAAGTATCACTTACCCTTGGCCTTTTGTAAGAATTAGAGTGGTCCCCACCTCTACCACCTCTACTTGAGTATCTATCTGATCCTGCAAAGTAAGTATCTGTTTTTGAAAAAATTTGATCGCTTAAATATTCTATTGTCAATAAAATCTACTAACCAGAATTGTACTTGTTGCGAGAATCATAGTTATTACTTGGGTACTTAAATCGTCCACCTCGCGAAGAAGAATAACTTCCACCACCTCGATTATTGGAAGAACTGTTCCAATCGCTACTGCTACCACCCCCCCGACCTCGGTAAGAATTACCACGATTATTGTATCCACGTCCTCTTGAACTCATTTTAACTCTGCGAATGAAAAACAAATACTGCACGAGTTAGGTAAAGAATATTGTAATTACAATGAAAAATATTCATAGCATTAAATTCAACTTCTAGTACATATGAAACTATCTTAGCTATGAGGTCGAGAAGCGATTATTGAGGGACGCAATGGTTAAGTGGTTAGCATGTTCGCCTTGTAAACTGAACGTTTCCTACTGCAGAAAAATGTTTATCAATTTCTAAAAGATTACTTAACAATTTTAAGAATTTTTACATATTTTGAACAAATAATATAAGAGATCTCGAATTAATCAGATGAAAAATCAACCTCATTAACTTCAAAATTGTATCTATCAAACGGTTTATTTGATAGTTTATTGTTGTGTTTGGTTTTACAATAACAACAATAAAAAAATATTTTAGGAAAATTGTTTGTGTAAATTGTAATTATATACATTGTGAAAAGTAAAAGTAACATTACATTTACGAGTTTTTACAGTTTTGTTGAAAATTTCCTATTATTTTTGTAAAGTTACAATTTTCTTGTAAAAATCATCAGAAAATATAAGGAAGTTTACCATAAACACATAAAATTCATGATGGAAATGTAAATTTACAATGTCAAAGGTGGAAATAAAAATACCAGTAATTATCGTGGTAATTTTACATCGTCTTTATAATTTTCCTCGTAATATTACAAGCGCACTGTAAATTTACATGTAAAATTACGTCAATAATGTATGACTTTACCGCAACACTGTAAATTACCATGATTTTCAGTGGAATTTTAATTTCTACCATTTCACTGTTAAATCACATCGAAATTTTTCACAGCATAGCTATAGATGGCATAAAGTTGGCAAGTAAATCTGATCAATGTAATGTAATTTTACATTGAATGTGAAATTCACTTTAATTCAAACAATATTGTAGAAAAATGTTTCCTGAAGCTACAAAAAAAAGAGTTTAGCATAGTATAAAATTTATGTAGTTTTTTATCTTGACAGTAACGTAAAATTGAAAAATAACAAAACAATTAAATTTTATAACTTTATTTTTAATTTTAATGATGTACATTTCGTCAGTAACTCCTTGCCTAATATGTTTATCAATTTCTAAAAGATTACTTAACAATTTTAAGAATTTTCAAATATTTTGAACAAATAATTTATTCAAATTCAAAATTGTATCTATCAAATTGTTTATTCGATAGTTTATTGTTGTGTTTGGTTTTACAATAACAACAAAAAATATTTTAGGAAAATTGTAATTATATACTGTGAAAAGTAAAATTACATTTCCGAGTTTATACAGTTTTTTGTTGTTTCTTGGTAAGCGGATAGTTAATAGAATAAAATGTACACTAATTTAGTTTCGGTCAATTTATTTAAGACCCTCTTCGGAAATGTATTAAAAATTCTGTAAACAAATAGAATTTTTACAAAACATATAATTTTACAAAATTATTAAAAAATATGTGTGAATAATTTACAATGCGAAAGAATTGTCATAACGTAACATCGAGATATTGTATATGATGAAAAAAGGAATGATAGGTGATACACTGAAAATGTTTTTTATTGCCAATAAAAAAAAAAAATTTCCAGAAAAATTCCCAATAAAAGTTTTAAAAAATATTTAAGTATTTAAGTGTTGTGCCTATATGGATTTTATACACGTAAGGATGTAAATTATATTTTTTTTTGCAAATTTAGTAATTTTTATTGGGAATTTTTCGGGAAAATTTTTATTTTTTTTATTGGCAATAAAAAACATTTTCAGTGTATCACCTGTCATTTTTTTTTTTTCATCATCTACAATATCTTGATGTTACATTATGACAATTCTTTCGCATTGCAAATTATTCACACATATTTTTTAATAATTTTGCAAAATTATATTTTTTGTAAAAATTTTATTTGTGTACAGAATTTTTAATACATTTCTGAAGAAGGTCTTAAATAAATTGACCGAAACGTAATTAGTGTACATTTTATTCTATTAACTATCCACTTACCAAGAAACAACAAACAACATATTTATTTCAAATAGTAACAGATTAAGAAGTTATTTACTTTTGAAGTTTTTTTCAACTTTAATATTTTAAATTTTTACAGTTTGGTTGAAATTTCCTATTATTTTCGGAGTAAAATTACAATTTTCTTATAAAAATCATCAAAAATTTAAGGAAATTTACATTGATTGTGTAAATAAAAAAAGGTAATTTTACATTGTCTTTGTAATTTTCCATGTAATATTACAATAATCGACTAACGTCTTATTTACAGTGCACATGTAAAATTACCTCAATAATATGGGAATTTGACTGCAACACTGTAAATTACAATGATTTTCACTGTTATTTTAATTTCGACCATTTCATTGTAAAATTACATGGAAATTTTTCGCAGTGTAGCTATAAATGGCATAAAGTTGGCAAGTAAATCTGATCAACATAATGTAATTTTACATTCAATGTAAAATTCACATTAATTAAAACAGTATTGTAGAAAAATGTTTCCTGAAGCTACGAAAAATAGATTTTATCATAGTATGAAATTTATGTAGTTTTTTTTATCTTGACAGTAACGTAAAATTGAAAAATAACAAAACAGTTAAATTTTATAACTTTATTTTAAATTTTAATGATGTATGTTTCGTCAATAACTCCTTGCCAGAAAAATGTTTATGAATTTCCAAAAGATTACTTAACAATTTCAAGAATTTTCATATATTTTGAACAAATAATTTAAAAGGTTTGAAAATATTAGTGACGTTATATTGTAATAAGCATTAAATTTAAATATGAAAATATAGTTATCATTATTATATATTTTTATACTTTTATAATTTGTTACATATTTCTTTTGTCCTATTAGCCATAATAACTTTTGTGAATCTTTGATCATGGGTTAAAATCTGTTATTGGAAATAAATAAATAAATAAATAAATTATTCTACACAATTTATTAGGAATTTTTTTTATTAAAAAATTAAGATTCTATTTCTATTTTGTAAGTTTAATGTTCTTAGTTTTACTTTGTACTTTTACTTCTCTTTATTTTTCTACTTTACTATAAGAGCAACTTTTGCACACTTTTGTATTGGGTTTCATGTTATTTCATTTTTTACCTGTATATATTAATTAATAAACAAACAAACAAACAAACAAAGAGATCTCGAATAAATCAGTTAAAAAATTAACCTTGTTAACTTCAAAATTGCATCTATGAAATGTTTTATTTGACAGTTTATTGTTGTGTTTGGTTTTTCAATAATAACAAAAAAAAAAAACATTGTAGGAAAATTGTTTGTATAAATTGTAATTATGTAGCTATATTTGAACAAATATAAGTACATTAATAATGGACAAAAGCTCAGGTATCAAATGTATTCGCTACTTTTTAAAGTTGATTTTTACATAATAATTGATTATTTTAAATATATTTCTATGTTATTATTTCTTTAGTAGTAAACATTTATATTTTATATTTTATAAACAGAGTATATTACGGAAGAATTTTGCTTCTGCACAATATTGTTTGAATTTATTCTTAATTATTGCAAACTTTATACTTTATACGACGTGACGAATTATAAATGATTACCAATGTATATACTATCGCAATATCATATATTTTGTATTTTGTAAATATAAATAAATTTTGTATGTTAAATAAATATATAAATAAATAACCATGTATTGAAAAAGATTTTCTTTTAAAAAATATACTTTTTATCACATTTTCTGTTAGTTTTACATTGTTAGAGAATTTTTGTTCTATACTATTATATAAAACTGATATTCTAAACGGACCGTGTCTATTTCCATGTACAAATTAAATTAATGATGTGTAGGTCTTATAGGCACAACGGATAAATTTGTATTGCCTTGAAGCTCGAATGACCGCTGAGACTACCCTCCCTCCCCTCCACATCCAACCAAACACATGTAGATAACTTAGCAGGTATGTTCGTTTTCTCATGTATTAATATTATATTGTCCAGAAATCATGAAAAATATTAATCCTAAATTTTGCCACATTTCATATATCAAATACATTGATAGCGCTTTCTGCATTTGCTCTTTTTCAATTGAATCTTTCCATCCAGTTCAAAATATTTTTTTATTGTTCTTATGGTCAAATTTCAAAACAATAACAATTAATGTTTATGCTTGTTATTATTATATCAATTTGTACTAGTTTTGGTAATTTATATTAATTTTTATGTTATTAATATAATTAATATTTAAATTTTTCTAATACATTTGATACCAAAAATATTTTACTAATATTTTAATACAAAAATATGAATCCAAATGAATACATAATTGAGGACATGGATCTTAAAAGGGGTCGCGCTCTCAAATGATCGGAAAAGTATTGTCCACGCGTAACAATGAAGTCTAAGGGAGACTTTATTCAATAAATGTTGTTGGCTTGAACTCGTCATATCTCCTCAAAAACTGCATGAAAAATTCTGAAATTTTCAGGGTACATGCACAAGATAGTAGCGAAACAGATAGGTGAAGTTAAGTTAACAAAATATCTACCGAATTGTTAATAATAATTAACAAAAGTAGAAGTAAATTGAATTCGCCGTTTGCGAGCTATATCGAGAAAAAGTGTGTTACAAAATTTACGTTAGAGAAAACTTCCAGTGGGAAAGTTGTTCGTCAATGTATGACGAAGCTTTCTGCAAAGTTTCAAATTTTTTGAAACTAAGATGCGTAAATTATACGTTATTATCTAAAAAAACGCGTGGGGCTCTGATGCAGGGGATTCTGCACGCTTCATTTCATACACCACATACAAGGAACATACGAAGAACAAAACATTCTGTATAAATTTATGATTGATATTGATTATAAATTAATACTTATTAGTTAATTAGCAATTTATATTAGATTAATATTAGATGTAATATTTTTAAACTTTCCGCCTCTTCTATTATACGACAACAATGTTTTACAAGTTCATGCACGTCGAGTCCCGTAAGGGAAGGGAAGTCGTTTTGTCTTATGAAATATTGTATTTAATATTATAATAAGTATTTTTCATAACGTGATCAGTAAGTTTTTTTTATAATGAGCGACAAAAACAATAATTCAAGAAGAACGGGAAGAAAAAGCCATAGCGATTCCCGTAAACCTTTGATGTCTGAAAGGAAATAACTAATCTGCGTTGAAAAAGTACTGTACATAAATTAAAAATACAACAAAATATTATTAAGTCTATAAATAAAGTAATATTAATCATAAATTTATACAGAATGTTTTGTTCCTCGTATGTTCCTTGCATGTGGTGTATGAAATGAAGCGTGCAGAATCGCCGGCATCAGCGCCCCACGCGTTTTTTTAGATAATAACGTATAATTAACGCATCTTAGTTCCAAAAAATTTGAAACTTTGCAGAAATCTTCGTCATACATTGACGAACAACTTTCCCACTGGAAGTTTTCTCTAACGTAAATTTTGTCACACTTTTTCTCGATATAGCTCGCAAACGGCGAATTTTCGAGCTCATTAAATTTACTTCTATTTTTGTTAATTATTATTAACAATTCGGCAGATATTTTGTTAACTTAACTTCACCTATCTGTTTCGCCACTATCTTGTGCATGTACCCTGAAAATTTCAGAATTTTTCATGCAGTTTTTGAGGAGATATGACGAGTTCAAGTCAACAACATTTATTGAATAAAGTCTCCCTTAGATTTCATTGTTACGCGTGGACAATACTTTTCCGACCGTTCAAAAGCGCGACCCCTTTTAAGATCCATGTCCTCAATTAATATAATACTGTAATTTCAAAACCAGTAACAATATTTAATGTTTATGCTTTGTATTATTATATCAATTTGTAATAGTTTTAGCAATTTATATAAATATTTGAATGTTTCGAATACATTTGATACCAAAAATACTTAGTAATATTTTAATACAAAAATATGAATCCAAATGAATACATAAATAATAATACTGTTGTTGAAACTACTATAAATACGAATACAATTTAATCCATGATCGTGATTGGAAATGTATTAATACGTATGAATTTATTTGTAACTGACTCGGAAAAAGACAAAAGTCATGAATCCATCTGAATACAAATGAAGATTGAAATGTTAATTTTTTAATATAATCGAATCTATGAATAATAGCAGTTAATTCCCAAAATTAATGAATACATTTCAATATATAACTTAGCAAAATAATTCCTGTTTTAATCCAAACAAATCAATACAAAAATTTCTACATAGGTATACTTTTTTTAAGTATAATAACAATGTTCATTTATTTTTAACCAATTGACAATTTTTTCACTTTTCAGTAAGTTACAACACTGTATTTTTGTTGATAAAATAAATATATTATTTTCAAAATTACACAATATCTCGTAAACGGTATGAGATATGTGAAATCTGGCAAAATTTTGACATGATGTATGATGATTCAAAGCCACCATTCACAATTAAAAAATTTCATAATTTTAGAAATGAGAAATTTAAAAAATTTTCGAATTATGTTACCCCTGCTTTGGGAATTATGTCAAAATTTTGTCACATTTCACGTATCTTGTAACGTTTTAGAAATATTGCATAATTTAGAAAAAAAAAAACTTTAAATATTTATTTTATGAACAAAAATATGTACTATATCCATTCATTCTTTTCAAAAGTTGATAAATAAATTATTACATAAGTGTAGAAAATGGTTATAAATTTAAGATATTATTTTTATTTACACATGCATAAATACTCCGTGTTTCAGCTATTCGTTAGTTTCGTATCATTTTACAACAGTGAGTGTGGTCGAATGGTTACAGCTCAATGTTGTGTGAGTCCTAGATTCGATTCTCGGTCAATGCAATATTTTTTTTCATTAAATGTGTGAACTGGGATTATTTTTGGATTTAAATGTATTACGATGTATTAAAAATGTAAATAATTGAGCTGAACAAAAGGAAATGTACTTATGATAAGGATTTCATTTTCAACCGATTTATAAATTAATATATTTTTAAAAAATTGTTGGTATTTTTCTGTCACATAAATAATAGAAATTAAAATAGTTGAATTTAATAAAATTTAAGAGAATAAAAAAAAAAACAAAAAAGGGTCAATAATAAATAAATATATTTATTTATTTATTTATTTATTAGTACAGGCGTAAACGCCCAATATACAACAGAATTACAGTAGATTCGAGGTTGTGTAAGGATTTGTAATATGATATAATAAATAAATATTTATTTATTAATCATATTACAAAAACCTTCCACATTATTGACCTTTGTTTTTTTTTCTCTTCTAATTTTTAAATTTTATTAAACTCAACCATTTTTAATTCCTATTATTTATGTAACCGAAAAATACCAAAACTATTAAAAGATATATTAAGAAATGTACTTATTCTTAATCTTTTATCGTACAATGTAAAAAATGCCCAAGTTAAATTACAACTTTATCGAATATTTTCTTGTAATAATTTGTGATTTCATACTGTTTATAAGGTAATTTATAGATGGCTTTCTTCTCCTGAATTATTAAATTTGTTTACTTATCAATCTCTTCAACAACTTAGATTACATCGCCCTCTCTTTGAAACCACAAATCAATTTAACTATGGGTTCTTTGCTGTAATGATAAGACTTCGAAAGAAGTGGAAAGGACTTTTTATTGAATCTCAATCGATTCACCCATTCTACTCTTTTCAGATATACATTAACCCCTTCACAGTCAAGACCAAAATCTCACAAGTGGGCTCAGAATGTCGACAACTTTTTAGAAAACTGAAATTTTCGCAAATTAGCATACTATAGTATTTGAGGTCGCTGATTACGAATCCTAATTCAGATTTTGAAAATACAATGTGGCAGATCCAATATGGAGGATGCTATTTTAAAAAATTTATCATATTCTCCAATAAATCTAGTCTTCGTGTAAATATTACTAATTTTAATTTGTATTGATTATTTTAAAGTATAATTGTTATTCTGTTATTCTTTATATAATATTTACTCAAATTTGTACCTCTTATACGCCATTATTTTGTTTGTAAGGGCCTGAGTGGTCCGTTTAATGAAAATAAATAAATAAATAATAAATATTCACTGAAAATTTGTGACTGAGTTTATTGATGTCTTAGATTATTGGATCTGCTATTTTGAATTTTCAAAATCTGAATTCGAATTCGTAACCAGCAACCCCGAGAACCCCCTGAGTATCAATTTGGGGACAAATCAGTGTGTTTTTGTAGCCAAAAATCTGCTTGCGTCTATACACGTCATCGACTGCCAAGGGATTAACGAGCTAACAAATGTTTCTTAAGAACTTATAATTTTGCTTTTTTGCGTTACCTCCATGGTCAACTATATTAGCCACTTTATTGTTTATCTGCGTATACTAATTTTTCATGTATAATTTTATGTAATAGGCATGTAAATGATGTTAATTTATAAATAAATAAATAATTAGTCAATTTTGTTTACTCTTTAGTAATTATTTGAGAGTGAGTATTGGTGAGACGGTCAGTACACAAAAGAAAAGTGAAATTTTGACGTTTCGGTCAATATGATGACCCTCTTCAGAAATTTATTGTATGAATTTGTAGAATAAAAAGGTTACTATGCTAGATAATTGCGGTTGAGAAATCATGCATGAGCATAATTATCAAAACTCTTTAGTAATATTACTAAGACCTCCAAAAAATACTCTGAAAGTGGGTATTATTAATTACTACTCTGAAAGACGTAAGTTTAGACGTAAATTTAGAAAAAACAGCACAAGACCAAAATAATCATGTTCTTTTTATTAAAAAGCTTGAAATTTCCATTAGAAAACTGTCAAAGAGAGAATGTTTACTAAATTTGACAACAGCCATTTTGACAGTGACAGCAAATAGTTTCAATACTTATTTTCGCTACACTGTAAAAAATCGTAATGAATTTTACAACTTGATGTGAATTTACTACATTAAATTTAGGGAATTTACATCATGTTGTAAAATTACTTTCACTTTCACGAAAACAGTAATTTTACTATTAGGGAAGAAAAATAACACTTTATTACATCACACTGTACAATTATTGCATTTATCGTAGGTTCAAAAATTCCTATGTTTAACTTAGTAAATTTAATTAGGATCGTTGACAGTGTACATGGGTTTTTATCGCCAGAGGGATACTGAATTTAGTTTTAAAGTATATCCATAGTTCTTATATATTCTGTCAGCGGAAATGAAATTCAGTCGTGATAATATCTGACAATTATCACATTTTTAATATCTTTCCTTCAATTTGAACATTTTAAGTAGTTGTATCTCGACAACACATTTTATTCCTTAATTTTTCTACTTCCCAGTCAGTTGATCGGTCAAACCAAGAAATAAATTCATTATTTATAACATTATTACAAACGATAGAGAAGAAATTAATTTTTCACCGTATTACAGATGCGTTTATTACTGTATACATTAAATATTGTTGGCAAAATTATAAAGTGGCATAAATTGCTCAATGTTTTAAACAAAAAATATTTCTATCATATTTCCATTGATACTTTAATTCGAAGCATTGTTAGACCCCAGAATATCATAGGCTGACGAAAAATATTTAATAACGTTTCCAAGAATTTAATTTTCATTATTAAAAATATTTTTGAAAAGTAAAAACATTATTCTTCTTGAGAAAAAAAATTGAAATGTGCAAAACCAATTTGTTAAACCACTTTTGTTATTGATTCAAATTTTTTCTTCTCCGCTGTTAAGAATTTTTTAAAAATGAACAGATTTTAACGAATGGAGGTTTGTTTTTTTCGAGAAACAGATTCTCTTTAACTTTACCGCATAATTTTTTTAAGATTCTTTGTCTGATCATGAAAATTACTCAAAATTCGTTAAAAGTAGTACCCAGTAAACGAAAACGAATAGAAAGTTAAAAATACGAATTGGAATGAATTCACGTTAATTAAAATGAATTAAAAAGTGGATTCAATTAATCATTTTCATTCATTTTAAGAATAGAGATAATTTATCATTGGCTTCGGAAATTTCAAAACACCTACGGTAAAGTTGTAGAGAATCTTTTTCTCGAAAAAATAAGCCATCATTTGTTAAAATCCGTTCATTTTTTTAAAATTCTTATCAGCGGAGAAGAAAAAATTGCAAAAAATAACAAAAATGCCTTAACAAATTATTTTCGCACATTTCAATTTTTTTTTTCAAGAAGAATAATGCTTTCACTTTTCAACAATATCATTGATAATGAAAATTAAATTCATGAACACATTATTAAATATTTTTTGTCAACATATTATATTATCTAACTACCTTAAAGATTCTTGAATTGTTTTCAAATGTTTTAATACAGTTTATATACAGTTTTTTAATACAGTTTTTTCTTAAATTTACTATTGTTTTATTTTACTTTTTATTTTACTTTTCATATATTTTTTATAGTATTTTTTATTCTTGTTATTGTTTTCATTTTTTGTTGTTTTATACTCAGACGCATGGATAAGTATCCCTCAGATACTTTTGCGCTTTTTTGTATCGATATGGTAATATGTGCTTCATGTAAAATATTGTACAAGAAAGAGGTCTGAATAAATATATATATCGTGCATTCCATGTCAACCGAGCCACCTCAATATCTCAAAAACGGATATTTCTTTTCAACCAAATTTGGTACAGATCATCTTTAGCATGCATACTTCTTCCCTGAATTTTTTCAGAATTACTTTTTTTTTTCTCAAAATGGCGGATCAAAATATCTAAAAGAACGTGCTTTTTGAGTTTTTTTTTTTGCTAGTTTAACATTGTTTGGTGCGAAATACATTATGATAAACCAGTGATTAATATCTTATTTGCTATTTGTTTCATATGTAATCATAATTATTAAATAAAAAAAGTAGTATTCAAAATGGCGGCGAGAAAACTCGAGTGGTACTGGACTTTATTAAAAACTGTTTACAGGGAGTTTTTGGAGTCGATGATTACGAATCTGAAGTCATATTTTGAAAATGAAAAACACAGAATACCTAAAAATTTCTTATATAACATAATCGCAACAAAAACGCAGGCATGAATAACATTAATGACAGTCTCAACCCTGTAGAATGCGGAGAGTTGTTTTCTCACTTACAAATAAATTAATACCAGTAGTAATTATGTTATATAAGAAATTTGTAGGTATTCTGTGTTTTTCATTTATGCAGAAAGGGCCATCCAACTAGTAACAGAGTATAGTAACAGGCTTACATACAATGAGGATCAAAAACAATTTGTGATTCAAATCGTTGACAAATATAATAATAGATATTCTGGTGTAAGCAAAACAGTTTTAATGCAACCATTAATGGAATAAAAATTGTTGAATAAATTATTAAGAATGTTTTATTGCATTATAAATTTATGTGTCATTTTCTGCTTAACATTTATTGTTTAAAAATAGAAATAATTAATTTTATGTACAAAAGGGTAAGAAATGCGATTCTTTATAGTAAAATATAATAAAAAGCACATAAACTAAAATAAAATCTCCTTCGCTTGATTTTTAGAAAAAAAAAAAAGTTTTTCATTAAAAATTCCTCAGCTTCATGTCAAGATTTTCACTTAAATAAAGGCTCAATTTACGCAGAAATCTCTGAAGAATCTGAAATTATCTTAGTCAAAATTTTAGGATATGCTTGAACAGAATCATGAACACTAAAGTACGATGTTGTTGTATATTTTTATAATTTTTGTAAGATAATGACATATTTTAATCTGAATTATTCTTCAGAAAAATTTTATTTTTTTTCCCTGAATGTAGTAGTTCTTCAGAACTTTGTTGACAATAAGTCTACAAAATTTCAGATTTTTTAATATCTTATAGAAAAAGTTGTTGCAAAAATACTGTTGATACAGTTGACGCCAACTTGAAAAACTTTACTAATTAGAATAAGAGAGGTCCTACTGTATGCGCAAGCGCAAATAGCAGTCCGCACTCTTTTGAACACTTTCAAATGGCGAATGGTGGGGGAACTCACGAGGGGAAGAAGTTCACATAAGGGACGAAAAAAAGTTAAAATAAGGGGAGGGCCACTGTAGCTGAAAAGTAGAACTTAAAGGGAGGACTACTATATATCTCCTCTCTCTGTTTTTATTCTCTCATACTGCCAGTGGTGAGGATGAGGGGAAGCGGTAAAATAAGGGAAGAAGCCGCCATCTTCCTTGACTCGAAAAGTTAAAATAAGGGGAGGGCCACTGTATATCAAACAAATTTTCATTAGTGATTTTTTTAGAATAAGAGAGGTCCTACTGTATATATAAATATGACCTATAGAATGTCAAAAAATAAACTCAGAAAAGTTGATTGTATAGAAAAAATGTAATAGGATTAGGGATTAATTACTTTCGTATCGCAGAGTGCATTATAAAAATATAACTATAAAACCAGCACCGAATGTCTAGTTTTAAAAACGTTAGACACTCAGGCCGATTACGTAATGAAACATTTGACATGAGGTTTGTTTATCAACAATTGCTGTAGAAGTTAAATTTACATTAAACAAAACGATAAGAATTATTCATTGTAATTGAAGATATTAAATTAACTTATACATAATATCAATAGACTATTGTAATATATTGTTACGTCGTACATCAACATTTGTTATTGAAATAAAAAATCTATTCATTATATCGAAAAACTGCCCTAAGTCAAATTATTGGATCGTTGCCAATGCATCGTCACTATATATACGCTATAATTAAGCGAACAAGCCAACTCTCGATCTGGATACAAAACTTTAGAATTAAACAAATTAAAACACCAAACGGAGTCATGAAACGTAATATTTAATCAAATTTGAGTAAGCATTTATGTAAATTATATTTTATGAAAATTCTTATTAGTAAATAAAATAACGATGCGAAAGAACGCTGGAGGTGCAAGCGTGATACGAAGGGTCACAAGAGAAGTCACGGCCGGCGTCGACGCCGACAATCAATTTTAACCAACTCGATAAATTTTTTCGAATTTAGGTCGGCCTAACCCGGATTAATAAAGAATGTAATCGCAACACCCGATCAGAAAGAAAAAAGTAAAAAAAAAAAAAATGGCGAAAATGACGACGATTCCTATTTCTGTCTGGCGGCGTTCTGAAGAATCGCCGAGGCCACGCTTCCGCAAGTTTCGTCGCAATAATCAAAACGCAGTAAAAGCAAGGTACAGTTTCAACTCCAAATACAGAATACGAACTGATAAATAACGATTTAATTATACGAAAACGGCTTACTTTTTTTAAACTCGAATTTCCGAATGTTTCTTTCGGCGGCTAACCACTCCCCAAGCGTGCTCACGAATTGGCGAAGCGATAAAATTTGCAAAATTTTGGATATCTGACTTACCGAGAATGAAGCGCCTGGCTTCTTCAATTGTTTCGAACAAAGTTATCGACGTTGATCACACTAACTTGTAATTTCACGACAGCCTTTTGCACGCGAAGAAAAAATGTCGACCGCGTCGCTCTATAAACGTTCTCGCAGTAACGAATGCCGTAAACTCAGATCCGTTCCTTCCCTCCCGTTTGTCATGTTCCGCTTGTTCCCCCGTTCCTTGCGTTTAACGCCGCCATTTTGTTCGAGTGCATTCGTAATTGTGCATAAATACGAACACATACACACGACGAGTAATGTTCGTAGAAAAGCTTTGTATGCATACAATGCAAGTGAAATAAACAATGTAAGTGCTGAAACGTTTGTTTCTAAGCTTCAGGTGTAAGTTACGTTTTCGACATGTTTGTCGAGAGACGTAGAATAAAAAATTGTGCGAATTTTGGCGGTAATAATTTAGATTGTAATTTTACAATTTGGATCACATTTGTGTACAAGATTTCGAGGCGTCGGCGCATCTCAAAACAATAGCGTCGCCAATCGTTAACAACGGTTCATGTTTTGTCGTTCCTATATGACAATTCTACACAATCAAATCTACACGCATGCGCATTTATGTATGTAAATGATTGGCGCTCATGCGTGGTAAGCCAACCGGGCATCGCCGGCCATGTCATGCGTGATCACACACATATGGGGTAAGAAAGATGTATGCGTAGGTCGAATGGCAAATTGAGCAATTCCTTGTTATTATAAATATAATTCTCATATCCTCGCAAGTGATCGTAATATTTTTGTATACTTTCGCGATTGAGGTTTCTGCAACAAAACAGATATGCACAAAAATGTCAAATCAAAATAAAAAATGTTCAGGATTATGGGAGACCTTCGTTAAGGTTGACCTTCCTATCACTTTCATTCGGTTAAGAATTGATTGTACAGTTCCGATTGTAAGAGATAATTCGAATTTATCAGTGACGAAATAATTTAATCCAGTTAAAAATAGTAAACGAAAAAAGTAAACAAAAAGGATTCGAACACAAATTCGAATACTTTTGAATAATTTTGAATCTTAGAATTGTGGGAATAGAATTAAGGTTAGGATTTATTATTTCGATTCCTTTTAAAGAATTGAAAAAGGTAACTGAAAGATATTCCTAAAACCAAAATTATAACCTCAAGAACCGTACATAAAGGTACCCTGCAAACACAAAAGTAACAGTTATGTAACAACTGTGTAACATTTATGTAACAATGTAACCATTACTAAAATATTACATAACTGTTACTTACCCTATTTGCAGGGTAGTAAAGGCAAAAAAAAGTGTTTTTTCGATATAATTTTCTTCCAACGAGTATTTATATCAGAAAGTCTTGTAAAAAATCATGACAGTGGGATTTTAGGTTAGAAATAACCACAATTTTTGTGAGGCACATAACCTCAAAATTTTGTGAAATAACGAGCTCACGGTGAGCTTCGATCAAGTTTAAATAAAAATGTCGCGCATATCGAGTTTTTCTTCAAATATATTTTCTGGTTGTCTTTCGATAATTTTAAGCCTAATACAAAAATAATCGCCAAGGGGATTTTTGAATAAACTCAATTTTTGTAAATAAAATACAGATATTTAGACTTTTTTATTTGCAATTTAATTTTTTTTGGTTTAAGTTATATATCTTCCCTGGTAAAAATGGGAGCGTTACTCAAGCGTGACGTTAAGAGTTTCAAAAGAGTTAAAAAAGAGTTAAATCCGCTTCAAAAAGTGTGACATAAGGGTTCTTAAAGAGTTACTTTGGACTACTTAAGAGTTTACCGCGAAAGCGTCCGAACCGGTTAGAAGAGTGTACGAAACGTTGCATAAACGTTTTTCCAAGCGTTCAGCAAGAGTTTATAAAACGTTTAATAAACGTTACGTATTTCTTTTGTAACGGAAGGTTCATTAAAATGTTCGTATTCGAAAGTTTACAAGTAAGGAGCGCAAGAGTTACTGAACGCTTTCTCGCGCGCTAAATGGCAATTCGCTTTAAATACGCTTATTGCCCGCTTTGGCACCCCTCAAAACAAAGTCCAAGAGGCGTGAAATAAGAGTGACAGTAAGTCCAAATTCACGCTTCATGTCAAACGTTACTTAAGCTTGCTTGTAGCGTACAATGACGTCATTAAGGCGTTTCAAACGCCTCCTGGACTCTGTAACGCTTAAATGTAACGCTTCATTTTTACCACGGTTATTAATAAAAACGACAAAATCTATTCGATGGATGTAAATTGAAACTCGTAAACCGTTGACACGAGTAAAATCAAATTTGTTTGGTCCAAAATAACTATCCACGGAATGACTTTTAGGGGACAGCTTAATTTTTAACCCTTAAAGCGCCCGTGGGGTAGTGGGAGACCCCACACATAAATATTACATTTTTTTCCCTTCTAAAACTGCACTTTTACAGCATTTTTTATCTTAAAGAGCTACATTTCAAGAGGCACAAGTTAAATTTTTAGAACAAAATATTGAAAATTGGCTAAGTTACGATTTTTTTTCTGAAAGATGTCACTTTTGTATTTCATTTTTTATAACGAGCACCAATAATTTTTTTATCAAGATAACTTATCTACGCGGTAAAGTGATACTTGGAGAATATCCAGTAATTTTGTTGAGACGAAATAACAAAAACTGTCCGCGCAGGACGATATTATCTTCGGATTGGGGTCTCCCACGACCCCACATGGCGCTTTGTGTTATTTTTATATAGGGTGTCGCTTTAAGGGTTAAATTAGATTCTACAATCTTTGCGTTTTTTGTAGCGACTCGTAAAGATGAAGCAATTGCGAATGTCTTTCTTTGCCTCAAATGCAAACTTGATTGAAACCATCAACTGGAAACAATAACTTCGTTTTTCCGTAGCAAAGTCAACAAATTTTAAGGCGATTTTCAGCGTGGGTTTCAGCCTTCGACATTTTTACTAACCTTAAGTTTAATATTTGTTGATTTATGGTATCCAGGCAACTAAATTCGAAATATGTATCGATAAAACAGGAAACAAAACGAAGTTTCCATTAAAAATATATGTACATACAGACTACAAAAACTGATATTAAAATTAAGTTTAACATTAATATTAATTATTTTTTACATCCATTGAATAAATTTTGTCGTTTTTATTAATAAGATATATATAAGGGTGATTCTCCCAGAAAGGACAAATGACACGTTCTTGACATTTTTTCTGAAAGTATTTAAAATTATTAAAAATGATGACGGTCATATGATAGTATTTATCAATGTTTAACAAGACCATAGTAGGAAAAAAGTAGAAATTTCATATTATTTGAAATATTCATGTTTATATGGTGAAAAAACTCCACTCCGTAACCGTGCATGGAGCAAATTTTATCCAAATAATAAATATTACATTCAATCTGCAATCTAATAATACCATTTGGCTAGCAATATTTCTTAATTATTCTATATTTTAGTCGATTCCGGAAGAGTTAAGGCAAAATATACCAATTTCTATTTCTTAGAATTAAATTACTTTTGTGCACGATTGAAAACTCCACTCCGTAACCGGTCGCAAATATAAGTAGTAAATGTAAACAAGCATGTTCAAGAAGCAATGCAGAGGTAAACAATGTTTATAATATCGGTGTGATTAAAGGTCAGGGCGAATTTGGTTGTAAAAAAAGAAAATATTCAGTATAAATGAGATTTTCAGTTCAACACGAGTCATCGACACAAATAAAACTCCACTCCGTAACCGCAGTAAATTGTATATTTTGGTAAGTAAATGAAAGATACTATAAATAATGTTTAAAATATTCTTTTATTAGGCTATAATATTTCAATTACTATTGATTCTTTATTTATAAAATTTAATCTTTTAAATTAGAATCAACATATTTTCGAGCTGCCGCAGGGAGAAAAAACCTCCACCCTGTAACCGCCAGTAGATTTTCAGTTTTTTGTTATCTAAATGTTAAATAAATTTGAAAATCGTTTCTCGAGGGTTTCTGGAGTCGCTGATTACAAATCTGATGTTAGTTTTTCAAAATTCAAAATGGCGGATCCAAAATGGCACACGAAATCTTTGAAAATTTGTTCAATATAACCCATATTTTGTTAGTTGGTCCTTTTGGGATCGCTGATTTTGAATTTGATGTTAGGTTTAGAATTCGAAATGGCGGATGAAATATTTAGAAATTTTTTAAATATTGCTTAAATTTTGTTACTTGAGGCTTTTGGGGTAGCTAACTTCGAATTTGATGTTAGCTTAAAAATTTTATATTTCAAGGTAGCGGATGTTTTTTGGAAATTTTTAAAAAATTATCAGTAATAATTTTCAAGACAAATTAATGAATTTCTAAAACATCATCCGCCACATTGCATCGACTTTTGAATTCTATAAATTTGACTCCAGATTCGTAATCGCTAACCCCGAAAACCCCCGAGTTATCAATTTCAAGCGAGTCCAATCAATTTTTTTAATTTTATCCGCCATTTTGAACTTTCAAAATATGATGCCAAATTCGTAATCAGCGACCTCGAAAACCCCTGAGTGACAAATCTCAAGCTGATTCAATCACCGTACTTGTAACAAAAAAATAAACAATTATTTTACATTAAACAATTATTTTTTAAACAATAATATTTATAAAGATTGTAACAACGTATTTTGGGGACTTATTTTGGTCCTCCTCTTTCCATAGGAACATTCACATCAATATTTTTGATACTTTTTTTTTTAATTTTATTTTAACTCTGAATTTGTCCTTTCCGAGAGATTTACCCATAATTTAAACCAAAAACAATTAAATTGGAAATAAAAAAGTCAAAATATCTGTATTTTATTTACAAAAATTGAGTTTATTCAAAAATCCCTCAGACGATTATTTTTGTATTAGGCTTAAAATTATCGCAAGACAACCTAGAAAAGATATTTGAAGAAAAACCCGATGTGCACGACATTTTTATTTAAACTAGATCGAAGCTCACCGTGAGCTATTATGATTTTGTAAAAGTATTTATCATGTAGATTTTTAAGTTATTACCGCGATTTTTGGTCAGGTTAATAAATACAAATTTTAAAACAAACTAATAAAATTAAGAATATATTTAGAATAAAAATGAAATGGAAAATACAATAAAATCAATAAGAGTAATTTTTATAGCTTGCAGGTCACGGCGTAGATTGGCGATATTTCGTCACAACGTATATGGGCATTGTTCTAGAACTTTTAAACTTTGAGGTTGAAGAAAATTGCATTTTTTTTTAGGCACATTCATGAAATTAATTTTATAGGCTTTAGAATTGATCAAATGACAGGAAAAACCTTGCGTGACTCATTTATACACAAGGTATTTTTTTTTTAATGTAACATATGTTACGTTATTCGTAAAATTAGTTTTTAGTTTTGTAACGTTTAATATACATAAAAAATTCAGTTCTTTTGCTTATGGACTAATTTTTAGAAGCTAGTATATAAAATTAAACGTCTAGTTAATAGTTCAAATTTAAAATAATGGATTAAATATGGCGGACTATTTTTACAAAATTTCTTTGATTTTTATAAAATTTGATATGTTAGGGTTTTTGAGGCCACTGATTACAAATCCAAAGTCAGTTTTCATTAAAATTTGAAATCCAAATACATGATTTAACATTAAGGATACAAAAAAATTAAAACGATTTGTAAAGAATAATCATTTTATTATTGTCAAAAAGTGTGTTTTTTTGTTGTATTAAAAAAACAGAAAAGTTATAAATACTTTAATAACATAGGAGAAAAGATCACAATGATTGCAAAGTACTTAGAAGCTAAATTGTAGATGTGCCATTAAATAATTTGATTTTTCAAAGTGAGTTTCGCTTGGAAATTTAAAGTTTGACGTGGTCGCATTTTTTATGTATAGGTGGCACACATTCGGGCAAAGGCTCAAATTACTTCTTATCATATATGTAATGTACCCCTGTTTTGTGGTTTCTTAAAAACCAATGTGAAAAAAATTATCTAAGGTTGATTGCTAAATTGTCAACTATAAAAAAAAGTTATCTCGCAAGATTGAAGGTATATAATTTGATTCCCCAGTGAGGCACATCATTAAGTTAAGGATTTTTCATTTGTTTACATCCCCAAATACTTCCACAAAAAACCACAGACCATAAAAAAAAGGTGCAAAAAGTTTCAGTGTTAAAACTGAAAAAATGTAGTGAGTGTCGCGCACCAAAAACAGGCAAATTCACTACTTTTATTTACTCTCATTGTTTTCTACATATCTGTAATTAGTAATAATCACTTATTACATGTAAAACGAACAAAAATTTGTTGATCTGTCGTGTTGCAAAGTTATATTTAAAATTTTTAAGGTATCATAATGAGCGACAACATAAAGTTTAAAAATTCTAGAACAATGCCCATATAACAAGAGTCAAAAACGTTCGAATACTGATAAAATCAATCCTAAATCAACAATCTCACTTCCATATGTAAGGGGTTTAACCGAAAAAATCTCAAAAACTATGAGGAAGCAATCAGTTCGCGTTATACACAAGCCAATAAATACTAATATCGGTGGAATCAAACCGTTTAAGGACAAATTAGACAAACTTAAAACCAGCGACGTAGTCTACCAGATTCCTTGTGCTTTTTGTGACGTTGTGTACATTGGAGAAACGAGTAGGTTATTAAAAACGAGGATTACGGAACATAAAAATAATATCAATGGTAAAGAAATTAATTACACAGCATTAACTAAACATAGATTAGAAACAGGTCATAACTTGAACTACTCTAAAGTAAAAATATTAGCTAAAGAAAAAAATAAATTCAAAAGAAAAGACATGGAAAATTATTTCATTAAAAAATGTAAAAATTCAGCTAATGAACGCTCTGAAAAATCGTTTTTTCCAGAAGTTTATAATGTGTTACTTTAGGGATACCCAGAGTACATAACTCATGAAGAAGTATCACAATATAAACTTATTTACTGGAAAATTTAAACCTCTGTTTCATTACTGTTTTTGGTATAGATATGTATACGATACTTACGAAAATCTACTTCAGCAGTCTTAACCTTTCGCACAATTCGCGTGCAAAAATGAGTAAAATCAGGGGATATAATATGTGCAATTTTCCAACAAGCACCTCGTCATCATATTTTGTAAGTGCTTCTATAAAGTCATATCATACTTTAAATTTGATTTAAATTAAGGTCATCATATCACTTTCATAGGAACTCTCGCAACATTTATCCATATAACAATCACCAATTTTTTGCACCGGATTAGCTGCCATTTACAACTATAAGGCAAAACTTTTTATGTTTTTCACATATTGTAAGTAAAATTTGTGTTTTAACTTAAGTATTTGTTATACCATATTGTCACATTGTTAACAATTTTTTCTAGTAATAATAAACTGAAGAAGGCACACATTGGTTGCCGAAACGTTTTCAGTCTTTATTCTTCACAAGAATTTTCTACATATTCATCAAGCGGTCGAGAAGAAATTTTGAAGATGGTATTCATGCCTATTCATTTTTATTAGTTAGAATCAAAAATTAAATGCAGGCCAATGAAATTAGTAGAAAAATATAATAACTTTAAGTAATTATAGTGAAATAAAACAATTTTTCCAGATTGTTTTGTACATTTCTTACATAACTAAAATTACAATAGTTTCATTAAGCGAATAACCAAAGAATTCCATATAAATAAATTCCATGGGATTTATACAGCTACACTACCATTAGTACATTATCAAGAAGAGTTTTACCTCACAATTGACGCGAATTGTAAACAGATGTTCAAATGCCTTCATAATGACTAATGAGCATCAATATGCCGGCATTTTTATCTGTTTTTAATTTGTCTAACTGGGCTAGGGAAACTGGGTGGAACTAATTAGGAAATCATAAAACCATAATAGACATTTTAACGTGAAGATTAGGTAATTTACAAGAGCCCCACTTTTGATAACGACTCTGGCCAGCATTTTAAGTGTAACGTTAACATTTCTACTAGGGAGGGTTGGATTAAAATTAAATACTATAATACATTATAACATATATTATAGTACATACGAATAATGTACACGAATTATAAAGCAGTTTAAATGCTCTTTTGAATCTCGTTTAAACTTTGGAAAAATGTTGAAAATTAAAAATTGTCGGCTATTTCTAGAAAAATAAAAACATTTCTCAAATATACAATTTTTTTTCTTTGACATTTTTTGGCATTTCATTATCTCTAAAAGCCAGTGATTATTTGTGCGAATTTTTTTTTCTTACAAATTGATTAGCTATAACTATTAAAAACAGCACAAATTCATTTTTTATATTAAAGTAAAAGTGTTTATATTTGTTTTTATTATTCTTTAATTTACAAATTTGTTAAATTCTTGATATATTTCTAGGATTAGTTTTGTATGAAAAGTACTAGGAGAACGTAGATTAAAATAATAAATTCCCTCAGTTTTACAGTTTTAGAATGTGGGCTGCAAGGGTCATACTTGTAAAAATTCGGGCTGCGTTATTGATTCATCAGACGCACATCTCCTTTTTCCACCCTTGCGTCAAATTTAATGTTCATCGGCTTTGATGTATCCGGTTTTCCTTTCGCTTCTCACATTCTTCGTCTATGCTTTCGACGATGAACCACAAGGTTCACAATAAATTGTAATATTCTAAAGCCAAATGATCTTAAAAATTACAATTCATTATTAAAAATGTATTTTTTCAAAAGATTACTATAATTATTTTGAAATCGGCCCAAGTAATGAAAATGGGTGTACTTAAGAAAAGCCTATACCTCAAATTTTATTTAAATATACCCATTCCGACGTATTTTGAGGCGCAATCATAGTGAAAATTGGCGACAAGATCATCTTCAAGGTTAAACCTAGAAAAATCGTGTTATTTTGTGTTTTTTTTGCGTTTATCTTGAAGCCCATACCTTAAATTTTGTTTTAACGTACCTTTTACGATGTATTTTAATGCGTTGTTTGCGAATATCATAGTGAAAATTGCCGACAAGGTTATTTTCAAGGTCAAAACTAGAAAAATCTTGTTATTTTGTGGTTTTTTGCATTTCTCATCGCGCAAAAATACGTCGAAAAACGTACGTTAAAAACAATTCAGGTATAGTTTTTTCGGAAATTAATCCATAAAAATAAACATAAAATTTTTACTAATTATTGCTAATCAATTGTTAATAAATAAAATTCTTTGTCTCTGATGGGCTTTTGAAGCCAATCAAATGTATTTAAAAACATTTGCTATTTATCCATTTATTTGCTAAAGAGGAAAAAAACAAGATGTTTTCAGAGGTTTCCCATAGACAGATGTTACAAAAATAGTTTCGGGCATCGTCATAATCAGTAATAACTTTCAAGATTGTGAGTAGTTTTTGCATCCTTGTCAGTGGAATTTTTTTTTGAATTTAGATTTCTAGGTTTATTTTTAGCAAAATTTGCAACGGTGGAAACATGATGGGACAGGAGAGAGTGGAAACGCCATTTTTCCGTCCCAGATGCCGAGAACTTTCTCTTGTTTGTTTGGATTTAACTATGGGTTGAACCTTTACCTATGAAATGTCTGCATTCTGCAGATGCTTTAAAAATAGTTTCAGGTATCGTAACAATCAGTAACGAAATCATGCCTGAACCCTCTTCTGGGGGTAAAGGTAAACGAGAAGCCCAGAAGCTGTCGCCCTAATACATTCGACCAAATTCATTTGAGTCTTGAGTGTTGACCAGAGAACAAGTCCTCGTGGCGAGTATTCTTGAGGAGAGTCTGTCATTATTTTAACACGGAAGCCATTAACGGACAATTCGTAACGATTGTTAGTTAAATACAAATGGGATTAAAAAGTAACTTTTGTGGCAATCGATCTACGGAAACATTCGCCCATTCGTGAAGTAAACAACGCATTCGGTGATCAAGAAGGAAAACGAAGAATTAGCATAAAAATTTGAAGATTTCCATCCACAAGTTGCAGCTTAAAATCGTAAGTACTAGTTAAAATTTTAGTTTTTATAATTGTAATATTTTTTTCGTCAATTGAGTAACTCAGTGAAGCAGGATTTTGTAGAAAATTATACAATATTTTCGCATTTCGTCAGCTGTTTTGTAAATATATAACTATTATTATCTTAATTATCTTGCCATTGATTACATTGTTTTGACAATTCATTCGATATACGCACGCCACTTCCCATGTTTAATCATAATTTTTGTAGAATATATATTTTGAGAAGTGAAAATTTGCCTTGACCAAGAAAAATTTAAAGAAAGAGATTCTTGTTTTATTGAATTAACAAAATTTTAAACACCGATTAAGGTGCGGTAAAAAGTAATCCAAAACTTTATACTTTTGTTACATAACTACGTTTCTGTATTCATCTAGATGATTAGTAAATTATGTAACATGTAAACATAGTTGGAAGTACACATAATTAACACTTACATCGAGATAAGCGCTCAAAAAACCTACAGCAGATAATTTTTTGAAAAATTTCGTCATATTGAGCATTCTACTTGAGTTTCTCCATTTTAACCCCAGAAGGCGAATAAAAATTGTTTATAATGAACTCAGGATGTGTTCTAAAGGAGGGCAAAAACGTTACCTTTGGAGCAATAATGAATTGCATGAATTTAATTTTATTTCGGTCGATGTTCGGGGTGCGGGTCGAAAACCCGACAAATCAAAAAGCCGAAAGGTCAAAAAACCGACAGTCATATAGCCGACAGTCAAAAAAACCCACAGTCAAAAAGCAGACACATAAAAAAATAAACACATCGTTAGGAGCATAGTCAGTTTTTGGTTTTTTGACCTTCGGTTTTTCTGCCTGTCAGCTTTTTGATTTGTCGGTTTTTCCCCCTTCAGAGCACACTGAGCGTGAAGCATGTCTGAGCTCGACGAAAGTGTCAACCATAACCATTTGTACAGAATGACTGGTACACTATTCAAGTTTAAAAAACCATGATTACTTAAATCGTAACTGATCCCGTTTTTGAGAAATTCAGAAATCAACTCTGTACGTTTAAACTCAGCGTAGGTAAAATTCAATCATTTAAGTTATATCTTTTTTTAACATGGAAAATAGCTAAAATTCGTTGCCATGAGGGTTTAGGTATCGCTGAGTATGAATGTAATCTTTGATTTTCAAAATTCAACATGGCGGATCTAACATGATCAACATAAATATGAAAAATAGCTTGATCGAGATAAAACTGGACACTCGGAGGTTTTTGGAGTTACATATTATAAATCTGACAACAAACTCGTCGGAATTACATTCATGAAGTATGTTAAATTTTACTGCGTAATTAAATATATGTAATTTCATTTAATTAAAGGGACCCATCGCCAAATTTTCAGATATATCAAGCCATAATTTAAAAAATTCGTAATATTTTTTTTCTGGCACTATTGTGGGTGAGAAATAACGTGAAAAAGGAAAAATAAGTTCTTTTTTGAGCATTTTTGACATTGTAATTTTTCACAAAATTAAAATTTTGCAAAAGCCAAGTAACCTACCTTTTGCTTCTAATATTGGTCAAAATTTAGAACTATTTTAATCCCTCTCTTATGGAGTTTCCGTTGCTGTGGCGAAAAAATGTCTGAATCTTTTTTGTAGAGAATTCCATGATCTACATATTTTGTTGTAAACACTTTTTCAGCAGATTTATATTTCTAAAAATAAATGTAAAAAATGACAAAAATAAAGCATTTTTATGTGTTTTGACCTTGAATGTGACCATAACCACAATTTTTACTACGATATTCGTGTTCAGCGCACCAAGTTACGTTGGTAAACGGAGTTTCAAAGAGATAGGAGGTATGGATCTTTCGCAAATATAATCCAAAATCTTATCAAAACTACTAAAAATGCTTCTTTTTCCACAAATTTCAATATTTTTCGATGGCTCCTTTTTTATTTTGTTTCTCAAACCTTCAGGAAGAGATAAGGATATGGATTTTGCTACATTTTAATTTTGTGAAAAATTACAATGTCAAAAATGCTTAAAAAAGAATTTTAATTTTTTCTTATCCACAATAGTGCCAGAAAAAAAATATTACTAATTTTTTTAATTACAACTTGATAAAGCAGATAATTCCGTGATGGGTTACCTTGAAATATCCTTCTGTACGTGGCTGATACTAAAGTTTTTCGATTTTGTCATATTATAAAGTGTTGTAATTGTAGTCCAGGAACCGTAATATTAATTAAATAAATAAAAAAATGGCCAACACGGTTCAAACCTATTGGTTGACAAAAGGACCAAACAGGTCTTTTTATTTCACGCCCAACGTTTCGACCACTCTTGGAGGTCCTCCTCAGGGGCATCTATTAATAGATACATAGAAAAAAAAAACCAGCAAAATATAACACACGAAAAAAATATGAACAAAAATATAAATTAAGGACATTTTCACTCATTACAATAAAATAATCATAAAACAAACAACACGCACCTGACATGAGTAACTGTACGTCGTATACTAAATTTGTGACACAGATTACACTGACTTGTAAACATACACACACACACACACACTCTTAGACTCGCAGTACAAACATAATACATAATTAAATGTGTCAATCCTATATATACAAATTCGTTACTTTTTAAAATTACAATGTTATTTACAAATCATTAATTAAAATATTATAACTGTTACTTAATTTTTCTGTGTCCGTTCTAAAATTTTATGCTCGATTTTTGTTTTTTAATATGGATCATTTCTTTGATGTTACGTTTTTTCCAATGTGGTTCTGTTTCCAAAATTTCCACTTCAGCAAATTTAAAACTATGTCCTGTATTCAGCATATGTGATGTTAGTGCTGCATGACCAATTTCTCTTTTCCAATTATTAGTATGTTCATAGATTCTTTTTTTTAAATACCTTTTTGTTTGCCCTACATATGTAGCTGTACATTCACTGCAGTTTATCTTGTAAATTATATTCGATTTTTTTAATATATCTATCTCATCAATTTTTGTTTTGAACAACGATTCCAAAGAGTTGAAACGTTTATTGTATATTTTAATGTCAAACGTGTCATATATCTTCTTAATCCTTTGGTTGAATTTATTGATATACGGTATTACTATACAATTCGAGAAGTCAAAAATTTGTCCCGTGTTAATTTCCTGTGTTTTTTGTCTATCTTTTAAAATTTTAATTCTATTGTTAATATTTTCTTGTATAAATTGAAAGTCATAACCATTCTTGTGTAAAAAAGTGTAAATATATCTTAAATTATTAAAATGGAATTTTTTATTGGAAAGTAAAATAGATCTGTCAACAAGCTAGCATAAGCATTGAGATAATGCCACGTTTCATATGTATAGGATGATGAGAATTGAAATTCATATATTTCCCCGAACAAGTCGGTTTCCTATACCAATTAGTCAACAATATGTTCCCTTCTTTAAAAAAACATACATCCAAAAACGGTAAACTGTTGTTTGTTTCCAGTTCAAAAGTAAATTTAAGGTTAGGATGGTAATTATTGAACACGTTGACAAGATATTTGATGTCATTTTCTGGATAAATCATGAATATATCATCCACATATCTTTTGTAGAGTGCAGGTTTCTTCTCTAATTGATTTAGAATTTCATCTTCTAAATCGATCATTACTAAATCAGCTAGTGTAGGCGACAAAGGTGAACCCATAGGTGTACCTTTGTTTTGTTTGTATAATTGTTTATTGAAGACAAACACCGTAGATTCCAAAATCAATGAAACTATTTTGATAATTTCCTTAACCGGGATTTTTGTAAATTGTTGTATCTCTAATTCTCGTTTTTTAAGGCTCTTAACGATTAGGTCATGTGGTACATTGGTGAAAAGGCTTACGACATCCAATGATAGCAGGGAATGATTTTTTGGTATATTTATGTTTTGAACTTCTTGAACTAAAGTCCAGAAGTTTTTTGTTCTATTTTTATTATGTGAAATTGTTTGGTATAAGATATTATGCAAGAATTTTCCAATATTATAAATGGGGCTACCCAATGCTGATACAATTGGTCTCATCGGGTAACCTGTCTTATGGATCTTAGGTAAGGCAAATAACCTTGGGGTATTTCCATCATTATAAACCAAAAATCGTAGAGTTTCTTTTTCTATATATTTGTTCTTTAACCAGTCATTTAAAATAGCATTAATTTTATTTTGAGTTGTTATAGTTGAATCCTTGTTTATTGTCTCATAAGTGTTATCATTAGTTAATAGTTGTTCAACCTTATCAATATAGTCTTTTTTATTCATTATGACAGAAATATTGCCTTTATCTGCTTTGGTTAAATATAGGTCCTTATTTTTAATAAATTTCCGTAGATCTGAAATAGTATTAGACTCAGGTGTATGTAGAGGCAATAGGTTTTTCGTGCATTGCATAGTATGTACAAGTTTACTTCTCAAAAGATCAATTTTATTTGTTGGAATCTTATGCATGTTAATTTCAAAGATGCTAATTAACTCATTGATAGGAAAGGTATCTTTAGTTGGTTGCACACAAAATCTAGGTCCTAATTTAATCAATTCTAAAAACTTATCAGGTATCGAAAGGTTCGTTAAATTAACTACCCATTTCGAGTCAGTTGTATTGTTGCATATAGAAATGTTTGTATTGTTATGTAAACTCAGGTCATTGTTTAGAAGTGCATTTCTCATTGAACTATTAGTTTTAACGACTCTTTCAAATTTTTTGACTAAAGTGACTTTGGTTTTCAAGATAATCAACATTCTATTGGTATTTTGTCGATACATAAATTCACTCAGTGTTTCCATGGGTAATTTCACTTTTAGAAAACTTAAGATCTTAAACTTTCGGAAATTTAACTGACGAATAAACGTATACATATCATCAATTTCAAATTTTAAAGTGGAAAATAAAAATTTTTCTTTTAGAGAATTGAACTTCAATTTTAGATCGGATGTAAAAAAATATGCAGTTCTCTCATAAGTTCTAAGAAGGTGTTTTGGTAGGCATCCAGACTTTTGACATTTTTTGAGGAATCGAAGACGCTCACCGTATTCTGCCAGTCGAGTTATGATATGCTTTAATTCCTGAAGTTTCAATTTTACGGGTTGTCCATAATTATTTCCAATGAATTCATAAAAATTCCTCAATCCAGGTGTTATGGATCTTCGCGTAAATTTAGTTGTTGGGTAAAAATCCTTCGTCATCGTGATGAAGAATTAAAATGATGTAAATAATGTTTAAGGCCGAAATTCAATATAAAGTGTTGTAATTGAAGTCCAGGAACCGTAATATTAATTAAATAAATAAAAAAATGGCCAACACGGTTCAAACCTATTGGTTGACAAAAGGACCAAACAGGTCTTTTTATTTCACGCCCAACGTTTCGACCACTCTTGGAGGTCCTCCTCAGGGGCATCTATTAATAGATACATAGAAAAAAAAAACCAGCAAAATATAACACACGAAAAAAATATGAACAAAAATATAAATTAAGGACATTTTCACTCATTACAATAAAATAATCATAAAACAAACAACACGCACCTGACATGAGTAACTGTACGTCGTATACTAAATTTGTGACACAGATTACACTGGCTTGTAAACATACACACACACACACACACACACACACACACTCTTAGACTCGCAGTACAAACATAATACATAATTAAATGTGTCAATCCTATATATACAAATTCGTTACTTTTTAAAATTACAATGTTATTTACAAATCATTAATTAAAATATTATAACTGTTACTTAATTTTTCTGTGTCCGTTCTAAAATTTATGCTCGATTTTTGTTTTTTAATATGGATCATTTCTTTGATGTTACGTTTTTTCCAATGTGGTTCTGTTTCCAAAATTTCCACTTCAGCAAATTTAAAACTATGTCCTGTATTCAGCACATATATGTGATGTTAGTCCTGTATGACCAATTTCTCTTTTCCAATTATTAGTATGTTCATAGATTCTTTTTTTTTTAAATACCTTTTTGTTTGCTCTACATATGTAGCTGTACATTCACTGCAGTTTATCTTGTAAATTATATTCGATTTTTTTAATATATCTATCTCATCAATTTTTGATTTGAACAACGATTCCAAAGAGTTGAAATAAAAAGACCTGTTTGGTCCTTTTGTCAACCAATAGGTTTGAACCGTGTTGGCCATTTTTTTATTTATTTAATTTGTCATATTATTATTATTTATAATAACAATATAATATAATAATATAACATAAAATAAAAAAACATGACGGAAAAATATCAACATTTTTAATATTCATATTTTTCCATTATCAGAATCATAATCTGCAATCACAAAAATTCGCAGATATCCATTTTTTTCTTGATTAAGTAACTTTTCATATTTCTGTCCGCTATCGTACATCCACCATTTTGAATTTTGAAGATCTGAGATTCGATTCATATTCAGCGACCCCGAAGCCCCTCTAGTAATAAATTTCACTTATTGTGAATAATAATCATGAAAATTATGCATAATTTCACTGAATTTAAACGTACAGAATTGATTTCTGAATTTCTCAAAAACGGGATCAGTTACGAGTAAAGTAAACATGGTTTTTTAAACTCGAATAGTGCACCAGTCATTCTGTACAAATGGTTTTGGTTGACATTTTCGTCGAGCTTAGACATGCTTCAAGCTCAGTATGAGAGATTGAAGTTAATTTATGTATTAAACCTCTGGCTTTTTTATTACTTTTCTCTTGATTGCATTTTCATGCAATGTTCATAGTGGGAATTCATTTTTCCGGAATATGTCACTAGTGGGAGAGAACTATATCTTTATAAAATTCCTTGAATTTCATATTTGAAAACACAAAAAGAGACTTAAACAATATATTCTAATGACCAGTAATTTACTTACAAGTAACACTAGGGAAACTGCGTATACAAGTACTTCTTTAAAAAGTATTTAACACGTGTTTTTTTGTTTTTCCCCAAAAACCATTTTTGGGGTAGAAAGCACCCTTGAATGTTTGTAGAAATGGCCCTTGAATGTCTTTAGGGTTGAATAATAGTATGTTAAAAATTATTTGTAGCATGTCTGTCAATTTTGGGATATTGACGTTTTGAGGTCGCTGATGAAAAATTTGAAGTCAGATTTTGAAAATTCAAAATGGCGGATCCAATATGGCGGTAAAATTTTTATTAATTTTTATGAATGTAATGAAAATTGGGATCTTTATGTTTTTGCGGTCGCTGATGACGATTCTAAAGTCAGGTTTTGAAAATTCAAAATGGCGGAACCAATATGGCGGATGAATTTTTACTATTTTTCAGGAATTTTGTGAAACATGGTTGGCTAGGGATTTTTGACATTACTGATTATCAATATGATTTTAGAGTTTGTGAAATTGTAGATTAAGAATAGCCGTTGCAACGCGGTCAACAATTTTCCGGATACGTAACAATTATAAACTGCATTAGTGTTATATCATGAAGTGAATAGTTGAAATTTACATTCTGTACTTTTTGCATTAGCTAGGAACAACGACGTGGACGTAGTAGTTTTTTTGTTCCCATCGGGATGATTATTGTAAGTGAGTCCCCTTGCCTCTCACAAGGCTATTCTTAATCTACAATTTCACAAACTCTAACCTCATGTTGATAATCAGTAATGCCAAAAATCCCTAGCCAGCCATGTTTCACAAAATTCCTGAAAAATAATAAAAATTCGTCGGCCATATTGGTTCCGTCATTTTGAATTTTCAAAACCTGACTTTAGAATCGTCATCAGCGACCGCCAAAACATAAAGATATCAATTTTCATTACATTCATAAAAATTAATAAAAATTCGTCCGCCATTTTGAATTTTCAAAACCTGACTTTAGAATCATCATCAGCGACCGCAAAAACATAAAGATCCCAATTTTCATTACATTCATAAAAATTAATAAAAATTCGACCGCCATATTTGATCCGCCATTTTGAATTTTCAAAATCTGACTTCAAATTCTTCATCAGCGACCTCAAAACGTCAATATCCCAAAATTGACAGACATGCTACAAATACATTCAAGGGCCATTTCTACAAACATTCAAGGGTGATTTCTACCCCAAAAATGGTTTTATTAACAAAAACAAAAAACACGTGTTAAATACTTTTGAAAGAAGAAAATCGGTGATTATTACTTCCCTAGTGTTACTTGTTAGATGTAACCATGCAAATTTGTTAATGATTAGACATAACAATGGAGTATTTTTTTGCAGATTGAGGAATTTTGTACAAATATTTCACAACTACGCAATGGACATATCAGCAGAAACTGCCAGCATTGAACTTCGATCACATTATAATCCAGTCGCTAGGGTGAACTTTTCCAACAGCTCACGCAATGGGCCATTATTGGCAAAAGCAATCAAAGATCAAAATGCCGAATGGGTGAAACAACTTATAGAGTCTGGCGCTGATGTGAATGCTGCCGTAAACAATAAAACAATGCTTTTCCATGTTCTGGATACTCTGGACCGATATTATGAACAAGGATGTGAATGCGAGTTTGAAGAAAATTTTGACTGCCCATTATGTCTTGAGCAGTGTATAGAATTTCAACAATCCGATATCCTACTGATTTTCCAGAGATTGCTAAAGTATGGTGCTAATCCAAATACTAGAACAGCTTACGGGGAGACATTCTTGATTTCAATAATCAATATAATCTCAAATTACAGAATCAAGTATATGAAAATGATCGAGTTACTTTTACAATACCGATGTGACGTGAATATGACTTCAGGGACAACAAAGGAATTTGTGACACCTCTCATAGCAGCTACAAATTATGAAAATTTAAAAATTGTTGAGTTGTTAATAAAATATGGAGCAGATGTTGAAGGTGTTGATAGCGATGGAAGAACAGCGATGCATTTTGCTACAGAGATAGACACTCCGGAAGGTATGAAAATAATGGAAGTACTTTTGCAAAATGGAGTAGATTTAGAAAAGAAGCACTATCATAAACTCTACAGGGTACGTGAAACTCTGATTCACCACGTTGCTACCACTGAATTTTATGAAGGAAAAATCGAGCTACTTCTAAAATATGGCGGGGACATCAATGACACTACATCTGACAAAAAAACTGCAATGATGTTATGTGCTTCCAAAATACACTTTCAAACATTAGAAGCATTCACAAAGCATATAGCAAAGATGACATTATGTCAGTTACCCGTAAATCCAGCCAACATGGGAATTATAATTAACGATCCGGAATTGAAGCAAGTTTACGATACGGCATGTGTTAATTACCCAAAAACGGCTGAAATGGAGGAGCTTAAAAAAGAGATTGTATATGAGAATGTCACTTTGTATCGTGTATTTTCAAACGAGTTAAAACAGGTAACACCATTTCTGAGAAATGAAGCTGTCAGGAAATATTTTGAGTCAACAAAATTCGAGAAATTTCCTGTTTTTGGATCATGCTTAAGAGAAAAATACCGGCATGCTTTGAACATGAAATACCTTCTCGATATTGGAGAACAAGTTTTGATGCGTAATTTAGGTGTTAATTTTAGAAATCCAAGAGTAGCAATGGTTGCAGTAGAACAAGTGTTATCTTTTCTCGATATGAATGATTTATGGGTTTTCGCGGAGTGTGGTGAGGTACCAGAGGGCGACTACAAAATTAGTGAAAAAGATATTAAAGAGATGAAATTAAGGTATAGTCGACAGGCTTCAGGGCGGCGTCGTCGTACTCTTAATTGTAACCATTTTCAAGATAGTTCGTTACGCTCAAAATACATACTGTTATTAATACTAATAATAGTGGGATTATTAGCGTTAATATTATACCTCTCCACCCGAGAGCCGACCGGCGAATAGGCATCTAAGTCATTAAAGCGGGGGACAATTCCAAATCCTTTATCCTTATCCTTTATCCTTATCCTTTATCCTATTAACGTTGTTATTACTGTTTAACCTATTATTTTACAAACATCTCTGATTAAGATAATTACGAAGCTATTAAGTTTACTCCTTACGTTTTTGTACAGTTTTATATTGTAAGTTGTATAAAGTTGTATATTTTATATTAAAATATAGGCATTAAAAAAAATACTTTTGGTAATTATAATATATGGGTCATATTTGATTTGACCTGTGTATCTTTATTTCCTTAACCATTTGAGTGCTATCTCAGCAAATAATAATCATATTTTTAAAGGTGTGCCGTTAATTCTGACGGAGCAAAGAATAATAAAATTATTCAAATGTTACTAACTATTATATTACATTGGTATACGATCAGAATTATTGATACTTACTTCAAAATGTCCCGTGATCGGTGTGAAATCGGTACGATTTATTTCTACCGGATGTAATAAATTCTCTGCAATTTAACGAACTAAAAAATAAAATGGAAATTCCTGTCCAATTGCTGTTTTCGGTATTAAACCATAACAATTCCGGCACGATGGAGTCAGGAGAATGGAGGTAAGATTTCTTTTAGAACTGGAAAAATACTTCAACAAACATTGTATTTCTTTGTCATTGTAGTATCTGTAAAAACTTCTAATTTACAGAAATGTTTATAAAATGTTTTGTTAATTGAACTCCTGCAACTAATTGCCTTATATAAACCCAAAAAACTCAAGCGCGTCTCAGGATGTCCTCAGGAGCTCCTCAGGATATCCCAGGATGGATTGTGTTGTTTGGGAAAGTGCGCGGTGCAGAGTCTAATAACAAAAATCTAAATTTAAAACGATGTACCGATCAATTTGGTTCTTTTACGAAGCACGAATTAGTTAAAAAACAAAATAATTGCAGACATTCAAAAACTAAAAGTACATAAGTTAGACGCAAAAACTTTTGTAAACACTGACCAATCGTCCACTTTTAAAAATCACATCACTACGACACAAAACACATCAGAAATCGCGGAAATCGTTAAAATAATTGAATACAAAATACTGTAGGTATCTTCTGTAATGTCAGGATGTTCTCAATTTCATTACTCTGAAATATTTATTAATTTTATTCGAGCTAGCTCTTGTTCACTAAGGCTGCAGGTTATTTCCGGTGCTATATTCAACTTCCTTAATGTAGTTAAATCCTCGACGTCCAAAAATTCCATAACTCGATCTATGAATGTGGTTGGTATGTTAACGTTGTTGAAATAACTATTTAAGCAATAAAGCAGCGTTTTCTCAGCAACATCGAGCAGATATCTCAATTTTAATGCTTGGTGATATTTTAGTTCTATACAAGCTTTGAACATCGGAAACCTTGTGTTGCTTATTGAACGCAAGTATTTTCTTACAGCCTCGTTTTTTAGATACGGTGCTATCTCTTTAACGCTCTTTGAAATAATATGATACAATGTAATATTTTCATATATCACAACTTTTTTCATAGTCTCTATTTCATGACCCCTAGAGTACTTTACGAATAATGTATTGAAAGTCGTGTTTAATTGTTTTTTGTTCAAGATGAGATTCATATCACCTTCGTTTACGTACAGCCGACATATTTTCATCTTCACTATATGCTTTAACAAAACGTTGAGGTTGGCCCAGTTTACGTACTTTGGATCGACTCCAAAACTTTCTTTTTCGGCGCACATGAAGGCAGTTTTTTTGTCTGAAGCCCTAGGTTCATTGATATCACAGCCACAGTTTAGAAACTGTTCTAGTAGCTTTCCTTTGTATTCGAAAGAAGAAGCGACTTCATGGAGAAGCGTCTGCGATATTCTAAAGCATTTATTAAAATGTTGTATATGTACATCAGCACCGAGCTCCAAAAGCAGAATAATTGATAATGTGTGGTTAAAATCCGTAGCAACGCATAACGCCGACCAGTTTTGGCTGTCGAGGCCATTAATATCAGCACCGTATTCAATCAGCGACTTTATTATCTGTGAATTGTTAAATTGTGCTGCTACTGTAATCGGTCTTGAATAATTCGTTTTCGTCCCCGAAATCTCGTTTGGGTCACATCCGTATTGTAAAAGTAACTCAATAATCTCATTGTGCATGGTATACTCCTCTCCGATTTGATTTATCGCAAAAACCAAATATGTCATTCCCGATGAAAGTTTAATTCTTGGATCAGCACCTTTCTTTAATAATTCCTCAAAAATGTCTTCGAAGCTGGCATCAGAGCTATGAGGTTGAGGAGAAAATGTAACGTTTCCTTTGTTACGGAAGGTATTGCTTTTAAAAATTTTAAAAAGCAAGGGCTCACCATCTATTTCGGCATTCACATCGGCGCCATTGTTAATAAGTATTTTTATTATTCCCAAGTATCCAAAATGGATCGCTGTATGCAACAATGTCGTACCGTCTTTTAATTTCTGATTCAAATCAATTTTTTTCACATCTAATATTAAATGCAAAAGCTCGTCAAAGCTTCTCCTAACTGCTACCTCCAAAAATTTGTATGCATTATCCATACCGTTCTCCTCGTCGTACAGCTTTTCAGTTAAAGTCTCTCTATTAAGTAGTTTTCGAATTTCTCCGTCCCAAGGCCACTCCATGTTGAATGATTGTAATTTGGTCTATATTATTCTCACTTATTGTAACCTGAAATGGAAATTAATAAATTTTAAAATAAAACACAATTTCAACCTTTCTTTCTAATGACAAATTTATTCCAAGAATGTTTTTTATTACGAAGGTTATTCATTTTTATTTATTTTAATGTTATACATAATATAATTTTTAATGTCAACAAATATTATGTCTACCCCTGTACCGTATTTATTAAATAAAGTAGTGGCTATCAAAAACACATCTTTGTAGGTGTTGCTGTCTACAAATAACCGACATGAAATTAAATTTTTAGTATTATAAAATAGTCGTTTGAAGTTTTCTATAAAATTATTTAAAAACGATTTTGTATTTAAAAAATTGACACTGAAAATTAAACGCAAAAGAAATAAACACAAACAACATTGCTCGTACAAAGAACAAACTGTTAATTTTCAAAAATGTTATTAGATTAATTTGAAATTGATACGTTGAAGTTATAGAAAGTTGTTGAACTATTTATAAGTTATTCAGGTTGATTAAGACACTTTCCGAAATACTACATTTAATAAAATTTTTAAAATATATTTTATGAATATTTCACCTTCAAAAATTTAGTTTGTACTGAATTCAATCTAGAATGGACATGTATTATGTTAAGAGTTTTTAACACACGTAAAAAAGTGTAAATAAAATTTATATCTACAACGTTTAGTAAAAAAATAAAATATACATACAATGACTTGACAGATCTTGATCCAGAAATAGTTTGCACAAGCTCGATGTGTCCTATGAAAACGTCACTCTTATCGACATTATAATAAACATATATTTTCACTAATATAACGAAATTAGTAGTCAAATCAACGACACACGAAAAATAAGCCGTTTCGTAAACTAGTAAACATTCGTCGGAAATTCTATACAAAAAGTTGATCGTTACTCGTGTATTTTCATTCGTATACATAAGCAGTAAATAATTTGTTATTGATTTAGAGAAAAACAGTGGCTCTTAGGGTACTGGACATAAGGAGGTTTATGTAGTTTCCACAATAGATGGCAGTAGAATCCAAGTGTAAAATAATATGTCGGGTTTGGTTGAAATATTTAACTTTTTTTCAGCTATAAAAGTTAATTTTGTACGAATAAACGCAAAAATGTTAAAGTATATTTTGTATTATGTAAGAAGAGAGTTACAACTTTTGAACTTGACTTACAGGCTCGAACAAAATATTAAATTAAACCTATATTTTCTTCCCATAATTTCCCAAATACATAATTTACATTATAAACAACTTAAACAATATAAAACTGTACAAAAAAGTAAGGAGTAAACTTAATAGCTTCGTAATTATCTTAATCGTAGATGTTTGTAAAATAATAGGTTAAACAGTAATAACAACGCTAATAATCCCACTAAGATTAATATTAATAACAGTATGTATTTTGAGCGTAACGAACTATCTGAAAAAACGGTAACAATTAAGAGTACGACGACGCCCCCCTGAAGCCTGTCGACTATACCTTAATTTCATCGTTTTAATATCTTTTTCACTAATTTTGTAGTCGTCCTCGCAATTTATATCCTACAGGAGATTTAATAATCTATACGCAGGTTTGGTACAATTTAACTAATAATAATTATTATGAAAACGGGAAAATTTGCAGCTTACAACTTTTGAGCTTGACTTACAGGCTTGAACAAAATATTAAATTAAACCTATATTTTCTTCCCATAATTTCCCAAATACATAATTTTTCGTGTTGTTGGATCGCTGATTACGAATCGGAAGTCTGATTTAAGAAATTTAAGAAACATTGATTCTCGTGTTGGATTCCCCATATTACATTTTTTTACATCTGACTTCATGTAATTCATGAGTTAGTGTTTGCAAAAACGTCTTCAAATCGTCGTTTCGTAAATGTACATATATTTTTGAAGTACAGTAGGACCTCTCTTATTCTACTTAGTAAAGTTTTTCAAGATGACGCCGACCTCTTTTATTCTAAATTTCTCCTTACCCCCACTTACTTTGCTTGCGAGCTTGTGATTCGTGGACAATATTTTTCGTTGACTTTGCGTGTGATAGGAGAAGACTCGTGGGGGAACGATTAGAATAAGAGAGGCTGGACAATTAGAATAAGAGAGGTTCGAATAAGAGAGGTCCTACTGTAAAACAATCGGGAACACGTTTCTGATGAGATAAAAGGTGGTCGGAAATAGGTACCATAACGAATAATGCATTCTAAAAAATATTGTACCTCAAAAATCTTTTTTTTTCTAGAAAAAATACCCGTTTCAGGTTACAATAAGTAAGAATAATATAGACCAAATTACAATCATTTAATACGTAGTGGCCTTGGGACGGAGAATCTCGAAAACTACTTAATAGAGAGAGTTTAACTGAAATGCTGTACGACGAGGAGAACGGTATGGATAATGCATACAAATTTTTGGAGGTAGCAGTTAGGAGAAACTTTGGCGAGCTTTTGCATTTAATATTAGATGTGAAAAAAATTGATTTGAATCAGAAATTAAAAGACGGTACGACATTGTTGCATACAGCGATCCATTTTGGATACTTGGAAATAATAAAAATACTTATTAACAATGGCGCCGATGTGAATGCCGAAATAGATGGTGAGCCCTTGCTTTTTAAAATTTTTAAAAGCAATACCTTCCGTAACAAAGGAAAAGTTACATTTTCTCCTCAACCTCATAGCTCTGATGCCAGCTTCGAAGACATTTTTGAGGAATTATTAAAGAAAGGTGCTGATCCAAGAATTAAACTTTCATCGGGAATGACATATTTGGTTTTTGTGATAAATCAAATCGGAGAGGAGTATACCATGCACAATGAGATTATTGAGTTACTTTTACAATACGGATGTGACCCAAACGAGATTTCGGGGACGAAAACGAATTATTCAAGACCGATTACAGTAGCAGCACAATTTAACAATTCACAGATAATAAAGTCGCTGATTGAATACGGTGCTGATATTAATGGCCTCGACAGCCAAAACTGGTCGGCGTTATGCGTTGCTACGGATTTTAACCACACATTATCAATTATTCTGCTTTTGGAGCTCGGTGCTGATGTACATATACAACATTTTAATAAATGCTTTAGAATATCGCAGACGCTTCTCCATGAAATCGCTTCTTCTTTCGAATACAACGGAAAGCTACTAGAACAGTTTCTAAACTGCGGCTGTGATATCAATGAACCTAGGGCTTCAGACAAAAAAACTGCCTTCATGTGCGCCGAAAAAGAAAGTTTTGGAGTCGATCCAAAGTACGTAAACCGGGCCAACCTCAACGTTTTGTTAAAGCATATAGTGAAGATGAAAATATGTCGGCTGTACGTAAACGAAGGTGATATGAATCTCATCTTGAACAAAAAACAATTAAACACGACTTTCAATACATTATTCGTAAAGTACTCGAGGGGTCATGAAATAGAGACTATGAAAAAAGTTGTGATATATGAAAATATTACATTGTATCATATTATTTCAAAGAGCGTTAAAGAGATAGCACCGTATCTAAAAAACGAGGCTGTAAGAAAATACTTGCGTTCAATAAGCAACACAAGGTTTCCGATGTTCAAAGCTTGTATAGAACTAAAATATCACCAAGCATTAAAATTGAGATATCTGCTCGATGTTGCTGAGAAAACGCTGCTTTATTGCTTAAATAGTTATTTCAACAACGTTAACATACCAACCACATTCATAGATCGAGTTATGGAATTTTTGGACGTCGAGGATTTAACTACATTAAGGAAGTTGAATATAGCACCGGAAATAACCTGCAGCCTTAGTGAACAAGAGCTAGCTCGAATAAAATTAATAAATATTTCAGAGTAATGAAATTGAGAACATCCTGACATTACAGAAGATACCTACAGTATTTTGTATTCAATGATTTTAACGATTTCCGCGATTTCTGATGTGTTTTGTGTCGTAGTGATGTGATTTTTAAAAGTGGACGATTGGTCAGTGTTTACAAAAGTTTTTGCGTCTAACTTATGTACTTTTAGTTTTTGAATGTCTGCAACTATTTTGTTTTTTAACTAATTCGTGCTTCGTAAAAGTACCAAATTGATCGGTACATCGTTTTAAATTTAGATTTTTGTTATTAGACTCTGCACCGCGCACTTTCCCAAACAACACAATCCGTCCTGGGATATCCTGAGGAGCTCCTGAGGACATCCTGAGACGCGCTTGAGTTTTTTGGGTTTATATAAGGCAATTAGTTGCAGGCGTTCAATTAACAAAACATTTTATAAACATTTCTGTAAATTAGAAGTTTTTACAGATACTACAATGACAAAGAAATACAATGTTTGTTGAAGTATTTTTCCAGTTCTAAAAGAAATCTAATCGTATACCAATGTAATATAATATTTAGTAACATTTGAATAATTTTATTATTCTTTACTCCGTCAGTATTAACGGCACACCTTTAAAAATATGATTATTATTTGCTGAAATAGCACTCAAATGGTTAAGGAAATACAGATACACAGGTCAAATCAAATATGACCCATATATTATAATTACCAAAAGTATTTTATTTTAATGCCTATATTTTAATATAAGATATACAACTTTATACAACTTACAATATTAAACTGTAGACAAAAAGTAAGGAGTAAACTTAATAGCATCGTAATTATCTTAATCAGAGATGTTTGTAAAATAATAGGTTAAACAGTAATAACAACGCTAATAATCCCACTAAGATTAATATTAATAACAGTATGTATTTTGAGCGTAACGAACTATCTGAAAAACGGTAACAATTAAGAGTACGGCGACGCCCCCCTGAAGCCTGTCGACTATACCTTAATTTCATCTCTTTAATATCTTTTTCACTAATTTTGTAGTCGCCCTCTGGTACCTCACCACACTCCGCGAAAACCATTGCTACTCTTGGATTTCTAAAATTAACACCTAAATTACGCATCAAAACTTGTTCTCCAATATCGAGAAGGTATTTCATTTTCAAAGCTTGCCGGTATTTTTCTTTTAAGCATGATCCAAAAACAGGAAATTTCTCGAATTTTGTTGACTCAATATATTTCCTGACAGCAAATTTTTTTACTGCCGCAAATATGCACACAATTGCACAAAACATCTAAACTTTTCAGTCAGCTTTGGTTTTTTATCGTACGATTATTTTTAACAAAGTGGCGGCCAAAAAAACCAAAGCTAAAACATCCAACTGTAATTTCACTACTGTTTTTGACGTTTTTTTCGTTGGAATCGTGTAAATTATTCAATTCTTTTCTTACTTTTCCACAAAGTTTCCTGAGCTCAAACGTAAGATAAAAATGTTGCCTTCTTCGGAATTAATGGGTTAAAGACACATACAATAGATTAATAATGTACACAATAGGTTTAAGAACAAAATTTAATTATGTATATTATCAATAAATGTATATTATCAATAAATGTATATTGTCAATAAATGTATATTATCAATAAATGTATATTATCAATAAATGTATATTATCAATAAATGTATATTATCAATAAATGTATATTATCAATAAATGTATATTATCAACGCCACCAGTTTTATTTTTTAATTGCATACTTGTAAGTATTTTTGATTCAGGTGTGGGATACAAAAACTACTGTTATTGTTAAAAAATGTTGCAGGTTATGGGTAATTTGAATTCTATGCTTTCTCATTATATAGAAACATCATGTGATAGTTTTTTACTTACAGTAGAAAAATAATTGTTGAAATAATTTTCAGTCTTTATCATCAGTTACTCAATATTTTGTAAGGAATCAATATTTAACTTTTTAGCAGCTTTACATCGACCTAACTTATTGTTTATATATAACCATAGTTTCTTTTGATTACTTTTAAAATTGCATATTTTATATTTCTCCTGTATTTCTTTTGCATTTTTCAATAAACTACATAATGTGTTATTGTAAGTTTGATAGTTATTTTTCGACGCAGTAGGCGTAAAATTATCATTTTACGCCCTCATTTGCGGGCGTAATATACTATTATCAGAAAACAATGTTTGAATCTCAGGCGCAGAATTTTCACCCTCACGAACCTCGCTTCGCCGTCTCTCGGGTTTAATTGTCGAGTCGTAAAACTCCATTTTACGCCCTTGATACAAAAATAACTATTTTCATATAGTACTATTAGGATTTCTTTTTCATTTTCTTTATATAATAATTCTTTTCTTTTAATAGAGTTAACCAAAGCAGCAGTTATCCGTGATTTTTTCGGACAGTTATTTATTTTCCATGTACAAATAGCTCTATTTTTTATATTCTGTATATTACTAATTAATAAAATCATTTTTTTGTAAATTTTATCCCAATCAGTATTTTTACAAATGGCAATTATTTTTCGATTATCATTTTACTGGTACTTTTGAATTACTCGATTATCAACATAATTTTCTTGAATTTCAAGAAGTAGTGGATAATTGTCAATTAAACTATAATTAAGCCTAAATGATTGTATAACATAATCAGATTTAATGTAAGCATTATCAATGCAAGACTCTCCACTGTTCCCATATATATTCTGGTTATATTATTGAAGTACCTATATCCACAGTCAAAAAAGTTTTGGACTAAATCAACGCTAAATTATGTGATTTTTAATTTTACACTTTTGTAAATACGCATATATGTCTGGTGAAAACATTTTTCTCAAAATCATGTGATCGATATAGTGCACTAATGGTTAGTTTTCTAATACATTTTAAATCGACATACATTTCAGTTACTTCAATTTTCTCCCAAGAAATGTTACATTCCATATTATTTTTAACATAAACAGCAATTCCGTTAGCCTTATAGTAAACAAAAGATAGGTGAACAACAAGGTGAGATTCGTTTAAAAAATAACGCACTTATCTTTAGAGAAGAAAAAAATTTAAGACGTGACAGAAATAGACAACGTATTCAACACTTATTTGAATAAAATTGACTGTCAACTATCTGCAACTATTTTTAAGGTAGTTAGACCCCAGGATATAATATGTTAGCGAAAATATTTTAATAACACTTCCAGGAATTGAAGTTTTATTATACATGATATTGTTACAGAGTTCAAGCATTATTATTCTTGAAAAAAATTGAAACTTGCAAAAATAATTTGTTAACTAACTTTTCTTGGCGACTCAAATTTTCTTCTTATTTTCATTCAAAACTTTTCTAAAAATGAATGGATTTCAATGAATGACGGCTTATTTTTTCAAGAAAAAGATTCTCTACAACTTCACCGAATGAATTTCTTGAATTTCTAAAACTAGGGTCAAATATCTCGAATTATTAAAAAAAATATATATTATTTTTTAACTTTTCTGAATAATTTTAGTGATCAGGCAAACAAATTTGAGAAATTTATTCGGTGAAGTTGTAGAGAATCTTTTTCTCGAAAAAATAAGCCGTCATTCGTTGAAATCCATTCATTTTTAGAAAAGTTTTGAATGAAAATAAGAAGAAAATTTGAGTCGCCAAGAAAAGTTAGTTAACAAATTATTTTTGCAAGTTTCAATTTTTTTTCAAGAATAATAATGCTTGAACTCTGTAACAATATCATGTATAATAAAACTTCAATTCCTGGAAGTGTTATTAAATTATTTTCGCTAACATATGATATCTTGGGGTCTAGCTACCTTAATAAAAACATAATCTTTTAGAAAGTACCTAACCTAAAAGTATCCAAAACGATATTTGATATTTCTTAAGTCAGTCATCGAAATGGAAATTCTACGAATGATAAGTTATTTCAAAAACAAGTCTACCGTTTTGGACATTATTTTAATGCAATCGCAAATTAAATATGGAGGACACTATAAAAAAACTTGGTTTATTTAGTTAAAATTCAGCGTTTTCGAATTATCTGACACACTGAAATGAAAAGTGAGTTGCTATCATTTAGTAATTCTTTTACTACAAAATAGTATAAACTACTAATTTATTAATAAAATTCTACTAATTTAAACGTAAAATTGAATATTTTACTTTAGAAGTTTTCAAATTAAATTAAATTACTTATATACGAACGATTATTTTCGTAAAAATATTCTTGGAAACCTTCAGACAACAATTAATAAATAAACAGTAAATTCTATTTTCAATAACCTATGATTATCACCACTTTTCATCGCAGGATTAAAATTATTTATGCAAATATCTTGAGAAAGGAAGAAACGTTTCTGTGAATTAAGTTTTGAAATGTCATCGATAACAAAAATAATAACAAACGTTTCTCGGGTTTGTTTATCAGATGATAAGACGAAAGACATAACAGCATTATCGGAATTTGTTTCGGTTTGCAGTTATGTTATAGAAGTATTTTTGTTTTAAGAAATTAAGCCTGTAAGAAATCGACTGTAACTAATCGATTAAACTACAAATAATTTTATTCAAAACGAAAGTAAAACAGAGCATAATTCGTTATTTATGTTATAACACGTAAAATTTAAGTCAAATAAAATTATTCCATCATAAAATAATAAACTATGTCATTGGAAAACTGTATAACCAAACAATTTCATTTTGAATAAATAATTCCTTTTTTTTTACTTTTTCGGTTTTGTACAGATGAATAATTTATGTCATAGATAATAAACTGATTTTACTCGTTTTTATCAAAATGCCATTTTCGAGTTATACCAGTATTCGACTCAATACTTAAATTTTTAATTATAATAACTATTTTTACATTTTGAATTTTTGAAAACTGACATGAGATCATAATCAGTGACCTCAAAAAACCGTTTCGGGCGATTTCAGTCATTTTCAAAAATTCTATTGCTCTTTTCAAACATTTTTCAGGACTCGTCGCCAAATTTTTCAGTCGCCATCTTGAAATTAAAAAAAAACAGCTGTAAGAACTTGTAGCTGAAAATATATGGACGGTGATATTTCTAGGATATTTGAAACAATTCCTTTTTGTTTTCCTTGTGAAAATAAGAAAAAAAAAACATTTTTTGTGTAAATAATTGTTTATCATTTTGTCTGTTCCTAATATAAATACACTTTGACCTCAGATTCCAAAACAGGAAACAATTCTACGTCAAAAATATCGTATGCGAATTTTTTGTTTACTATCTGTTTAAAGTCGTCCAGAAATTTGGAAATTCGAGGTCATATTCGTAATTAGCGATCCCGAAAACCCCCGAATAGTCAGTTTCATCTGGATCTAGAATTTTTTTTGTATTTCAGTCGGTCATCTTGGAAACGCCATTTTGAATTTCGAGTATTGAACACTGTTATAAATTATTCCATAAATCAATAATAATTGTACAACAATAGTTGTAAATAGTTATCGTCGGAATTGCTATAAAAACACAAAATTAAGTGAAAAATCCGCCATCTTGGATCCCTCATTTTATGTTTTGCATATTTAATCATGTCAACTTTTAGTCAAACTTGAAAAGATAAGCAAGCGCAAACCTAGAGAAAAACATAAAAAACCTATCGAAAAATCGAAATTTTTGTTTGTCTTTTCGCCGCCATATTTAAAAAATGGCTGTTCCCAGAGGAAAACGGACTTCGGATTTGGAAAGAGCCGGGTCGAATACTATAGAATCTAAATACAGTAGACGCTCGATATAAGAACCATCGCTATAAGAACCGATCGGTATAAGAACACTTTTTTTATCATTACAGTGCCCACGAACATTCGAGATGTATCCCCTCCATACATTTTTCGCTGGCTAACCGTTCCGCGCATTCCGTCGAGTACACCTATACATTACATACATACGTACAAAAGAAGGGGAAGCATCAATTCCCCTCCAATGGTTCTTATATCGGCGCTTGGCGGGGAAGCTCGGAACGGACGTAGTTCTTATATCGAGCGTCTACTGTATTCAGAATTATTCATCGTTTGTTTCCAGAAGAAAAGTGACGATTAAAATGTAGTGAAATTTACGGCATTTCGGGCGGAAATGAATTAATGGTTAATTTACCTTTAACTGCAATAAATACATTTTAAATAGACTAAAAAAGTAAGAATTTTGTTTTGTGTTAAGACTAATCCAAGTATTTTAATCAGAAGAAATGAATCTGCAATAACAATAAGGGGTCAATTTCAGAGATAACCGAAACAAAAATGTAAAAAATACATTCCCTGCAAAACACAAAAGTAACAGCTATGTAACAATGTAACCATTACGTAAATATTACATAATTGTTACTTTTCGTGTTTGCAAGATTTTTATCACAACAAAAGAAAATCTTCAATTAAATACAAAAATCTAGAACCTACTAGAAACCATGTTATTCCTATGTATTATGTCAATTGAACTTAATCAAACATTTCAAACAATAAAAATGCAACTTCAAGAACCCTTTAATACCTCACTGAAACAGCTCTCAAAGTGATTACTAGGAGTTAATTTAAAGAGCTTTCTAAGGCTTTTTACTTAAGAGCTCTAACTTTTACTATGAAATAAATGATTTAATAAAAAATTAAATTTTGAATCAACTAGAAGTTTTCTTTGCTTAGTTACCTCCAATTTGCTAAAATATATTTCTAGATTCAGACGCAGCTAAAAATACCACAATCAATAAATAGCCTGCACATCTGTTCCATGACCCTTTAACACCACAAATTCTGATCACCATGAATATAGCGCAGTCATTATCATTATATTACTTATAGCTGTACAATTACGTTTATAAAACATAAAGCAGAGTAAGAACTGGATAAAGAAATATAGTAATTGGTAACCTCAAAATATATCATTTGTTTCATAAACTTCTTCGATTTTTAGAGATATTTTAAGCCTTTATTTTAAAAACCAAAAATATTTTTAAATAAACGAAAAAACTTAAAAAATATAAAAAATTAAATAAATAAAAAGAAAGTGCATCTTGAAGACCTTCCTCCTACCTCCTCGTGGTAAAGTATAGGTATTGTACATCGAAACTAATATCATTTTTTGCACTTTCAAAATATACCATCAGATTTATAATCAATCATAATCACCTCGAAAACCCCCGCTTAGCAAGTTTCAAGCAAAATGGTTCGATTTTGTGAAAATGTGTCCACCATTTTGAATTTTGAAAATATTCTAACAATCGAGAAAGAATTAAAATGAATCGAATAGGTTTTATTTTGGTTTCTTGACAATTTTCTTTAAATGTTCTACATTCTAATGCGATATAATATACGTGAATAGAACATAAACATAACCTACAAAACATTGGCTACACTGTAAGAAATATTTATTGTAAACTTCAAACAAAATTTGTGAAAATACAATAAAAAAGTACTTGAAAATATCTTGCAGTAAAATGTTGTAATTTTCAATATTTTTAATGTAGATCGGGAAAATCGGGAAAGATCGAAATAATATGCTGCTCGGATTTTCCTGCAAAAATTCATTTTCAGTCTTTGAAAATCATTTTGCATTGTTCATGCCCTGAAAAAAATGAAGCGTTAATGAAGCATTACGCGAGCGTAAAAATGTTTAAATTCACGTTTATGATACGCTTGACACACTCTTTAGCTGTCTGGAAAAAAATCGAAAAGTCTCCGCGTACAAATGAAAAAGATTTTAGAAAATCTCAAAAAGATCTTTCTTAAAAATGTCCATATTTAAGATGTATTTGAGCACATTTTAAGACTTTCAAACAACCGTTTGTTAAAATCTTAAAGAGATCTTTAAGAAAAATTTGTACTATTTTTTTATATATCTTTTTAAGAGCTGTTCAAGATATGTTTTTTACAACATGATTTTAAGAAAACGTGATTTTAATCATCTTTTCGAGATCTTTTTAAGATCTTTTTCAGACTCATTGAAAACTTTTTGAGGACTTTTTGAGATCTTTTTTAAGACGTTTTGAGACTTTTTTGAGTATTTTCGAGATCTTTTTTAGATCTTTTTGTGGTCTCTTTAAGATCTTCTTATAATATTTGAAATCCTTTTTGGATATGAAGAAAAATATTTCAAATATAATATTGAATTCTATTATTTGTGAAAATTTGTTAATCTATGTTGATTAAGTAGAGAAATTACTTCACGCACGAATTTTCTACTTCACGCGTGGAAAAGTGGCGCGTAAAGACAATTTTATATGTACTTACCAATGTTGGGCTGTCTAAAGTTAACATTATATTACAAGGTGAATATTTGTAACAAGAGTCGAGGACGAGAGTACACATTGCAGAAGTTCTTTCCAAAGATATAGTTGATATCTTATGTAATGAAGGCAGAATAACGAAATCTTGTTATATTATGTTGTTAATCTTGCTATTATTATGCATTGGAAAATAGTAGTTTTCGATAAACTTGCGCGAAAAGATCTCAAAAAGATCTTGAAAAGATGTTGAAAAGATCTGAAAAAGATCTCGAAAAAAAAACTGAAAAAGGTCTCGAAAAGGTCTAAAAAAATCCTCAAAAAGATCTTAGTAAGTCTCAAAAAGACCTTAAAAAGATCTGAAGAAGATGATTAAAATCATGTTTTCTTAAAATCATTTTGTAAAAAAAAATAACAAAAAGCTCAAAAAATAGTACACATTTTTCTTAAAGATCTCGTAAAGGTCTTAAAAAGATTTTGATAAACTGGAAATTTGAAAGTCTTAAAGTATACTCAAATACATCTTAAAAACGGTCGTTTTTAAGAAAGATCTTTTTGAGATCTTTTAAAATCTTTTTCATTTTTACGCGGGTCTTTACGCGTACGTTAAGCGTTTTATTGTCCAAATTCACTCTTTGTTAACTGTTTTGGCACGCTTTTCTAATGCTTTTCACACTCCTTTGACATTAAAACACATTAAAACGAATTTTTCCGAATTAAAATATTCGGAAATCCACGTGAATGTATTACCACCCTTTGAAGCACGATGGTCCCTCTCACGGATCGTTTTCTGCCAGATAATTTCATTTATAACAATTGAATTTTGACGTATTTAAAAATATTAGTTGTTTTTTCTAGTAGCTCAGGTGCTTGTCTACAATATTATACCACTATCATTCAATTTTCATTTGTTGTAAAATAGTTCTAAATAACCAAACACTAAAAAATGCATATTTTTGGGAAAAAAACGTTTTCCAGCTTATTTCAGTTTTGATTTTCATGGAAATTTGTTACTGAAGGGTTTTTATAGTCTCTGATGACGAATCCAAAATCAGATTTATGAAATTCAAAATGGCTGTATAAGAATGTTAAAAATAACATGTATTTATGTCTGGAAACGTTTATTCAGAGATTTTTGAAGCTCCGAAATATGTATGTGTAATACGTTTTGAATTTTGAAAACTCTGGGATGGCAGATTCAAATCAAGCAACATTTTCCTAATTTGGTCCGCCATCATGAATCCACCATTTTAAATATTGAACATTTGAGACCATATTCAAAATAAGCTATCCCGACAACTCCCATGCACCCAGTTTCATCTCGATCAACCAACTTTTTCTTAATTTGGTCCGCCATCATGGATCCGCCATTTTGAATTTTGACAATTTGAGGTGATATTCGTAATCAACGTCCCTGAAAACTTCCGAGTAATAAATTCCAACCATTTTCCATGTAAAGAAAAATGTGTGCTTCAAAGGGTTAAACCCTTTTCGTCCCAAAAGTCCGGAATTTGGACACAACTTTCAACGATGTAACTTTTGTTCCAAACAGCGTTACAAAAAACTGAAATAAGTCAAAATCGATAGAAAAAGAGAAAAAAGTTATGATCATTTTTTCCAAAAAAATACAGATTTTTTCGACGTTTTTTCCCAATAATTGCGTTTTTTGACATTGAAAAGGGCAGTGCTGATCGTTGCAAAACATACTAATCGCGTCTTTTTGCTCAGACCATTCTTCTTCCGTCGGATTTTTTTCAAAAAACAAAATGGCGGCTTCAAGATGGCGTCTGGAAGTTGTAAGTTTGAATTTTCTCGTACAAATATCGATTATTTGACCGTGTAAAGGCTCAAATCATGGAGAATTGCAATGAAAAAGTAATTATTTACATTTGTGAATACCTAGTCTCATCATGATTTATTCATAACCTCATAACCTAAAATTAGTTAGACGGAATGAGTTTATGCCGATTATTTGTCGAATTTTCACACAATTTTCGACGTTTCCGTAACATTACTTATGTGTGAAATTAAAAATGACTATATACCCTTATGACCTATTAAATATCGGTTTATAACCTACAAATTTAGTATAGTTCGACTTTTTTTTATTTTTAAAATACTTTTCTTCAATTTTTTTTATTTTAATTTTATTGCTTTCATTTTCTTGTATTCAAAACACACGTGGAGGCAATGAGGAAATATTTGTTTTGTTTTGTATTTTGTAAATCAATATTGCGGATATTGAAAGTTATGTCGCATTATAAGCTGTGGGTGGTGACCTGCACTAAATTGGTCTACTATGGTCATTTTCAATTTCATACGTACGTAGTGATACGGAAACGTCAGAAATTGAGTGAAAATCAGACAAAATATCGGTAAAAACCCATTGTACATGACTAATTTGAGGTTATGAATAAATCATGATGAGACTAGGTATTTACAAATGATAATAATTACTTTTTCATCCCAGTTCTCCGTGATTTGAACCGTTACGCGATCAAATAATCAATATTTGTCGGAGAAAATGTAAAATTACAACTTGGAGACGCCATCTTGAAGCCGCCATTTTGTTTTTTGAAAAAAAATCCGACGGGAGAAGAATGGTCTGAGCAAAAAGATGCGATTAGTACGTTTTGCAATGATCAGCACTGCCCTTTTCAATGTCAAAAAACGCAATTATTGGGAAAAAACGTCGAAAAAATCTGTATTTTTTTGGAAAAAATGATCATAACTTTTTTCTCTGTAATTTCCGGCTGATTCTGACCACGGCATTTGAAAGAGGAGGTCTAAATCTATCGATTTTTATGCGTTTCAATTTTTTTTATGGAACAAAAGTTACATCGCTGAAAGTTGTGTCCTAATTCCGGACTTTTGGGACGAAAAGGGTTAAATCATTCGATAATCCAAAGTAATCGTTTCTTTGAGGTTATGTGCGTTTTATGTATCGCGTATAATATCGTATAGACTCGAATTCGTAAATGAAAGAGCGTGAAATATTCCAGGAAACGAACGAAAAAATAGAGGGTAACCCGGAACAAATTGCAACAGGACCGATTTTTTCGTGATAATTACTAAAAAAATGAGTTAAAAAACATATCCAAAATCACCGAAAATCGGAGTGGGGGAAAGCTGTTTTTTTTGACAAAATATGCCTAATTTTATTTAAAAACGGTTGTAACTTTTTAACGACGCATTACAGCGATAAATATGTCAAACAAAAGTGGGAAATGAAAAAATCTATAAAAAAGGTAAGAATGATATTTTCTCTATCTGTAGCCATTCTTGAGATAATGGCTTAGAAAGTTGCAACTTATTACAATGTTGGTCAAAACGAGCCTTATTATTCTGTTTTTGTAAAGTATATATGTAATTTCTGATATATTTTAGACGCTAAAATACTAACGCTCACAATATCTCCTTTTTAGGTTATATTTCTATGAAAAGTGAGGTTATGTCGGACAAACAGACATTTTATGCACCCAGCTAACACAAATGAGCATAAAAAAATCGGTAAAAATACATTATACATGTCTGTTTGTCCGACATAACCTCACTTTTCATAGAAATAATGAAGAGGGTTTCCTACAACTAATTTGAGGTTATGAATGAAATGAAGAGGGTTTCACTTCATTCATAACCTCAAATTAGTTGTATGAAACCCTCTTCATTTCATTCATAACCTCAAATTAGTTGTATGAAACCCTCTTCATTATTTCTATGAAAAGTGAGGTTATGTCGGACAAACAGACATTTTATACACCCAACTAACACAAATGAGCATAAAAAATCGGTAAAAATACATTATACAACTAATTTGAGGTTATGAATGAAATGAAGAGGGTTTCATACAACTAATTTGAGGTTATGAATGAAATGAAACCCTCTTCATTTCATTCATAACCTCAAATTAGTTGTATAATGTATTTTTACCGATTTTTTATCTGATTTTCATTTCCGACCTCACAAAAGTGAACAAAAATGAAAATCATTTTCCAAATACCTTGATTTTTTACAGTTTTTACCTAAAAAATAAACATTGAAATAAGTAAAATGTGACTCACCATAGATCCAACTGCGAAGGTCAGTTCTTGTTCTTGGCTGTTCTCAGGTAGTTGTATATAAAAGGATTTGAAGAAGAAATAAGAAATAGGTTATTATAAATGAACAAATCTTTATTTAATTCTCGTCCGCAGAATTTATTGCAATAACAGTCGCTCTTAAATATTTACTATTTGCACCACTGTCAAGTGTTCCAATACTCTATATACGTAATTGATTCGGTAATTTGCGAAATAACCGAGCAGTGGAACTTTTTCAGACGCCTGGATTACTGGTGAGTATCGGAGCCATCGTTCCAGGAAACCATTTTCTTTTAATATTGTCGATATACAAAAACATACAAATCTAAAGCATTGCCACGTGAACTAATCTCACCTCCGAATGATCGCTTATTATTCTACTGTTTACATTCACTTACTCTAACGTGCTTCTTGTTTGTATCTCTTCGTTAATGTTTACGACTACATCTGGCCCTTTGAGCAACTGTCCAACGACACGAGGTTTGGATTATTCAAAATTATCTGATCACGTTTTCCATATAACCAATTTTCCTTCGAGCCTGCGAGGGAAATGACCCGACGTATGCGTCGGTCGAGTACGTTAACGAACGATTAATCGGGAAATTAAACATTAATCTTTCAGACCTGCAGCTTCAAAAGAAATTTTCATCTTCTTAAAACAGAAAATAACAACCTGCACTCTTTAATTATTATGTAGCAATACAGCGCGCAATACAGAAAAATGCCTAGTAGAAATTCAATGATAAAGCTAAAAAACACTACCGTCGGTAGTGAATACTTGGATTAAAACATGTATCCGGGGAAGGTTACGTTTTCTGTGTTTTCCAGTTTTTAATATATGTTCATTTGCGAACTAGTTAGTCCAGGATAATAAATAAAGCAGTTTGAATTAATGTAATGCATAATTTAAACGAAAAAACGCTTCTTTCCAAACGAGAAACAGTTAAAGTACTCGGCTTTACATATCACCTCACGGTGTCACCTTGCCGATGTATTCCACATCCATGGACGACGTGGGTAACGAAACATCGACGGTGTTCTCACAATTGCTAATCACTTGCCTGGCAAGCTGCTTGATGCATTCGTAAGGTCTGGAGTCAACTAATAATGTTTGTAATTTTTCTATACCACCTATTGACACAACCAGCGAACAGTATTTTCCAGCTGTATAAAAAAATAATCATTATTTTATTAGATTATGTAACGATTTAATTTGATAATCGGTTTACGGCCTAAATATTACTAAACCGTAAATATTACGGTGACAAAACATAGCGAAAAAATAATATGTACAAATTTTCTAATCATGAAATAAACGTATTGGTGTATGTAAAATATGATATTGTGAAAGGTTAAGTTAGGTTAAGTTAGGTTAGGATTGGTCAGGTTAGGTTGGGTTAGGTTAGGATTGATCAGGTTAGGTTAAGTTAGGTTGGGTTAGGTTAGGTTAGGATTGGTCAGGTTAGGTTATGCTCGTATTATGTACAAAAAGAAATTGATGTAAAAATTCTCGTAACTCAATGAAGTAACATAGGAATAAAGTTTCGACAAACCTTTTTATACATTTAATGAGAAGAGTTAGGTTAGCTTAGATTAGGTTAGAATTGGTCAGGTTAGGTTAAGTTAGGATTGGTCAGGTTAGGTTAAGTTAGGTTTGGTTAGGTTAGGATTGGTCAGGTTAGGTTAGGTTAGGTTAGCATTGATCAGGTTAGGTTAAGTTAGGTTGGGTTAAGTCAAGATTGGTCAGGTTAAGTTAGTTTAGGATTGGTCAGGTTACGTTATGCTCATATTATGTACAAAAAGAAATTGATGTAAAAATTCTCGTAACTCAATGTCAAGTAATATAAGAATAAAGTTTCGACAAACCTTTTTATGCATTTAATGAGAAGAGTTAGGTTAGGTTAGATTAGGTTAGAATTGGTCAGGTTAGGTTAAATTAGGATTGGTCAGGTTAGGTTAAGTTAGGTTAGGATTGGTCAGGTTAGGTTAGGATTGATCAGGTTAGGTTAAGTTAGGTTGGGTTAGGTTAGGATTGGTCAGGTTAGGTTATGCTCATATTATGTACAAAAAGAAATTGATATAAAAATTCTCGTAACTCAATGTTAAGTAATATAAGAATAAAGTTTCGACAAACCCTTTTATGCATTTAATAAGAAGAGTTAACTGCATATCATTTAAATTTTGTATTCATAACATTTTTAACCCCAATATTTTGTTACCGTAATATTTTGTGTTGTAATATTTAGACGTGTATTAAAAAAAATCAATAACTTACGATAAACTTTTGTTAGATTAGCTAAAGCCCAAACGGCCCAATGTTGACATTGCGGTGTGTGATAGACGTCCAACAAGCGCATTAATGGCGAAAATGAACGATAATTGATATTGCGCTCGGCTGAAAGATTCCAGCGTTTGATTGCGTCGACCATAAGTTCCAGAACTTCGTACCTCGATGGTTTTTCTATCGTCCAAACGTTGAAGCCATCCGATGCCATGTGGGCCAATATACCGGCAGCATTGTATGATACCTAGTTTGAATTCGGTTAATTTATTAATTTATATTCATATTAGGTATAACGGAGTCATTCGTTACAAATTTCTTGACGTCTTTGACTCTTTTTTTAAATGTTGCGATATATTATGTACTGTTAAAAATGTTCGTAATATTAAATTTAATAATTTGGTAAATTAATAAACTATTAATATACATGTTAATGAAGTAAGTATTAAAACGTATATTTATAATAATAATATATATAAACAGATATTTCTAATAAAAGATTCAGGATTGTTAATCTGCCGCAAACAAACCTGTGTTGTTGAGGAATAATTACATCCTTAAGTGCTATGGCTAAATGTTCCGCAATAATGACAAAAAATTTCAATTTGTTAACCTTTAAAATGCTCGAAATGTTCATTAAAAAATTTTTTGCCATTTTGGATTTACAAATTATGGCTACAATATAAAGTATGTACACTACCAGCCAAAAGTTTGTGAAAAAATGTACAAAAATGTACAAAAATGTGAGAAAATGTACAAAAATGTATAAAAACATACAAAAATGCGATACGTAACGAACAAAAATTAAAAAAAATGAAATGCAAGATAGAAAAAGTACAAAAATGTACAGAAACATGAGAAACTGTACATAAATGTTCATAAACGTACCAAATCGTACGGAAACGTACAAAAGTGCACAAAAGGTCCGAATTTGCAAAAAAAAACAAAAACATTTTTGTACGATATCTTACATTTCTGTACGTCTCTGTACGTTTCTGTATATTTTTGTACGTTTTCCTATGCTTTCGCACCTTTATTATTTCCACTGGGGAACTTTATAAAAAAAAAGGTAGATGCTCGATCGACTCGTTTTGAAGGGTGAGTGCTGTGAGTGTAGTTAGTGTAAATGATACAAATAGCGAAGAAAAACCTACAAAAATAGACAAAAATTGTTGCGTCATGCACATAGCCGCAAAAATGTGAGCACAAAACCTCAAATAGCTCAAATTCGAATTCTGAGAACAAAATTATTTTGAAAATGACTTTGCGAAATCATCAGAGATGCGGGTATACTTTTCTAACGTATTTTTCATGCTGAATTCAAATTCGTTCGTATAATTTTTCCATCGCCCCCGATTTTTGAGATAGTTTCTTTCAGAATTCGTTCCAAAAAAATGTCAATTTGTTAACTTTTAAAATGTTCCAAACTTTCGTTAAAAAACTTTCAGCCATTTTGGATTTTCAAATTATGACTACTATACAAAAAATAATTTAAAATTCCCACAAATTTATAACCGAAATATATACCGATCGTATTTACATGGCTAAATGCAAATTCACTGACAATAAGCACAAAAAAAATCGTATTTTCTTCCCTTTGGGTGCTATATTGATAGCGTACCAAATAATTTAAAATTGAGAATTGTTATGAATAATAAGACAGTGGAAATAGCGCAAGTTACAAACATAAAATATTTGGGAGTATTGTTTGATAGTCACCTTCGATGGGATTCGCATATAAAATTAATTACTAATAAATTCAGACACATACCATATTTATTTAATAAACTATCGGCTTTTTTAATAATTAAATTAAATTTTTTCAGGTCGCGAACTAGTAGGGATTATATACTTTTGCGAAATATGTAGTGGGCTAACCCGCCAACTATATATTTTCACCTGAATAAAGATTTTATTATTATTATTGAAAGCACCGAGCATATTTCAATATTTTTTGTAACAACTAAGTAAAAATAAATATATCTAATGGATCTATTGAATAAAGATATTTTAAAAAGTACTAACCTCGATTCCATCGCTAACAGACCGTAACAACGTAGCAAATACAGCGACATACTGAGGTTTCATCAGGTGAATTCTGAGGTCCTTGACTTCTGCGACGTTGCCAAGCAGACCCATCATATTTCGTAGCAGCTCTTCCTTGTTTGGATATTGCTACACGGAACATTATGCGTTATAAAAATTGTACAATCGACAAGAAAGAAATAGTAATACATACCTCAATACACTTAAGAAAAAGATCCATTCCATGTTTGTTTAAGAAACGCTCACAATTGATGGGAGTTTCGTCCGTCATATTCCACATCGTTGACCAAGCCACTTCCAAAACATCGTCGAATGCATTTGCGTCAACTCTGCGCTTCACCAACTCTAACATAGTACTGACGCAGCCCAGTTGCCCGAGGAGCAACTTCTCTCTGCCTTCGACTTGACACGCCAGCGAATTCAGAAGGTATATGCCTATACGCTGCACAAAACTTTCCGAGTGGGCATGCATCGTAGAATGTAACAAAACTTTGACCAGCGACTCGTACTTCCACATCTAGTTGCACAAGAAACGTTAGAAAATTGGCATAACTATTTTAATACATAAATAGGCGAAAATACCCACCACATCCTGGGGAATACGGAACTGGCAGAGGGCCAAACAACCGTTACGCATCATTGTCTCTTCATCCCTGTGATTGCTCATACCCGTTAGCAAAGCGCCAATTATTCTTCGCTTCATACCCGATAAAAGTTGACTCTTCTCTTTTGATTTCACTAAATAGAAAAGTGTTGCGCTGGAAAAATAAATACATCGTTAACTATCGTCAAACATTTCTTCAATCTTATAATTACCTTCCAGAAATCTGAATTTGCTTCTCGGTTGGATATTTTTCCATCGCTTCGAGTACTATACGTAACGCTTGATCCATTCTTGTGAATCTTTCGTTCCTGAAGAGATGATAAAGATCGTTTAAAACTTTCTGCAGTAATTCTTGCTTGTAATCCATACACACGCGAGCGGCGATAAGTATTTGTTCTTCGTTTGCGTCTCCAGCAATCTATATAAAAAATATTTGTATTTTAACAATATTTAATAAAATGAAGATGAATTTATCGTTCTGAGTTTTTCAAATTTAGATATTTTAAAAATAGTAGTTGGTGCAACACCAATCGACTTCAGCTTAATATAGATAAAGTAAGATTATGAGATTTTCTAAGAGACAAAATTCATATTCGACTATACCTATCGTGGTGATAAATTTGCTTCGGCAGATTATTTGTCGGACCTTAGGGTCATTTTTAATAAGAATTTAGATTTTAGACAACATCTCATTGTAGCAGGAAACAAGGCAGTTAGAAACTTAGGTTTTCTGCGTAATGTTACTCGGTTGTTCAAAAATTCTCAAACAATTTTGAGCTTATACAAAACTCTAGTCATGCCTTCTCTATGTTATGGTTCGCCTATTTGGTCACCATACTTGTTGAAGGGCATTAAATTGTTAGAATCTACTCGGCGTAAATTTTTGAGATATCTATCGTGGAAAACCGACAGCCCCATGAATTATTTGGATCACGACTTTGGACCTATATCTTTGTCCTTTTCTATCCCCAAAATACGTTCGGTTCATAACTATTCCGAGATACTACTAATTAGAATTATAATTAATGGATCTGTGACGTCTGCTGAAGTTCGTAAATTATTCATAGATAGACAGATTTTGAGAAACGTGAGAAATATCCGTCTCTTACTTGTGCTGCATAGTAAATCAAATTTTTATTTTTCGCTTGCAAGAAGAAACGACTCTAGCCATGTTTAAAGCAATTTGCAAAAAACTAGTCTTTTGTTATTACTAAGTAGTCAATTTATTAATTCATGGTAGTTATATTCTTGATTCATTTCTTTTGCGACGTCATATTAGACATTTGTTGTTTGTTGTATTGTATTTTTTATATTTTTACTTTTGTTCCCTACACAACCTCGAATCTATTGTCATTCTGTTGTATTTTGAAACTCATTTTAGATGGAATGTGACACGAATTTTTAACCCGTTTCGTCCTGAAATGTCGTAAATTTTGACTTCTTTTCATCAGGTGCTTTCTTAGGGAAAAAATCACTCAACCGTTTTGACATAACAAACCTATTGTATTTTTTCTCGAAGTTTCTAAATCTGGTTTCAGATTGACCATATCTGCCGCCATTTTTTTACTATGGCGGTTTAAACATAAAAAAATTGTGAATTTTGAAAAAATTTCTTCAAATAATCGTATTTTTGAACAGGAAACCGTATTCGGAACAAGCTAAGTCTCTGTATCTGGTGGAGTAATTAGTTACACTAAAAGATAGGATGGTTATTAATTCTCCATTCAAAATGGCGGCTTCAAAATGGCGGTTCTCAGTCAAAATTTTGTTGAAAAATTTCTGGACGATCTAACTCAGAAGCTAGGAGCTTTTTAAAAAAATTGTAAGAATGAAAAGTTCTTAGAATTCATTGAGAAATATAGTGGAATTTTTTCTGATTTTTTAAATGAAGTTTTGAGAAATTTTTTTCAAAAGTTTTTTCAAAATTGTAATTTAATTACGAAAAATTCTGAACAAAATTTAGTGCATTCTCTGATAAATTCTAAGAGTTTTTTGTTCTTTGCAATTCTTTCCAAAAGTTTATAGTTTTCGAGGAAATGAATTTCAAATATTATAGTTTAAGATTTTTCTTTTTCGAAAACTATCAACTTTTAGGAAAAAATGCATAGAATAAAAAACTCTTAGTATTCATCAGAGAATGTACTAAATTTTGTTCAAAAATTGTCGAAAAAAAAATTACAATTTTGAAAAGAATTTTTCAAACATTTTTCAAAAATTCATTGAAAAAATCTGAAAAAAATCCACTATATTTCCCGACGAATTCTAAGAATTTTTTATTCTTAGCATTTTTTAAAACAAGCTCATAATTGTTCAGTTAGAGCGTCCAGAAATTTTTCAACAAAATTTTGACTGAGAACCGCCATTTTGAAGCGCCATTTTGAATGGTGAATTAATAACCATTCTATCTTTTAGTATAACTATTTACTCCACCAGATACAGAGATTCAGCTTGATTCGAACACGGTTTCCTGTTAAAAAATAGGATTATTTGAAGAAATTTTTTCAAAATTCACGATTTTTTTATTTTTAAACCGCCATAGTAAAAAAATGGCGGCAGATATGGTCAATCTGAAACCGGATTATAACTTTTACAATTCTTAATGAATTTGCATGAAACTTCATATACCAAGATATTTTGGGTCGCTGAATCCGAATCTGTCGTCAAAATGGGAAAATTCAAAATGGCGAATCCAAAATGGCGGCTGTAAATTTGCTAAATTTATTAAAATGTGCGGCGCACATTTTTCTTTATATGGAAAACAGCTGAAAATTGTTACTCGGGGGTTTTCAGGGTCGCCGATTACGAATCTGAAGTTAGATTTTGAAAATTCAAAATGGCGGATCCAAGATGGCCGACCGAAATGCGAAAAATTACCCAAACTTTATGAAACTGGGTTCTCGGGGGTTTTCGGGACCGCTGATTATAAATCTGAAATCAGATTTTGAAAATTCAAAATGTCGGTTCCAAGATGGCCGACATAAATGTAAAAAATTTACTTCATTTTGATGAAAGTTGGTACTCGGGAATTTTTTGGGTCGCTGATTACGAATTTCAAGTCAGATTTTGTAAATTCAAAATGGTGGATCCAAGATGGCCGACATAAATGTGAAATATTACTTGATTTTTTAAATGATTAATTAAATGTTAAATGATATATTTTAGGAAAAAATGGAACCCGTGTTTCACCGTTTTTCGATATCTTAAGTACAGGGCTGTACCACAACTGGCACTTTTTTTTTTTTAAACAGCTATCACTGAAGTGGTTAAAGATGGCGGATCCAATATGGCGGACAAAAATGTAAAATATAATTCGATTGGGACAAAATTTGCTACTCGGGGGTTTTTGAGGTCGCTGATTACGAATCCGAGGTTAGTTTTTCGAAATTCAAGATGGCGGATCCAATATGGCGGACAAAAATTTAAACTATAATTCGATTGGAACAAAATTTGCTACTCGGGGTTTTTTTAGGTCGCTGATTACGAATCCGAGGTTAGTTTTTGGAAATTCAAGATGGCGGACAAAAATTTAAAATATAATTCGATTGGAACAAAAATTGCTACTCGGGGGTTTTTGAAGTCGCTGATTACGAATCCGAGGTTAGTTTTTCGAAATTCAAGATGGCGGACAAAAATTTAAAAAATAATTCGATTGGGACAAAAATTGCTACTCGGGGGTTTTTGAAGTCGCTGATTACGAATCCGAGGTTAGTTTTTCGAAATTCAAGATGGCGGATCCAATATGGCGGACAAAAATGTAAAAGATAATTCGATTGGGACAAAAATTGCTACTCGGAGGTTTTTAAGGTCGTTGATTACGAATCCGAGGTTAGTTTTTCGAAATTCAAGATGGCGGACAAAAATTTAAACTATAATTCGATTGGAACAAAATTTGCTACTCGGGGGTTTTCGAGGTCGCTGATTATGAATCCGATGTCAGATTTACGAAATTCAAACTGGCGGATTCAATATGGCCGTCATCGTAAATAAGTATGTCACAAAAAGAATTCATAGTTATACTAATACCGAACAAGCGAATAATGACAATAATTCACAAATATTTCTAAAAATTCCATACGTACAAGGCATTTTTCATCGGATTAAACAAAGATTACAAAATCATATCATAAAAATAGTTCCACAATTAAATAATAAATTGAGTAATATCATAATAAAATTCCATCTCAAATAATTTTTGCAGGGCATAAGCCGTTTTAATTTCTTATTAATTATTTAATTACCTGCATTTTTAATTATCATACATTTAATATTTAATCAAATTAAACTTACGATCTTTGCCGGGATGTCGTGTCGCCTGCAAGCACCATGCATAGTTCCGTATAGTCCCAGGAAGTGAAGAGGTCGGTGAACTCTAGAAGCGAGTCCAGGGATATCGGACAATTTCAAGTAATTTTTCGAATCTGGTTGCAACTCCGCTACTCCTCGGCCAGCTAAATTAGTCGTACCAATATCCAAGGACATAAGTTTTGGTAAACCGTTCACAAGATCTGCCAAAACTTTGTTAGGATTCTCGAATAAACCATTTTTGGTACTGTGCTGGGAAATGTCAAGATGGCTAAAAAAAAACCCGAAATTAAATATAATAAAAGCAAATAAGACAATGTTATTGATCAAGAATAAATAAATTACCTCAGCTGTTTCAATTGACATACGTTGGAGATAAATCGTTGCGGATTGAGATTTATTCTGACATCGTAAAGCGTCAGAGATACTAGGTTAGGTATCAATGGATAAAAAGAAAGATGATCGATATCATCGTTAGTCGATAAATCTAGATGCGTTAGGTTGGGCAAGTTTGCCAACAAAAAAGGATAGTCCGTCCTTAACGCCGGGATCCGAGTCAAGGTCAAATGCCTCAAGTTCGGAGTTTTTAATAAATATCCTCTCTTGGCGAAATTATCCATGCATTCTAAACGTAACGAAATTATTAGAACATTAAAGGAATCTATAAACTTTCGTGTACTTACCATAATGCGAATACTGAAAAATAATGCCTCCGAAGCTGCCGCGTAACACTAATTTTTGTAGGTTCTCGGAATGCGCATTGATGTGTTGAATAGAATTGTCCGAAATATCACAGTTAACCAGTTCTAACTCGTGCAATTTATGCCTTGCCAACGTCAATACTGACTTTTCGGTAAGGTCACAATTGGTGAGTCTAACGAACTTTAATTTCGTATCATCCAAATTTGAAAATATGGAGAAGAAGTCTTCGTCCCTTTCGATCTTCTCGCTGTACTGAGCGAACTCCAATATCTTGTCCCATATTTCGTTGGGCATACTGACGGAACTTCTGTGAATTCTCCGGCCATACTTGTCTTTGACCGATATGATATCAAGATTGTCGCAGATTAACTTACAGCAGAGACTCACCAACGAGTCGGGACCGTCAATATATTGCTTCGAACCGAACAATGCATCGAAGCTTGCCATCGCTCCAAGTTATGTCTTCGATCGGTTACTCACATCAAACTTTTGGATTTCTTCCTTATTTAAAGAGACATGGAACTGACAACTCGAGATTCGCCGTTGACCGTTGGTGACGACGTACGTGAAGGCATCAAAACTCAACAAGATTCTCTATGGCCACACCAGAGATTCAAAACATTTTTATCCACAACTCACGATAGACATTTGCTGAATCCTGACACAAAGATTCAACTGTTTGTCATCACACTCCGGAAACTCGTTTATACCTGATGATACAGCTTGCAGCCTGAGAAAGATTCGCCTGAATCTCTCTCTGTTCGATTCGAAATTTGTTTGTGTTTGTTGTGTACGGATAGGTTTGACAACGATGCACACACTGACGCAACTCTGCGCAAATTGAGAGAAAGAAATACGAAATCGACTTACGTAGTGCAAGCCAGTGACGAAGACAATGACCCAGCCTAACCTTCAAAAATACAGGTGAAAGCTTTCGCATCGACTGACATGTCGGGGGGGGGATACAAATACCCAACAACACGTGTGTTTGCGTAATGTCAAAATGTCAGAATGACAACTGCTTCGGTTAAAAAACAGTTTTTAATTCGTTTCTGTACGCAACATTCATCGACAGTTTGTTTTTTAATTGTTAACTTTGAGTTTTGTAAATAATATGAGTGAAATAAGACAAATTTCAACCATGTTAACAGTAGTCCCCCTCTTATTTTTCGTCTGTTATTTTAACTTTTTCCCCTCATGACTTCCCCCACCATTAGTCATCTTTTGAATGGCGGACTGCTTGCGCATGCGCTTACAAGTGAAGAAGGACGCCACTGTATGGACGCCGAAAAAAATGCGCCAAACGGAAAAAATGCCAAATACAGTAGCCCTTCTAATTTGTCCAAACAAACAAGATAGCGTCTCCTTCTCGTATTTTAATTTGACGCTAAAAACGTTTGCACTTCTCTAGGATCTTGTGAGGGGTTTTTACATCAATGTTAATTTACACAATATTATTTAGTAGACAGATAACCGAACTGACTTATTGTTAAATGTTTTTGTTTTTAAAAAGTTTTTTTTTGGATATGTTGTATGAAATTAGATTAGAGGAAGTGAAAAAATTAGAATAAGAGAAGGACTACTGTATATAAATGACACGTTCTTGACATTTTTTCTGAAAGTATTTAAAATTATTAAAAATTATGACGGTCATATGATAGTATTTATCAATGTTTAACAAGACCATAGTAGGAAAAAAGTAGAAATTTCATATTATTTGAAATATTCATGTTTATATGGTGAAAAAACTCCACTCCGTACCCGTGCATGGAGCAAATTTTATCCAAATAATAAATATTACATTCAATCTGCAATCTAATAATATCATTTGGCTAGCAATATTTCTTAATTATTCTATATTTTAGTCGATTCCGGAAGAGTTAAGGCAAAATATACCAATTTCTATTTCTTAGAATTAAATTACTTTTGTGCACGATTGAAAACTCCATTCCGTAACCGGTCGCAAATATGAGTAGTAAATGTAAACAAGCATGTTCAAGAAGCAATGCAGAGGTAAACAATGTTTAAAATATCGGTGTGATTAAAGGTCAGTGCGAATTTGGTTGTAAAAAAAGAAAATATTCAGTATAAATGAGATTTTCAGTTCAACACGAGTCATCGACACAAATAAAACTCCACTCCGTAACCGCAGTAAATTGTATATTTTGATAAGTAAATGAAAGATATTATAAATAATGTTTAAAATATTCTTTTATTAGACTAAAATATTTCAAATACTATTGATTCTTTATTTATAAAATTTATTCTTTTAAATTAAAATCAACATATTTTCGAGCTGCCGCAGGTAGAAAAAAACTCCACTCCGTAACCGCCAGTACATTTTCAGTTTTTTATTATCTAAATGTTAAATAAATTTGAAAATCGTTTCTCGAGGGTTTCTGGAGTCGCTGATTACAAATCTGATGTTAGTTTTTCAAAATTCAAAATGGCGGATTCAATATGGCTGACGAAATATTTAAAAATTTTATGAAGTAGCCTAAAATTTGTTATTCAGGGGTTTTTGAGGTCGCTGATTTTGAATTTGATGTTAGTTTTAGAATCCAAAATGGCACACGAAATCTTTGAAAATTTGTTAAATATAACCCACATTTTGTTAGTTGGGGCTTTTGGGGTCGCTGATTTTGAATTTGATATTAGGTTTAGAATTCGAAATGGTGGATGAAATATTTAGAAATTTTTAAAATATTGCTTAAATTTTGTTACTTAAGGCTTTTGGGGTAGCTAATTTCGAATTTGATGTTAGTTTAAAAATTTTAAATTTGAAGGTAGCGGATATTTTTTGGACATTTTTAAAAAATTATCAGTAATAATTTTCAAGACAAATTAATGAACTTCTAAAAAATCATCCGCCACATTGCATTGACTTTTGAATTCTGTAAACTTGACTCCAGATTCGTAATCGCTAACCCTGAAAACCCCCGAGTTATCAATTTCAAGCGAGTCCAATCAATTTTTTAAATTTTATCCGCCATATTGGATCCGCCATTTTGAACTTTCAAAATATGATGCCAAATTCGTAATCAGCGACCTCGAAAACCCCTGAGTGACAAATCTCAAGCTGATTCAATCACCGTACTTGTAACAAAAAAATAAACAATTATTTTACATTAAACAATTATTTTGTAAACAATAATATTTATAAAGATTGTAACAACGTATTTTGGGGACTTATTTTGGTCCTCCTCTTTCCATAGGAACATTCACATCAATATTTTTGATGCTTTTTTTTTAATTTTATCTTAACTCTGAATTTGTCCTTTTCGAGAGATTTACCCACTTGTATATACGATGAGGAAAACCGTTAAATTAAGGGAAGAAGCCGTCCAGGGGTAGTTAGCAAAAATATGTTTTAAAGATTTCTAAAAGATATTTTTTAGATGTCTTACGCAATCATTTCTGAGATCTTTTGGATGTCTATAAGACAACTGTTACATATTTCGAAAATATATTTTAAAATAAAATTAACCGACAGATTAAAAAACGAAAACAAATTTAGATAATTATTATAGCTCTGTTCATTTTTAAAGCATTTTAACTTTTTTTATTTATATGTATTATAAGTTTAGATAAGTATATCTCATAGTATTTCTACATAATTTTAAACGCTCGAATGTAAACAAATAACGCAGGCAAACTAACAAAAAAAAAAACTTATCCTGGCGGGAAATCGAACTCGGCTGTCTCTCGCTTAGTACATACAAACTACTAACGATGTAAGTATAAATTTAGAAGAGGGAGAAAGCACTAAAATAATTAATCGTTCTCATAAAATAATGTATAATCAAATGTGGTGCAGCCAATCACAGAGCTACAAGTGTTTGGCGCAAATTTCTGCGATTTTGGGAACGCGGGAAGCAAAACCGACGCCTTCCCACGTTCCCAAAATCACAGAAATTTGCGCCAAACACTTCCGGTGTACGTCCGGACTGTGAAGCGAAGCGAAATTGCGTATGTCCGGTGGCGTCGGTTTTGCTTCCCACGCTCCCAAAATCACAGAAATTTGCGCAACTCACTTGTAGCTCTGTGATTGGCTGCACCACATTTGTTATTCTGATTCCCTCTTTCTTTCAATGTGACGCATATTTATATTTAAAATTGAGAAAATTATCGCCTGTCGCATATTTATTTTTATTTATTTATTTATAAACGGACATTTCTGTATTATAAATACATTATATTGTATTATATCAATTATAAATATAATAAATGTTCACTAATAATACCAAATTTAAAGCACTAAATGACAAATTATGTTTTTTACGTTTTTTCAGAACAGGTATTTTTCAGTTTTTTGCAATTTTCGACACTTTTTAGCATAGCAACATAAATATTTTATTTCACCATCTTAAAGTACACCTTTCAACGAAAAAAAATCCATCATAATACAATAAAAAATCTACAATTTTAACGCGAGATTTTTCAGTTGAAGTTAGGGGTGATTTTTCGGATTTTCATCAATCTAACATCGAAAAATTAATATTTTTATTCAAAACAATTACAGTCCGTTTGGGCCATTCAAAGGAACGTTTCCACCAAATATGGTGAAAAAAAAAATTTTTTTGCGCGAGAAAAAAAATAAAAACAAAAAACCGGTTTTTCCAATTTATCTCGAAAATGTTGAGGTTATGTGAAAAAGTTATATATATAAAAGTTGTAGATATTTTCAATGCCTACAACATTGCCCTACAACATTTTTCTATAGGAGGTCAACTTTCGGAAGAAATTGCGAGAAACCACGTTCGACCCCTAATTTTTGTCCCCTTCATTTCGTTTATTATTATCTACCATTTCCACACAGTGGCGATCTGTTATTAATTTTATTTTTTTATTGGCCTGGTTAAGAGGTAACTGCACTGGACTAATACTTCACATTTGTGTTATGAAATTTAAGAACTGCACTGCTCAGTGCCAAATTTTACATGGCCTCTTATGCACGGTGGTCTTGAAGTGATAAAAAATACGATGAAAATGGATCCAAAATCCGGCCGCAAAGGAAGTTTCTACATCTCTTACAGTTTCAAAATAACGAAAAATCAAAATCCTAGCTGCTCCCTTTTGCGAAATATCGACGTTTGTGTATTTTTAAACGCAAATGCGCGTTTAAAAATACGTTTTATATTATATTCGTTTCGATTTGGATTTTTAGGCCGAGATGGCTCGTAATTAGCTTTATTTCATTTCACATTTTATGCACATCGCAAAAAACTTATAGATTTTCTGTATAATCTAAGCCCACCATAGTCAAAATAGAAAATTAAAAAGTTTATACTGTATCTTTTTCTAATTTCGAAAACAGAAGCACATGTGTATAATCGCATATAAAATACCCACGTTAAATTTGAACGCCTTATAATAGTCAAGTGTTCTTCTTACCGGTCAACAGGTGGCGTACAATATACGCAAGAGAAATTGTGATCTGTATACTTTAAGTAAGAACGGGAATTATATACTATATACTAGCAGACGCAGTGTTCTTTGTGCTTGAACGTATTTGATAAAAAATAAATTAATACACTTTGTATCGTGAATATAAATTACAACATTCAAATGACGATATCTTAAAAAAGGGAGCAGTTAGGATTTTGATCTTTTGTTAATTTGAAACTGTAAGAGATGTAGAAACTTGTTTTGCAGGCCGATATTGGATCCATTTTCAACATATTTTTTATCCCTTCAACACTACCGTGTATGGGAACACTGAACGAGTGCAATGTAAGTGAAAAACGTCATCAATCAAAAAACCGTTGTTCGGTCAATTTTCGGTCAACTTCTTAAAAGTCGACTGAAAATCGACTGATGAAAGTTTGGCGTCGAGAATAAAAAAGTACCTTTGAAAATGAAAGTTAATCGAAAATGATTTTAACCGAAAATGTCTCCGGTCCTCGGTCAATTTTGAGGAAGGTATTCAAACATATATTTACGTTTTTTTGGCCATAAGGAAATGAGTATATTTTCTATTCCAAGGGTTTTTTTACTATAAGTGTTTTTGTATTTAGTGACTTCCACCTCCGAAAAAATCTGAAGATTTTTTTGAAAAACATGATGGCGAACAAACAAGATCTTCAAGTTCGTTAAGGTACATCAACCACAATTTTCTTCTCACTTTTTAATTTTTAAAATTTTGCAATGTTCTTTCGACAATCGTTACGTTTATTAATAAAAAAAAAATTTCTTTCAAATAGTGTTTTCATTTTAATTTTGTTGGTTTGTTTTGAATTATAAATTCTTGTATCAGCCAAAAGACTAATTTAAAATTTTATTTTCAATATTGAAATTGTTCGGTGTAGGTCATTTCGTAATCTTGTGAATATGAATATAATGTGTTTTATTTTTTCCTAATCGATTGTTTTATAATTCTTATTTGCAAATTGTGTTAATTTTTAATGAGTTTTGTAACCAGAATGTGATATTTATTTTTTGGATTTAAATTTATATAAAAAAATCTTTACAGAATATTTTGAATCGTCAATCGACGATCATTTTCGTTCTTTTGTAATTTACGTCCATTTCGCCAAGAACAATCAACTTAATTTAAATTTCAATGGACAAGAAAAATACCCACTCATATTTGTCAATTCTTTTCACAAATCGACCGTCGATTTTTGGTCGAATTTCGGTCGACTCTTGCGGGGGGTAATATTGACCGTATGTACCAAGATATAACACTTTGATTAAATTTTATTGTTAAGATATCTTTGCAAAATACGTCTTTTCAAAAGATATCTTTGAATAGCTATCTAAAGATGTATTTGTAAAATATCCCTAATGAAGATGTTGAAAAGTCATCTTTTAGACATGCATTCGTGAAAATGTTTACCAGAAAATCAATTTCTTTCCCGTTCCTTCGCAATCGTATGCGAGACACAGACGCTGAATCCAAATTCGTTCGTAAAAGTTGTCCATCACCCTATATTATTGAGATATCCGTCATTTTGTATTTTTCTAAATTCGTTTCTTTCAAAATTTGTTGCAATCCAACAAAACCGGAAAATGAATCGTAAGTCATCTCATTTTATGCGTAATTTCTTCCAGAATACGTGTGAAATTTTCCAGATCCAAAATATAACCGATACTTAGTGGTATCGGTGATAAGTTTTACTAAAAATGATGAAAATTCTGCCCCAAGAAAAAATTCATCTAAATTGAAACAACATTTTTTTTTTAATATTATAACTGCATAGCCCTAACGTAGTCTAATCATGCGTTAATTTCCGGGGTTGTGCGTCTATTTTGCTTTAATGTACATATGTGAAGATTTGTATTTTGTACTGATAATGTCGAAAAATAGGAAATTTAGTGCATGGGTATTGTGGATGCGAGGCATATAATACCAGAGTGGTTGACATCAATTTCATATTAGGCAACATTTTTCCGGTTGTTTAACATATTTCCTTCCGAATATCAATATTGGCGAACCAAAAATGGTCGATGGACATGCAGAATTTGTTTACAATAAATGAAACTATATTCTGCGTCTAATCCAAAGTAGAAATATAGCAGAAATTAGTGTGATCAGGCGGAATCAGTCCTGTAGAGATGGTCCACAAGAAGCCGAAACGTAGAAAATAAATACATTTTTTTCAAGAAAAGTGTTTTTTTTTTTATTTTTTCAAAAAGACCGACACACCGACATAATTACATTAAATAAAAATCGACTGCTACTGTGGGAGCTGGGAGCGCAAAGCAGAAAACAGTAAGTTTTGTTAGTGCATCTGGCGACTATAAACCCTACAAACCTAATTACTTATTCGGATAGAAATTGATAATATCGGAATACTTCATACATTTTTTCGGAAAAGTTTGTATGTAATTGATAAACAAGATTCATATAAAAAGTTCTGTTTACTGTATAGGAAACAGATACAACAGTCCCTCCCAATAAGAGTATTCCCAATATATTGGCCACCTCCGAATATTATCTGGGAATCCCTCTCAATATTATCCATTCCCAGCAGCTGTTCCCACCATTGAGCTTATTATGCATGAGCAATGCTTCACTGGGACTGTTTTGCATTGGGCAACCGGTCGTCGTATGCGCATTCTCATATAATGTGTGCGAACTAGGGGAAATACAGTGGAACCCGTCCTATTACATACGTTTGGTTCTGACCAAAATTACCACCTTGTCCAAATACATACTCTCCCGCTTCTTCTGCACTTTGCACAAACGTTGTCAGTCACGGTGAAGGTGAGCATGCACATTGAAAGAAGTAGAAAATAACTGTTACGACGGAACACAAATATGGCGGGTTAGGACGGGAATATGGAATTGGACGGTATGTAATAGGACGAAGACTACTGCATATCACATTTGGCTATAATGTTAGGGGAGGATAGACAAGAACAAAAAAGATTAATGGTAAAACATATTAATGGTGCTGTGTCTCGCCTTTTACTTATATATTTTGGTCAGTAAATAAGTTCTCTGATGTATATAGTGTGTTCCTGATATAATTAAGCAATAAAGCCAATGTAATATTTAGCATCGCGTTCATATTAGAATGACGCATATTTGTTTTTTTTATTCCTTTGTTTACATTTTGTACATGTGCCGTCGATACCACGAAATTTTACTTGTTTATTTATTTAAAACGAGAGGCAAAAGAATTGCCTATTGTTCTCTATATGAGAACTTATATTTAATAAAGCCAATTATTATTATTATTAACTAGGCCTCGAGATCTACACTCTTGGAGCGGATTTCAAAATTTTAATCACTGAGTATCCAAAAATAATATCACCTAAAATAATGTAATTCTGAATTCCTGCAAATGTCATATCGTGGATTTGAAATAAATTTTTTAACTCAATAGTATTTTTGGACACGCATGTATTAATCGAAGGTGGGTAAATCATACCACCTCCATTTTGTGCCACCACTCCATCAATCGCCATATGAAATGCTCTATGTGGTAAGTGTCAGAGTGTACTAGACAAGACTAGACGTAACTAGATAAAGTTCAATATTAGTATGACTACTCTAGACTAGATCAAACTAGTAAAGTCTGGATAAGTATGTTGTTCGGCAATGTTAGATGGCTGGTGCTTTCTTGATTGTGATCACTCGCTTGTTCAAATCCATGAAAAATATCAGGTGATGATGGATGTTGTAGAGGGATGATAACATCGGTGATGACGATAATGTCGGGTGATTATAATATGTTGCTTAATGATGATAACCTATGGTGATTTTATGTTAATGTTAATGTTAAATAACAATTGCGACATTGTTATGATGCTGATATCTGATAATTATGATACTGTTGGAATTTTTAAATTAATAGTATTATTTGGTTTTGTGTTGTTAGAGTTATTTTTACATGGGAGTATAGTTTAATCACGAAACATGTTACTAATAAGACTGTGGAAGAAGGGATTCCGGTCATCATTCAGTCGATCTTATCTAATGCCTTCGGTTACGTCGAGCTTGACATGACATGTCGACATTAACCTTTTTTTATTGGTTTGTGTGTTATCTTCAAGACTACAAACTCTACAGTTATAGGCACGGTTTCCAGATTATCAGTCTCCCTTGAAGGACTTAGGATTAGCATTTAATTATACAGTTTCTATTTATAGCCACCAAGCAAAGTCCAAAATTATGCTGACTAGAAGATATTGACGATATGAAGGGTTACACATTTCGAAATCTATGTCCAATTCATTCTGATTGGTTTTATGCAATTTGTCATTTGAGTACCTAATTGAGTGATACGTGACCGATTGTTTTGGGGTGTCTATTATTGAAATTTTTACATAAAAGACAATTTAATAATCGGTGTAATATGTACTGTGCAAATCAATAGCATGATGTAGTTTTGTGCTCATCCAGCAGGTGGCAATCGCGTCATTGATCTCTTGCGAGGGTGACGAACTTCTAGAAGCATCCCTACTACCGACACAAGGGTCGTTCGCTGATAACATGTGTTCGGAAATGGAATCCACACTGACCGAGTTAGCACATCAAAACGAAGACAAAGCGGATTTATTGACAAAAGTAAAAGCTCTCATTCAGCAACTCTCGTCACACCCAATGATGGGAGTCAAAGACTTTTCTCAACTATTTAGCTCTCACGACTGGCAGTTCCTCTTGTCTCTCGACGAGGTAGGTCTCATCATTTTACTGTCCTTTATACCAAAAAATCAATAATACCAATTCAGGGCAAAAATTGCTTGAATCGCTTTTAACAAATTTTCTGATTGTCTGAATAATTGTTTCAAACTGCAGTATTTTTTAGTATCTTTTTATAATTTTGCATTTTTTTTTATACTTATATTACGTCGGTAAACAATTGTTTTTTGTACGAATGCACATTGTAAGCAAATACAAAGAAAATCGTGGGAAATAAATGACTATCCACATAATCATTGACAACTCGTGAAAATTCGTAGAACCAATTTCTATTATCGAAGATATTGTTAAGCATCTCTTTGATAACTTGTGTCTTATTTGTTTTTGTATTCCAAACATTTTTTTCTTGCTTGCTCACCTTCTAGAACAGTATATTTAACCAATTCTAATGTCAGTGCGTGAGTTGTTTAGAATGCTTTTAAACCCGCGTTCGATCGAGATAGTGCAGGGTAAACAAAGAATACTGACCTGCGCAATAGAGAATGCATTTGATGCAGATAAAGAGTAGATTTAATTTCGCACCAAACTTGAAACACGATAATGCCTTGCTTTTTTGAGGTACTTATTGGCAGTAATTCAAAATATTATTCGACCATGAGTACTGGATGAGTAAACGATCCGACATTTTGAATTTTTGAAAATCTACTTCAAATTAAAAAACCGTTATATCAAAACGCTATTGTGTATCCAGTTTTGAAGTGATTTCGGTCGATTTTAACAAATTCATCCGCCATATTGGATCCGCCATTTTGAATTTTGAAATGTTTACCTCGTATTTGTACTCATAAACATTGAGTTTCAGCCATCAGGAATTCCAATATGACGCCGAATTTTAACAAAAATTCCAAAAAATTGTGAATTATTTATTCCTATCAATTTTTTTCGAGATATTAGAATAATGGAATTCTATTGAACCCGTGCATAATGGTGCATAAAACAGTTGAATTTTAAGAAAAATTTTTAATTTTATACCCCACATCATTGTAACAACCTCAAAATGGCGTCAACAATGAAAATTTCTTTGAAAAATTTCTGAACGTTCTAACTCAAAAACTACGTGCTGGTATAAAAAAAATGCTAAGAATGAAAAGTTCTTAGAATTAATCGAGAAATATAGTGGAATTTTTTCAGATTTTTGTGATGACATTTTAAGAAATTTTTTTTCAAAAATTTTTTTCAAAATTATAATTTATTTATGAAAAATACCGAAAAAAATTGGTGTATTCACTTATGAATTCTACGATTTTTTTGTTCTTTGGAATTTTTTCCAAAAATTGCTGATTTTTTGGGGGGAAAAATTCTAAACTATGATATTTAAAATTCATTTTCTCGAAAACCATAAATTTTTCGAAAAAATTGCAAAGAACAAGTAACTCTTAGAATTCATCAGAGAATACGCTAAATTTTTTTTCAGAATTTTTTGTAAATAAATTACAATTTTGAAAAAAATGTTGAAAAAAAATGTCTCAAAATGTCATGAAAAAATTTTGAAAAAATTCCACTATATCGCTTGATGAATTTTAAGAACTTTTCATTGTAGGCCTTTTTTTTCAAAGTTGGTAGTTTTTGAGTTACAGCGTTCAGAAATTTCTCAAAGAATTTTTCTTTGTTGACGCCATTTTGAGGTCGTTAGAATGATGTAGGGTATAAAAGTAAAATTGTTTCTTAAAATTCAACTATTTTATGCACCATTGTGCAAGGTTTCAATACAATTCCAATATTCTAGTAGCTCGAAAAAAATTGATAAGAATAAAAAATTCCCAATTTTTTGGAAATTTTTTTCATATTCGGCACTATATTGGAATTTCTGATGGCTGAAACTCAATTTGGACCTCGGAATCTTCAAGAGCGACCTCGAAAACAGTAGGATACGTACCTTTCAATTGTTTTCAACTTTGATTTTGATACGAAATACTTGATTGAAAATGAAGTATAAAAATTGTCATTTCAGGCGTTAATGGGTTAATACAATACAACCACTCGAGTGGATCCCTCTCCCATTTGTCCCTATCTAACTGATCATGTAGGCAGTCGTTTTCTCCCCTCCACCAGCGATTTGCGGTTCAGTGCGAGAGGGAGTAAGACCCAGTGCAAGACAATTCGAGGGGTTGCACTATAATAAAGTAGAATTTTGAGCGCGCAATATATTTCAAAAGCTAGCTGGCAATTAAATCTTCAACTATTTTGGTTCTACGAATTTATTCACATACGTATATTACGAAAAATAATTTTTATGTTTGAAACTGACAAATCTACAACATAATGTAATTCCGTGTATTATGTTCAATCTTGTACAGATTATCAACTGAAGTACAGGTATTCAATTCTCTTTATTACCAGTAATAAATGTCCGATGATTATTACACCCTTACAAGTAGATTGTCCTTTTATATTTCTGTGTAACTCATTTCACAATGGATATTTTGTCAAAATATTTTGTTGCGTTTTTGAAATGACAATTATTTTCACAAAAATTTGTGAATAAAGATTTTTCTAGAGTGTCTTGTGTAAATGAATCGTTTTAGGGAATACCTATATACAAACTACTCCTAAAATGAAATCTCATGAGAATAAAGAAGCTCTCCAGATTTCTTGAGATGATATTTCAGATATTTAAAAATTTCATTCATCTTTCGTTGTCGATTTCATTTATTACCAAAGTTACGCCAATGGGATATGAATGCGACTTTTTTTGACTATTCGTATTATTGTAATTAAATACGTTACTTTCATTTCAAGAAATTTTGACTTTGAGAAAGGTGATTTAAATTTAGAAAAATGGAATTGTCATTTAGTTCAATGAATTAGCTACTCTAAATTTAGATAAGATGGCAAAAAATTTTGCATCCATTGCCTGAATGTTTAGAATCCGTAGTTTCTTTAGTATGAAATGCCTGTTAATTTATACAAATCTAGCGCTTAGGAGTGAAAAGTATGTGATTAATAAAATATTACAAATATTCTTCCTTGCGCCAATTCTAGGGATAGGTAAAGAACCTAAATTCCGTGCCTAAAGCAAAAATTGCAAAGCACGAGAAAATTAGCAAAAGGGGGAGTGGACGTGAATCACTCTTAAAAAATGCAACTGGAGTAAGTAAGTTTTTAAAGACCTTGTTTTCGTCATTTCATCGATGAAACAGACTTCCATCTTCAGTCATATATTTATAATATATACGCAATCCTGCAAAATACCAGCCTTACTTCATGTACAACAAAAAACGTGATTCATTTCGAACCTCCCAACAAAAATTAAGAAATAAAATAGAAAAAAAATCTAACATGCTTGCGGTGTTTCAATTCCATCATTACAACAGAATGTATACAGAAATACTTACCCATCAAATCAAGTCCACATCACATAAATATATGTGTGTTGTCTAAATATGAATGATTATTCTCAAGGATATAATGTTAGAGGTGTTTCTTTTTCTATATATTTTTATACGATTTTTGCATTTCAGAATATTATAGATGACGCAATATCGAGTTTGGTAAAAGAAAAAGATCAAATGATACAGGAACGAAAAAGAATGATACAGGAATTAAGGGCATCTAAGATTGAAAAGGAAGAAAATTGTAAAAGTAAGTATTTATCAAAAAAAATACAGTTATTCATTATAGAGTAGAACCCCACACTAGTGAAGTTCTCGCACTAATGAACACTTTTCCCTAGGGTGAACAACACTCTAGTTAATCATCAGCTCATTCATTTTATATGTCTGTGTATATAGACACATATATACGGTATGTATGTATTTAACCCACACTGTGAAAATAGCGATTACTTTTTAAATCTGTGAGAAATTGTACAAATTTGCCAGTTCACTAGTGTGAGAGAAAAAAATAACCAATATATAAAAAGAACTAGTGTGAAGTTCTACTGTGAAATGAGCGGTCTTTAACTGTTTGAGACAATTGGAAGTTTGGAGACCTTAATCCAAACATACCTTATAAATCACGTTAATATATATCAACTGTAAATTTCGAGTTGGACCCCTGAAGACTATTCTTATACAAAATAATTTATGTAATTTGAATGATTTGATCTGTTGCAGATGGACCGGCAAATCCATCTTGAAATCAAGTATAAATCAATTCCACGATGCAAGCGTGGTAAACGATGAACATCTCATGCAAAGATTTCAAATTGGAAATGTAAAGCTCGCCACAGTCAGATGGACAGTTTCGCCAGCGACATGCACTTATACAATCAGTATATGAATGAACTTGATGAATGACATGTCAGAAGTAGTTGCGCATTTAGTACTAATTAATTATGTATTGTATTACAATAAAAAAGTTCGTAATTATCGCATATTCTTTCCTGAAATTTCTAACCTAAATAATTTAAAGATCATTTTAGATAAGAGGAAAAAATAGTATAATTAAAAAGGAAAAATGTTTGGACTAAAAGATAGGCTTGACAATTGCTTCTCGCGAGGATGGGCTTAAGACGAATTTAAATGCTGAAACGTTTCAAAATTACGTTTAAACTAAATCGACTGGCTCAAAGTTATTTTTCGAAAATTCAAAATGTCCGATTCAATACAGAATTAGTCGTGGTACATTGATGCTTTCAATATATTTCGAGAGGAAAATATGCTTCTTATCGAAGGTCTCCCCGTTTATTCTTGTGAAGTGGTGATGCAGCAATATAAAATTGATTTGAAATGTAATCAGAAATACAATTCGTAATGTAATAAGAAATCAATATCAGATATATACACTCAACGCCATTAATTCATACAGGAATTGGTCTCCTTGTTTCTCCGTATGTGTCTTTATGGGAAAGACAAAGACAAAAGATGGGGTTCCCGGAACGAATTAATATCGTTGGGTTTACATAAGAATAAGATTACAAAGTTCGCACGAGAGAATTTTAATCCTTTGTATTCATATTTATTAGAAGAAAACATTTTTTTAATTCAAATCTTGTCTAGTTTAACTGGTCTCGATAGTACTGATCGTATATGCACCGACAAAGAATCGAATTGTAAATAGCTCTATTTGTATTATGGAATTGAAAATATTACCCCCACTCCTTTAACAATTAAGAAATATTATGTAACTTCAAACTCATCATCTCTTTATTGGTAGAGACAGTATTTGGCACAATCATATTTTTTTTCTTATTCAGTCGCGGTTTCAATAACTTTGCTGACAGTAAGTTTAGATTTAAATTTAATATTAGTATTAAAGGCCTTGTATATTTAGGCATTATTAATGTTCGCTTAATGGTCACTAGGTAAGGCTCCACTAGCAATGAATAATTCATCATTACGATGGCTAATATACAAAGTAGAAGTAAATCGCTGCGGCGGGAAAGAAAAGAACGACGCAAGTTCCTCGATCGAGCGTAGCGGCAGGAGGAAGAACTTCTCTTTCCCAAGGAAATTAGTTTTGCAGCCAATGTAAAGTGTTGCATTTAATTTTTCAACACGGGTTTCGTCATAATTCAACTAATTGCAATACTTTTTCAGTTATTTGGTTATTTGAAGACGTATTACCATTAGTGAGCGCATGCCATCACATTAACTCGCATTCCAATATCAAACTGCAGGGATGTATGCTTTCTAGAAGTAAAATTTAGTAAAATTTTAAATGTAAATCTTGATTTGTAAGTAAAGAAAAATATTCAAACTGCATTGCATCGTCAAAGTTAATGATTATAAGAATATAAATATTGGAATCGAATACTTCAAAATTATTTTCCGTTCACTGAGATATGAAAATAGAGGTGGGATTCCGTCTAAGATTTCCGCAAAGGGGCTCTCGCAAAACACTCTTCTGCGAACGACCCGAAGGTGAGTATAAAAATACAGTTTTAAGCATATTGCAGTAAACAGATTATTAACTAATATATTCCTCCTGGTATATTGCGAAAATTTTGGAACATTTAGTGGATTCTATACGTCTTCAGAAATCTAAACTTGTTCTTCACACATTTCATGTACGTATGATAATTGAATTAAATATCTAAGTCCTTTTCCTCTTTTTTATCTTTAACTTATTACTACTAATTCTAAGAATTACATATTTTTTCGTTTACTTTAAAGCATGTGCACATTTTATTCTAAATCAAATCTATCTTTCTCGAGTACAAATGTAATTAAATATAATAAAGGTCTCGTATATAAATAAATAAATGTTTCACCTCACATACTTGGGCATGGCCACACATACCATGAAACTTTGGCCTATTATTGGGTGGCTATTATCTTTATCAGTATTAATTTGTATTATATGCTTACAATCTGATTAACAAATTCAAATCCATTTTTTGCTGTTTTCTGTTAATTTATATAGCAAAAGAACCTCTGAAACGGCTAAAAATACACCGTTCAATTGATTGAATAAATAAGACTGTTTAGAGGACCTAATTTACAAATTTATTTAATACAAACAAGGTTGACCCTATAAATATCATCGAGAAATATTCCATCAATTCATAGTTAGTTCTCCTAACCAACATTGTTCTTTCATTCATTTATACATGTATTATAAATATATTATACACTTTTAACACTGTCACCGTTGTAGACGGTAAAAACTGACGTGGTTTTTTTTTCGTGACTTTTTCTTAGAAAAAAGCAATTATAGTGGGTATATTTAAAGGTGGCATTGAATATGTTACACAAATTGTTTCGTGATACGTTTTGTTTTATATAAACGGCTGAACATGAATGATACTTTATACGATTTCATTAGGTGCGGGTCGAAAAACTATGTGTCTATTATAAAAATAGCGATTTTAGGCAGAATTTGAGGTTACGTATCATTGAACTTTTTCTTATACTTAAAAACTATTCAAATCAACTTAACGTAAAAACTTTCCCCTTTCAAATGCCGCGTCGCTTGATTAAATATCTCATTTTTTCGCAGAGATATTGCATTTTGAAATTTTCCTGTTTTTGAATTTATGCTTGCCTGATTTGGTGAAGCCATTACATTTTTCTTGATGGTAAAAATTGGTACCCGGGGAATTTCGGGGTCGCTGTTCACGAATCTGACCTCTGATATGCAAAATTAAAAATGGCGGATCTTAGTGTCTGAAAATTTCTGAGTATTTTCAGTTACAAGATCACAAATCTTTCAAGCCCATAAACAGCAAGTCAACAAATACTAATATTGTAAATCCTATCCTAATAGAACCGAACCCTTACAGTCACGAAACGAGGACATTGCGGTGTGGACTTCATTTTTTTTTGTTATTTTATTTTTTTTTAATCTTTTTAATATATTATTAAATATTTCTTTTATTATTAAACCTTGTATTATAATTCTGATTACTTTAATTTTTGTTTATCTTATTCATTGATTCATTTTCTTATTTCTATGAAATCGTTCTCGCTTTGATTCAAATGATCGTTTTAGTCTTTCGTTTATTAAATTGGTCTATATCCCAACAAACGAAAAAGTATACGAAAAATCTGTGTACGATTTAATACGAAATAAGTCTGTTTCTTTCCCACTCTTTCAGTTTACGAATGCGAGTGTATCGCGATACACAAAAACGCACATAACCTCAAAGAAACGATTACTTTGGATTATCGAATGATTTAAACTCAAAACTAGATAACAGAACATTTCTTCGAAAATTATGAAATATGGAAAACGATATAATCAATTCTTCGATTAAATTAACAGAATTTCAAGCAATTCTAAGCCGCAACAAATCAATTTTTGTAATGCGCTAAATACGGTATCGTATAAGATCGAATGAATTCAATTCTGATATTACAGTTCGTATAAAATAGTATAAATTCGAATAAAAATCTAGAATAATCAATACGTCACTAGAAAGAAACAGAATGCAAATCGATTCCGTTTTGTTTATAAACTTTATCGTTTATTGAGATCCTATTTATTAGAAAACTCCTGATTACCTATAGTATCAGTTTGATCAAGTGACTTTTTACATTTCGATCCGCCATTTTGAATTTTGCAAATCTGAGGTCAGATTCCGTAGAACACGAAAACCGTAGAACACAAAAATACCACTGATAATCACAGGAAATTTACCAAGAGCTGGTAAAATATAACCTATCGGTATAAAATAACCTTGGAGCAGTGTAATATTTTAATACAAGATTAGGGGAATTTTACATCAGTCAGGTTATTTTTACACTGACTGCTCTGTGATATCGCACTAAACTATTGGGAGTACATAATTGCTGTAATATTACATTTTTTAATTTTTCCATTTTAATGTAAATTTACCACGATTATCAGTGATATTTTTGTGTACAATGATTTTTGTGGGAAAATTACACTTTTATTGTAATATTACGGGTGTACTTCCGATTAGGTAACACCCCCGATTTCAACGGCACTAGCGTATATTTATGTATTTTGATGCACTGATTACGAATATTACCATGAAAATTGGCGACAAGGTCATTTTCAAGGTCAAAACTAAAAAAAAACGCGTTTTTTTTCGAATTTTCGCATTTATTTTCAAAAGTACAAATCGGATGAAAAAATGTTTCAAACAAGAAAGATAGAGGATCAAATTCTCTATAAAAAAGGTTCTATACATTTTTCTCGTAGTATCAACGGTAATGCCGTGAATGAAGCATGAACATGGGAATAATCTGCTTGACGTTTGCCTTTCAACCTGTAGAATGGTTTCGAGTTCGGGACATTTATTGTACACTATGTGGTAATCACATAGATCCCAACATCACGTGGGTTCGATTATAACCCACACCAACACACGGTTGGAGGTTAGGCTAGTATAAAAAGGGGGGTGTGGGGGGCGGAGCCCCCCAGGACATAGGCACCCCTTAGGTGCACTACATGAAATATTCCCAACTTCATCCTTCATTTACAGCATTACCGTTGATATTACGAAAAAAATGTATACAACCTTTTCTATAGAAAATTTGATCCTCTATCTTTTTTGTTTGAAACATTTTTTCATCCGATTTGTACTTTTGAAAATAAATGCGAAAATTCGAAAAAAAACGCGTTTTTTTCAGTTTTGACCTTGAAAATGACCTTGTCGCCAATTTTCATGGTCACATTCGTAATCAGCGCATCAAAATACATAAATATACGCTAGTGCCGTTGAAATCGGGGGTGTTACCTAATCGGAAGTATATCCAATATTACTATGTTTATGGTAAAAATCCTCGAAAAATCATTGAGAAATTACAACAAATCTTTAATTTCACCACAAACATCGTTGGAAATGATTACATTAATGCAATGTAATTTTACTTTTGACACTTTTTTCAGGTACCATAATTTTTAACCGGTTTCCGTGTGAAGAAAAATGTATGCTCCAAAGGGTTATGCACGTATGCTCGTTAATTCTTTTCAAATTCTCTCAATTCCTTGCAATTCCTTTCTGCTTGCTGGGAAACACGTTCATTTTCCGTATACATTTGCGTTTACAGTATGAAATTATTTGTGAAAGAGTAAGAAATGAAAACTAATGAAATTCGTTATGTCAGAGGTTATGTAGGGGAAGAACTGCTTCATATTCAAATTTGATGGTAGCACCTGTCCAGCGGCCATTGTGCGAAACCTCGCAAATTTTAAAATTCTCTATGTTACATATATAGTTCATGATTCTGCGCAATGGGTCTGCGCAATGTGCAAATTACGCATATGCACGCGCAGTCGCACAAGTGACTCCCGGGAAGATGGCAGCTGTCGTCTGTCAACAAGAGCAATATTTTGTAAATTTTCAATCAGATTCTTGCGACAACCATTTTTCAAAAAGATCAACGGACAACCTTAGAAGCAAATGCAAAACTTGTGCAATCGTGCAGAACATGTCGAGCGACTCGCCGCCGAAGTATCTCTGCCCAAATAGGTTTTAAGTATTGTATAAAGTGCTGTCGTCAATGTGGTTTTTCCTTGCTGACGTTTTACAATAATGGCATTAAAAGACGAGGAAAATACTTGGTAACTTTCTTCCACTCTCTGTTCTTACATCTTACTATTAATTTAAACCTTCCAAAACTTTCTTTCCTACAAATCCTAAACTATCGATGTTGGAACATTTTTTTTTTCTAATACGTATCGAAAGCGAGTTCGTAACTACTTAATTATTTAATTACATTAGTTGTATAAATAAATTCAATTTATATTTACAGTCGAGAAGGAAAAATTTATTCATTTATTATAAATACTAATTCATTGAATATTTAATAAAACCTGTGTCTTTTTATAAACTGTTGGAATTCATCTATTAAGAAAATAAATACTGCTTTCTAGTATTAGATAAAATATACAATTTGTGAATTGTAGATAGTTTTATGTCTCCAGTGTTGACATTTATCATTTATTATCATTAACATAATAGGTGTGACGTTCTTGGTACTTATTGGTCACAGACGTCATAATGTGTTAAGAATTCCTTATCAGTATTAGCTATAAGTGGTTTTCCTACATATTTGTCTCCTATAGTTCTGTTAGAAAAATAACTTATTGATAATGTTCCCATAACTTACTGGTCTTATATACCATGTTTACGTAAGCAACTTGTTTTTCTTTTCCTGTAAAAGTAAATTTTAAATCGATTGATAAAATAGTTCGATGAATTTTTTATATCAAAGTATTCTCAAATGCAATTTTTATTATATTTAAGTATTACACATACAAAATGGAAATAAAAATAGAAAAAAATTCAAATCATGATTATTTTAGTTAATTAATATAATTATTAAAAAGTTCAATGAGATCGTCAAACTAAAATATAGTGTCGATGAATTTATTATATAAATAGGTATATTTATACATAATTTTCACATTTTTCGGTCTCTCAATTATTTCATTGTAATTATTAAGTAGCTTATATCTAAGCTCGATTTAGACATTGTATGTTATTATTTACTTTCGTGTATTTGAACCGTCATCCCAAGCAAATATCTTACAAGAATTATATAAATAAGTGTACTCTTAAAAGCAACTTTATTTTTTACTATATTTAAGTATTACACATACCGAACGGAAATAAAAATTGTAAAAAATTCAAATCATGATTATTTTAGTTAATTAATATAGGGGAGGTCGGGGTATTCTTGGACACGTTTTTATTTTGTCCAGAAACTCTTAAAAAAATGGCTTTTTCTCAAAATTTCAAAGCTTGATTTTGTGGTACGATAAATAACCTTTCATTTGGTACCAGCAATTTGTATCACTGTACACTCTGTATCAGCTGGCGCAAAAAATTGGTTTTTGAGATTTTAAAAAATCTCGGGATATTATTGGACATTCTTGTAAATCGATAAAAATACTGAACATTATTGTTGGAAAACGTTTATTTGTTAACGGAAACGAAAGAATATCTATATTACAATGAATAAAATAAAGTAAGACATATGAAAATGTTCCGGTTTGCTCCAACACAACTCAAGTGAACACCTCAATCATAAGCGATACAACGGACTATGTTTCGGCGATTTTCTTTCTCGGGCATATTTTCAATGCAAATTGTGCTGAAATCAGTATTTTCCTCCGCATCAGTGTCCAATAATACCCCGAACGCTCATTTTTACAAAATGCCGGCGTATAAATAAAGCAACGCAAATTTCATCAAAAACTCTTATATGCGTCAAAAGCTTATAGTTCTAAGATTATTATAAATATATTTACCTGACTTGGTTCTTCGAAAAATGTAAAAATGACCAAAACACTAAGTGAAAAAAACACTTTATGAACATCAAAATTTTGTTTTATCTGATAGCGAGGTAACAATGCATCAAAATAAGTCAAGTGCTTAATAGAAAATGAGATTATGATAAGATGAGTCGATGCTAGTTGATGGAGACTCAAAACATTACAAACGGTAAAAATATCGCGCTGTCCAACAATACCCCGACCTCCCCTATTTATTAAAAAGTTTAACGAGACTGTCAAATCATGATCACTGTTGTCGCATTTTTAATAATTAGCGGTCACGGATATATAATAATATGACGATGAAGCTAGCAGTCGATTCACAGCAGCGGATTCAAGAAAACTATGGAAATTGAGAATTTTTCTTATTAAAAGTTACTTGCATTTAAACATTTTTAGACAAATTGTATATAAATAATCTGTTTTTGGCAATTTTAAAGGTTGAAAACCATAGTTTTTTCGAATCTGCTGCTAGCTTCAGCATCATTATCATAATGCGTCAGCATTAAATTGTAATGTATATTAAAGAATTGTTATAATCAAGTCGTGTAAGGAATGTTTTTTTTTCTATCTGTGTTTAAAGTTTCGAGTTTATTGCAAAAAACTTACTAATCAATAAGGTTTTATTGAACTCGTAATCTTCAACATCGGTATTGAATACAAATGTATTTTTAAAACACAGTGTTTTCTAACCACAAATTTTCTTTCTGGATTCGCATCTGAACTATTTTCAGATTATATTTTTATTTATTTATTAGAATCAACGGCACTAGAAGTGTCTTTACACAAAATATAACAAAAACATAATGAGGCGCTATACAATTTGAGTAACAATAAATGATGTAAACTAAAAATAATAATATAAACTTAAAGCGTAATAACGAATATCTCAATTAATTAACAAAAAGTTTTAGTGAGCTTGAGTGCATAGGATTTAAAATTTGTCAATCTCTTCGAAATAATCGATTGCGGTAATAAATTCAGCCCGCTTTAGCCTTGGTATCGTAGAATTAAACCCATAATTCATGCGATTAGCAGATTCTTCGATGAATTGAATAGTACGAAGCTGGTGCGAGATTGAGCGCTGTATAAATAAACCGTAACTTCCTCACTATGAATCCTTTAAGAATTTTATAAGCTAATAAAATATCGTAGTATGAATGTAGGGACTTTACCAATTGAAGATTAAAACACTTAACTCTGTCATTGTAAACATGGTCGAATGGGTATATTATGAAAATTTCAAAATCATCAGTTTTCAAGAAAATCCATTTTTAGTATTTAAAATATTGAAAATTCGATATAATTCCATCGAACATTAATAATATGTTTATTTTATTATCAGAATATGAAAAAGACATTGAGATTAAATAAAGGCTTTATTTATTATTATTCATTATTATAAAAATGAATTATACTTTTATATAAATGTTTTATTAAAACGGCTATCATGTCATGAAGCATAGCGATGCCGTTGTTAACCACTTAACTGTCGATGATGAAGATTTTGCTAAACATTTTTACATATTTAAAATCTTCTATTTAAAACAATGATTTTGAAAATGGAGAAGCATCTTATTTAATATACCGTAGACCGTCTGAAAATCATGTAATATTAAAGTTGCACCAATAATCGAATTCGTTAATTCGTAACAAAATAAAGAAAATACATATTACAAAAGCCAAAGACTAATTTTAAGACTAAAGCTAATTAAATGGAAAAACATTAAACGAAAGCTGAAGTAAGTTTTCTTATTGTCGATTTGAACGGAAGTAAACCTAAGCTGCGTATATTGTGCGGTAACACATTCCATTCTCTTTTAACGTGCGGAATAGTCGAGAAAAAGCCGTAATTAGTTTTATGGAAAACCTCGCAGACTGGTCTAAAAGAGTGTAGGCTATGTGAGACTACTCGATGTTCAAATAAATTAGATATTACGGGACTACGAGTTAAATTTATTTATTTATTTATTTTGGATCAACGGCACTTTGAAGCGCCTTTGTACAAAAATTAAAACAAATATAATACAAAGCCAATGCCAACACAATATAATAAAGTGATCAAATATAACAAATAAATTTTAATTTTGGTGAAGATGTAACAAGATTAATAAACTATAAATAAAATATAAATCTAAGCAAACACTTTAGTATGAAGCTTAACCCTAGTCTGAAATGAAATGAATCGCTCTTGTCTTACAGACAGGGGTAACGCATTCCATTCTCTTTTTAGTCTGGTGGTCGATGAGAAGAAACCGTAATTAGTTCGATTACTATCTTCTTGTATATTTCTGACTAGGCACAGATTATGGAGAACCATTCTCTCTCTGATTAAATTGACAATATTATAGGTCAAAAGTAAATCATGGTAACGGTGTAAGGAATTTACAGTAGGGAGATTGAAAGCGGTTGCATGATGTTGATAATTGTGGTCAAAAATACGCATTAGGGAATCTGATTTGAAGGAAAGATATCTAATAAAATTGCGTTGAACCGATTCAAGATGAGAAATTTCTTGTGCAGTATAAGGTGACCAGATTGATGAGCAATAAAATAGATTTGGCAAAATAATAGTACGATATAAATAAATAATAGTATCGACATTGTTAAAGTTCTTAGTAGTTCTCTTTAAGAATCCTAACATAGACAGAGACTTAGCAACAACCAAATTTATATGAGCAGAAAACTTAAGAGAACTGTCGAAAACCGTTGATTTACCCTTTACAATACCGCAAAAACTTCCATATTTATATTTATTTAACAACAATTAAATTATTTGAAATATGTAAACATACAAAAATTGTGCAAAAGTTTCTTCACATACTCAGGATGTGTTTTTGAAACTTTGTTTTTTTCCCATACTGACTGAAAATTAAAATGCACCGATTCCATGACTTGCTCCGAGTAGAAGCCCAATCCTTTTTGTATTTTGGCGCAATATTGTTCTACGTAACAGAATGCGGTGTGAATTTTCGGAGTCACGTTGATGCCCAAATCCATGTAACGAAACTATTTTTTCGAAATTATCAAAAGCTTTCGCATACTTCAAAACCTACATTTGCACGAAGGTGGGAATATGATGACAATATTTAGATATTATTAAATTTATAATATTAAAAATCAATTTTTGAGTGATTTAATTAAATAAATTTTTAACATTAGCTCTTGGATTTCTTCGTAGAACTACTAGGGATTTCACAAACTCACACATTTTATTATTACTTTATCAGTCATCGTCTTACCTTATTTTCTGTATTGTTTTAAAGTTTGGTCACCGTATTTAAAGACTTGGATTAAGAAACTTGAATCGGTTCAGCACGGATTTATCCGTTACCTCTCATTTAAAATCAAGATCCCAATGTCGTACTTTGATCACGACTATTCGTCACTCTAGCGGAGATTTAACCTACCACCGTTGTGGAAAAATATTGCTGAAAAGTACTGAAAATGTGTTCCTGAAAATCTCTAAAAAATACTGATTTAATATCGAAATTGGGACTAGTATATTCAGGATATTTCAGAGACTTTCAGCAAATTGTAGTAACATTGTTGAAATATACTGAATATTTATCTGAATTTTACTGAAATATTTATCTGAATGTTACTAAAATTGTTCTGAATTTTCCTGAATTACACTTAATTACTATAAAAATCACTGCATTAGAAACGTTAGGAAATTTCAGCATATTTTATCAAAATGTAGTAAGTTTTCTGAAATAAGCTGATATTTTCCTGAATTCTACTGAAAAAATTCTAATGTAACTTTTATTGAAAATACTGAAAATCTCTTAATAATACTGATTTAATATTGAAATTGGAACTATTGTTTTCAGGATAATGTCATTCGACAAAATGTAGTGAAATGAACTCAATATTTATCTAAATTTTACTAAGTCTGAGCTATTTCATTTAAAAATTCTGGAATTGTACTAAATTTGTCTGAATTCCGTTAAATTAATATCGAAATTGGTATTTTAGAACATTCAGGAACTTGGTGGATTTTAATAGAATTTTATATATTTCTTAAATTTGACTAATATTTTTGTAAATTCTAATGAAATGTTATCTGGAACAATTATTAAGAAATTGATCCGAATTCTTCATACAAAGAATTATGAATGTCTTCCAATAAAGTTAATAAATTTGGTAAAAATTGACTGAGACTTTAAAAACCTCCTATAACACCAATTTTCATATTAATTTAATGTCATTCAGGAAATTTAATACAATCTTAATATTTTCTAGAGAAATACTTCACATTGTTATTTAGTAAAATTTCGAGTTCATTTCAGCAAGGTACATATTGCTGTATTATTTTACTCGGTAAAATAACTTTCAGTATTTGTGCGAAAAACGATTTGTTAAAATTTTCTGAAAATACCTGAAAGTTACAAAAAATAGTGTGACAATATTTTTAAAATATTGTGACTTCTATCTATTTCAGTAAAATGTTTCTTTCATTAACTTTTCAGTATGTTTTTAATATGTCAATGTAATTTCAGCAATTTTCAATAACATTTTACTAATATCTAAACTTACATGCTGAAATAGAGTCCCAATTTCGATATTAATTCAAATTGAATTTCAGCAAAATCTAGCTTAATTGATCGTTTCAGCAAATTTCATTATTTTTCCACAAGGGCAACCATAGAATCTCTACATTATTGTTAAGATGTCTTATATGTCTTGAGAGTCTTGTACGGTAGGATTAACTCTCATCAGCTGTCATCTTTATTTACATTTATCCCATTAGAAACCCACGTATTCTTATAGAAATTTCATCTTCATCTCGCTTTGGTTATCATTCGCCTCTTTCTCGTTTAAGACGTGAATGGAATATATTTCCCTTTAATTTCACATCTAGTTCAAACCCACAACCAATCTTTAAGCTCATTGCTTAAAATATTATACTGCACCGTAATATTTTATTATATTAGAACGGATTGAGGCGGATCAATTTTCCATTCCACGGATCCAGAACGTATTCAGTTTTGACGGACAACAACCGATTGAAAAGAATGCAAAGTGGGCATTCAAACGGATACAAATTTTTTATCCGTTTGAATCCGTTTACTTCCAGTAGGGTAGGGTAGCTACTGATATAGTATCTCATTTAGTTGAATCTTGTTACGTTCATGAATTGAATTCGCTTTTGTTTTATTTCATATTTTGGAGGATTGTTTTTGCCTTTATTATTATTTTTATTATTGTGAAAGGAATTTAAGCCGTTAATGTGTGAATAAATAAATAAATAAATAAACATTCACAATAAAACCTTTATTTATTCTCAATGTCTTTTTACACATTCTGATAATTTATTTATTTATTTTTTTTTTTTTATTTAACACAGGTGTTAACACTCAATAGAGAAATACAAAATTAACAATTAAGCAATAATTTAAGTCGAGTATAGTAATAAAGAAAAGTACATTAGAATAAATGAAATAAAATATGTATATGAAGCTGCAAAAAAGAAAACTAGTTAACAATAAAAATAAATCTAAGATAATAATACAATTAGGAGTTAATAGAAGCGATAAACTAAGTTTTTACAGTTTACTTTAAGAGTAGATGCCCTGTGTAATCTATTCGAAGTTGCAAAGAATGTAAAGTTTGTCCTATGTATTATTCCGCAGAACCCATCAAAGCTTTATTTATTTATTTATTTATTAAAGAACAAACGGGTGTAAACGCCCTTAAGTTATAATAAAGTTTTGTTGAGAGGTCGCTTAATACACTTAACAAAATAAAATGAATATAAAAATAACAGAAGAAGAAAATTAATACAATAGCAAACGGTAATAAATAATATATATAAATGGTAAGCACTAATTATTACTGTAAGGTTGTAATAAAACCGATCTGCGTTTGGGTATAAAATTTGGAGCATCAATTCGTATATTATTCGGTAGTAAATTCCATTGTCTACGTAGCTTGTTAATGGGAGCGAAAAATACAAAATTGTGACTACTGCATTTATATATACATTTTAAATAATAAAGTTCTTCCAAAGGTAGCATCTAAAACAGATCTAAATATTATACTTGACGATAAACTTAATTTTGCTGATCATATAAATCACATCACGAGGAAACTTAAGGTGTTAGGTTTTATTAAAAGGATGTGTACTGATTTTAAATGCAATAGATCATTTTATTTATCATTAGTTACACCAATTTTATTGTACTGTACAGTATTGAACCGTTTATTTTGTTTTCAAAGATGTCGTTCATATAGAATATAAATAAAATTGGACCAAGAATAGTGCCTTGACTTTTTATATTGTCAAAGCGAATTACATTTTTACAAGATTATCGTTAACATTAAGCCTTTTATAATAACATTGTAAGTAGATTCTTGTTATCTTTATATATCAACGCGCACCGGAACCTTAGGTTAATACTTTACATATTATAAATTGTCAATTTCTGTAAGTTTATTTTTTTTTTTTTGCAATAGATGTAATTCTTGGGCAGTAATGCCCGTTTTGGTTAATAAATAAATAAATAAAAAATAAATAAATCGTACGCTTTATCATCTATTTGTTAGATAACTTTGTAATAATTCGTGTGCAATGCCTCTAATTCCGTAACTATAGAGTTTATATAAAAGAATTATAATATCTTTTGCTAAGTCAATAAAAAATGAAATCTCTGTATTTAAAACACAGCTGCGTAATGTTATCACTAATTTGAATCTAAATTAATTTATTATCTTTTTGTTATTTTACTATCTATTACTATCTTTTCTTTATATATTGTTAAATTATATTACCTTTATTCTGTTACACAAAGCGCATTTAACAATTTTGTTACCTCATAAATTTTTGTTAATGTGAAGGGTTGATCTTTTTCGATCATACGTAGCCCATCAAATAGAATAGAATAGAATAGAATATTTATTTCTCTCTCACTTCTGTTTTAAATTTCCACTTTTGTGGGAAGAATATACATTTTTAGAGTACAATAATTTTAAGATCTACGAAAATACATTTGTTCGCAAAGCGAACTAAACGAATGCAAGAACTGCAAGAAAGGGATTTTTGGACACTCGAAGTATCTGCACCCTCGGTGGAGGAGAAATTCGACTTAAACTAATGACTATTTATAACAATGACTAACAAAAAAAAAAAAATAACAATGACTAAAAATAACAATGACTAGAAAATAAAAAAAAATGTTTATACATAGTTTACTACTTAATCATTAGGTTACAGTCCGCTTTTAGCGTATCGAATCAATTTTTTTAATTTTGTGTTGTAGATACTTTGTTACTGTTAACTGATAATCTTTAAAGAAAATTTCATAATATTTAACTGCTTGATAATCAAAGCCTTGGCGAGATATGGTCTTTTAAATAAATAAATAAAAAAAAACCCCAATTATTCGAGTTCCTGAATCTAGTGCTGAATAAACTTAGAAACAATAGTACTTGTGAAACAGTAATTGCAACAAAAATAAAATAACCTGGTTAAAATAATCGTGTTTAGGATGGAGGAGTTGGAAGCTGCTCTGTTAGACGCAGAAGCACCAACGGCATCCGATATATATGCAATATGTAAAGGCCAACCAGTGCCTGCGACATTACGTCCAGACGTCTGGCAAGCTTGTTTAGATGTTACCGATCGAGGAAACCAACTTGTTCATTTTAACGAAGTTTTCGATCTTCCTGAACAAAATATTATACGTGAAGATTGCCAGCATTTAGTCAGTAAGTTGTATAAATTATCGTAAACTTACAAAATTGACTATTTTCCCACTCAGATTTATAAGAATGTTTGTAATTGACATTATTGTAGATAAACTTGGAAACGAAGACGAAGATAAAGTGTCAGTTGTTTCCGATTTAGAATCAATATTGACTTTTTATTGTAAAAATAGAGGAAAAGTTTACGAAAGATCCAATGGATGGTTGGAATTATTAGGTCCATTGATAGCTTTGAAACTTCCTCGATCTGCCACATATAATTTATTCGAAGCTATCAGAGATATTTATATTCCCAAGTGAGTGTTTCCTTTTTTTTTTATATAAAGTCAATTTAAAGTACCGAATACACAATTTGAATTTTTCCAGAGGTGAAACGCACAGTGCGGTCCTGCGACTTTTATTGCTTTATCACGAGCCAGAATTGTGCTCGTTTTTAGACACGAAAAGAGTGTCGCCAGATCAGTACACGAAAGGATGGATAAATACTTTATTCGCAGGTGTTTGTTCGTTACCGGCAGTTTCCACTATGTGGGATCTGTACTTCATGCAAGCGCATCCATTTTTTATGATGTTTCTTTCTCTGATAATGGTAATCAATGCTAGGTGAGAATTTACCTTAAATTTCCTATCGATTGAAATATTTTTGTATTTACACGTCGATGTCGTAGGGAACAAATATTAAGTATGAAAGACGACGATAAACAGAATATAATCGATACGTTAGTAACGATGCCTTCAGCCTTAGAGGCAGATGACGTAATGGATTTCTGCTCTTTGGCGCAATATTACTCGATGAAAACACCCTTGTCGTTCAAAGATGACCTTTACAGCATTATGTTCGGCGAGGGAGGTAACGAGAAATTTATAACCCACGCCCTGTGTTTACCCGTGTCTGCGCAAGAGCTAGTCGACAATTCGATCGAAGTATCGTCCATACCTAATGCTCCGGTCGAAGCCGTCAGATTTTTCTTAGTGGACTGTAGACCAGCGGAACAATATAACGCAGGCCATTTGCCGACAGCTTTTCACTTAGATTGCAATTTGGTAAGTCGAATGTCTTAACTTTTTTTTTGGACCGAAGTAATTTGTAAATATATTCAGATGCTTCAAGAACCAGCAGCTTTCGCTACTGCGGTTCAAGGACTTTTGCAAGCGCAGCGCCAGGCACTTGCGGTAGGATCTCAGGCGGGGGGCGAACACTTGTGCTTCTTAGGAAGCGGACGCCAAGAGGAAGATCGATACACGCATATGGTTGTCGCTTCGTTCTTACAAAAACATACGCAATACGTCAGTATGGTAGTCAACGGTTATCAAGGTAAATTTAATTGTAATCGTTAAAGTTACAAATATCTAATTCTAATTATTTACAGCCATTCACGATTATTTTGGAGACGAAGTGGTTTCAAATTTAGTCGATCACAACTCGCAGTATTGCCTCGTATGTAACGCTAACGTCCTAGAAGGTTCCTTGAACGAACAAAGTCCGGTTCGAATAAAAAACAACTCTGATCTATTCGGTAAAATTGGTATGGCAATGAGGCTGAAAGGACAAGAAGTAAAAGGGAAAATATTCGACTACATCGTTAGTCCTTCAGCCAGTACGAATGCTGTCGCAGAGAAGACCAACGGTAAAGAAGAACATAGCAAAAGAGTCAGAAATGCTGGACCCGTATTTAGTATAGACGACGATCATGATATCGGTAAGTAAACGCAGCTGCGATACTAAATAAAATAGTAACATGTGTATTTCCAGATACGATTTTGTGTAACCCAGAAAACGAAGAGCCGGTGGAAGTAGTTTCTATTCAACAGTGGCTAAAGGACCCGAAGTTGTTACATTCCTTCAAGTGCCAAGAAGTAAAGGTCAACGGATACGTCTACGAAAGGTTTGTTTTTTAAAACATCACAATTTCTTTTAAAAGTGCAGAATAATTTGATTAATGTATGATTGCAGTCAACTTCTAGTGACCGATACTCATCTGATAGTTCTCCGAGAAATTTCAGGACGTAAAGGAGCAGCGCATGTGATAGTGAAGAGACCGCTATCTAGTATAGTTAAAATAACCTCAAGAAAACGCCATCCAGACTTGATAACATTTAAATACGGTACAACTCAGTACAATGACACCGTCGTCATATCCGACATGGACAGGTTTCTTATTCCCAACGCGAGCGAAGCCACTAAAATGATCTCGCAACAAATTCTAAAACAATTAAACGCCTCAGAATAAAGAACTCGGATTACTGCGAAAAGTGTATAATTATAAAAAGTCGAACCTGTCCATTATCGTAACATCTTGCTTTTTTAACCGATTTAACCTAAAGGTTCTGGGATTTTCTTGTTGATTTCTCATTTTTCGACAAAAACGAAAATCTTTTTTCATTTTTGAAAAATGTTGATTTAAAAATTCAAAGAAAAGTTTTTTCAAGAAATATTTGAGAAATAATTTCGTCAGATGGAATTTGTAGATATTAAAAAGATACATTTTTTGTATTTGTATCATTGTTCTCTACAATCAATACAGTAGTTCTTCCCTTATTCTAATTTCTTCTCTTTTCCTATTCTAATATTTCCCCTTTTCTAAATAAAAATAACGGCGCATGAGCAACAAAGGAAAAAGAGACAGCAAACTTTAGTAGTGGGGGACATATTAGAATAAGGGAAGGACTACTGTAGTTTATGAGAAAAACGAAAAAAAGTAACTTTTTGCATGTGTTTTTCATTTTTTAACTGATTTTTTTATAGGATACAGTAGTCCTTCCCTTATTCTAATTTGTCCAGTCAGGCAAGATGGCGGTCTTCTTCCCTTATTCTAATTTTCTCCTCGCCCCCACTGCTTAGGCTTTTGTCTCTTTTCTTTCTCGAAAGAACATGTGAGGGGAAATATTAGAATAGGAGAAGAGAAAAAATTAGAATAAGGGAAGGGCTACTGTACATATCTTTTTTCTTTTGTAAACATAGTTTTCACTAATCAGCTCACAATAACAGGTTTAATTTAATTAATCAAGTTATAATGATTTTATTTTTATTTTAAAATGTTTCATGACAACTGTTAAGATTACAGCTACCAATTGTTTTGATCAAAATTTAAAACATAGCAACCTTGGCAATAATAAAGTACAGTAGTACCCCTCTTATTTTAAGTTCCTCCTCTATTTTAAATATTCGCTTCCTTCTATTTTAACTTTTTTTTCATGTCCTCTCTCTCACACTGCTGGTGATGAGGAAGAGAAGTAGCATTAAAATAAGAGGGGATGCCGCCATAATCCTTGACTAGAAATCTTAAAATAAGAGGGGACCTACTGTACTATATTGTCACACAGAGTAAAAACACTAGTCAAAAGTGTTAAAAAACTTAATACAGTAGTCCTTTCCTTATTCTATCTAATGTCTTCCCTTATTCTAATATTTCCCCTCACACGTTCTCCCCACTGACGTGTGGATTTTCTAAATGCAAATAACGGCGCATGCGCAACAAAAGAAAAAGAGACAAAAGTGAGACAGCAAATCTTAGTAGTGGGGGAGAGGAGAAAATTAGAATAAGGGAAGAAGGTCGCCATTTTGCCTGACTGGACAAATTAGAATAAGGGAAGGACTACTGTAGTCAAAAGCGTTAAAAAACTTAATACAGTAGTCCTTCCTTTATTCTAATTTGTCCAGTCAGGCAAAATGGCTGCCTTCTTCCCTTATTCTAATTTTCTCCTCTCCTCCCCACTACTAAGATTTGCTGTCTCACTTTTGTCTCTTTTTGCGCATGCGCCGTTATTTTTATTTAGAAATTCCAGAAATATTAGAATAGGAGAAGAGAAAAAATCAGAATAAGGGAAGGAGTACCGTACACATATAAAATTGGTTTTCTCCTAAACTATTAATTGTAGAGAAAATTGATACAGATTAAAAAAAAATTCTTTTTTTAATGTCTACAAATTTAATCTTTCTCAAATTAATATTTCTTCCAGAAAAGTTGACTTCATTTTGAATTTTTAAATCAACATTTTTCAAAAACGACACAGAAGATTTTTGTTTTTGTCGAAAAATTACGTGGAATTGAAATCAACAAGAAAATCCCAAAATCTTTAGGTTAAATCAGTTTAAAAAAGCACAGTGCTTGGGAAGTTGTAAAGATGTAGCCATTTAATCGAGGAAGTTAGCATTTTTTCTACTCGTGCTTACCTCTAGACTTTATAATTTTCCGACGGTTTTGTAATACAGAATGTTTCGACATACCGATCAGTTTGTACAAATTTTATAGCAAACTTCAAATTTCAGTGATTTTCAAAAAAATATTATTGTTTCGTACTTCCAAAAAGTGTACAGTTAATGTAAGGATATTTCCGACACATGCCATTTGTAAAGTTTTCTTTGTACATGAATAACTGTTTCGTTTCTCTGCTGCTAGAGCACTTTATTTTTTTGAAAAAAAAGAGGCCTAGAAATTTAAGTAGTACTGTTTTAGTAGTATGCTTCAATAAATTTACGAAAGCCGTGTATAAATTGACGCTGAAGTAAACTATTCGAGTTTCATAAAATATATTGCGATTTTAATCGACTGCGTCACATTCTTTATAAAAATGTACGAGTTTATTGTAATATAACGAAGCTAAATATATATAAATAAAATAATCATTTGTCGATAATTCCTTCACTTCCTTTAAATACACCTTTAAAAAATTTGAAAAAATCAAATCTATAGTAATTTTTGACGTGGAATTCAGTGATTCTAAAGTAAAAAGTGTAAACAATTTTTTTGACCCATAAAAAAATTGAATTTTTTTCAAATCCATCCGTAGTTATTTAGAAAATGTGTTTTTATGTTCAACCCAATTTTTTCGAATTTTTAAATTAATTGAGTAACGTCTAGAAGCATTTTTTTGAAAAAAAAAAAAATTTTTTCCGTGCTAAAACAAGTAGGTCAAAAAAATTATTTCTTTAGTAATTATTTACGTTAAATTCAGTGGTGCTAAAATAAAAAATGTAAAAATTGTTTTTGACCCATAAAAAAAATGTTTTTGGCCCATAACAAAAGTTTTTTAAAAAAAAAATGGAATTTTTTAAAATCCATCCGTAATTATTTAGAAAATGTGTTTTTAAGTTCACCTTAATTTTTTGGAATTTTTAAATTAATTTAGAAAAATGTAGAAGCATTTTTTTGAAAAAAAAAAAAATTTTTCCGTTCTAAAACAAGTAGGTCAAAAAAATTATTTATTTAGTAATTATTTACGTTAAATTCAGTGGTGCTAAAATAAAAAATGTAAAAATTGTTTTTGACCCATAAAAAAAATGTTTTTGGCCCATAACAAAAGTTTTTTAAAAAAAAAAATGGAATTTTTTAAAATCCATCCGTAATTATTTAGAAAATGTGTTTTTAAGTTCCCCTTCATTTTTTGGAATTTTTAAATTAATTTAGAAAAATGTAGAAGCGTTTTTTAGAGAAAAAAAAATGTTTTTCCGTGCTAAAACAAGTAGGTCAAAAAAATTATTTCTTTAGTAATTATTTACGTTAAATTCAGTGGTGCTAAAATAAAAAATGTAAAAATTGTTTTTGACCCATAAAAAAAATGTTTTTGGCCCATAACAAAAGTTTTTTAAAAAAAAAAATGGAATTTTTTAAAATCCATCCGTAATTATTTAGAAAATGTGTTTTTAAGTTCACCTTAATTTTTTTGGAATTTTTAAATTAATTTAGAAAAATGTAGAAGCGTTTTTTAGAAAAAAAAAAAATGTTTTTCCGTGCTAAAACAAGTAGGTCAAAAAAATTATTTCTTTAGTAATTATTTACGTTAAATTCAGTGGTGCTAAAATAAAAAATGTAAAAATTGTTTTTGACCCATAAAAAAAATGTTTTTGGCCGATAACAAAAGTTTTTTTAAAAAAAAAATGAAATTTTTTAAAATCCATCCGTAATTATTTAGAAAATGTGTTTTTAAGTTCCCCTTCATTTTTTGGAATTTTTAAATTAATTTAGAAAAATGTAGAAGCGTTTTTTAGAGAAAAAAAAATGTTTTTCCGTGCTAAAACAAGTAGGTCAAAAAAATTATTTCTTTAGTAATTATTTACGTTAAATTCAGTGGTGCTAAAATAAAAAATGTAAAAATTGTTTTTGACCCATAAAAAAAATGTTTTTGGCCCATAACAAAAGTTTTTTAAAAAAAAAAATGGAATTTTTTAAAATCCATCCGTAATTATTTAGAAAATGTGTTTTTAAGTTCACCTTAATTTTTTGGAATTTTTAAATTAATTTAGAAAAATGTAGAAGCATTTTTTTGAAAAAAAAAAAAATTTTTCCGTGCTAAAACAAGTAGGACAAAAAAATTATTTCTTTAGTAATTATTTACGTTAAATTCGATGTTGCAAAAATTAAAAATGTAAAAATTGTTTTTGTACCATAAAAAAAATGTTTTTGGCCCATAACAAAAGTTTTTTAAAAAAAAAAATGGAATTTTTTAAAATCCATCCGTAATTATTTAGAAAATGTGTTTTTAAGTTCCCCTTCATTTTTTGGAATTTTTAAATTAATTTAGAAAAATGTAGAAGCGTTTTTTAGAGAAAAAAAAATGTTTTTTCGTGCTAAAACAAGTAGGTCAAAAAAATTATTTCTTTAGTAATTATTTAAGTTAAATTAAGTGGTGCTAAAATAAAAAATTTAAAAATTGTTTTTAAATCATAAAAAAATGTTTTTGGCCCATAACAAAAGTTTTTTAAAAAAAAAAATGGAATTTTTTAAAATCCATCCGTAATTATTTAGAAAATGTGTTTTTAAGTTCACCTTAATTTTTTGGAATTTTTAAATTAATTTAGAAAAATGTAGAAGCGTTTTTTAGAAAAAAAAAAATGTTTTTCGGAGATAAAATAAATAGGTGTAAAAAATTATTTCTTTAGAAATTATTTACGTTAAATTCAGTGGTGCTAAAATAAAAAATGTAAAAATTGTTTTTGACCCATAAAAAAAATGTTTTTGGCCCATAACAAAAGTTTTTTAAAAAAAAAAATGGAATTTTTTAAAATCCATCCGTAATTATTTAGAAAATGTGTTTTTAAGTTCCCCTTCATTTTTTGGAATTTTTAAATTAATTTAGAAAAATGTAGAAGCGTTTTTTAGAGAAAAAAAAATGTTTTTCCGTGCTAAAACAAGTAGGTCAAAAAAATTATTTCTTTAGTAATTATTTACGTTAAATTCAGTGGTGCTAAAATAAAAAATGTAAAAATTGTTTTTGACCCATAAAAAAAATGTTTTTGGCCCATAACAAAAGTTTTTTAAAAAAAAAAATGGAATTTTTTAAAATCCATCCGTAATTATTTAGAAAATGTGTTTTTAAGTTCACCTTAATTTTTTTGGAATTTTTAAATTAATTTAGAAAAATGTAGAGGCGTTTTTTAGAAAAGATAAATTTTGTTTCGAGCTGAAATTTATGGGTTAAACAAATTTTTTAGATTTTTTATTCTAGCACCACTGAATCCCTCGTCAAAAATTACTAAAGAAATAATTTTTTCAAACCTTTTTAAAGGTGTATTTCGTAGAGCTGATTTTGTTGCCCTTAACCCATTAACGCCTGAAATGACAATTTTTATACTTCATTTTCAATCAAGTATTTCGTATCAAAATCAAAGTTGAAAACAATTTCAAAAACTTGGGAATTTTTTATACTTATCAATTTTTGTCGAGCTATTAGAATATTGGAATTTTATTGAAACTCTGAACAAAGGTGAACAAAATACTTCAATTTTAAGGAAAAATTTTACTTTTATACCCTACATCATTCTAACGACCTCAAAATGGCGTCAACAATGAAAATTTCTGTGAGAAATTTCTGGAGGCTGTAACTCAAAAACTATGAACTTTTAAAAAAAATGCCTGGAATGAAAAGTTCTTAAAATTCATCAAGCGATATAGTGGAATTTTTTCAAAATTTTTTGATGACATTTTTTTTCAACATTTTTTTCAAAATTGTAATTTATTTACAAAAAATTCTGAAAAAAAATTTAGTGTATTCTCTGATGAATTCTAAGAGTTATTTATTCTTTGCAATTTTTTCGAAAAGTTGATAGTTTTCGAGGCGATGAATTTCAAATATTATAGTTTAGGATTTTTTAAAAAATCCCAAAAACTATTAACTTTTGGAAAAAATTGCAAAGAACAAAAAACACGTAGAATTCATAAGTGAATTGACCAAATTTTTTGCAGAATTTTTCATAAATAATGATTTTGAAAAAAATGTTGAACAAAAATTTCTCAAAATGTCATGACAAAAATCTGAAAAAATTCCACTATATTTCTCGATTAATTCTAAGAACTTTTCATTCTTAGCATTTTTTTATAACAGCATGTAGTTTTTGAGTTAGAACGTTCAGAAGTTTTTCAAAGAAATTTTCATTGTTGACGCCATTTTGAGGTCGTTTGAGGTTAAAGTAAAATTTGTCCTTAAAATTGAAGTATTTTGTTCAGAGTTTCAGAATCCCAATTTTTTGGAATTTTTTTTTTAAATTTGGCCCCATATTGGAATTCTTGATGGCTAAAACTCAATTTTGACCTCGAAATCTTGAAGAGTGACCTCGAAAACAATAGGATATGCACCTTTCAATTGTTTTCAACTTCGATTTTGATACGAAATACTTGATTGAAAATGAAGTATAAAAAATGCCATTTCGGGCGTTAATCGTAAGTATTTTGTGTTTCTAACCTTACTTTTTAGAGAAAATGAAAAATGTAATCGAACATTATACTTTCAAATCAAAAACATTTATTTGTCTTCTGGCTTATTGAATACAAGTGTATAACCACACTTTCCGCAGTAATGGCGGTCTTCCATTGCAGCCATGAACACTCCAGCGCCACAAGATTCCTGTGGGCACTCTCGCCTCAATCTGTGCAATTTCCCACTTTCGTCAACCTAAATAATCAAAAGAATTACATCATTAATTATAAGTTAAATTCTTTTTTAAATTTCTATTTATTAAATTAAGTGGTATAGAAAACAAATTTTATATTTGATGATTACGAATTACGATTACAATTGTAACTATTTACGAACCTTGTAGAATTTCAATACTGCAAGCTTGACCTTCTTCTTCTTGTGCTTGATTTTCTTAGGCGTGGAGTAATTCTTCTTCTTACGTTTCTTAGCACCTCCACGAAGGCGAAGCACTAAGTGCAAAGTTGATTCCTTTTGGATGTTGTAATCAGACAGAGTCCGACCATCTTCCAACTGTTTACCAGCGAAGATCAATCGCTGTTGATCAGGAGGAATTCCTATAATTTTAAAACATTATTAACTAAAATTCTTTACATTTATGACAAGAATTGACATTTAAAAAACTATTATACCTTCTTTATCCTGGATTTTGGCCTTCACATTTTCGATAGTATCTGAAGGTTCTACCTCGAGGGTAATAGTCTTCCCCGTAAGGGTTTTTACGAAAATCTGCATGATGTATTATTCTGAAAAAAAGAAAATTCATTAATTCGTAAATTCAATTTTTCGTTTATAATTTTGTAATTTACACAAAATTTCAGATATTTAAACCATTTCAAATTTATTAAATTTATATTTCATTGTTAACAAATGAAACAATTTAAATGTAACAAAAATTAAAACATGCGTGTATTTATCAGCAGACACGAACGTAGGTTTTGACACTTCGGAACATTGGTATTACGCATCATTCATTTAATTTATTTGAAATATTCTATTACACATAAATATAAGACAACCTGCTCCAATTTATAAATTAAAGAGGTTAGATTAACTTTATTACAACACTTTTTACTGTAAGATCCAAGTTCGTACTGCTCGATGCGAAGACCACTAATCTTTCGAAGACTACAAAAATCAATTTCAAAATTTACAATATTGGAGAGCAGTCTCGTTTGTTTTTTTGATTACGAGCAGTTTTAAAAAGCAATCCTTATGTTACAAGCAATAAAAGTATTTTTATTTCATTTTTTAGAGATGAAATGTGCGAAAGTAGGTTATGTTTTCTCATGACGGCATGCGCCACGTGTCTTAACACATTTTTCGTACAAAAAGGTGAAAAATCTATTGTTTAGATTGTAAACAATATTTTGCAGATAAAAAATAAACAAAAATTAAATTAATTTTTTGTAAATTTTGTAAAATATTAATAAAATACCTGTTACACGCAACAGAGCACTACTTGCACCATCGCCTTCACGTGCCGAAAGAAACAATCATGAACTGTGTACGAGCGTCATTAAAGTGCCATCTATGTCCAGTTCTTTCCTTCCGGTTTCTAGTGATTTATAAATCGCGGTCGCTTCTATCAAGATTCGTATAGTTCATGATTAAGGTGCTTGACTTTCTTGTTTATGTATTTTTCGATTAAATTTTTGTTCACAATTGAAAAGAAATTATCATACCGGAAAAAATGAATGCCATACATTTTTCTTTGTATAATAAAACTACAAATAATGCAAACTCTGTAAACCTTAATCTATGTATTTCTCATCATTATTAACTTTATAATAGATTTTATGTAGAATTAACCATCAATAACTATTGTCAATAAACAGGTCTAAACACGTTTATATTTTTATTAAAATAAATTATGGCCAGTCGATAATGAAGTAATCCACACTAAATACAGTAGTCCTTCCCGTATTCTAATTTGTCCAGGCAGACAAGATGGCGGCCTTCTTCCCTTATTCTAATTTTCCCCTCTCCCCCACTACTTAGATTTGTAGTCTCACTTTTGTATCTTTTTCTTTTGTTGCGCATGCGTCGTTATTGGTATTTAGAAAATCCACACGTCAACACACGTCAGTGGGGAGAACGCGTGAGGGGAAATATTAGAATAGGAGAAGAGACAAAATTAGAATAAGGGAAGACATTAGAATAAGGTAAGGAGTACTGTAATGTAAATAAAAAGTTCTAGTTTATCGGAACTACAGTAGTCCCTGTCCTAATCCATCTCGTCCTAGTTCACTCCCTTGCCTAATTCACGAATATTACTTGTCAAATTCACAATTTCTCCTCCGTTCCTCTCCCCACTCCAAGACTTTTTACGCCACCGTGATGAAAGGGAAACAAATAAATGTAGGGCGCGCTCATGCGCGAAGCAAACTTGGAGCGTTGGAGGAGAAAAACGTACCTTGGTGGGTTATAGAAGTACGGTAGGGTCTCCCTTATTGAATCCTCCCTTATTCTCTAAACATCTGTTATTCTCCGGATTTAGGATCTCTTATTGCATATATTCCCCTTCAGTCGGCTTCCCTCCTCCATTGCGTCCAAACCTAACCTTCGCGGCTGAGCGAATCTCGAACCGTTGTCGACCGCCGACCACTAAGATTGGGGGTAAAGGGGAAGTAGAGAATAAGGGAGACCGCCGACATTTTGAAAAATCTACAGTATGCAATAAGGGAGACCCTACTGTAACGTGAAAGAGGCCGCCATTTTCTAAAAACCGACCGCGTGAATTAGGACAGGGACTACTGTACGTAATATTGTAATGAAGAATTTTCCGATGATTTTTAATTATTACAGAGAATTTTCAGTCAGTTGTCAATTATTTTTTTAAGCGAATAGAAACAATTTGTAGGGGTCCAAATATTGTATAATTAATTTTGTCATTTTTATTATTTATTCTTTAGAGTAAAGGACCCCGCACTAAATGAACGGAAAAAAGATCCCGGTGAAATTGTCTGTAACTTTGGGAAATGTAGTTATTATCTGGATTAAAAGTGTGCATAGGCCAAAAGCCAGAAAATGGACAGTTTTCGAGATATCGAGCATGAAACAATAAAACAGATGGCCCATACGAAACGTTGAAATGCATTTAATTGAGGAGTTTTCTCGAGCTGCGCTGCTTCATGCTCGAGATCTCAAAAACTAATAAAAAACAGCTTTTACAACATATTGAATTATGTTTAAAATTGTATCCATTTACAATGGATTTTTTTTTTATTTGTATAAAGATAAAAACGCATACAGTGAAGGCCCCTCAATTACACACATTTCAACGTTTCGTAGGGGCCATCTGTTTTATTGTTTCATGCTCGATATCTCGAAAACTGTCCATTTTTTTGGCTTTGGGCCTATGGACACTTTTAATCCGGATGATATTAACTACATTTTCCCAAAGTTACAGACAATTTCGTACAATATCTGCATCTATCCAATAGCTATAAATAACACAAAAAAACATAAATTCCAAATTTACCTCAGTTGATAAGATGGTAATCAATATATAAAAATGTAAACAATCAAAATTACTGAACTGGTTTTTCAAAATTAGAGCTCTCTTACTACCTTATTGATTGATAACTTTCGAACCTCTTTTAAAGGGGTTCGAAAGTAGTCTAGCGATAAGTTAGGAATGTACGCTAAAACACTTAAATTAAAAAGGTCTGAATGAATTTTTCAAAATTCGGGCTCTGTAAGGATAATTATTCGTTCTATGTGTGGGCTCTTACAAGACGTCAAATAAGTCGATTAAGAATTGACTGAGTGTTAATGGAAATAAATAAAAATCACCTATTTCCAATAGATCTCGTTCAATACCTAATTAATTTCTTTGTCATTACTTAATTGGCCACAATTAGAATGACCCCCCTTATAGAGCCCGAATATTGAAAAATTGATTTAGACATTTTTAATTGTCGATTTTCATGTAAATTCCTATCTTAAGAGCGAAGCACTTTAGAACCGCCTTAAGGGGGTAGGAAATTTCACTAAAACTCATAAATTAAAGATGACTGAATAACATTTTCAAAATTCAGGCACTGCAAGGGCAATTCTAATGACTACTGACGGTATCCTAGAAAATGCCAAAAATATTAAGAACTGACTGAGAGTTTTCGGAAATAGGTGATTTTTATTTATTTCCGACAATTCTTGGTCAGTTCTCAATAAATTTCTTAGGCATTTTCTAGGATACCGTCAATAGTAATTAGAATTGCCCTTACAGAGACCGAATTGTTAAAAATCGTTTGAGTCATTGTTTATTTACGGTTTTTGATGAAAATTCCTACCTTATCGGCCGAGCACTTTAGAACCCCCTTAAGAGAATATTTTGACTCGCCAGTTTTTTTTCATTGAAAGCATACTGTCAAGGCGTTTTTGTAATGTATATTCAAAAATAAAACTGCATACCACTCTGCTAAAAAATGATATTCACGTTTAAGGAACGATTAGCGCATTCGGAGAACATTTTTCACAACCTTATGCGGCTCCACACGTGCGCCTATAATATAAGCGTGGCAATACACGTAATACTTGTGACCTAACACCAGAATTTAATTTAATGGTCCCCGGACAATCATGTTACTGCGGTCTTTTTCGTATAGTATGTCACCACAAATAATAATCGAATCCAAATGTGTGAAAGGGCTTGTCGATACCATAAAAATGATATACAGAAGGTGACATTATAATATATCGAAATATTTGTAACCGAATTTGGAAATGTTTAGCGTATACGGTACTCATTTTGATACTTGAAAGTAGTTCCGAAGAATTGTTTGCTTCCCTGTAACTTTACCGCTGTGAATTCAGCCCGCTATGAGAAATTCTTCCGGATGTCATAATTTTGTTTAGATATGGAATTTTTTTGACGAGAGACTATCCAAAAAAAATGATCCAAATTTGCTCCACCCTACAAACCACGTTTGACATTTCTAGCCTAACCCGTAACCGAACCGATAGATTAGGTTGGTTTGTTACTAAATCATGGTACTTCGTCCCCCGGCCCTGCCCTATGAAGCAAAAAAGTTCTAAATTTGATATTTCTGAACGGCGCAAATTGGGAGAATTTGTTTGGATACTCTCTCGTCGAAAAATTCCATTTTTAACTAAAGTTGTGACATCCGAAAGAATTTTCTCATAAAATACTCATGACCGCTTGGTGTAGGTTCCTACATTTCCTCCACAAATGTGAAGTGCCCTCGCAAATCTTATGATTCATTGTTATGCCAAAAAATTTGTGTAAAAGGGCAATTCCGCCCATTAAATAAAAAAAAAATTTTAAATGAATATATATGCAGTAAAACCACTCTTACTTGAACAGGGTCGAGCCAGCATTGCCCCTCCGACCCTGTTTATTTGAACGCTTACAGTTGTCCCCACTCCTCGCGCAATATACCCGTCCAGCCTGAGTAGCGCACGCGCATTGGAATTTGCATCCGCGTAAGAGCGAGTTGTGGGGGTATCGAATAGACGGGAAGCGAGTGTTCAAGTAAGAGGGGTTTTACTGTGCTCAAAATAACGGTATAATATTTTATGTAAAATTAGTTATAATAATGTGAATAGTCAAATTAAGTCGACATATTATTTGTTATTTGCATTATATTAATTTGAATTGAAATGCACCCAATGTCATTAATCTTATCGGACATCTCTCAGAATGTGTCCTTCTTTTCCCCTATACACCTACGAATCAGAGATGAGAGAGGGGATTCCCTTTCAGTATCTACAGTTCCTCTTGAATATGTAGTGCGTCGCCACTATCGGAGCCATTTCCGTAAAGAAAGGTAAGATAAGCCAATCTTTAATTTTGTTGTATCCGGGATCGAAGCGATACCGGTGTTTTACAATTTGAGGTACAGTGGCAAATACAGTATAAGTCGAATTAATAAATATAAATTAAAAATAAGCCGGGATAGAATAAAAACTATTTGATGGTAATGTTTTGTTCATGGCTAAGTAAAGTTCAAAAAGTTTCAGTACAACATATTTTTTCTGGTCGCGGAAATTCGTATAACACAGGCCAACAAAATGAGGCCAATCTCCATACACAGAAATCGAATTACACTTTTTCGAAGGTTTTAGATGAGCAGAATCCAAATCTGGCCGCACAGTTGTTCTATAACGTCAACATTTTGAGATATCCTAACCTAAAAGGGCAAAAGAAACTGTTTTTGGTACTATTCAGAAAGTTTTTGTGGAGGAACAAAATATTTGTTCGCAATTTGACAAAAACCGGATTAACCCTTTAATGCCGAGACGGACACTTTTTTCCTTTCATTTTCAACTTTAATTTTCTCGGCGATTAAGAATGTAAAAAAATCCTTCAGGAACCATTTCTTATGTATTTGACCTCGCTCTTTCAAAGACCTAAATTCAATTGTGAACGAATGTACTTGAATTTTGAATTTTTGAAATCTGACTTCAGATTCGTTATCAGCGACACCAAAAACCCCCGAGTAATCAGTTTCACAATATTCCGAACAATTTTAAAAATATTTTCCGCTATATTGGATCCATCATTTTGAATTTTTGAAATCCGACTTCAGATTCGTTATAAACGACTCGATAAATATCAACGCCATACAAATAGAAAATTGAAAAAAATGAAGATACACAGATTATTAATATTTGTGGGGAAAAAATTATTGCGCCAACATTTTTGAGCCGCCATCTTTAAATTTTGAAAAGTACGTTTCGCCATTTTCAAGCTCAGATATTGCGGACGCGATATTTTCAGGTGAACAGTGACCAAATTTTATTTTATTCAAATAAAAACAGAAAGAAATTAAATACGTTTTTGCCCCTGTTGTCGTCGGAAAATACAAACAAATAAGGCGGTAGCGCACTGGACTACGTATAGTCGTGAGTTCAATCCCCGTCCGGTGTACATATACAACTATTCGATTTCGTTTACAAGCAGTAGGTAGCTATTAATAAGATGAGCCACGTTGGTTGTTTACGTTTCGAAAATTTTGGTCTGGCGGAAATTGACTCATGCCCGCTGCTGTATTTTAATGTACATTTCGGCAGTTTCCTACATTCTTCACAAATGCGAGGTATGGCGCCATCCTGGAAGACAACTTGTAGCTCTCTAAGATGGGTGCCCGCAAAAATTACCGATGAAAAAATGACTGCGAAAAAATAACAGAATGGAGAAGTGATTACATACCGGCAGGCCCGAAGAAGTAGGACTGAATGGGTTGGGTTAGGTTAGTAAAACGGGAAGTGGGGAGGGAAGGAGAGTATTTGTACGTAAATATTTGTGAATTGGTATTTTTTTTGTCATGTACTTAAAATTTATTCCTAAAATACCTATACCATCTTATTTCACGCATTTAATGAAAAGGTGCCAATGTACGGTATCACCCCTAGAGTTGGGATACTATACCGGACAGCGTATGTGTAATCTAAATTTAGAAATCTTATAACATTAAATTTGTCGAATCTCATGGTTTTCCTCTTTTTCGGTTTTACCGACGTCTACAATAGAGCTGCAGAGAAAAATAAATCAAAATACAAGGGGATTAATAAGGGTGGAGTAGTCCCTCAGGTACACATTCTACGAATCGAATTTCAGGCACACGACTGACCGGATATAGAATAAGCTAGTTAAATTTGTTCCTCGGTCATTTTTTCCGTAAATCATATTTTCTGGAATTCGTCTCAGATATCTCGTGATGCCAAATAAATCCATGTAAAAGGGTGACTCCGCCCATACAAATGAAGAATAGTTCTGGGAATTTTCATCAGTTTAAAATGTGAAATATGAAATAATTATTACCAGTTTTTTTGAAATACAAAGAATAGTACATTTTGTTACTCTTTTTAAACTTTAACAGAAATTCAAATATAAACTAGTGTTGGCGTGGTGCCTCGCTCGCTTCTATCGCTCAGAAACTTCGACCCAGTGGAGAGTCGGCTATGCATTAATACTCGTTCGTTTACCAACAGTTTTCGGTTTTATTACATATTTAAGTCTTTAAGTTTTATTACATTTAAGTGACTTCGATAGATATGATGTAACAATATTGAATTTAGATGCATAAAAATTGAAACTAAGCATTTTGAAAACTTCGTCCCCGAAGACAGGGCAGCCGAAGTATTAATAAATGATACTTGTAAAACACTTCACGAACTTTTATTATAACATACTATTCATATTACATGTTTACAATGTTTGGACATTTACACTGGTAGTGCACATGGGTTACTTCTCCGCTCCAGGACACTAATCAGCTGTCAATCTTAGAATGTAGTGAACCACAAAATTGTCTTGATGATTTTGACCATTTACTCGTTGTCCTCGATAATAAAATTTTAAAAAAAATTCAATCAGTAGAGAAAATGTTATTTTAGTCATAGTAGGCGTAAAGACGTACTTTACTATTTTAGATTATTTTTTACAAAGTTTTTTACGATTTATAATGTAGTGAGAACAGTGAAATAAATAATAATACTTTAAGATAGCACTTGATTATATTTAAATTGGTGGTAACGATCTTGTAACTTTTGTATTCGAACAATAAGTGATCAGGCGCAGAAGCGTGCTATTGTATGGAAGCATTATATAGGGACTTTCTAGATTTTAAGCGTTGACAACTTCGTAATACAAAATATATATAATACTAGGCTTAACCTCGATAGTTGAATACATTACAGTCTTCCCTATCTAAATAAATCGTACACTAAATTGTAATCCTTATCCATTAACGATATGACTTATTCGTCATTAAGGTTTTATCGAAACCTATAATACAATACTGGTTTTAACCTTATAATAAGCAATGGTTTAACCATGAATAATAAAGTATTTACCACTTCCATGACGTCCTATCCTAAGTATCATAACACTTATAAATTTAATTTAATTACAGGTTTGATCAGTCTTTTTGGACGATTATTAATATTTAGTTTTTCATCAGGAATAACTGTTTTTTTTCTGTTACAGCATAAAGTCTTATTACTAATTTCGCAATTACCATCAACATTTTTTCTTACAGATTCGCTTTCTTCGTTTGTCTCATTTGCTTCTGCATTTACACTTGTCGCATTTTTGCTTTCGTCAATTGAATCGCATATCCTATCTACTACATCCCCGTTGACAGATTGAGTCGTCGGCAATGGATTCATGATGTTACTACCCGATTCCTCAATATTTTCATTAGGCTTATCGATAGTTTGTTCAATGAACTTTCCAGTTTTTAACAATTGGTCGGTATGCCTTTTCCAACTCAAATTACTGTCAATAGGTTTGCATAAATAGTTTCTTTCACCTAATACATTAGTTATTATTGCTTTTTTCCATACAGGTTTTAACGGATCTTTATAATCTTGTGCGTAAGTTACTTCGCCTGGTTTAAAATTAATATCCCGATTACCATGGAAGTACTTAACTTGTCTTTCATGCATTTTACTAGATTCGTCTAGATGTAAAAAATCTAATCTAGTTTTTACACTTCGTCCTAACATTAACGAAGATGGTGTTTTACCAGTTGTGGAATGTGGACAATTTCTATATGATAAAAGATATCGATTTATAATGGTTGTAAGTTTATCATCAGAATTTTTGTTAAATTTAAATAATGCTCTCTTCATACCCTTCTTAATAGAACCTACTGCGTTTTCAGCAAATCCATTACTTGCAGGATGATAAGGAGCAGATGTTCGGTGAATAATACCATTTTTCTTACAAAAATGCTTAAATTCTTCTGATATAAACTGACGGCCATTGTCTGAAAATATCATACGCGGAATTCCAAATCTAGCAAAACATTCTCTTAGTTTATCAATAGTGTGCGTTGCATCCATTCTATTCATTTCGAATACTTCAGGCCATTTAGAATAGGCATCGTTTATTAATAAATAAGTATGACCAAAAATTGGTCCAAAATAGTCTATATGTATTCGTTCATATGGATATTCAGCTTCGCTAAACTTAATTAATTTTGACTTTTCGGGTCGATTCGATACAGATTTACACGCATCACAATTTCTTACACATTCTTCAATGTCCTTATCTAAATTAGGCCACCAGCAATATCTTCGAGCCAATGATTTCATTCTAGACATGCCGATGTGAGTGTTATGCAACTCGTTTAAAATAATTGTTTGCAACTTTTTCGGTACCACGACTCGATAACCCCACATTACGATATCATTTTCCACATGAAGTTCATTCGCTCTTATAAAAAATGATTTTAAATTCGAATTAACTGTTGTTGGCCATTTAGATTTTAAATACAAATAAACTTTACTCAAATCGACATCTCGACTAGTTTCTTTTCTAATTTGATTAGCTGATATCGGAATACGTTCTTCCACGATAAAGTGAAAGTAGTCTGATATAATTTCATTCTTATTATTCGTAGTACACAACGGAAACCTTGACAAACCATCGGCTCCACCATTTAAATTACCTTTAATATGTTTAAATGTATATGTGAAACCGCTTAAAAATAGTGCCCAACGCTGCAATCTTCCCGCAGCCATTTGGGGGATTCCTTTATTTTCGCCAAAAAGGGCTAATAATGGTTTGTGATCCGAACACAAAATAAATTTGTTTCCCATTAAATACTGGTAAAATTTATTAACAGCCCAGTATATTGCCAAAGCTTCTTTGTGTATAACTGAATAATTTTTTTCCGCATCTTTTAAAACTCTAGAAGCGAATGAAATTGGTTTTTCACTACCATCAGGGAAAATGTGTAGCAAAACTGCGCCTAGTCCTATTTCTGATGCATCGCAAGTCAATTTAAGTGTTATTTTCTGATCATAATGTACTAAACATCTTTCCGATAAAATTTCGCTTTTAATTTTCTTAAATGCATTTTCGCATTCGCTTGTCCATTTAAATTGTTTACTTTTAAGAATTTTATATAATGGTGAAAGTGTGTATGACATGTCTGGTATAATTTTAGCGTAATAGTTTATCATACCGAGAAAAATTTGAACTTCATGAACACTTGATGGTGCCGGAACTTGTGACATTGCTTTAATTTTTTCAGGATCTTTCCTTATACCGTTTTTATCGATTATATGTCCTAGATATTTAACTTCCGACTGAAAAAATGTACACTTTTTTAAATTTAATTTAAATCCTGCCTCCCTCAAGCGTTTAAAAACTTCAAGTAAATTAGAAATGTGCTTTTCACGGTTTTGACCAGTAACTACGATGTCATCCAAAAAGTTTACAACACCTTCTGCACCTTGTAACACTTTTTCCATTATTTTCTGAAAAATGGCACAAGCAGGCTTGATTCCAAAAGGTAAACGATTTACTAAATATATTCCACGATGGGTGCTCCATGCTAATAACTTTTTCGACGTTTCTGATAATTCAAGTTGGTTGTATGCAGCCGTTAGGTCTAACTTAGTAAACTTTTCACCCGAATTTAATGCTGAAAATAATTCTTCTATTCTAGGATATGGGTGATTTACATTTTTTACATAACGATTAATAGAAACCTTATAGTCTGCACATACCCGGATTGAACCATCAGTCTTTAATATTGGAACAATTGGAGTTCCCCATTCGTTATTTTTACACAATGTAATCATTCCGAGCTTTTCCATTTCATCAAATTTATCGTCCACTTTTTTCTTTAATGCTAAAGGAACGATTCTTGGTTTAATAAATATCGGAGTTAAAGTCTCTTTTTCTAATGTAATATGAATTTTTTCAAATTTGTAACAACCCAACGTTTCGTCAAATAAATCAGAAAATTGTTCGAGTAATTGTTGAATTCTATTGTCCGATTTAACAAAATTTGTAGACGCAATGTAAAATCCTAATAGTTTCATTAAATCGCGTCCCATTAAAGGTCTGCAACCTTTCTCAACCACAATAAAAATAGCTTCAATTTTAAATTCTTTATAACGAACATTAACTAAAATTTCACCAATCGGAGCTAACAAGTTACCGTCATATGTTCGCAATCGTATCATCGTTGGATTTAATTTAATATGAGAAAAATATTTAAAATAATCATGTTTAGAAATTACAGATCGTCCTGCTCCACTATCTATTTCAACTAATAAACTTGTATTTTCAATTAATAATTTAACACGTTCAGCTTTAATTGTATCATCTTTAACACATTTAAGTGAAAACATATCACAAACTTCGTTATCAGCATCAACATTCGTATTTCCTTCGTCAATTAAATAATAATTTCTACTTGTGTTATTTTTGCATACCTTTGATATATGACCTATCCTATTACAAACTTTACATTTGTACGACTTATATTTACACCGCGAAAAATTGTGCTGAGTTCCACCACAAAAGTTACAAGTTGGTCCAGGAGTTGAATTCTTACGTTGTGAAGAAAATTGCTTCTCTTGAAAAATATTATTTCTTGATCGTTCTTGAAATGTGTTGCTCCTTGAATTCTCTTGACTCTTTTTTTTGTAATTGCATTTGTTCGTCGATTTAATTCTGTTTAAATCAATTGGACTTGTATAAGATTGTGCCAAAGTTGCTTCCTTATTTCTTGCTACCTCCAAAATGTTGTTCAACGTAGTTGTAGCATCTAGTTCACAAACTTTATCCAAAATAGGTCCAGATCTGAGTCCCGTAACGAATTTGTCTTTTATTTTGTCGTCGAGTAAAATGCCAAAATTACAATGTGTAGCTTTGTTTTTTATTCTAGCAAACCAATCATTAATTGTTTCGAAATCCTTTTGATTCAGACGATAAAATTCAATTCTTTCTTTGTAAATAGAAACACGAGGTGCAAATTGCTTTTTCAAAATTTCGCAAAGTTCGGTAAAAGTTTTAGTAGCGGGTAAACTCGGATCACATAAATCCTTTAAAATTTTATAGACGTCTTGGCCCACTAAAGTAATCAAAACGGCAACTTTCCGATTTTCAGACACGTTATTTGCAACAAAATATTGATTTAATCGTTCTTCATAAATATTCCAGTCATCGCCCATGCGAAATTCGGATAATGAACCAATAGTTGAAAAAAAACTTACATTTGGTATTTGTTGCTGTTGTTGTTTATCTGTTTGAACTTGCAAGGTCGTTGCGGACCGATCCAATTCAAATTGAGCACGTTGATTTTCAAATTGCTGTTGATTATTCGAAAGTTCTTGTTGCTGGTTACGTAATAACATTTTCGAATTATGCAAATCATTTTGCATAGCTAATAATTCCTTCTTTTTGGTTTCAAGATCAGCATACCTCGTTTCTAATATCTTTTGCTGCTCGATTCAAAACTGCTCTCTTTCAGCTGAGGTCGTTTGCTTTTGATCTTTCGACATTTATATTGCACAAAATCACTTCTTTTTTGTTTAATCCTCGTCGCCAATATAATGTAGTGAGAACAGTGAAATAAATAATAATACTTTAAGATAGCACTTGATTATATTTAAATTGGTGGTAACGATCTTGTAACTTTTGTATTCGAACAATAAGTGATCAGGCGCAGAAGCGTGCTATTGTATGGAAGCATTATATAGGGACTTTCTAGATTTTAAGCGTTGACAACTTCGTAATACAAAATATATATAATACTAGGCTTAACCTCGATAGTTGAATACATTACACGATTCTTTTAAACACCGGGTATACGGATTGACTCCAAAATGTTATAAGTTAGGTCTCGCCAAGCTCAAAAAGAGATTAGACTTGTGAATTCGTTGAACGATTCACGAAATAAATACGTACAAGATCACGGATTAAAAATGTTTTATTTCTTTTGTTAATTGTTTAGGGTCTGAAACATCGACATTTTATGAAAAACTATAGTATCATTTTTTTTTGTCGAAGTGACTAAATTTACTTTTAAGTAAATTTGTACTTCATAAATCGATGTTGCAATCCTTTTCAAAAAAGGAACACGGAAAGTTTGCTTCTTCTGGTAATATTTTTCACAGCCTGTGTGTACACTGTAAAATAAGAATGGCAACATTGGATATACTTGAACAGTTGATGAGGTCAACAAAAAAAAAACTAGAATTTATAGTGAAGTCATAATCACCGGAAAATCAAGTTATTATTACTCTTTTTCGCAGTATGTCACCACAGATTATAACAATACATTATTACATTTTCACATTTCATTATTACTGGCGACCCAATATATGAAAGTTATATGAAAGTGCTTGTCACCGATTACAGTAGACCCCATCCTAAGTTATACGCTCGGTTCTTTGAAGATGGCGGAAGTTTATCGAAAGTTATAGCCCCTCACTATCCCCTCTACCGTAACTTTGTTTATATCCGTGCAATGGGTGCTTCTGTGATGAGTGTCGCATAGCGTGTGGGGCTCAGCGAGACAATGTGGTGGGAGAAGGAGAGGAAGAGGCTGGTACAACTTTGGAGAAGACAAATGTATTGGAGAAGGCAAATCCGCGGAACTTCTAACCCCCATGTCACTCAATTTTTGACATTATATTTGATATAACATGATTGTTTTAGAACGCACATAAATAAATAAAATTGCAATCTCTTCATTATTAAGTCTTTTTTAAGTCCACTATAACAAATATTTGATTTATAGCACGGCGCCATTAATAAATACACAAATGTACGTATTTTTGGTGTTTTTAAACACTTACACTTGTGCATTTATTAATTGCGCCGTTACGTAAATAAAATATTTATTTTAGATTGCAACTTTACTAATTTATGTGCATTCTAGAATACAGTGGCCCTCCCCTTATTTTAACTTTTCGAGTCAAGGAAAATGGCGGCTTCTTTCCTTATTTAACCGCTTTCCCTCATTCTCACCACTGGCAGTATGAGAATAAAAACAGAGAGAGAATATATAGTGGCGTCTTTCTTCACCTGTATGCGCAAGCGCAAACTAGCAATCCGCACTCTTTTGAATACTTTCAAATGGCGAATGGTGGGGAAACTCACGAGGGGAAGAAGTTAACATAAGGGACGAAAGAAAGTTAAAATAAAGGATGCAGTTAAAATAATAGGAGTTAAAATACAGGGAGGGCCACTGTAGTCATGTTAGAACCACTATATGTATATATGTCACTGTATGTCATGTTGTCCACGCTATCATGTTCTATATGAGTAATTCTACGGAACTTTTGACTTTTATAATACACGACGATATATCGTGAATGCCAACGAATATCAAACTACAAAAGCAAAATCCTTTTTGTATAATATATTACAAAGCTGGTCCTTGTGTGTTTTGTAAGATTATTAAGCACTGTATAGAAGAAAAACGAGCTTAAAGTAGGATTTTTACCGAATTTTAAAACGTACAATCCAAAATTTTTATTTTGATATTGCTATAAAAAAAAAACAACTTTGGTCCAATCGCATTAAAAATGTCAGAGAAACTCTGTATCAATATACTGTTTCAAAGAAAAATCGTGGCAAGAATGTGCCAACCTTTGAAAACATTGTATAACTTAAAATGTGAGCGTACACCGATTATTAGAAATTCGAAAATTTATTACTTTTTTCAATATAAAAAAAAATAACTTTATATTTATTCAATTTATAATTTGATATATTCATTCTACATTAAAAGCCCTAAAAATGAGACGTGTGGCATACGTGTGCCTCAAACACTTACTTCGTAGGAAGACTTTCAAAATGGTATAATCAGTGCGTAACTAGTTCGAAAAGACGACATTTTCGAGTGGCAGACTTAAAGGACATTGAGAAGCGTTAACAACAACGTTGTAATTTCTTCCTTATAGTATTTCTAAAGCCCCTATCACGTGTTTAAGTTACCGTTGGGTACTTTAATACTTGAAATCGACGTTTCAGCAACAAAAAATATCTACGAAATTATTGAAAAATTTTTTACATTTTCCGTATTTTGTGCAATATAGAAAATAACTCTGTCAAAAAATGAGTTACAAGAACTGTTTTTCACTCATTTAGTGCTTTAAAAAAAAGAGAAAAATGTCCCACCAGTGTGCCACGAAAATAATTTTTTACGCTTTTTAAGTGAAAAGTTAAAAGTTCTGTAGAATTACTCATATACTAACATGACTATTTTAGAAAGCACGTGGGTGAGTAAAGTTGTAATCTCTTTATTATTTAGTCCTTTTTAAGTCTACATTAATAAATATTTGATTTATGTAACGGCGCAATTAATAAATGCACAAGTGTAAGTGTTTAAAAACACCAAAAATACGTACATTTGTGTATTTATTAATGGCGCCGTGCTATAAATGAAATATTTGTTATAGTAGACTTAAAAAAGACTTAATAATGAAGAGATTACAATTTTATTTATTTATGTGCGTTATAAAATAGTCATGTTATATCAAATATGTCAGAAATTGAGTGACATGGGGGTTAAAAGTTCCGCGGATTTGCCCATAACTTAGAATAGACATTTAACTTTGGACGGTATAACTTAGGGCGGGGATCACTGTACCTAAAATTACTTCGCTTGTATTCGTGTGTTTAAATGCAAGATAAAAGGTTTGGTTATCACAAACTAACTAAGCTTGCTACCCTTATCAGAAGGATTTTGACGTCATGTTAAAAAATCAATAAATCTTTCTTTCTTTTCTGACTCTTTCGTAAGTGAAATGTTCTTTGGTTTCTTTATGTTTATTAATTTGTATGGGTGAATGAAAACCGGTATTATGGGAAAATTTATTAAAAAGGATGTGTCTAGGAAGGAAGTTATTTGATTTACATCTGAGTAAGAATATTCTTCTCGTTTGTTGCAAAACCAAAGAACATTTCACTTACGAAAGAGTCAGAAAAGAAAGAAAGATTTATTTATTTTTATATTAATACACAAGCTTGGAGATATGACATTCTACAGTTGGATTCGATCTAATTATGGAAAAGAAACTTCAAAGCTACTTAAGGAATGGAAAAGCATTAACAACAAATTAGAGGCATCAATTACGAGAAGAATATTCTTACTCAGATGTAAATCAAATAACTTCCTTCCTAAACACATCCTTTTTAATAAATTTTCCCATAATACCGGTTTTCATTCACCCGTACAAATTAATAAACATAAAGACCTAATTACAGACTACAAATTCAAACTTTTAAAACTAGAGATACAAGATATTATAGAAGAAATTACGATTCTAAAAGCTCAAAAATTACATATATGGAGAACAATAATCCAAAAATTGCCATTCTCTATTTACGAAAAATACTTTTTTAATGAAGATACCCAGTTCAATCTCAAATTAAGTTACCACAAATCAAAATTAACAAATAAATTCTACAATCTACAAAAATATTACAACAACAGAAATACAAACAACAAAATCAAAATTCAAAACAAATGGTTTGTAAATCTCACCGATATAGAAATTCCAAAAGAAATTGTCAACATAATCGGACTAGGTCAAAAACAGCCCAATACCAGAATTCATCGCTTCTATAGAAGAAGGAATCTACAACATAAAAGATGAAACGGACAACGAAGGAAACATTGTTACCGACAACAAAAATCTTACGCGAAACAAAAAGATGTTAAAAAATCCAGTTAAAATTATTACTAGGTCAAAATGTCCCTAGTTCTAGTAATTTTATATAAGGACGTATGTAATTTCATTGGTGAACGTGTTCCTGCATTCGTCAGTGTAATTCGTACGTTCGATTGAGGTTTCGGAACACGGATCGACTTAAAAAATTGGCGGGAGTTTCGAATCGGGAGCGCAGGCGTTGGCCAGGTCGAACGGCCATTGGTCGCGGAGGTCTTGGATCGCCGGCGTCAGAGAGGGAAAACGGGGGATCATAGGAGAGAGAGCGCGAGAAAGCGCGAGTGAGCGAGAGCGAGGAGAGCAAAGGTGAGGGCGCGTTTCACGTTTGTTTCAATGGTGGGGTTGCAGTCGGTTCAGTCGTCAGTAAAACCGAATCCGGCGTGGAGGTTGTGTCGCCGTATCTCGTCCCGTGTAAAATCCATTGGAACTTTTGAAGATATATTAAATCATCGGTGTTTCCGAACAGTTTGTGATCCAAGGATCCTCGTGTGTTTCGTCGTCGCCGTGTGATGGCGTCGCCAAATAAAGACGACAACGCGGAAAGCGTTCAGTTCTTCGAGGGCGTCGAGAAGCTTGTCGAAATCTGGTTTACGAGCAGTGACGGCAAGGACAGGCAGCGCGATCTTCGTCAAATTCCCCGGTAAGAATCACCCGCGTAATTTTTATTTTCATTTATTTTCGCTCCGAAACGTCTCGTTGGTTTTTCGCGGATTTTTCCGAGAACTCTTATCGGCGGGAATTTTCTTCGTCGATCGTTCCTCGCGTGACAGTTTCGCCCTTTTCGGGGAGGACTTGGGCAGCACGTGAGTCGCCGCGGGGTAGTCACCTGATTATCCGATTTTCCGGATACCCCCCGCGATGACACGCGCGACATGGGAAAATCCACTGACATTTCACTATTTTTTTCCTATCGATTTTCCGCGGTGGTGAACGACGTCGGATTTTACTCCCTCGTCGGGCATTTCTTCCAAGAGGAGGCACCGGGTTTCGTTACATAATTCATCCGCTTTTCCAAAAGGGAAAATACAAAGGCGTTTTCCCCGACTATTTTTGGAATACTCGCGGATGTTGTTTTCCTCGAAGGGGATGGAGGGTGGCTTGGAAAAACTCATTTCCTCGTCGAACAACACGAAATCGATCGCCGAGCGTCTTAGTTGGTCGATTTCAAGGTTGGAATTTCATCCAGACATCGTCGTTGACACGACACCCTCGTGAAAACTGTTTTGGGGTGTGCTTCAACTAACTTCTGGAAAATGTTAAAGGTGTTTTTCCGATCATTACTTAAGTGACGTGGATTTCCAGAAAAGATACTTCGTTTGGCGTCGTGTTTTATTGTGTTCATTACGGAATTCACTTTTATGAGTTATTTTTCTAACAAAGGTGATAATGGGCGACTGTTTCACTGAATTTTTAATTTCTTATCACGATTTAAAGCGTAACGATTATCACATTCCTTGGGGCAACGTATTTTGGGATATAAAACATTAAACAAGTACTTGAAGAACTTATAATATGTGGGTAAATCCATAGAACTTTTATACTATCATTTTATTTACTGCAGATGTCGTTTTATTGTTGTCAACTTCAATTTTGATAACAATGGCATTCGGTGAATGAAATGTAACATTTGTACACAAGATGCCAGAAGAAAACCAGATGAAGAGGAAAAGAAAACAAAACAGATATTAAGTTAATACTCCGAGTGAAAAAACCGAAAAATCGATCAAACTTTTGTCAAGACATTTTTTGATCGCCATTTTGGGCCCTAAATCGCGGCCTAAGGTTTATAATGAGATACTTTAAATGTTTCGATGACAATTTATGAACTTTAGTCATTAATTGAATTCTATCGAAATCATTTAAGGTTCCTGGAATGAAATAATGAATTCAAGCGATAATACACGATTTTCCTAAATTATTTTTCTATGTTGATTTGTCGATGTTGCGCAAGCTTAAAGTGCCTAGTTGGTGTGTCTCCGCATCGTAAATACGTCGATATCAGAATAGAGATATTTGGAGGGTTATAATCAAAAGCTTATAGAAGATTCTTGGAATATGCCCTAGTCTAAAATAATCTTAGAATCAATGCTTTGAAACAACTACTAGGAAACGTATTTCATTGGAACGTGACGATTTACACAATAATTTATTTACAGAAATAAGCTCACAAGAAAATTTACAACATTTTATGGGAGTACCGCGTGAAATTTAGTTTTGTATAAAAACTACAATTTGGACCATTGTGGTTCGCCAATAAACAAGACTACGTGTTGGAACTTCTATAACTACTCAACAGATGGGCTACAGTCGCATATTTTTGCTCGATTAGTATATAAAAACATTCTATATTACACGTACGGTTTCCTATATCATGCACGAGTGGAAGAGAGACGGATGCAACAAAGGTTTATATTTGTGGTTAGGTTAGGATAGCTCTATCAGGGGGCCTGGGGGTCGGCCGACCCTCAGAAGGCACCTCCAATTTGGGAAAAAGCATTTTCTCGATTTGACTGCAAAATCCAAGCTTATACGAAATTAATTTATACGTCGATTTAGACACAGCCATATAAAAAAGCTGATCGAAAAAGATACGAATGTGTTACGTTATGCACAATTCGTATACTCGGTTAGTGATAAATGTCAATGTATAATCCATCGGATTTAGGAATATGTACATTATCGAACGCGCGCAGAGACGTTTGTAACTACCTAGAGAAGAATTCAAAATTGATTACGAGTTTGGCAACTCTACTACTATTAAAGGTCAACATTTTTCAAAATCGGCTGAGAATTAAATTAAAATTATTTTCAAGTTTACGATAGGAGTACTTAGATTTCAATTAGAGGTTCTTTGTCTTAAATTGGTCTGTCAGCTGTAATTAAATAACACGACACCGAAGTATTGTATTTTACACGGAGAGAAATTAAAAGTACCTATGACGCCAAAATTCGGCAGCTCCAGAAACTACCATTCGGTAGTAAGCTCCAGAAACTCGGGAGCCAAGCAGCTGTTGCTTGGCAATGGTAAACCAAATGGACAACCAAAGCTATCTACACCGAACAGCCCCGTATACCCTTCTTTATCGACAAGCCGTGATTCTCTAAAAGGGCCCAAGCAGTGATAACTTGGCAATGTAAAGAAACCGTGGCTTTTAATAGTAAAATTGAAAGCGTTACTTAAGAGTGACTGTAAGAGTTCCAAAGGGGTTTTAAAAGCGTTAAATCCGCTTCAAAAAGAGTGTCAAAAGAATTAACAAATAGGGAAATTGCACAAAAAATGCTTAACATATTTTTAGTCTTTACAAGGGAGCATAAAAAGGCAAAAACCTTTCACTTAAAAAATTCCGGAAAAGAAGAATTTTAACTTTTAGGAACATAAAGAGTTTTTTTAAGCGTACCATAAGCGTGAATTTAGACATTTTGTACATTTTTTTTCTCACGATACGAGTGCAATTATAAGCGCTAGAGGAATGATTTTTAATATTAAATTCAATAGTAGGTGATTCAAATTTGTTACGTATAAGTACCGAATGATTTATTGCGCTAGACGTGAACTGATATCCCAGTTACGTCATATTTTCTTTGTTTACTTTTTTCATAATTATTAAGAGGACCGTATTACCGAGAAAAGCTTAATTGTTTATTTAATTTTATTAAAGCGGTTAAGAAATATACCTGTATTTATTTATTTACTATTATTTTGTACTTTATAATTCATTTTAAGGAGCTTGGTATGATTAAGAATTAACAAACAGATTGACTCTAAATTAATGTGATATATTTATATGTAATAAATATTCGAGAGAAGAAATTATATCGATTGGATTCGCTAAGCAAGATAAATAATTGAAATCGTTGTCGAAAGTATATTTTCGTAAAGGTTAATAGCATTTGACTTCTGAACGGTATTATACTAGTCAAAATCGGGTTAAAAAAGCACACGACTCCCTACGTAACATACCAACCTCCTTAAAATTAAAAAAAATGGGAAAACAAAGAGAAAAACGCTGTTAAATTAAATAATTAAAATGTTTTATCCTTGTGATAAACGATTCACAGGGCAAGTACAGAAAATGACAAATATTTAGTCACTGCAATGAAATGAATCACTTCTAATGATAAAAATCATTTCCTCGTCCACTTACATCGAAAAACGATGAATTTCCGGTTGCGCTTGGCACGAGACAAATATTCTCTTACATTTGCTATGCAGTTTATTTTACAAGATTTAGTTTATTTATTCTAATTATAACTTCTGCATAATAAAATTCTTTCACATATTAGCTGATTGCTAAAAAAGTGGTAAGATTTCTATATAAAAATGAATGATAAAATGTTACCATGCTTCTTTTCTAAAGAGATTAATTAAAATTCTATTATTCAACCTACCGTTACACTAACGACCAAATTTTGTTGTCATATTCGTAATCAGTAAAAATACTTAAAAATAACACAGTATAGTTTATTTGAGGTGCCGTAGTTACGCAGTTTTACCTTAAATTCGACTAATACCCTCGTTGCGTTCAAGGCGACTAGATGGCGCTTATGAAGGGAGTAACCTCTAAAAGGAGTGGTGCCGTAATGTATAATAAATTAGGGTGGAAATTCTTTTTTAATATCTACTAAGGATATCGAGATGTTGTTATGTCAGCTGTTGGCACGAGACCAATACCCTTATGACGTTTTATTACAAAAAAGTAATCGATTCTTGCAAAATAAGAATTACTAAGATGATAAACAGAAAATATTGTTGTTAAAAATATGCGTAATATTTGTATACTTTGAATCTAGGTTATGAATTTGTTCCAATATCTCAGAATGTTGGCCTCGACGATTTTTCATTTAACATTAAAAATTTGTGATATTAAATACTATAACGAAGTATTGGTACATTTCTCTTTTTGCGTGTAGCGACGTGTCAAAGATTGAATTAATTGATTTCAAAACTTCGCCTTTGTGGAACGAAGCTTGCATATTACTGCTGTGACTTAATTCCCAGTTAAGTCGTACTCGTAAACTTGAAGTAATTTAAGGCCTACGTTTTGTTACGTTCTCGTTATTCTTGAACTGAAAATCTCATTTAAAATGTGTTTATTTTTACTTTGTTTAATTGAACTTGATCTCAATAAAATAAATAAAAACATAAGCAAAGGCATTTTTACGTGATGTGATATCTATATACGTGTCTGTCACTTACAAACAATATTTGTAATAACTGATAACGTAATATAATATGCTTTCTTGAGCTCTAAATCCTCTAAACCTTTGTAACTGTCGAGAAACGCGAGGCTGCGATAATCACAACAGCGTCTAGCGGTAGAAGTAAAAACTACAGTAGATCTCCCTTTATTTTAAGGAACGAGTGAGGGGAAAACATGGAAATAGAGGAAGACAAAAACATAAAATAAGGGGAGTTAAAATAAGGGCAGATCTATTCAGCATTTATTTAAATCCTTACTATAATAACTTAAAATCAACATATTTATTAATATTATTTGTGTTGTTGCAGCGAGACTAATAAAAGTTTGTTGTGTTTCAGGCAAAAATGGGAGTCTTTGCTAAAGATCGTACGCTGCGAAATAATCAGCTTTTGTCGGAACGATATGGTCGACGCATACGTTTTAAGGTAACTTGAATTTTTATTGTTATTTTAGTGAAAAATTTGTTGTATGATTTCAAAATATATTGTTTAAAATTTTTGATAAAATTTATATAAAACTATACATTCTCATAAGAATGCGACTCATCTTAACTTTCCGAAATTTGAATTTCTTGAAATCATAATTGTCGTAACAATTCTGTGCCGTCTGACATGTTTACAGTAACAATAAAACGACCATGTTTAATCGAACACTTAATCACATAGGAATTTTATAAAACAGTTGATTGGTTCGAAGAATTCCTCTAACTTAATGTGAGATCTTAGAATTTGATATTTTGCTTATCGCGCATAAACTTGAAATATTTGGAAATGTGTTTAAATCCGATGGATCAGCTTTTTTTAAATTCTAAAATCACATACGGAGGGAAATAAATTCCTTCGTAGTTTGGATAAGGTTTCTCGTACGTGGACAAAAAATGTTCAGGGCCGTCTTAAAAGCTACGAATTAAGCAGTTTCAGAACTTGGATCGCGATTAAATATGCACTTCAATGACTTTCCCACGTTTTTATAAAGTCTGACCATTTTTTAGTATTAATATCAAGCATAATATAATTTATTCTAATTTGGATTATTTCGATTTAAACAGGGTCTAAATCGGAAGAAAAACGCGTTTCCAATAAAATTAATAAATAATTTTAAAAAATCCGGACTCGAAAATAGCCCATATATTGAATATGAAAATAAATAAGAGTAACAGATATTCTTTCTCTGTAAAATTATATAATAAATTTATTTTTTAAAATCTTAATTTTTTCGGAATCACTTTGTGATTTCGATCCTAATGTCAATACTTGTTTAATAATTGCTGTCAAAAAATATAAAGCTACAGGGATGGTTTAAATAACATTCAGAATTTTAACGAATTTTCATGCTTAACTGTTATAGTTAGTATTTTTACAGGGAATGTTTCTACTACAATCAAAGTTGACGCTCAAACATGAACATTAAAAAGTATCTATGATATCACAAGATAGTGGTTGAAATCGACAATCCATTTATTTAATGTTATTGTTTGTTTATTTATGTAATAGGACCGTACTTGCCAAGAAATGAAATCTTATACTTATTATTTATTAATAAGCGGTCAAGAAAAACATTATATGTTGCTTTTGCAACGATTACTGTATTTAGATATCACAAGAGGTCGAAAAGTTGCGAATTAAACGATATTTAATAAAAATCGGATTTTATTTCATCACTCCTCAATAAATGATCGACAAAACGAAGAGATTTGTTTCATCAAATGCAGCAAAAACACTCATTATTTCATTGTAAGTATCGTTCATTGACATAAAAAGCAAATGTCTCGGGACGTCACTAGAAGAAACTCACATGTCGAAACTATTAGTCGTTTTGTCACGAAAAAGATAATAAAAAATGAGACGAACTTAAAACCTCAAGCATACGACTTCTTTAAGGCTATCTTATATCACAACCAACACTTCTTTAGGGGTCTTTTTCATGATATCTTTGGAAACGGCTCCTTAAAAATTGCCGTAACAAATATTTTGCTAACATTCTCATAGTTTTTGAGTAATGTTAAAAGTGTGAGATCACTTTGTTGTAAAAAGAAATTTCAATTACGTTACATGACTTTGAACCATTATCGTTCATTCTGTGTGATAATTACGGGACAATGAAACTTATCAATTCCCAATCATTTTTGATATCAGAAGTAACCGTGAAATTATAAATAGATAGAGATGATAATCGACGTTACTAACCCGTTATTTATTTTCTCAAGTTGGATGACTGCTATTTCATAACTTACACACGTTTACCTAAGAAAAGAATTAAAAAGTATTTGTCGTAGGTGAAAACGATAATAGAAGATAAAATAGTTTCGGATTCGGAATACATTTAATCTGTATGATTCATCATTGAAACAAAAGAAATGTATAACAGATTACGTTACTTGTGCGAAAGGGTTTTACGACATGGCGCAATGGTTCTCAAATTCCTTAAAAAGTATAACTCTGAGAGAATCCTAAACTTTATTACTTCCGATAAAATAATCACTTCTATCTAAGAAATTATACAACGAAAATGACTAACGGTATTGTTACAAGTAGGAGTACATTGATACAGGTACTTTTGGAAACCAAAATTGAAAATGGAAAAATATGAAAAAAAGTTCAGATGAATAGTAAAATAAGAAATAAAAATGTAAACCGGAAGTTCGTCAAGGTTATTTTAAGATACATGAATGTGTTAATATTGGCAGAAGTGCAAATCACTGACGATGTTTATATAGAAAGAATATGAAGCTTTCGAGGGATGGACGTAGTAGGATACGCACGTCACGCAATGACCAGTTGGATTTCTCTCGTAATAAAATTATTGGCAAAAATTACATGGCAGGTCGAATACCCTAGTATACATAGAGCCAAGGTTTCGAGCTTGAACTTGGACTTAAAGTCCGGCTTAAGTTGTGCATCTCCAAAGGCGCTTACGTCCATATAAGTCGATAAGTCGGTCTTTACACCATTGGGGCTTGAGACTATCGATTTGTATGTACAACTTCCTCTCGAAATCTGAATCAATAAAAAACGACTTGTTGAAAAGTGCGTTACTATCAATTAGTCCTCTCTAAATTTCTTGGAGTATAAATTGAGCCATTGTAGTGAATGAACGAATTTTTCACTCTTTAAGAGTAATTTTCACTTCATAAAGAAGGAAATTTCACTGTTTAAGAGCGAGAATTCGTTATTACGCTACAGTGGTTCCACGACGAGTGAATTTGAATTATACGAAATTTAGAGTAATCTTCAAATATAAATTTATTAGTGAACATTATTAATTAATGTATAAAAAACGTGTTTACGTCCAGCAAAAAAAACATTTTGATATCTTCGTTTTTATATGGGTTTTAAACATTTATTAAAAGCCGCGCACATTCGTTTAATACACTTATATAAGTACGAGAGGTATGCCACAATTTATGACGTTATAAAAACGTTACAAAGTTATTTCAATAAATAAAATGTTATCGCACCAATTTTCCAGTTTGGCATTTTTATAGTTCGGACGATTCGAAGAGTAGACTAGAAAATTCGAAGGGATAAAAGTATGTGACAACATATAATTATGACATGCTTTTCTGAACAAATTACTCATAAAGTGTCCATCTTTAAGATAATATAATAGCGTTTGTACCTTAGCAACATTTATGAATTGTGTAGTTATATTTCTCACTTCCGAAGGAAAACTGGCGAAAAAAAATGAAAAAAATGTGGTAACATTACATCTAATTTGTTCGTAAAAGTATTCTAATTTTATAGACAAATCCATTTATATAAAAACATACTATTCCCATAAAACCACTAGTAACGCATTCATGATTGGTTTTCAGTGCCTAAAAGTTGTCTTGGGACCATTAGAAAAAAAAATCCTAATGTTGTTTAGAAAATTCTTTGACAAAAGTTTTGAAATGTAAAGATTATTCGTTTACAGCCTTGGACTGACTGGGCGGAAGAACAATAGGATAAGAATGTCTCGTGTGGTCATCGTATAAGGAAAACGTGACTTCTTCTACTTTTACACACAATACCATATCCGATTAATATCCATAATATTGATCTAGTCCACGCAGAAAGACTGGAGTAAAAAGGAAAACATCGAACTAAAAGAAGTTAAACTAAGTTTCCTGTATACAAGCTATCGCTAGATGGCAACTGTGTTTCCTATGCAAAATAAATCGAAGGGAAATGTTCGATTTTGTACAAAATATACATAAAAAAGTATTCAAAACCAAGAAATAGGATTGGGAAGTACTGAAAAGCATTCATTTTTAACTAAAACAAATTCTTATTTATTAGTCTTAGTCTTATTTCTTGGAAAACATTCTAGAAATGTTTGTGACGGTTGGGTTGTGCTACAATAGGATTCCGAAAATCGGAACTGATTCAGTCTTTCAGCAAGTGCATACTAACTCTGACCTTTCAGCAGCAGCATTTGTTATCAGTACGGTTCAGTACGTTTATAGGTGCTGAATTCCGGTATACTTCCAATATTTCTACTCAGGTATTTGGACTTAGGTTCCTCAATATTTTTCGATGATTCCTTGAAATTATTTGTAAATTTTCCAAAGACTTATTGTCGGGCCTCCAAAACCTTTCTTTTCCTCCCGTTCCTGTAAAAAATTTGGAAAGACCATCAAACGATTAGAAAAGGTACATCAATGTTTCTGAAGGTTTTCCTTTCTTGAAATACATGTTGTTTACCTTCTTCTTAAAGTTTTCTTGTTTTCCTTCATGCTTTGTTCAGATGCGGGTCGAAAAACCGACAAATAAAAAAGCCGACAGGTCAAAAAACCAACAGTCCATGTGTCTATTTTTGTATGTGTTGACTTTTTGATTTATCCGTTTTTCGACCAGCACTCCATTGTTCTATTGCACCATTGGCTCCATTGATCTTTTTCGTGTATCCCTTGCACTTTTTCTAGCTTTTTCTTCTATTATTCGCGGATGCAATATATAAATCTTCGGCTTCACAGACTTCACTTGGGATGACAAAATTACTTTATACCATTGAAATATGCTCATGAACACATATATATGCTCTAATAAGAGCACCTGGAGCTTGCAAGATGACGATCCTAGTAATAGCAGGTGTCCTACTTATAAATCTTGAGATCCAGAAAAGAAAGTGTCAGTGGAAGCTAAGGAAGAAAGTCAAATTCAAATTATCTGGGAATACATGGGATGTATACAACTTAGTTTAGCAATATAAAAGAACTGAACATAACATTTTTCTGTACTTTTTTGTACACTGAGAAAAGTGTTTTTTACCCAGTATTAGAATATTCTTATGGCCCGTAAAATATAGTATTTTACGCATAGGGATTGCCATCTTTCTACTACCTGTTAAAAGACGAAGATTTTATATTATTCTAACCGATATGTCAGTTTATTTTAGCCTTTTCTCTTTAACTAAAAACAAATTTTTGTTTATGGAAATTTATCTAGCAAATTAAAATATTAAAAATGCCTTCTTTTAGTCATAATAAAACATTCTTTTAAAATAGGAGAGATTATTACAGTTTCGTATAACCTGTCTAAAACAAATTAGTTAAGTAGTAGAGGATTTTACTAGTTATAATATTTCTTTTAATGGCTATAATACACTTTTTAAAAGCCAACGGATAGTAACTGATAAATACACTTTTCTCAGTGTATAATACTCACACTATAATTGCACGCTGCTACTGACAGCTAGCGGAGAAATATACAAGAAAGAACGCAAAGGTGTGCCAAATCTCGAGCACTAGATAAATACATTTAAAATTGTCAATGTTTTTGCCAATTCTCAATCGTAGTCAAACCAAAATTTTATTTAAAAAATTTAGGAATGGAATAATTTGGGTTCATACAATATTTATCGGCTTTAGCACATGCTGTAGTTCTGGAGTTGAAAACGATACTCAGGTACCAAACATCAAAAATAGTTCAGAATGACCTCGCAATTTGCTTTATAAGAGGTCAGATGAACCACATGAGAGTTCAGTTTATTTATGAGGAGTTTCTAAATTCGATATCATTGAGAAATTTTTATGTGCTTGCTCCAAAAAAACTCTGAAAGTGACGTCACTGATTTCTTTTGGATATTTTATTTGTTGACTTTAATAGGAAATATACCGTATTAAATTACCAAAATCGATAAAATAAATATTCGATTCAATTCCAATCGTAAACAGATAATAATCGATAGAATTAAAAAAAGTTATTAAATGCAGATAGAAAAGATCTCAGTAGATACAATGACGGCAACGTCGCTTCTGACGTTACAAAAATGTATTCCCTTAAGTAGAAGGGGGGGGGGGTGGCAAATAAAAAAAAAAAAAAAATTCCGTTAGGAATTTATTTCGACAAATTGAGAATGTAAAACACTGAATTTTCAGAAAATGACGTTTTAATATATGTAAGTATATTTGTTAATATTATGTTTTAATAGATTCGTTAGTATATGTGGATAATTAAAGTAAATCTTACAAAATCAGATATATAAACGCATGTTTTTTTTTCAAAATTCGGAAAAATTTCAATCGAAACATTTTACCTTCTGCTGTTTTACATACTGAATTGTTTGTATTGGGATACATTACATACCACCCCCGTAAAAACTCAGTATCGTCCATGTTATTTTCTTACGAAAAATGGTGCAAATTTCTACAAAATATATAAATTCGTCAGTCATTACACAATTATAACATTTTCATAATTGTGCAATAATTTTTAATCGTATATGCATGTGTATAATTGCTCTTACGTCACGAAGTATTTTCCCAAAGAAAAAAAAAATTTACCGTGTACGTCACTAGGTCATAATGACATACTTCCATCCCTATTTAGAGGCACGAATGTGGGCCATTATCTTGCGTGTGCTATATCAAACGTCGTCTGACACGTTTATCCTTCCATAAAGAAATCAATGTCGATATTAAAAATTCTCACGTAATAAGTCGTTAAGATAAAAAAACGATAAATTAAGAATAGGAAGTTCATTGAAATCGGTTGGTGTGTACATTCCGATATGTATGTTGGTATGTACATAATCTCGTTAGACGTATAACCACGTTGTCTGGTACGAAAAGTGCCCGGCGTAATCACTGGCGGGTCGGTGGCTTCTCGAAAGTTCCATCTTTGCGCCACGTGCTTTTTCATCCGGGTATGGTTAACGATTTTTCAAGAGGGCCTGAATAATATATAGCAAATTTTTTTCTTATCTACAAGTCGTGCGATAAAATTTAATTTAAATCTGAAAATTAAATACGTAATAATAAATCTGAATTAAATTAATAGTTTTGTTGTCACACTGAACAATTTTTAGTAAATTTAGGTAGCAGACTCAAAAAGTAGAGCTGGCCTCAAATATCATCTCAAGCGGTCAAGAAATTTTCAATAATGCATCAGCATAATCATTTTAATTTATACAAACAGTAGTACATAAATAATAAATCTGATATCAATCGTTCCTCTAAATATCGTAGAAGCCACTCATTCTTCCATTATACCACAATAAAACAAAATATCGCGCAGGTTCAATGTTTGTGACGAACGCCATCTAGTGTTCACCACAAAAAACAAAAATGTTAAAAATGTAGATAGCTTTACCAAAAAAAGGTGATCCAAAATGATTATATCAATTTAAGAACTCTTCGAGGTTAATATTTTAAGAAGGCATAAGTAAAACTTCTTTAAAAGCTCTAAAAAACCTCATAAAGAACGACTTCATATACAAACAATAAAACCCTCCATCTTTTTTATTTCTACTATAAAGACGAATGTATATATAGAATAAGTAAATTGCTGATTGCTGTCCATTACTCGGGAGTTCCTTAAGGAAAATTACAGACCCAAGTGCACAAACGTTTCAATCTTATCTTTCGATGCTATTTTAACGTTTTCCATTCTTAGACTTGAGATTCCGTCAATCACATCCTTTTTCGATGTTGCGAAAAGTTTGACCCAGTTTTTCGATGTTTAAATTCGGAAAGAATGTCCAGAAATAACAATTCCGTATTCTGTTATAAACAAGTTAAAATGGACTTTACTCGTTTTTTGCTTTCATTCCTTCTTCAAGGAATTGAGCATTGGAAAACGTTTAAAAGTTGATGGCCATGAATTTTTATTTATGTTGTATAAATATTACTAGATGTATCGCAAAGTGTGGACAATGTATGATAATAAATTTAAATGATTAATAAATATCCTAAAAGTATAAATACCGTAAATTAGTCTTAACATTTCAGGTCATAAGTGCACATTTTTTTAGGACATTCTGAAAATTTACATAAGAAAATAAGCACTAGGTGGCGCTGAGTGCTTGATTTTTCAATTATTTCCGCAAGCGGATGAAGAGACATTTTTCTATTGAAGCCAAATGGTGTACATCTTTGGAATTTGTATAGTTTTTGAGGTTGATGAATTCGAAAGATACCTGAAATTAGAATTTCAAAATGGCGTACCACCATGACAGATTTAAGTCCTTTATTTAAGTCACTTAAGAACTTTCTAAGATGTAGGGTTTAAATTTGAAATAAAAAAGTTTTAAAAACACAATTTGAGAAGATGAAACTCTTTTTCAGAGAGAAAGTCGATGATGATTGCTTAACGCTTACATAAGAAACTACCGGCAAATGACACGTGACTGATAAAATCTCAAGGGACATATCGGCCACTTGATTAATCGGCAGACAACGGATAGAATTCGTGGTCTTATAAAAAGATATTTCAGAGGTTCCTATTATTCACGGACGATTGATATCTCGGCTTATCTCCGAGCTGATTGCACTCGTATCACGTGCCACTTGCCAATAGGCCTCGATGTTTTAATACCTTATCGATTGCCCTTTCTCGTTGGAAAATTTGGAAACGAAAGATTGATGCACATAAAAACTTATCGTTTTTAGTTATCCAAAGAGATAAACTTCTATAACCTAATCGCAGCAGATAAAATTTAGATCATTTTACGTTTGTTCTCCCACTATTGGTATGCCACGTTTTACTCTGAAAAAATGATCTTGAGCATTCAAAATTGACGAAAAATTGATGTCTTTATGGCGATTCCATATTCTTTGGTACTTTGAATATTGGAGGTTATGTCATGAAATGATTCCTAATGACAAAAGTCGTGACGATCTTCAGATGGGTTTCTGAAAGTTGTTATTGATATCGAAAACATTGTTGCTCAATAGTTGAAGCAAAACAAAAACAAGTAGAAAATTCTTTGAAATTATTAAAAAAAGGTGCAGATTACTGTACGTCTAAGTAATTAAGAGGTGAATCACCGCAGAAATATTGAAGATACGTCTTCAATCTTCCAATCTAATAAGCTGTGCAAAATTTGAGAAGTTTATATTTTCTGATAAAATATTCTGTACAGCATTCTTTATCATTATTTAGTGTGCAGTACTTTAAAGAGCCTATAAAGTTACAATAGTAATAAGAAAGTTAAATATCGCATTCATCATTCTAATAGGAGTTACATAAGCTGTTGTATAGTTTATGTTCCTGCATTTTTTGTTTGATGATTCAAATATTTGAAAACTGCAGGTGATAATGGATGTTGAATTTATGAGTGATTACGGGTATAGATGACATCATTTATCGTTATATTTTACCATCATCCATCAATATTATTATCTCCAATCATCGGCGGTTATACACTCGGGTAATATTAACAAATTTGTACGCTGTCTAATCTATACAAGGGCACATATTTGCTATACTTTTATAAAAAACATATGATTATTATTTAGCATCTTCAAAAGGTTACATAATTTATCATGTGGTCCTAGAAAACAAAAGTAACAATAACTGAAGATGCTTTTGTCATTACATAAAGTCCAAACTGTTAAAAATTAACGCTATCTATTGTAACTCAGCTTTAAGAGCGATAGATGGCGTTGACCGCACTCCCATGACTCCATGAACATGGTGGCGCCCCGTGAAGGACTTTAATTTACGAGGTGTATCTTAAAGAAGTATAGTTCGTTTCAAAATCCCGTTATTTTTCTATCCGAAACATTTGTAATCACCCTTAAATTACTACCTAAATCTTTAATTACAAATCTAACCACAGATTTTGAAAATTCAAATTGTTGAAGATAGACGACCAAAATATAAATTCTTAAAATAGCGAATACTTCGTTTAATTCTAAACTTCTCTGCCGAAAGTAAATATAATTTATTTTGAAAAATTTCATAAACCTGAGATCAAATTTGTAACAAGCAACCCCCCAAAACAATAACTTGTAAAGTTATATTTTATCAATTATTAAAAAATAAATAAACGATATTTTCATAGAAAAAAAGGTAGTCGGACGGAGACTCGAACTCGGGAACTCAGCATGCAGACGTACAAAGTTATTACTTCACTGCTGAGATCAGTAAAATTTAAATAAGACGATCAAATTTAATGTAATTTTAACAATTTTTTTTACCTGTTATTCCTGTCATTGTTGATTGAAATAATTATAAATGTAAATATTGCATGTTGTTTAGTAAACGGACTATACTCGTTTCGATATTATGAATTTAAATCGTATATGTATCACGTACTATTAACACATTTAGTAAACCGACGAGCAAAAAGCGTAAATTTAACAATATGTTTTGGCATTTTTTATCAAAAATTATTATAAATCTGTAATAATAATGTAAAATTAACGTAACCGAAAGTGTGACCACAGTGCCTATTTTTTCACTTTTTTAACAATTCTGTAATGTTTGTGCTTGCAGCGAAAGCAGTCTATTCGTCCTGAAACGCAGACTAATTTTGAAAACTTGCGGAACGACAACACCATTGCAATGTTTGGAGCCACTACTGGACCTAGTTGAATCTTACACTGGCTTTGATGTAGTAGAGGTACGTATTGTCACGTTATTTATAAGAAAAAAGCACGTATGGTGATTTGACTTCTCAACACTCGACATGAAAATAACTTTCTTATTAAGTAAAGTGCGACAGCGCTTGCAATTATTTCTGCGGCATTTACGCAATCGCGGAACGCCCTTGACACCAAAAATTCCGAATAAAAAGGTGATATTTGTATAACAATAGTTGGGATGCTAAAAATTGCGACGTCGTCACCTTTTAATAAGTTCTATCAAAATTATCATTTTAAATTCATCATTGAAGGTACCTGTATCTTACTTTAATAGTACTATTTTTAGTTAGCCTCCTTAGATTATCGAAAGGATGATGAGGATGTAATGTAAGAAATCTAGATGTATTAATTACATATTCGAGCTCTAGGTGGCGCTGAAATCCAAAAGCAATGTTGCATAGAGTATCATTGATGTCGCCATCTGAAATCTATACATTTGTTACGAAGAAATCAGTGAGCACTTCATTTTTGGATATGTGCGCCTCCTAGTGTACCTCGAAGAAACTCAAAATCTTATATTATTATTTTTTACATCACAACCTATATCATAAACAATTAATGAATTGCAGTAGATGAATTTTTCATTACTTCTTGGATTAAACGAACCGTTTTTTTTTTCAAATATAAAAGTCTACTAGAAAAAAGATCAAGTTCGAATCTATTTCGGATTTTGTACGTAGAGAAGATTTTAGAGTCGTATTCGCTTCGAAAAATTCATTATGGGCCTATCCTATGTTATGTATTATTTTCGTTGAATTACGCTGTAAATTTTATATTAATTATTATTTTTCTATTTTTATATTTAACGTGGTTAAATTCATCCTTGTCTCTTTTGTTAAGTAGGATAATTTTTTGGAGACTTGCAAGATTTTCCCAATCACAATATTCGTCACTTGTTTAATTTTTAATAGTTTCAAAAAAAGGCATTTCATTTTTTTAAATCTTACTGTAACAACATTTTTTTATAATCGTGAATAATATGACGACAACGAACTAATTACTATTCGTCAATAACGTTCGCATCGCGTTTCCGTTGTATTTTAAATATTTATTTTAGCTGGTTCGAGAATATTCGAACGATTCATTGATTTATATTAATAAGGTCACTTCGATTTCATCATATTGCACATTAATACGAATTTTGTACGTTATGATAAAAAATTAATTTCGACTGTATGTTTTTATTTTCTTTTGATTAAAATCGACAGTATTTCACTTGTTTGTACTTTACATGTTACACGTTTTGTAATTAATGAATTTTATTGAATATTCGTTAACACCGGAACTCCAACTAATCAATTTAACTACGTTTAGTCTATATGATTTTAATAATTATTCACTGAATAGCATCAAATGTAAATTCCAGTAAATTAAGTTCGGTACATGTACTAAGAGCAGTTGGAAAGTATTCACTTAAAGCTACTAATTTCCCAACCAATTTCTTAGTTAATTGAACTAACTAGTTCTGTATATTCGGCGAAAGCTTACTAAATTAACTACTTGATTGCTTGACCCTTAGCTTCTACATTTACTTATCTTTTCACGTGAGAATCTCCGATAGGTCAAAAAGCGTCAAACAAGCGGCAAGATACTGGAAATAAAAATGTCTAACCGTTTTCCAATGCATCATCTCGGCGACGGTGCACATCCGCTTTAATATCCATTTTTGTTATGAACGCTTAATATAGCTCAGCAAACGTTAAGCGCCCGTAAGCATTAGAAATTAAGCGATGCTTTTTGGCCCTTCAATATGGCGCTGCGGGTGACTGGGAGGGGGTGTCCAGTGGGCGGGGAGGGGGGCTAGTTGCGCGGGAAAGTGCCGAAAGCTCGAGAAGTATCAGTTATTGCGTAGTTGCGCTATTTATCGCAGGACTCGCGTGCTTTTTCACCCCGACCCGGAGAAGTTGGGAACTACTTAGCTATATAACTTGACCTAGTGCATGGACAAGTGACGTTACTATATATAGGTGCCTGGCAGTACCACACGTCTCTCTCTTGGTTTATTGATCCTTCTTAACCATGGCACTGCATGTGGCGAATTCCTCGATGTTACTCTTGTCGGATCGCGATTCCGCGTCATTTTCCCACCAGGCTTTTCCGACCGTCACCCCCCCCCCCCCCCCGTCCGCTTTTGCCCCCTTGGGGGGTGTGCATACGTGCATGTGGGCACGGGAAAATGTAGGTGGAACTTACTACGTAGCAGCGGGAATACGGGCTATGTGTATTTGGTCCAGTTTTTGGATGCGAGGTTGTCCTGGTAGGAAAAAGTCGAGAAAATTCATAAAAATTTCTTAAAGGCATCTTAATGTCCACAATTTTTAAATTGAATCTAAAATGCTTATTGAATTATTTTTGAAACGAGTATGTTAATTATAATTATCCATATTCATAACAAAGATATTGAATGTTATTAAGCAAAGTATAGTTGCTGTTGTAATAGTACAATAACTGATGCGTGACGTAGTCACATTTATGCTAATGCTTGAAAATTATCTCTCTCGATTATGTTGTTAAACAAATTGTGCATGAATGTGTGCATTATTCAATTCGTTTGGTTGAAATAAGAACAGGACACCAGTTAGTTCTTATTACTATCTTAGAATTTATATAATTTTACTAACGGTTAATTTTTAGTTTTTAGTTTTTAAAATACTAAATATTTTCTATTTCGCCTCTATTTTCAGTAATTAAATTAGCATGTTAACAAAATTAAAATGATTAGTTTACAGGAATTCTTTAAGTATAGGTATCCTTAAATTTTTAATTTTAAACTTTTTTTGTAACAAAACGCAAAATAAAAAGATATACCTTGCCAAGACTTGAACCCACAAATTACGCAGCAAGTACGATACCGTATGAGCTACAGCGGCTGCGAAAATATATCACTGTCGCTTCACAAATGAGCATGTGTAAAAACATCAAACTCGAAAACAACAATTAGGGCGTCGAATTATTTTCTGTGAATTAAGAGGACATATAATACTACATTATAAGAAAGTTCCAAGAAAATCGGAGAACATAACTCCTGAGGGTCACCTTGTAATACATAAATAAGACGTAGAAACGATTATTGACACATTTTTATTTATTTATCTGAATGCGGGTTAAAAAACCGACAGTCATTTTTTGAAGTGTCGGTTTTTTGCTGTCGGCTTTTTGATTCGTCGGTCTTTTGACCCGCACCCATTTAATTAATAACATTTTGGAATAAAACACAATAGACAAGACATATATAATTTTAAAAGTTGATATTTATCAATCACTACAATTAAATAAAGAAAATATAAATAATCTGAAGCAATACAATAGTCACTCACTCTTCACATTTGTTATTATTTTGCTTTGCAGTTCAGCAACCTCGACTTATTTATATTCTAACTTAATAGCAGTATACATGCGACGATGCCAAATGGCTGAAATGCTGACTTGTTCACTATACAAACAGACCAATTCCCATTACTAGAAACAATCCAATTTTGTCTCGATATATTCTAAATATTAATTAGTCATGAAAAAGCCGATTAGTGTAAATAAGCGAAAAACAGATAGATAGCAACCTGTAGTCTTTACATAATTGTGAAATACATGGAAAAACATCATCTGAATATCCATTCAATTATGAAAAATAAACGATTCACTATAAATTTAAAATTTTACGTATTTATCTTTATCAAGTATCTCCCGCGGGAGTAACTCTCCATAAATTACGCACCGCATTTTAGGGACGGATGTCGGTCATGTGTCGAATAGATTATGTGGAGGGGGAAGGGGTCCAGAAAAACAAAATATTTCGTTACATAATTTTCATCAAAATTCGTAATCATCGATAAAAAAAACCAAGTACCAAATGTTAGGCGAATCGTATCGATTTCAGTTTTTCCACAACAATCCGTTTCGGCATGTCCTGAGGTCGTCCCTTTTTCGTCTGGAGTAGATCCTCAGGACATCCTGAACCGAACTTGTATTGTGTGGGGATTAATAATTTTTAAGTATCCGGAGGTTCCCTTTATTCATCTTAGGAATGGACAAAATTATAAGTTTCAAACAATAACTTTCGGTTCGAAATAAAAACATTTTTTAATTTTAATAATTATTATAACGATAAGGTAGATTGCCAACTGAAATGAAAAATAATACAAATAATCCAAGAAATGCATGATAATATTACAATACAACATTAATAAATTTAGCCTATATATATAGTGAAGTCACGTAAACTAAAAAGATATTAGCGTGCATTTACGCTGCATTATTGTATTTTAGTTTAGCACAATTTGATAACAAAGGAGGTTAATGATCAATGATTTACGATGATTTCGGCGACGGAAGCTTCCATGATTATAATAATTATCAACCAATAAATATGTTCAAAATAACTAATGATAATAAATAACCTGGTTTTTATTTTTCAGGACTTGTTTTATTCTCGCAAAAACTACAAAAGACCAGAGCTCCAAATCTCCCCTCATCAGGCATTCGAGGAGGAAGTAGCATTGCTCGACACCTTCTTCAACGGTTAGTTTACTTTTTCAATATAAACATCAAAAAGATTTCTTCAAGATAAGCTCCCAATTTTTTACGATTTTTTATTTTTCCATTGTCGGCCACGTGCACTAAATGCTTCTGTCATATAAACATTTCCCAATTTATATTTTATCAGTACTTATAAGTATAATGAACCCAAATCTCTCGACAGATGGTGAAGCATATTGTTTGGGATCCGAGGAGAACGACTGTTGGTATCTATATACATTGAATCGGGAAAAATCTCCAGAAAGCGACAGAGAGCCGGATCAAACTCTTGAAATTCTGATGACTGATTTGGACCCAGAGGTGATGTCCATTTTCACAAAAGATGTCTGCTCGTCGGCTGCAGAGGCTACGGAAAAATCTGGAATCGACAAGCTGATACCAACGATGGTCATTGACGACTTCCTGTTCGAGCCATGCGGTTATTCCATGAACGGCGTTTCTAAAAGTGTTAGTATTACAATTTTTCCTTTTAAATTAATCTGTTGAAAAATTTTATTCCGCAAAGTACCCTAGTTTTGATTGCTTCTGAAATTATTTTTGATTTCGTGATGAAAAAGATTGTTTAAGATGTTTCGGTTTGGATATGTGCATCTTCGCTTTAATGTCATCTATAATACGATGGAGGATAGTTTTCAAAATCAAAAAAATATGATTTTTTACAAATTTTACGCACAATATTATCGAGTTTTGGAAATAAGGTTTCGGTGGATTGTCTTCGAACTTCAAGTGGTTCTCATGACTCCATTCGAATTTTAACTTGAATTATATGTAATCTACATCCAAGATGTCGGAATGAAAAAGTAGTTGAAGCCGTTAAGTGAAATGTATGCTTTAAAACGCATCTAGTTTCTTATTTTCTGACCAAGAAATAACCTTTAATTGTGAAATTGGACATTCAGACGTTCAGAGAAAATTATGTTTACAAAATGTGCATGAAGTGTAAAAATAAGCGGATAGGAACATTTTGAAAACTTTAAAATTGCCCTGATGAAAATGAAAGCACCGTAGACTACATTTAACTATATTCATGCCTCGTTTGCCATTTAAGATACTCTAAGCGTAAGCGTGAATATAGATATTTTGAGTGTACCGTACGTTCCTATTTTTATCAGAGCGTGCAAACATACAAATCCCGCTCTAACAAGCGTATCAGACGTACGATTTAAGCGTGAATTTGAACACTTAGAAAGTACACGTATACATACAGGTTTCAAGTGTAAATTTCGAATTTGTACGTACGAAAAACTTTCCATGGCATTGAAGATGTTGAAAGAGCCGTGAGCGTAAATTTTAATGTACTTAACACCGATCTGTACGTTCGTAAGCGTAAATTTTGACATTTCGATAATCTCAGACGCTTCAATTTTCACCATGGTGATCCATCAGGAAATCGTACGCTTGAATGTCCAAATTAACGCTTCTTTATTAATTTTAGCGTACTCGAAACATTCGATAACCGTGTATTTTGATATTTCACGGTACGTTTCCATTTTGATCGGAGTACACTAACTGTTTGCGAAATGTCTTAATCAATTTTGTTTTCTTTTGATGAATTCTAACGACCTCATTTTTAATATAACAAATTCTGATGTTACAGGGCAGCTACATGACGATCCACATAACGCCAGAGCCAGAATTCTCGTACGTGTCGTTCGAAAGCAACATTCCTCAAACGTCGTACGAGGAGGTGATACGCCGGGTTTTGCAGACATTCAAACCCGGAAAGTTCGTGGTGACAGTATTCGCGAACAAGGAGTCGGTGGCGGCGGAGTGCCCCAAAGATTTGGAGCAGATCGATTGTCTAGGATACGAGGGTGATTGGTTACGTAACGACGTGCAGTATTGTCGCTTCAAAAATTACGACCTAACATGCGCATTCTACTCAAAATTCCCAAGCTGAGGGTTCATGGACGCCTCGTTGGTTCCTTGCGGCGAAGGAACGAACGAGGCGAAAACGTCCCCGTCCTCCCTCCCCACGTCCCGTCTCCCCTCACCGTTGACCCAGTGCCGAGAGCCTCGCTGGGGCAGCCCCATAATCGCCGACAACCGGAACACCGATGACGAACGCTCTACACCAAAAGTACCGATTATCCTAAATTCTACGACCAGGGCGACTCCGTCGCCGAGGTCTACCTCATCTCCACAGCTCGTAAGCAAGCCGCACTGTCGCTCAAAGGTATATCGAAGGGCTTCGCTGAAGACCTCGATGAACAGGTTGATATATTCGGAGGATGCTCCAGCGACGATCGGTAAGCCGAGGACGCCGTCGAGGATAGTAAAGCTAACGAATCGCAGCAAACGGCTGCAGCCAAAACCGACCACGGTGGAGGAAAACGATACCAAAACGAAGCCGCTCCTGGAGAATGTACATATTATTTGCAATCCCCTGTCCACGCCGTATCCGTACTCGACTCCGTGTCCCACGGCCGAGCCCCAGGACGAGGAGCCGAAGGGCCACAGCTGCGGCAGTTTTCTACCGATACTCTCCTTGATACCTCACTCCGTTATCAGTTTCCAGTACCTGAGTCCCAAAATGAAGTTCTCTTGGTGGCGGAACAAGATCTCGTGAAGGCACGCTTAAGCGGACCCACCGCTCGCAGTACCGGTCGATTGTAAATGTCGAGTAAAAATACCTCGTAGCTATCCCAGCTTACGTCGATTAGAGGAAATCCCGACTAAGTGTCACCGTTATGTGTCAATCTGTCGTCCTTGAACGTGAACAAAAAATAAAACAAAAAAAAAAATAATATAAAGAAAATACAAGAAAACCTCGTGGCGGAAGTCGCGTGCATGTCGAGAAGGTTTTTCGGGAGCATTTCAAGTCCGTTCGAGTGACGAGGAAACAGAAAAGTTATGGTGACGCCTCCACGACAACCAAAAATATGTGTCTACTCGTAGTCTCTTGTATATTTACGCACCGACCGTCAAGTCGAAATCAGTCGCAGCGAGACATCCGGCAGCTACGTAACGCTGAAACTTTTCATTCGAGAAACTTCGCTCGAACATATTTTACGTACTGTAAAGCCGGAAATGGGTAACGACTCGTTCGCGAAAAAAAACAGAATAATGTTCGATTAGCCGTCGGTCTTAGATGCGAAACTGTCTTCTGTTCGTTAAGGCGAATTGTCCTACGAGCACGTGACCGTCTCTATCGCGACGAATCTTAACATAACCTCGAAATCCAATGGAACGACAAAATCGCACGAATTTTTCATGTTAGTTCGTACTCGATTATTAAAGTGTATCTCTGTCGCTGCAATCGATCGGAAGAGTCGCAAAATTGTTATTTATCATCATATTTGATGTTGTGAACGAAAACGATTTTTTCGCTCCTTTGTAATCGTCTATAACGATTCGCTTCGGTAATACCTTTGCGCCATCTATGAAGAAAATACATTCTTCGTGGCATCAGGAATAAAATATAACCTAAAAACACAGATTTCTAAATGTTAATTACGTATCAAAATATTTTCGTCATAGGTGGCACAATGTTGGACCTAGATGTACACAAATTCTCGTCAATTTCTAACCTAAAATTTATAAATTTTATAAATGGTATACCGATCGAATATCGATTTTTAGGTTATGAATTGACGCCACCGATAGGAATCGCTATAAACACCTCTAAAGCGTCTCCGTCGATAAAAAAAAATTATTAAAAAGTAATTGGAGGTTAAATTCGTTTTTGTGTAATGTGTACTATCTGTGAATTGAATATTATTTAATTTTTCTTCGATGGAGTCGTTTTAGACGAGATATCGAGCGTTGTTTTGAAGTTTCTTGCATTTTCGATTAGGCATTTTTAGTTATACTTTCGTAACGAGTATTAATCATAAGATTTTGAGGTTAGGTTTACTGTTATCCCAGTATTCGTCAAGTTTTACAGGCAATCGAATAAAAAAATGTCTAATCAAGTTTTCTTTTAGAAATGAATTCTTACAACTCGAATGCGAACAGATTCAAGATAAAACAAAGATTAATTGTGTATAAATTTCAGAATTTATTGATCGGAATTAAGATTACACTCGTAAAAACTTCGAGATAAAGAATAAGTTTCTAGATAAAATTGACGAAATGCACGAAAACTTCAAATTTGCTACTATTGTCCGCTGAGGGTCTTTGGAAAGACGTTATTACAAATTTTTACCTGTGCAATTATGATATAACAAGAGACTCGCGCCCCTCATGAAAGAACACGGTGGCAAACGTAGAAGATAACGACGATAGAAAACAAAAAATTGGCCAGATCAACGTTGCAGCTTTTCGTCGACATCGGTTTTACTTTTCGTCAACTTCGAGCACAAAACATTCCTTTTTTATTTTTTTCAATTTTATTCAGGTCATGAAATTATGTTTACTTTTTTCGGCTCGATGCAATAAAATTTTGAGGAAAGTCTTCTAATCTTTTTTATTTTATTACCGAACACATCAGTTTGTATCCTTTTCTTGGTTTCTTCGACGAAGAAGTAGTTTACAGCGGCGAACTAATTTGAACGTAATCGAAGGGTCGACTCGACGAGTGGGCATTTTCATTTTACAGCCTGCGAGTGCGACTGTCAGTTAAATAATACAAGTGCTTGTGTCAGGACATCATCGAGGTATACGGCGGATTTCATTGCACGCTTTCAATGAAGAAACAAAAATAAGTGTAAATAGCAAAACAGTTCAATAAACAAGGAAAATTCGAGTAGAGATCGTAGTTGTAAAAATAACTGAGGCGTTATTTCTTTTTGAAACCTTTGTATGAAAGTTTCTCCAGGGAAAGCTTGCAGTGACGAGTAGTCCTTCCCTTATTCTAATATATAAGTTCTCATATAGAGAACAGTAGGAAATTCTTTCGCCGTTCGTTTGCAATACATAAACAAAATGTCGTGGTATCAACGGCATATGTACAAATTGTAAGCAAAGGAATAAAGGAAAACAATAATGCGTCGTTCTAATATGAACGCAACGCGAATTATTACATTTCAACGGGATCACATAATGCCAGAAAAGTTTATTATGCTATTGAGTAGACTACATTTAACTATATTCATGCCTCGTTTGCCATTTAAGATAATCTAAGCGTCCTGTAATTTTTATCAGAGCGTGCAAACGTACAAATCCCGCTCTAACGAGCGTACCAGACTTACGATTTAAGCGTGAATTTAAACACTTTGAAAGTACACGTATACATACAGGTTTTAAGTGTACATTTTGAATTTGTACGTACGAAAAACTTTCCACGGCATTGAAGATGTTGAAAGAGCCGTGAGCGTAAATTTTAATGTACTTAACACAGATCGCTTAAATTATCTGAAGTCGCGCTTCGTTCGTAAGCGTAAATTTTGACATTTCGATAATCCCAGACGCCTAAATTTTCACCATGGTGATCCATCGGGAAATCGTACGCTTGAATGTCCAAATTAACGCTTCTTTTTTAATTTAAACATACTCAAAACAATATTACCAGAAAACATATTGCCAGAAAAGTTTATTATGCTATTGAGTAAGAGAAAAAAAACAAACCCCCACCTGTTATTCATATGACAAATTATTGTGTTAAAAAAGAAGCGTTCCTTATTTTAATTTTTCGCTTTTCCTATTCTAATATTTCCCCTCACGCGTGTGTTGACATGTGTATTTTCTAAATAAAAATGACGGCGCACGCGCAAAGGAAAAAGAGACAATAGTGAGACAGCAAATTTTAGTAGTGGGGGAGAGGAGAAAATTAGAATAAGGGAAGGACTACTGTATTTCAATTTGCATTTGTAATGTTTTTGACACAAGTGAAAATGCCTTATGCGGTGTAAATAATTATAAAGGTTAGGGACAACGATTACGTCCGGAGAGAGCGTAAAGAGTTTGGCTCGTGCAAGTATAATATCCATTGCCGTACTCATTAATGTTGCATGGAAAATTAAGAAGAATAGAAAAAAAAGCAGTCTCTTTTATGTGCATTCGTATTCGTAAATTAAGAACTATTTAGTCTTGACGTTTGCTCAATCATCTCACTTTCTTTTTAATATAATATGTAAAATGCATGATCACGTAAAGTGTTGTTGATAGCGATTAGCTCTCCCACTTATCGGCCCGTTACACGAGAAATGTAACGCAAACCATATTCCAGGGTAACTTTATTCGATCTAAAACAAACAAAACAAATTTACGATACAATAAGAATGTAAGATGTTACTAATAATTGCTGTAAATGTATCATCAAAATTATGTTTGATCGCATAAATAAATGACACTCTCGCGACAACTTTCTTGACTTATTCGACAATCATACCCATCAATTTGTTGATTTTGGACAAGAAATAGACGACACTAAAATGAGGACAATGGCACATAAAAACCTTCCAATTTTAGTTTCTTCTTATAACTGAATATTTCAATTTATGGTGAAGGATTGGTAAAAAACAAAACATTAACTTAAGAAAGGAAATAGTATCAATATTTATTTTATTTTTTTGTTTAGAAAGTATATTATAAAATTTCTATATTATCGAGTCGAACACTGCTTCTTCTTTGTGACATCTCACTCTTATGCCTTGGAATATCGAATTAAACTTCGTGCTTACACCAGGATTTGAATTTTTCCCCCTTAATTCCTTTTGTTGATTTTGTACCTCCTCGGATTCTGCATTACAGACTTCTTGTACTCTGTCAAGTGCTACATAAATCAATTTCTATCATTTTAATTGTTCGAGGATCAATTACAGTCGAGCCTTCCAAATTCCAAACTTTTTTAATTCTTGTGAGTTTCATAATCTTTTTACTCACTCCAGCAAATGCGTTTTTTTTTACTTTTTAGTTCAGTCATCAGAGGTAAAAAAACTTGGTGTCAAGTACTGGACCCAATTGTTTATTAGCACTTTGTAAAATGAACCGTTGTCTCAGAAAAGATAATTCATTGTACGTAAGGTGAAGAAGAAAAATTGGATTATTTTTGGTAAAAATTGGTGAATGAAAGGAATTGATTATAGACCCAAATCAAATTGTTATCAAACATTTCTACCATATAGAAAAAATCCATATGGATTTTCAATGTGGATTTCCATATGGAACGATGTGGATTCCATGTGGATTCGACTGGATTCCATATGGATTTTTGGTGTGGATTCCATATGGATTTTCATGTGGATTCCATATGGATATGTAAGTGGAATATGAATTCCATGTTGATTTTTAGTATGGATTCGTTATGGATTATTTTATGTACATTTCGTATAGTTATTTTAATGTGGTTTCCATATGGATTCCATATGGATTTTTTATGCGAATTCCATATGAATTTTTGACATGGATCTTCATGTGGATTCCATATGGAATCCACATAAACAATCCATATGGAATCCACATAAAAATCCATATGGAATCCACATAAAAAATCCATCATGAATCCACATCAAAAAACAATACGGAATGTACATAAAATAATCCATAACGAATCCATACCAGAAATCAACATGTAATTCATATTCCACTTACATATCCATATGGAATCCACGTAGTATCTACGTAAAAAACCATTTTGAATTCACATCAATCCACGTAGACCCCATATGGAAATCCACATGAAAATCGATGTCAAAAATTCATATGGAATCCACATCAATCCATATGGAATCCATGTGGAAAATCCATATGGAAATCCACATTGAAAATCCATATGGAATCCACATGGATTTTTTCAATAGGGTAATCCATTTCCTAATCTAAACTTATTTCCACACTGATGCATCTAAAAAAATTCATTTAGAATATCTAGTATATATCTATGGGATTCATTACCTCCTAACATTAAATCAACCAGTTCTCTAAATGTTTTTAAACATAGAATTTTTGAATATCTTTTTTCATTGAAAAATAGCAATATATAAAAAATTACTATGATATTGTTAAGGTGTCTGTGTGTAGAGATATGTATGTTTAAACATACATAATTATCCCAACAAACCAAAAAGTATACGAAAAATCTGTGTACGATTTAGTACGAAATAAGTCGTGTTTCTTTCCCGCTCTTTCAGTTACGAATGCGATACATAAACGCACATAACCTCAAAGAAACGATTACAGTAGGGTCTCCCTTATTGCATACTACAATTTTTCAAAATGGCCCCGGTCTCCCTTATTCTCTACTTAGTTGTCAACGTTTAACAACAGTTCGAGATTCGCTCAGCCACGAAGGTTAGGTTAGGACGCAATGGCGGAGGGAAGCCGACCGAAGGGGAATATATGCAATAAGAGATCCTAAATCTAGAGAAGAAGGGAGACCCTATTTTGATTATAGAATGATTTCAACTTAAAACTCTAAAACAGAACGTTTCTCCGAAAATTATGAAATACGGAAAACGATATATTCAATTCTTCGATTAAATTGACAGAATTTAAAGCTCTTCTAAGCCGCAACAAATCAATTTTTTGAATGCCTTAAATACGGTATCGTATGACATCGAATGAATTCAATTCTGGAGTTACGGGTCGTATAAAATAGTATGAATTCGAATAAGAATCTCGGATAATCAATATGCCACTAGAAAGAAACAGAATGCAAAATATCGATTACTTTTTGGTTTATTTGGATAATACTACACATAAATTAATTTTGTAACCTATTGTAATATTGCTGTAGGAGTTTTAAACCCATGTCTAATAAATTCGTAACCTAATCTAACCTAAAAAGCTTGTCCTGCACTTTTCAAACAAAGAGCCGTACAGTAGAACTTCACTTTATTGTCCTTCCTTTTGTTAGCGCCTTCACATTATTAGCGAGATTCCCTTCGCGTATTTTGCGTAGGTAAGGTTAGATCTTCTTCCCTCTTTCGTAATTCTAGTGCCGTATTGTTACAGCTGGAAAGTGTGCAAGAAACGATGCGCATTTTTCGGACAACAAAGTGAAAGGCTAAAACCCGAGTAGGACAGTAAAGTGAAGTTTTCCTGTATTTAATAAAATTCGCTAATATTTAGGAATAAACAAAAAAATCCATTACCTCGAAAGGTTTATTCTATAATTAATTTGTGCAATCTCACTTTATCTGTGGTAAAATACCATTAGAAAAAATTTGGACCCTTGAAAATGGATTTTTATATTTTCTCGTAGGTCAGTGCGAATTAAAAGTTATCAAATATCAAATCGACTTGATAAAAATGTTTTCAAAAATGCCAATTTGGGAGCGCAATTTTCTATAGTAAAAATTACCGATTTGTACTTGAATGAGAACGGTGCATTTTGCAAAAAAACGTCTATACCCTAAACCTAACCTAAAAGATTACCGTAAAACACCCCTTTCTCTTGCACCCCGAGTTTTGGCAATTCGGTGAAATTCGTAAGTGTACAAAAATATGTACAGTGTAAATAAGTGTAAAGGACCGTTAGAATTGTGAGGACTAGGTTCATATTTTGAAAAGTTTCAAGGTATATTCAACATTCGAAAACACGTTTCAAGAGTTGCATTGTATCCATTTTTGCAAACGAAATGAATAAGCATCCATTACACAGGTCAACATGGTTTTGTTGTTGGGAAGCTGTTATTCATTTCCGACGTAATTTTGTGCGTAGAATCCGAATCCAAAGTCAGAAGTGGCGCATCACGTCAGGATTTTGAGATATTTGAGGTTATTTACTCGAAAAACGCGTTTTTTTGCTTTTTTTGAGGTCATGTACAGAAGACACAACATTTTTAGGAGTTTTTCCTTTAGTTGGATCACATGGTACTACTCTTTGTCTTTAATATGAGATACGGAGAATTCAATTACGACTTTTCTTTACCAAGGTACGCCAATTTGCAATTACGACATAACAAATTTACCTTGAAAAACCCTTGTAGTACCAGATCAAGATCAAATTCAATGTCATGAAATCTATATCAATATAAACAACTATATAAAATATGGATATTTATAACTAAAAAGACGTTTCAATATTTTGGCTGTTTTTTTGATAACTTTTTTATACTTTATTGTTTATTTAGCCATTTTGAATTCGCCTCCTTGAATTAAAAAGTGTAAAAATCTTGACTTCAAATTCATAATTGGCAACGCCAAATATCACCAGTACAAATTTTCAAACGAAGTTACCAATAAAAAATATCTGTCTCGAAGTATTTAAAGCATATGCTCATGACATTCATGGGATGTATCTCGTAATTTCAAAATGGTCCTAACTTTGTAAGAAAAAATCGTAGGTGATCGAATAACACCTTATTTTGAAGGGCGAAGGTAGAACTATAAGATGCAAATCTTATAGAAGGCCAACAAAAATTGTTGCATCCTGTACGTAACATACCAAAATAACGCGTTTTTCGAGTACATAACCTCAAATATCTCAAAATCCTGACGTGATGGACCAATTCTGACTTCGGGTTCAGATTCTATGCCCACAATTACGTCGGAAATGCCCCACAGCTTCCCATCAACATCCAAGAACACCTTTTTTGTAGACCTGTGTTATCTAGGATAAAGCCAACTCCAGCTGACCGGAAGAGAAGAAGAAGAACATATATATTATAAGAACATATGCTGCAATTTTCTTGAAATTAGACGACATTCATCGTATACATAACCTCAAATACCAATTACAGCACTTTTAGAATTAAATATTCCGAATGCATACTAAAGTAGACCAAAAATTTCATAACCTCTTTCGATAATAAAAATAACCTTTTTTCTTTCTGTTCGGTATACTTTTTTTCATTGATTTTTTGGGTCCAGTGACATGTAAACCAAGTTTCAGTAAGACGGGTGAACTTAGAGGTCCGATCTCTGACGATTGGACTAAATTCCTAGTGGGAGAGAATTATAAATAGTATGTACAGTAAATCCGGTGTTCTAAACGAACATTTTCCGAGTGAAACTATTTTCCTTTTATAATTTATTAGTTGGTTATGAGCGTAAAGATTTCTGGTAGAATGGTGACCACGTGGCTTCCGATTACCATCTTTTTTGTAACAATTATAAAGTTATTAGCTAAAAACACTAAAAAGAAGAAAAATTATGGGTTAAGAAACTTTTACATAAAAAATAACTACTTTTTTTCATTGCTTTCACAAAAACTTTAATAAAAACTATGGTCCCATAATTCTTTTATTATTAATTATATTTCGTAAATTTACTACAGAAAAAATCATAACCCAGCAAACACAAAAGTAACAGTTATGTAACAACTATGTAACATTTATGTAATCATGTAACCATTACGTAAATATTACACAACTGTTACTTTCCGTGTTTGCAGGGAATAACTCACGAAATTTTATGTAAAATATTACATTTTGTTTGAGGTAATTATAAAACATAATTCCCTTCGTAACATTGAAAAATTATTATAAATAGCACCAGTCAAATTAATTTTTAGAAACAGCTTGATAAAAAATGGATCATTTTTGTTCTTATCACGATCATAAATTTTATACAACATGAAAAAATAAATAACAAATGGTATAAAGAATATTTTCAACTACTAAAGTTATATCCATAAATGTCATACGAATTGTGCTTCAGAGATATTAAACAAAAATTCAACCCTTAACCTCCAAAGTACGGAAGAAAATTGCATCTTTTTTTAACATCGGATTTGGTGTATTAAAGGTAAATGTACATTAGAAAGAGAAAGCTTTAAGAATTTGGAAGGTTCTACAGCATTCATTGTACAGATATTGTATAAAGAATACCAATTTGTCAAATGTATTTTATGTTTACATTATTTCCCTGGTAAAAATAAAGCGCGTTGTACAATTTTTGTTTCATCATCAAACGATTTCTGTACGATTAAAGAACAGAAGATAATATCTTTATTTTTACTAGCGAACTTTCAAATAAATGTTGAAAAAATAAGCAAATGAAATTCAAAATTTTTGCATCAACTGGTGATTCTCTTAATTGTTAAAAAAGTTATGAGACGAAACTACACACTTCAAAAAACAGTTACGGCATCACCTCTCCGCAGATCCATTTCGTCCATCTCTGTGTCATCGATTTTGGCCAATTCCCTCCGGAAACTTTTCGTAATTTTTTTTCGAATATAATCCGCTTCGATTTCCTGTTTCGTTCGAGGTATCCTAAATCTGACGCAGCAGCATACAAAAATAGTAATGGCCAGTAGTGCAGACAGTACCATACCGGCCAACTGCCATACCCTAAATCCAGCTACTGCGTCTCCTTCCAGGAGTTCTTCAACGCCTTCTTCAACACAGTCACCAGGTCTCAATAACACTTCATCAGGTGAACATGGTGGTAACGAAGTGGGTAAGTTGAGGACCGAGTCCGTTTTAGCCGTCATTTCATTTTTTATAAAGAACAAATAAAATCTTTCACATCAAAGTGTTCACTGTTCGTTGACAGAAGAGTTGTGTCACTGTTCTTACCTTTGGTTACAATGAATGCGGCAGATCTTCACGCGAGGGATTGTTGAGCCAAAGGTGTGGCCCTTAATGATGTCGACACTCCTTATTTTTCAAAAATCAATATCTACCCCTTTCAATTTCACATATGTTTTATTAGAATTTGTTTCCAATAATCATAAAATGTATTTATCCAATATTGTCGGATAAAATGTTGCTTAATATAAAAATGTTACGCTTACTCGGGTTTACCCATGTACTCTGATAACTCAACTACGAATTTAGGGAAAAGGAAATTTTGAGTACTTCTCCAAAATTGCGTGAGTGAAATTTCTCTAATTATGTGGGTAGACATATTTTTCACTTAAAAAATATTTTGAATTCCATAAAAGTGTCATCATATTCGTATTCAGTATCCCTGTAAACCCGCGTGGAATAAGTTTAAGCGCCATTTCTAGTTTGAAATCTTGAGATTATTAAAAGACAAGTCACTACATTAAAGCTTATACATTTTTTACACATTTATATCCAACAGATATATTCTAAGAGCAGCGGTGGTTCAGTTGGTAGAGTATCGGCTTCGTAATCAGAAAACCCTGGTTCGATCCCGGCCTCTGCCATCTGTCATCGGGATACCTAATTTGTTTATAAGTGTCTAATAACGCCAAAGCTCAGGTGGTCCGGATTTCACCTTCATAAACTGTACACGGAGAAAAATGACTCCGCTGGATTAGCTGATTCATATCAGCTAAAATTTTCGGCTGGAATTGCCGAAAATATATGCAATTTTAGCTGTTTTGATTCCGCTAATGTAGCCTTAACCCTACTCAATTCGCGCTTAGCTCTAAATTTCCGCTACATTAGCAGATTTGTTCCGTTAAATTTGCGGACTTTTTCAGTAAATTTAGCTGAAATTATCGGCTATCCCTAACGGAATTCCAACAGCTGTCCCTATAGGATAAAATTGGTAGAATCTGCGGAATTTTCGGCTGATTTTGCTGATTATTTTTCTCCGTATAGGTCCCGTCACGATTTAGTCCCATATGGGTTCAGAAAAGTCGACGTAAAATAATATAAAAAAAAGATATATATTCTACTCAAACATCACAAGCCCGACTCCGGAAGTCCTCAGGAACCCCTAAGGAGCTCCCGAGGACCAAAAGCGGACATTTGGACGTCCTCGCGAGCTCCCCAGGACATCCCGGGACTGATTGTGGTGTTCGGATAATGGTTCAAAAATATTTAAAGATGGTAAAGCAGAGAAGTAATGAGCAGGGCTTTCGATATAACTCCAGACAGTATGAAAGTACGGGTGTTATAACTTAGGACGGGGTCAACTGTACGTTGACTGATCAATTTTGAAGGTTTCTCGCTGAGGTACCACAATGAAAAATTGATTAAATTTATTTATTTATTTGAATGCTGAATGTTGGATGCTTCCTATTGAGATATTTTTATATTATGAAATACTTTGAAGTATTAAATCCAATAGCCAACTTATAACTAAATTGTTAAATTTAATTTAATTTCTCATTTCCTTGATTCCTTTCCTCAAAATAGTTACTATCATCATACATCTGATTTTACTGTCTGCCTACATCTTCTAGTTATTTATAATGTAACCAAAGTTATTAAAAATATATAGTAGAATTTCACTATTTTAAATTATTTTAATAAGTTTTCTATTGTCGAACAATAATTAAATAAGTTAAAAACGGCCTTATGACCTACCACGATGTTTTTCTTCCACCTCAATTCAAAAGAAACAAAATTCTTTTCCAATACGAGTGTGATAAAAAGGAAAAAGAAGAAACCAAAATCCATTCTCCGACAAGCGAGAAAAACTTCGAAATTTTGAATCATATCTCTCTCTGAAACTCTGAATATTTTTAATCATATCTGACTTTATGCTGTTTCGATTGGCTGAGGTTACAATGCAAAAAAACTACAAAAACTTTTCAGATTCAATTTAACTCTTAATCCCAAAGTATGGGTCGTTTTTGACCCACAGGAAATTCAAATTGTATTTTACAAATTGAACAAATGTAAGTATTTTCAAACGGCAGGCCATATTTGACCCTGGTAGTGGGTGGAAAACGCTTTAAAATAGCCGTCGGAACTAAGGGTTAAAAACCCCAAATTTTTCGATACTATTTTTAACATTATTTTTTCTTTTTACATTAAAACTTTTCAAATCGTGTAATTGGAACTCGAAATAAAAAGTTACGGACTGATAAATATTAATTTGGGCACATATATCGAATCTACTATGGCTTCCGTAATGGAGCATTGGCAGGGGAAAAATATACTAGAGTACCGTCACGTCACGAACAACTGTTAGAAATAAAAAAACGTTCGAAATTACTAAATGCAATTTTTTAGTATTTCAAAAAACTCTCAACTCCAAAAGATTGAAAGTACGTGTTCAAAATTACTGAATAATTTAAATTCAGTTCCTAGATGAAACGAATAATTTTTCAAGTAGAAAATTGTATTGTAATTTCGTTGGTTATCGACACCAAATGTTTACAATAGGTAAAATGCTAAAGAATTGAAATAATTTCGTAATTTTTTAAATAAAATTTTATTCATATATTTTTATATAGAGTTTTTAAACACTTATCTTCAATAGTCCATGCTGTTATTTCAACTCCTTCTCTTTACTGAAAAAGAATAGGAATAACAATTTTTCAATTCGAAATGGAAAGATTTTTATTTATTTCATTTTTAAATAATTCGTTTCAATTCCTTCAACACTGTACAATGTGCCATTTGAGAATAGAAAACACTTTCATTTAATTCCAAAATTAAATTGTCCGTTAAAATTTCGACAAATCGACGATAATTTTTTTCAATACTTCGTCAAACGTTAGTTACTTAATTTCAAAATTCATCCGTTAAAATCTTAACTTTTAAATCACAATTTTAAAAATCGAGCCAGACAGATGTGTTGCAAATTTTGTCAGCTTTCGTGTCGTTTTCGAATTGTTTGAACCGGTTGAGAATTGCGCCTTGTAGCCTCCGTAGCGGATCGACGTCCGACCATTGACCGAAAAATCGGCATTAGATCGGTCGTTATATGCGCAGAGTTGATACAAAATTGACCCGCAATTAATCATACCGGTCGAATTTTGATAAATAGGTTAATTCCAGATCGACTACAGGTCGAATTTAAGACATCCGACGGAAATATTACCCAATCTTTTGCCCTATGAAAATGGTTATCGTAATGATCTACCCATATTTGACTTAAAATCGACCCGAAGTTTATCCGGTGTGTACTATAATTCTACACCAACAATAAGCTAAAATACATCGATCGGTATTTACCGTGAATCGATCCGAAAATCGAATAATATTTGACCGAAAATCAACCGGTATTCTACCGTAAATCAACCGGTACTTGACCGTAAATCAACCGATACTTGACTTATAATTGGCCGGTCGTTTATCCATAAATCACATGTATTATATAATTCTAGGCAACAATAAACTAAAACACTTCGAAGTGTAATGGATCTAAAAGGGTCCAAAAGTTTGACCGAAAATCGGCCAATATTTAACTGAAAATCAACCCGTATTCGACCGTAAATAAACAGGTACTTGACTTAAAATTGACCTGTCGTTTAGCCATAATTCATATGTACTATAATTCTAGACCAACAATAAACTAAAATACTTCCGTGTGTAATGGACATAAAATCAACCCGTTTTCGACCGTAAATCAGCAGGTACTTGACTTGCAATTGACCTATCGTTCATCCTTAAATCACATTGTACAATAATACCAGACCAACAATAAACTAAAATCCTTCGACACGCAATGGACCTGAAATCGGCTTAAATGCGACCGTAAATATTGACCCGTACCTTACCGAAAATCAACCCGTATTCGACCGTAAATCAACAGGTACTTGACTCAAAATTGACCTGTCGTTTATCCTTACATCACATTGTAAATTCTAAATCAACAATAACTAAAATCTTTCGACACGCAATGGACCTAAAATCGGCTTAAATGTGACGTAAATTTTGACCCATACCTGACTGAAAATCAACCGGTATTCGACCGTAAATCAACAGGTTCTTGACTTAAAATTGACCTGTCGTTTATCCTTACATCACATTGTAAATTCTAAATCAACAATAAACTAAAATCCTTCGACACGCAATGGACCTAAAATCGGCTTAAATGTGACCGTAAAATGACCCGTATAGAAATAGGGTTTCGATGATCACAAAATAAATTAATGTTCTTGAAATCACTTTTCGACATGCTGGTATTAAAACATGAATTAAAACACAGTAATGAAACGATCATAATTGATTTGGCAATATCGTCTTTTTTATTACCTTATAACTATCAGTATGTAATAATACGTAAAGTTTGAAAATAAAAATAATCATTTGTTACAAAAACAATGTGTTACGTGCTTACGACACGAAATCGTGTCCCAACAATATCCGCTGCGTTCCTTCGGATCTTCCTTGCTCCGTGTTATTCGACCCGTTGAACTCCCCCACCTTGTTCTCTTTCGACTCGATACAGGCTAGACTTGCGATTGCTGTGAATCGATAGCACGATCGAACGAATAATAAATGCACTTAAATGCCGTTTAAAAGAGTATGCACCATATTGTAATCCGGTTAAGAAGAAATGTGGAATAAACGAAAATTACAAATTGTTTAAAAAAATTCCATCCCACGGAGGTAAACTCGATTGTCTATCGAGTATTCGCTATAATTACACTGTGTGTTTTCGCGAGCCGGCGCACGAAACCTGCTGTGTAACCTGTATCGCCCTAAAAGTTACTGAATCTTGACTGGAGGCGAGGCTAAAGCCTATGGAGCCGACGTCCGGACGTGGTGCTCGGCTAGTTAGTCGAATGTTCCTAGCAAGTGACCCGCGGCAACTTTGTTCATCTCCGAATGTAGTTAGTATTAACATGAGTGATTGACTTCGCTGAGTTCATTCCTTTCTGATGAATGTTCTACCCCTAAAAACACAAAAGTCATTTAATAAAATTTTCAATTATCAATTCTAACTCAATCGAACATGGTAAACTTACGTGATCGTCTTCTTTTCCGTTGTCTTGGTTTGAGAATGTGCTCGATTTAAAACTTTAAGGAAATCTGAAGTTTTGGTACGCATCCGCGAGTGGATGTAGACTTTACTGCATTTAATGTGATAATGCAAGTAGTGCCGGAACATGTGAATTAAGTCGATTGTGTTGTCGCGCGCTTCTTTATTCGTATGTCGTGGAAATAAAACTGAAAGAAATTTTCAATTACATTTTGCTACCATATTTATATGACGCTGAAGCTAGCAGCAGAATCGCAGCAGCGGATTTGAAAAAATTATGGTTTTCAGCCATTAAAATTGCCAAAAACAGATTATTTGTCTAAAAATGTTTAAATGCAAGTGATTTTTAATAAGAAATTATCCACATTTTTGAATCCGCTGCTGCGAACCTGCTGCTAGCTTCAGCGTCATCATATTTATGTCTTTTTAAAGAAATATCTTACCAAAGGTTATATAGCCAATGCAATCGTCGACTACTGTTCCGGAATCTTGTAATTCTAGCGGAGGCTCTCGATGACTGAAAAGCACTTGTGGCGATGTATGACTTGCTTTTCTTCCTTCTTTCAGTTCTTGCAAAAACATCTTGCCGATCACCATATCATCTATGTCTTTGAATATTGTACTAAACACCACTGTCACACGATCGCTCTTTGCTTCGACATACCTGATTTGATAATAATACATTGTTATCGTTTAAAAATAAGACAATACATTGTTTTTTACAACAAAAAACTTATAACAAAGCTAAAAATAAACGTGATTCATGAGATATTAATAGAGTATATTATGTTTCATAGAACAATAAATTAATCAATATCTGCTCGACATAAACTTCACCGCGAAAGCTATTTTTAAAACTGGATCGTAAGATGCAACGTTAGAACTGCGTAATTAATACTTACAGAATTTCTTGATCTCTGTATTGAATAAATGCTCGTTTTTGAAGTTTGTTCGCTTCCTCTGGTAAATCGCAATACTTTTCTTGGAAGTCGAAATACTTCTCGAAAACACTTGCGAAACAGTGCCTTTTTAGAAGACCGATTTTTTTTACCAGGGCTTCCCAATCATCCGGCAGATTTTCAAGATCTATCATTACTGTTACGCTAAAACCTGTGAGGATGTAAAAATTTATTTATTTTATAATGCGATATAAATAATTTAGTAAATGATGTGATCAGGATTAGTAGAACATTTCTCGTGTGTTATATTTAAGTAAAAATAGACTGTCGAAAAATGGGTTATAGTCAATATAAATAGGGTTTTAAAGTTTGATTTCTTCAATAAATATAAATTTTATGGGCTCTGCCTACCACTTGAAATAAAAAAAAATTTCTTCTTTCTTCCTTCTTCATAAATTAAAAGACACTATCACTTTTTAAAAAATAAGACTTTATTTAAAATTGAAAACATACAAAAAAATGTTAAAAAATAATAAATATAACTTAAAATTCTTTAAAAAATATATACAAAAAAATAAAAATATATACAGAAAAATAAAAATTAACTTTAAAAGACTCCACGTTTCGGACCTCTCGGGTCGCTCTTCAGGAGTTTATTTATTTATTATAAAACGAACGGGCAAAATTGCCCTTAGAAGAAATTACATAGCATGTGGAGGGTCACTTCACCATATAACATATAAATAAACAAATTACAATTAATTAACATATTTCAGAAATAATTCGCGACATTTAGTATAAAATAAAGAGAAGTTATTAGTGTCGATAGCATAATGAGAAATTCCGTTCCATTGTCTAGTCAGTCTAGGAATCAGCGAGTTGAAATAAAAATTTGATTTCGAGGTTTTTTCTAAAAGAGGTCTATAAAATCGATGTGCATAAAATGCACCACGAAATACAAAGGAATTTTTCAATTCTGTAATGGAAAATCTATCGTGCAGTATATTTCTAATGAGCAAAATATCATTGAGTTCATGAGTTGATTTTATGGTGTATATATTAAATAGCACCGAGTGGGACAGATAACTATGCGAGTAAAATGACATTGGATTATTAGTTTCAGATGACAAATATCTGATAAATTTCCGTTGTGTTCGTTCCAATAAGTTGATGTTACAGAGAGTAGATGGAGTCCAGATAGAGGATGCATAAGTTAATTGTGATAAAACAAGAGACTTATAGAGTGTAATAATTGCTTTAGTGTCTTTGAATGACTTAGTGGAACGAATTAGAAATCCTAGTGTACTGTAAGACTTATTAGCAACATATTTGACATGTTCGTTAAAGGACAGACGCGGGTCAAACAATACCCCCAGATCTTTTATAATAAATGTTTGTTCTAAATCTGAATTAAGCAATGAATACTGGAAGTTTAAACAGCATTCGTGTTTAGAAAAACGCATAATTTTAGTTTTATAAGGATTAATTAATAAATTATTGTCTGTACACCACTCGGAAATACTATTAAGATCACCCTGTAAACACAAAGCATCGAGTGGAGTTTTCACTACACGATAGATCTTCATATCATCTGCATACAATAAAACCCTTGAATTCGAAATGCAATTTACAATATCATTAATAAAAATATTAAATAATAGAGGACCTAAATGAGATCCCTGAGGAACTCCTGACATTACTGAGAATGGAAGTGAATAATTTCCCTTAATACGGACAATTTGTGACCGCTTACGTAGGTAGGAGTCAAACCATCGAAGAAGGGAGCCACCTATGTTAAGTTAATAATTAAAAACTGTGTTTATCTGTGTACTTTTTAAAAAGTAATAGTGTCTTTTAATTTATGAAGAAGGAAGAAAGAAGAAATTTTTAATTTCTATAAAAAGTGGTAGGCAGAGCCCATAAAATTTATATTTATTGGAGTGTTTTAGTCAAATTAATTAATTCAAATTATCAATTAATATGCTAGTTACTAAAAATTGTACTGGATAAAAAAAATGTATTAGTGTAAAATATATTAATGTTTAAAATATTGAAGTTGAAAAAAACTTCAAAAGTAAATAACTTCTTAATCCGTTACTATTTTAAATAAATATGTTATTTGTTTCTTTTCATATTGGAAAAATTCTTGATAAATGGATGGAGGGACTAATTATCATTGTCCGTAATTTAAATTTTTCTGATCTTAAATCTCTAATTTCTTTGACAATGTCATCAATTTCTGCGTTAAGTACATTGTTATGATCCGAATTAAAAATTAATTTCATTATTATATTATTTTATTTCTTAATTTATTAAATGCCCATCATTAGTCTATTGTGAATAAAGCCGGATCATAACAACGCACCGATACATGTATAGTAAGCTGATGCGATTCTTGGAATTCTATTATTATTTAATTTCTGTTTCGTACATATGTTCTTATATTATAAATTAATATTTTAATGAATTATAAAATTCTGAAATGTATTGCATTGGAGTTACGAATACTATTTCTAGTATTGTGGATTTTCCATTCCAATGTAATTTATATAAAGTTAAATAAATGTAATAATTATTAATAATAATAAATGTAATAAATGCATAATAATGTAAATGTAAGTCGTCACCATTGTATATTACTTTCTAAATAAATAAAACTATATTATTTTCTATTTGTGTATATGAAAATGTTATTCAATAATTTAATTTTTAACAAATAATAAGAGTAAATTATAAAATGTTTTGCATGGGATTAATTAATACTTTATAGTATTATGGATTTATTCCATTCCAATGTAAAATTTAATATTTAAATATAACTAATTTGTATAATTTTAAAAGTATAGGAAATTGGAATTATAAACGTAACTTATTTAGTATACATGTGTGTAGTATACAATGTGTACGTATGTATGTATGTTTCGACTTCTAATTTTCGAACATGTCAACTGTCAGGCACTTGTATTACCAAGTTGTCTTTAAAAATAATTTTTCTTTGTCAACTATGTGAATCCCGACGTGGCAAGTAGTAACAGTAAATTATTAAAAAGTGATTTAACTAAATAAAATATAGTCTGGTGAGTGGTTTTTGACTTGTGTGATCCCTATCAGTTTAACCGGTTTCCCAATCCGATATTATAGATTCCTGTAGAGGAATAAGAGAAGTATTCTGGACCATAATTTAAGATTCTCATTGCCGATGAAAAACTGCAACAGTAGGGAATCGTAACAACATTCTTTTTAAATTCTAAGATGTTTTTACGAATTTTTTCCTTACTTTGACTACAATAAAAATGAAAATGATGTGATAAGTCTAGTGTAAAATATGTTTAGGTAGGTCTTAAAAAAAAAATTCTTCTCGCGATTGCATTGCTTAATTTTTTGTTGACCATCTTCCATCCTTTCATGAAGAACCAAGTTTCCTTTTCAAAATTAAAATAAATCCAATCGTAGAAGCTCATCCTTGTTCTTATGTCCCATTAAAATTTAAAATATTGAAGTTGAAAAAAACTTCAAAAGTAAATAACTTCTTAATCTGTTACTATTTGAAATAAATATGTTATTTGTTTTTTTTCATATTGAAAAAATTCTTGATAAATAGATGGAGGGACTTTTCTAATTATTCTTCAGATCGTAAATCTCTAATTTCTTTGACAATGTCATCAATTTCTGCGTTAAGTACATTCTTTTTAAATTCTAATATGTTTTTACAAAAGTTACAAATAACATATATTAACGTTATTGAAGTTTCCCATACTAAACTATTTGCTTAATATTTTATTGTAAAGGTACATAAATAATTGTAAAAGTTCGTATGATATTTTATCTTTCATCGATTTAAAATCCGTTGTAACAAAAGCCATTTTCTTAGTCGATTTTTTTATAATTATTTGGTTATATTACCTTCATGTTTGTTACACAAAGCGCATTTAACAATTTTATTACCTCTTTAATTTTCATTATTGCTAAGGGTTGATTGTTTTTTTTAATTTCTAAGTTAAATAACGAAAATTGTGTTTGTTTACATAATCTTTTGTATTTATTGGCGACAGTAAATCCGTAGAAATTGGCATTGTTAATGAGATTAATATTTTTGAGATGACTGGGTAAGCTGATTTATTATTTTTGGTAAAATAACCATTTTTCGCACCCACACCCTAAAGTAGACAGCCTTAGTTCCAAATTTAAAATTAATAAAATTCATCAATTTGTATGGCATGTTTACTTTAGTAGGACAATGACACAATATGTAATAATTACATTAAGTATAATTTTTTAGTTACAAATATGAAAAGAGATTTTTTAGTGTCGCATTAACGAGCATTGTCGTTACGCTTGTTTAAATCTTCAATTTTGTTTATTGTCCCCAAATGTAAACAGACCGTTGATCCAAGAAATAATTATGCAATTATAATTATACAGTGTTTATGTTTGTTTTAAACTATTATACTTATTATAAAATAAGTTCATCGACCTGCATAAACGTCTTCTATTTTAATATAATTATTGTAAGCGTCGTATTTAAAATAAACATAAACAATGTACATATTTTTGTTTAAATAGGGGAAGAGGTTTGGTTATTAATATAGTTATTTATATTATATTTTTATATTAATTTTATAATTTTATTATTGTTATTTTCTACATTTATATATCTATCTTTTTTATGTATTTGCTTAGCGAAAATGAAACTTAGTCAATGTTCTATACGCGTCATCAATTTAAATGTATGTAATTATTTTTGTAATGGGCACAGTAAGTGCCGTTGATCCTATTAAATAAATAAATAAATTAACATCCTTTCATTTTTGGCTCATAAATTTTGCTCTATTTTACTATCAAAGAAACTAAATTGATTTTATCGACTAAAAAATTTTGTTTAAACATTTAGTAGAGTCGTCATTGTTGGCAAACAAAATTTTTTTGGTTCCGTTGTGAACACCTCTGAAAAATCTATTAAAAATAGGAAAAAAAGAAGTAAAACCGCCCCAGATATATACAGAAATGAAAATTTATTGATTTCAAAAACTTTTAACGATAGAAAAAGAACAAAAGATGTTGGAACTGTTAAAAACATAACTTCCCAACAACTGAAAAACAATTGAATTCGGAATCTGTCCATTTTCGTATTGAATACGTTTCAATTCTTTGTAATCCTATAGTAAATAAATAAAAAAAACTGTTCTAACCGAGAATTGATCCCGGGTCCGCTGTGCAGCACTTCCGAGCCATAACCACTCAACTACAGCTATTGTTGTGAAATAAAGTAAAAATAATGAATAGGTGAAACAGGGAGTATTTTCTAGATATAATATGTACATAGTTTGGTTTATAAAAAGTGCATCCAAGTTTTATTCCTTTGTTTGATAATACTTAAAAAAAAAATAGATATGTGGATACGTTATTGTGTCGTGTCGTCACATATAAAATTATCTACAAATTGCATGGTCCAAGTAAATTAATTATTTATCAGACTGATCAATTTATTGACAATTTTAGTAACAATATTATTAATAATCATGTAGATCGCAAATTCATAAATATTAGTGTAAATTTAAAAAATAAAGTAATTACTTAAAAACGAATACTATTTATCAACTGCATCTTCAAAATTTAATTCGCTCGTCTAACACTAATTGACGAATGCAGTTATAAATAATATGGAAATGCATTTTTGGGAAATGGATATAGATTCTATCCTGTACTGACTTCCATATATATTATTCACTAATATCATTATGATTTCAAGTGTACAGATCATTATAATGTTTATTTTTAGATTCAGTTTTCATTTCCGTTTGAAATCTGCATTATATATACGACAATAATACTACATTAAACTAACATAGTTAAATTAATATACTGCTGTGGTGTTACAAATCAATGGACGAAAAAAATAATAGAATTAGAACCCCGTCCTTTAGATAATAGATTTTACTCTAGGATAGAACTCTTTCTAGTACTTTCGCGCCCAATGGAATTCGACCAGATGTCTACGTCATATTGAAAAAAGAATTATCCTTGCTTTATTGAAATTCGTCAGAAAGTATAGTGTCGAACTGAAACACACCGAAACTTAGACAAAGTATTGAAAAGAATTATTATGGCTTTAGGTAAATTCGACCGGCCGTATTGGATCAAATTGAACCACGTTAAAATTTTGACGAAGTATTGAAATTAATTATCAGCTTCAATTATGGCTTTAGTGAAATTTATTCGGACGTTGTGCGGCAAATTAATATTATTAGTTAAATGAGTCAATTTCATTTTCGAATTGATTCGAATTAAATGGAAGTACTTCTATTCTAAAATGCCGCCTTGTATCATATTAATGGAATTAAAACGAATTATATAGAAGTAAAATAAAACAATTTCAATTAGAAAATGGACAAATTCCAGATTAAAAATTTGTTTGTTGTATTCTTTTACAGTTGTTGGGTTGCAAAGTGAAACAAACGAAAGCCAATCGGAGAAAACCAAGGATCGATGATAAATTATACAAAATATTTTATGATTTGTCAAAAAAAAGGAGTGTTTACAATTGAATATTGTAAAAAAAATTTTCTTTTGCACATTGCGATGGCTATTGCTATTAAATCACTAAATATAATAAATTTACTTTGTAACTATGCATTCCACTTATCTTTTCCTTTGATTAAATTCGATTTGTAGAGCTTTTAAGAATACTGAAGAATAAAAAATCAATTTGTTCGCAGCAAAAAGCACAAGCGACTTTTTGCTTTCATATTCGCACGAAAGTTACAAGTAGCGATAACACACACTTGACATTTGTCGAATTTGATTAATTTCTTTTCAATAAAAATGTACGCAGATAATTGATAAAAAAATTGTTACTAATGCACTTACCCTGTTCCGGTTCCACAAGATATTCGCCGTACACACGTTTAAGCAATTCGTCAGCGCCATGCTCTTGCAGTTGTTTGTAAAATTTGAGTAACGCACTTATCTATAAATATCAATTATTTTATGTAAATTAATGCCGTTATGAGTTATAGATTGTACTTACCCTAAGTTTTGACTTTTCTCCACTCAGATTCGAAATATGAAATAGAACACCATCGAAATCTGTTAATACAACATCCGTCGATTCAAGTTTATTACTGAAAATATCAAGAATTTTTTTAGTTTATTTATTGTTCTTGTAGTCTTACATAAATGATGAGACAAGCGGAATAGGATACGCCCATAGTATGAATCATTGTGATAATCTTCTAAAATGGATAGAGAATAAGGAAAAATGAAAAAGCAAATTTAAAAAACTTAAATAAAGATATGAGAATGTTTATTTCTTATTACAAAAACGAATCGATATAAAATGACTCATTAAGATTCATGGTAAAAGATGACGCAGATTTAACGATTATTAAAGATTAAATAAATTCAAAAAGAATTTTCAGAATTCTTGGTGTGACGATCCATTAAATAAAAATCGTTTTTTTTTTACATATAGACATTTCGACAGCTACACTGTAAAAAAAGATTGTGTGAAATGACTTCTCTGAGAGTAGGTAATCTGTATAACCTAGTCTGAGAGTAGTAAAATCCCTAGAAAGTTGTAAATATTACAACAAAGATGTAAATTTACAGCAATTGTCAACAGACTTGAAATTGCAGTTTAGAATTTACAATTAATGTAGTAAAATTACTGTGTTTATAGTAAAATCACACCATTATAGTGAAATTACAGTGCTATAATAAAATTACAATATCGGTGAATTTTTCACATTTTTTAGGTTAAATACACATTTGGTGCGTGCAATATATATGTATTAAATATTGAATTGTATTATATAATATAATATATGCATTGCAATGTTTTTTTTTTGTGAATGTAAAAAATATTGCAATTTGTTTAAGAATTAATTAAATAGCTTTTAGGAATGTTTTAATATTTATTATTTATCATACAATAGCATTTGTAATATAAAATTCAACCTGACAAACAACGATTCGTATATAGTTTTGCATTGAACGACAATAAACAATACATGTAAATAGTCACTTTACAATAAATTTGGTTCATAAAACTTCACTCGCTTTAACAGTTTGTAGTTTACGAAGTAACGTGTACACTTTTTCGGTGACAGCTTGATTTTTACCCCTGCTTGCGTCTTCTGAATAGATTTCGAGCCACTTCATTTGTGCATATTCAAAAAAGTGGGGAACAATATTACAATTATAATGAAAATAAATCCATCGAACTTAACCTCAATATACTTGTAAAGAAACTTCATTTTATTTGGTCAAATAAATATGTAGCATATGTTATATATATCTCTGCACACGTTTGATGAGATAAAAAATATCTTCACGTAACAAATAACCGAAATCTTTACGAGAAATTCAAACAAGTATATAAACATCAATGATGGCTGCCCGGGATGGAAAATATTACTAGAGAAATTGTGTTTTTAACATTGTCAGATGTAATTTCACATTCAAACAGTAATTTCAAAAAGTGTAAACTGATTGCTCTCAGAAGTGGTAATTTATATAACCTACTTTCAGAGTGACAATTTCATAATATTTGTAGTGCTATTACAGTTTTGGTGTAAAAATACTAGTGATTTTGTACTTTTACACCATTCAGAGTGGTAACTCGGATGTGTAATTTCACACTTGTGTTGTGATTTTACGAAACCATTTTTTACAGTGTACATGTGTGCTACCTTCAGTTTAATTTTAATAGAAGATCGATAATGTAAAATATTAAATTGACAATTCGTGAGATGATGGAAAATATGATTTAATTCCGGTTGCTGAACAATTGTGAATTTGTAAGTAAACCGACTTGGTTCAGATGTTTTTTACACAAGTGTTGATCATCAGATGTTATTACGATGCACCTTAACACTTTTTTTTTTATTTTTATTTATTTTTATTTATAAACGGGTATATCCCATAATTTACAAGTGTACATAGATAATAATAGTAACAAATATAACTGAACTTCATCTATTAGATGAAAATAGAATACAGTAGTCCTCCCCTTATTTTAACTATTCGGGACAAGGAAGATGGCGGACTCTTCCCTTATTTTAACTTCTCCCCTCTTTCTTACGAACAGCAGCGAGAGCACGATAAAAAGTTAAATTAGGGGAAGGAAAGACGTTAAAATAAGGGAAGGACTTCTGTATATGAAAATGTAACGAATTAATAAAATTCTTTTAATTCTTTTAATAAAATTCACAATCGTTTTACAAGACGCATTCCGGATTAACGAAATGTCAGAAAATTCTTTTTAAATTTATATTTATTTACATTGCGGTCAAGATGAAATTTAAAAGAATGGCAACACCAGATCTTACTTAAATTAAAGATTAAGTTTGGAATTATTTAATATTGATTACATAGCAAAAATGTTCAATAAACTTTTAAAAAGGATGAAATTAAAGGTTTACGATACCAAATATTAAAATGAGAATTTTTGTTTAAACTGTTAAACGAACAGTATTCAACACTATATGAAAAAAAAAGAATGTTGACAAAATTTACATTGTTGATGTGTCACAAATTGGAGCAAAAGTAAAAATGTTGATTTTAGAACGGAGTATAGTTGATGCGAATGTCAGTTACTTGGCGATTAAATTTTCTTTTTATACTAATTGTAATTTATACAAAAATTTGGAGTATCGGTGAAGATTTACAAGGTTAATGGTAAGAAATGAAGGTTATAAAGAGGTTAGTAGAGTGAGAGTGCGTGGAAACCGCTGTCAATTCCCGATTTAGAACTGTCGTAATCGCGAGCATCGTGTTGAGATTTGAGAAAATTTCGAAAAAAATACAATAGTGAAATTGGAGGTAGGTTTGGGAGATTTTTTGAAAAGGACACCGCCCCAGTAGGATACATATATTTTGCGATAAGGAGAAATGCGATGAAAGACGTGACAAAAACATTTTGACTCACCGCGCCAAGGCATTCTTTATTTTATTATTCAACGTTTCTTCTATTATCCTATTGTTCACTTCGAGCAGAATCATTATTACGACTACTAATTATTTAATAATTAGAATATTATAATACAATAATTAACAATTATCTACTGATTGATGCAACCATGAAGAAGGCTCTGACTAATTTCTAATCTTTTCCACTTTGGCAGTGTATAACTGTACAGTCCAGCCGCCCGACTGCGCTGCGCGCAGTTCTCTGCGGGGACGGCTCGCAGGGTTGCCAAATATTTCAACTTAAAGTTACTAGCAGGTCATTTGTCGTGGCACAACTGTCTAGTTTTTTTAAACGTTTGGAACTATATAAATCACTAGCTAGTGATAAAGTCTAGTAATTTTCTGTAATGTCCCAATAAACATGCAGGTAACTGAGAAATGTGCCGTTCAGGTAACGTGAAATAGATGGCCGGTAACTACAGTAGTCCTTCCCTTAAGTTGTTTTCCCTTATATTGTAGGTTTTCCTTCCTCTATATTATATTTTCCCCTAGTCAATGTTGTCATGTGTAAATCACAAGTGAGGTTAGGTTACGAATTTGCTCTCGTCTGATGAACCTGAAGTATCAGGTGCTTCCATGGTTTATTTTTCTTTATTCGTAATCAGTTTTCGATGATATTTAATTGTATATTCATTTAAAATGCGTTATACATTTCAAAGAAAACAGTACAACTTAAGGGAAGAAGCGGCCATATTGCCTGTCTCGATTGTACAACATAAGGGAAGGACTACTGTATTGAGGATGACTTAACCCTTTAAGTCACGTATTTTTCTTTTCACTGAATTAGCTTGAAAAAAGTTACTCGGGGGTTTTCGGGGTCGCTAAATACGAATTTGATGTTAGTTTTCAAAAATTCAAAAAGGCGGATCTAATATGGCGGATAAAAAATCGAAAATTAACGGAATTCGCTTGAAAAAAGTTACTCGGAGATATTTAGAGTCGGTGAATACGAATCTGATGTCAGTTTCTGAAATTTTAGTAGCTTATCCAATATGGCAGACATGATAATTGAGAATCCGTTTATTTTTCTTGATCCTTCTTTTATTTTTGTTTTTTTTTAAATTTTTGTTTGTATTTTTTTTTATGTTTTTTTATTTTTTTGTATTTTTTTTTCATTTTTTTTTGTTTTTTGTTTGTATTTTTTGTATTTTGTAGTATGTATTTCTTGTATTTTTAAAAAATATTTTATTATAAAAATGAATCCTTATTTTCAGTACAACGGAGAAAGGATTTTTATTCGCCATATTGGATCCGCCATTTTGAATGATTGAAAACTGATATCAGATTCGTATTTAGCGATCACGAAACCCCCGCGAGTAACTTTTTTTCAAGCGAATTCCGTCAATTTTCAAATTTTTGTCCATCATATTGGATCCGCCATGTTTAATTTTTGATAACCGACATCAGAATCGTATTCAGCGACCTCAAAAACGTATAAATAACAAGTTATCCGTTTATGTTTGTATGGAATTATTTTTCATAAACGCTTTTTTTTTCAAAAACTACTTATTTTTTGGTATATTTTTCTTTATAACTAATTAACTATAGTATTTTAATATGTGCGATGTCTTGCATTTAATAAATAAATGCCTTAGCTATGTAGAAAATTAATCACGAATTAAAAAAAAAGAGAGACTGATTTTTAAATATGAAAAAACTAACGAAGAAAAGGTGGCACGCTGAGCGGCACACTGTGACGGAAAGGGTTAAAAGGCACCTATAATGTTAATAAATAGTTGACTAATGTCCTGCCTCTACGGTAACTTTTAGTGACTGAAAGATGACTATTTTCAGATTTATGAAAAATATATAAAAAAATCTATACAGTAGGACCTCTTACTAACGACTGGTTTGGTTCCTAGCCCTCCCCTCATACCTCTTACGAACGACTACTCGAGAGAGAAAGACTCTTCCACCACTATCATGATTCTGACCAGTAAAATGCGCTCTGCGGGCAGGGCGACGTATTTACGTAGACAGACGCCCGGTAGAAGGGATAAGGAGAGGTATCTCGTAGTCGTTCGTCAGGGTGATTTTCTGTCGTTGATGGGAGGTGTCGTTAGTGAGAGGTCCTACTGTATATCACAAATGTATTCACTTCAGTTACCTGTACATATACGTTTATTGGGATGGTAACCTACAGATCGAGCATTAGCATCTATTTCGAGTTACAGTAGTCCCCATCCTAAGTTATACTGTCGGTTCTTTCAAAATGGCGGACGATTCTCCAAAATTATATCCCCTCACTATCCCTACTCCCGTATCTTTGTTTATATGCATGCAAATTGTGCTTCTATGTGCGAGTGTGGCTCAGCAAAACAATGTAGTGGGGGAAGGAGAGGAAGAAACTGGTATAACTTTGGAGAAGGCCAATCTATAACTTAGGATAGACATATAACTTTGGATGGTATAACTTAGGGTGGGGACTACTGTATCTGAAAGACGCAATTCTATTATATATATATATATATATATTTATTTATATATATTTCCTATATATTTCTATTGGGATATTAACATATAATTTTATAGTTCGCTATCTAACGGCCCATAAGTGTATAAAAAAATGATAACGTTGAGATAAAATTTTTCATGAAACCTAAAGTTACATTTTAGTTATCCGAAAGATATATTTTAGACATATCGGACGGATAACTACATAAAGGTAACTAGTATTATCACTTTTCATGGGCATTTAAGCGCATCTGAAAATTACTGCCTTTTAGTTGCCGTTTGAAAGGTAACTATGAAAGTGTGCCGCACATGTAACTTAAAGGCACCTTAAAGGTAAGACAAAAATATGACTTTAAAAAGCCATCTATCAGATAACCAGTAGTCAGGCGTGTTTATTGGGGTTGTATGAAGGGGACTTACGGCAATGTTATTTGCTTATAACTTTTTAAAAGTAGGATACCTTACTGAAATATTGTTTCTGACAAAAATAATTGTATAAAATGTTTGCGTTTACTATTTTGTTAGTAACCTATTAACGTCTGCAAAGAATTTCTCAACCCTTTGAAGCACGGTGGTCATCTTAGGGACCACCTTTTCTGACAGATAATTTCATTTATAAAAATTAAATTTTGAGGTATTTAAAAATATTGGTTGAGTTTTCTAGTAGCTACGGTATTTGTCAACAATATTATACCACTAATATTCAAATTTTATTTGTTGTAAAAGTTTTATAAATAAACAATCACTAAAAAAAATGCAGTTTTAAAAAAAAAAGCGTTTTCCAGCTTATTTCAGTACCGATTTTTATGGGAATCTTTACTAAGGAGGTTTTATGGTCGCTGATGACGAATATGGGCTCAGATTTCCAAAATTCAATATGGTACAACAATTTTAAAAATAATTCGGAGATTTTTGGGGCCCCGAAATACGCATATGTTTATTTATTTAGAATTAAACGGGCGATACGTCCTTTACAAAAGTAGATACAGTAACAGTCAGTCGTTCAGACAATTAAAAAAGAAACACGCAATTACAAACAGCGCTTAATAAAATTTACAATAATAGAAAAGAGAGAAAAAATAAGTTAAAGAAAAACAATGAGACCTTAACGCGAACTTAAAATATATGCTCGAATTAGAGATTTACACGACCCTACAGATGAACAATTACGAATACATAAGGCAGTGCTATTCCATGAGCGACGCAACCGATCTACCGAAGAATAAAAACTATAAAGTAGAGTCCCGCTGGATTGGCACCCCGCTGGATTGTCGGGATTCAGCCCCGCTGGATTAGTACTTCTCGGAATCCCCCCATGCCGCTCGCCACCTAAGGGCCGTGTCTAGTTAGACATACGCATCGGTTTGGAGTTACAATAGGAAGCAGAGAGATGGTCTGTGATTGGTCATGGACGTCACGTGATTACGGCGTAGAGGTGGAAGCGATGCTTCCCCTATTGCCGACAGTCCAGCGGGGTTTGCGGGGAAGACTCGGAACCCTCGGAACCGACCGTGACTCGATCACTTTCTTTTATAATCGTTTTTTTTTTTCTAATTTGACTGGGTTAGAATGCAAAATTCCGATTGTGAATAGTTTATGGTTTATTAGGAAACCAGAAAATTATTGTAATGATGAAGAATTAATTATATTCTTTTTTTATTGCATATTTGTCGCAGAATATACGACCGGCTACGTTCCCTGCAAACGCGTAAAGTAACAGTTATGTAATATTTACGTAATGGTTACATTTTTACATAAATGTTACATAGTTGTTACATAACTGTTACTTTTGTGTTTGCAGGGTTGCCAATCGTTTCTTTCTAGGTTATGTGCATTTACGAATCGTTATGCGAAAAAAGCGCGGGAAAGACATATTTCGTGCTAAATCGTATACAGATTGTATCCTTTATGATTTTTTTGGTTTATTTTTCCACTTTTTAAAGTGTGCGCCTTAAATGGGGTAAACGTTGATTGGTTGGTGTTTACTTTTACCGAATTTCCACGTGACATCTGCCCAAAATTTTATATGGTGATTTTTTCCAAAAATACAACAAAATGTTAACATACAATAATACTAATTCGATAATCTCACTAGAAATGTAAATTGTGATTCATAATTAATGCTTTGATTGTCGGTGAAAGAATAGACTCCTTTTTTTTTATATAATTTTGTTTATGTTAAGTTACAATTTCAACATAGGTAAGAAAATATAAAATATAAACATGGTACGTCCATAAAATTTACTTAAACTTAGATGAACAAGTCTTCGTATATTATGCATGTTGTATATCAAATTAAATGATATCATTTTGATTATTTGTTAAATTTTCAATATTTATGACATACATTCGCATACAGATGTAATCTTAACCAAAAAAAAATTACTTCTTTAAGAAAGTAAAAATGAGACCTTAAAACATTTTCTGTTTTATTTATCCTAAATGATACGCTCTTTGGTATGTTTTGATCTACTTTCCGAACCAAAATATAAGACTTTTTATCACGCAATAACGATAATGCTTGGCAGTGTCTTAATAATAATCAGTATGTCAACATCACATAAACTTGTCGGATATAAAAACAAATAATACTTTAGTTTTGTTCAATCCAACGAACACCACTTCTAGATTTGTAAAAATTACGTTTTGCTGCAGCTCGATTTGTTTTACTCCAATGTTTTGAAACAACGTTTGACTTCTTGAACTTCGATACCACAGGGTATATATTATTGAATGCTTCAAAAACTTGAGCCCTTGTTTTTGCTCCTACATTTAAAAAACAGAGATCAATCAATCTGGATTATCAGAAAATGCAGTTTTACTTACCGGTTATAACAATCTTTCCAGAAACAAAGATTAATAGAACAACATGTGGCTTAACCATCCTATAGATTAGACCTGGAAACAATTCTGGTTCGTACGAGCTGTACAATTTATGATCGAGTTGTAAGCCTTCGAGTCTAATTAAAAATTTCACATCCACTGTCGCAACTAAGTTTCGAATTTGGAAATCTCCAAACTTTACCTATAGAAAAAGTTGAATTTTCAAATACATAAAATAAAATTGCAATTAAAACGTACGCTGAATCCAATTTTTTCAATTATCCTGGCATATTTCCTACTGGCGAGAAGAGCATCTTTTTCACTCGAAGCACCAAGGCAAACAATTTTACCAGAATTGAAGATTAGCGCAGTTGTTCTGGGTTCTCGTATTCTCATGACGAGTGCATTGAAACGTCTCGGATTGTATTCTGCATTACGAGCATGCATGACTATTTTTTTTAAATCTAGTTTACAACTTGTCGACGACGTACATACAATATTTCTGTAACAAAATAACATTTATGATTTGGGTCTTTCGATTGTATTAAAAACTCTTACTGTATGTGTGGTATCACTTGATTATCCGATTTGGGTAACAATGTATCCCCTTCTGCCTGGACTAATGTTTTCAACGAATCCAACTCTGATGTTATCTGAACAACACTATTTTCCTACAAACGATTATTATTACGTTAATTATCTTAATTTCTCAGTAAACGAAAACGAATAGAAAGTTAAAAATACGAATTGAAATGAATTAAAGAGAGGATTCAATTAATCATTTTCATGTGTTTTAATTCATTTAAATTCACTTGAATTCATTTAAATTCGTATTTTTAACTTTCTATTCGTTTACTGGGTTTGTTTAATATTTTAAAATACGTACAGGAACTTGAGGTTTCATTAACGATTGTGGTGGTACCAGCTTAGGAACAAATTTGTAAGGATGTGTTGACAATTTTGCAACAGACTTTATACTTAAACCTGAAGTCGTCTGTTTTGTCTGTGATTTTTTAAATTCACACTTGACATCGTTAATGTCATTAACTTTTTCAAAAGATGGTACTACCTGATCCATGATTACACTTTTCTTAGATTCACAGAGTACAATTAGTTTGTTTATATTTTTTTATGGCAATGTCTCATAACATTTACCTGCAATTTATGTAAAATATAATACATCAATTAAAAGACGGATATAATTTAATAAAGTTTTCTAAAATCATACATTGAAAAGAAAAATTACTTTCAATGTTAGTATTGTTGTATTGACAAACACTGAATACCGAAAGTACCCCCATTGTTGGACCCATTTGTTTGTTTACGTTTTGAGGAAACACGTTCGATAGTGTATAATTTTTTTTTACAATACACGCGTGAAGGGACACTTTTCGAAAGATGCGTACAAAATTGTACAGAAAACTTGAAGAAAATTTCTTAAATGCAGAATCCCGAAAAAGTGTCTTTTTGCTTTTGTTTTCTTTCTCACTTCACTCGGGGTTCATGTCAAAACTTGCATGTGGGTACACGGATACATACATTTGCATGTCCTTTGTATGGGGGAGATGGTAGAGATATATAGAACTACAACCACCCACTTTCATTTTTCGCGAAGTCGCGACTGCGTGCATTGTCTCGACATAACCACGAAAAAATACAAAAAGTTTAGAAAAACCGACAAATAAAAAAGTCGACAGGTCAAAAAACTGACAATCGAAAAGCCGAAAGTAAAAAAACCGACACTTCAAAAAATGATAGCACGCTTATTGATGCGTTTATTTTTTTGTGTCGGCTTTTCGACTGTCGGCTTTATGATTGTCGGTTTTTTGACCTGTCGGCTTTTTGATTTGTCGATTTTTCGACCCTCACCCAAAGTTTCTTTTGAGAAAGATATTGTGTTAAAGTAAAGGGTGACAATTAGCAATAATACTAAATACTCAGGTAAGAAACTAATAAAAATATGACGGAAATCTGAAGCGAATTAAAACGAATTAAAAACAAAAAAGAATTATGTATTACAGTGGCCCTCCCCTTATTTTAACTCCTATTATTTTAACTGCGTCCTTTATTTTAACTTTCTTTCGTCCCTTATGTTAACTTCTTCCCCTCGTGAGTTCCCCCACCATTTGCCATTTGAAAGTGTTCAAAAGACTGCCGTACCCCGGAAGAAAAGTCGTATCTCCATTTTTTCGATTTTGACGTATCGCCAATAAATCGATTCTAACCAAAAACTAAATTACTTAATTTAACGATTAATTTTAGAAAATATACAGGATATTTCATTATACAAAGAATCTTGGGATATGATTTTATAATAAAATACATTCATTTTTGAATTTGCGCCTCTTTTAGCCAAATTATACCAGAAATACTGTATTTCTAATAAAAGTATTTTTCTTTTTTTTTGTAGCTAATAACAAATATTTCAGATATTTTCTTTCAGGAAATAATGCATTGCATTATAAGGAATATAAATATAATTTTATCCCAATTTCACCGAAAATGGAGATACGACTTTTCTTCCGGGGTACGGCAGAAGAGTGGGGATTGCTGTTTGCGCTTGCACATACAGGTGAAGAAAGACACCACTATATCTCCTCTCTCTGTTTTTATTCTCTCATACTGCCAGTGGTGAGGATGAGGGGAAGGTGTAAAATAAGGGAAGAAGCCGCCATCTTCCTTGACTCGAAAAGTTAAAATAAGAGGAGAGCCACTGTAAATGTGATCCAGACTTTAGGTTCTGAATTAAGATTCTTGACTTTCTGTAATTCTTTTCTGTTCCCTGCCGAAAAAATACTATAGAACACGATTCAGAAAACATCGAGAGCACCATACAAGTTGTATTTACTAAGAAAAAAAGTAGCTAAATACCTGAATACTAACGTTATACAGAAGTCCTCCCCTTAAGGTTTAAATTTTAGCTTTCAAGATGGCGGCTTCTTCCCTTAAGGTTTACTTTCCCCTGACCCCCACTACCAGAGTTTTTCGTGCTCGACTGCACGCCGCGCCTCTGCGAATGGTTCACAGGCGGTAACAAAATGTCCGGTGGTGGGAGAGGCCGTGAGGGGAAAAATAAAGCATAAGGGAAGAAAGTTTTAAACCTTACGGGAAGAATAAACCTTAAGGGGAGTAACCTTAAGGGGAGGACTACTGTACAGTGGAACCTCACACTAGTGAAATTCTCACACTAGTGAACATTTGTCTCTATCACTAGTGAAACATCAACTTCTCCTCGTACCCCCACTCTGCCACTTTCTTATGCATGTGTATGTATGTACACAAACATACTCGAAAAGCTGTATGTATACATATGGGTATTACGTATGTATTTACATACTCAAGCTGTAACACATTACGATTTGCGTATTATTTATTGTAATTAATTTAGTATCGGTGGCTTGGAATATCATGTGAAAATAATTCTACGCTTAAGAACCTAAATGCGGACACAAATGTAAAATTACTGGCAAAAGAGGTTAAATAGAAGTGTTATGTGGATCAACTCATTTATTATTAACAAGTTTTATCCTTTTTTACTTACAAAGTTGAAGAATTAACTGTCATGGTAAATAAATTTTACACTTCTGATTAAAGTAAATAAACTTTTAAAAAAGATTCAAGGTAATGGTAGTTTTTATTTTTACAGTAACTTGTAACGTTACATTACATTCGCCTAGACCAGCATGTAGCAACTTATTGCAGATGACATATAATAGTGACAAGGAGCATGCAGTTTTCAACAATGTTTACATACTGTTTTGAGAAAGCGAGAAAAATACAAGTATTTTTGGTTATGAACGTTATGAAAGTGTGTAGACATATGTATGCACATGTTTGCACATCTGCCGATGCGCATGCGCTCGCAAATACGATACGTCCCTAGAGAGGGGGTAAACATTCCACCCCTCCGCATCTCACTAGTGTGAGAAAAACAAAAAACCGCTGGTCCCGACAGTGCCACTAGTGTGAGGTTCTCCTGTAGAAATGTTGAGGGCTTACAATTTTATTAAAAACTTCCTTCAAAATTTAAAACGGTAAGTAATATTGCGAATCCCGCGTAAAAAGACCTCGTCCTAAATTTAACTTTGTATGGTCTTTGCACCATTGTATAGTTTTTGCACGTTACAAAGTTACATTTAGGACGAGGTCTTTTTACACGGGATTCACAATATTAATAACGTTTTAAATGTTGAAGGAAGTTTTTAATAAAATTGTAACCCCTCAACATTTCTATAACGTTAATATTCAGGTATTTAGCTACTTTTTTTCTTAGAATTTCTGTGGTGCTCTATGTTTTCTGAATCCTGTTTTATAGTATTTTTTCGGCAGGATTCTGAAGTTCTTTAAATTTATTTTAAGGAATTGGATTCTCCCAACAAACCAAAAAGTATACGAAAAATCTTTATACATTACAGTACGAAACAAGTTGTAGACAAAGAATTATTGAGAAGCACTGAAACTTGAATACTTCTGAATCCTTTTTCTTACTCTTTGAATATAGTACTTTTCGGTCCTAGGCCGTAAAGTTCAATTTTACGGCCGAGAAGAGAATACCATTTTTTTATACACTGTTCGCAAAGTAGGCATTTTACCGAATGTTTTTAGTCCGTAAAGTGCGGATATCAGTCCGTAAAATCCCACTTTATGAACTAAAAGGAGTAAAAGTGTCTACTTTACGGACACGTGTATCAAAAAATATTAATAAGCCTATAGGAAGTATTCAGAAGGTTTCAAAATATGCATGCCAATGCGTCATTCGAAGTTTTGTCCGAAATTATTAAGAAGCATTCAAGAACAAGCTATTCAATTCCGGAAAGAGGATTTAGAATTATCGACAATAAGGAAGTATTCACGAAGGTCAACAAATAGAATTCAAAGTTCAAAAATGAATATACAGTAGAACCCCTCTTATTTCAACTGGTCATGGTTTTCAAGATGGCGCCGACCCCGCTTATTTGAAATTTCCCCTTACCCCTTTACTCTACTTAACGCTTTAATAGTGGATGATAATATCTGATATATTTTTATTTTGGTTAGATATCGTATATATATTTTAGAGTTGAATCATGTAAGATATATATATATATATATATATAGAGAATTTTAAATTTGGATAAAAATGTAACGAGATCACACATCGCGCCTTTATGTGATAAATAAAAACTGCACTATTCCGAATTGTTCTGTAAACATTTAATGGTAACTCACTTCAATGAACGAAAATAAATTTAGACGTCAAGAATCTGAATTCAGAATCGTAACCAAGAATTCGTTTCTATTCATGCCATTATTAAGGTATTGAAACGAATTAGTATTTAAGACTGAGTCCTTTTTAAACATTCCCATTAAGACCAATAAAAACCAAATGAAACCCAATCAAATTTAATGGGATTGAATCGGGTCAATGAGAAGCGAATATTCATCCCACTGATAACTTATGAGATTTAATAAGATTTAAATAGGAATGCGAGTTCAATAAGAAATAGCAAAAGAATGTTTATTAAGTGTAAATGAGATGCAATAGGAATGTACAGGATATCAAGCATGAATAAAACTTAATCAGTAGCAGTTATTGGATTTTATCGGAGAACTCCTAGTTATAGCGGCAATGATTTCATATCAGATTCTGAAAATGAGATTCCAATGGGATTTAAGGGGATATATACACCTAGCATTGTCGAAAAAGTCCATTTTTTCGTTTTTTGCATTTTCTTGAAGCGTAAGGGATCAAAAATAAGTATGAATAGCGGGGCCAAAATTGTACAGATTGCTACTTTATTTGTAAAGAAGGTCGAATTCGACGCCGGCAAGCAAATTTAGATGCCATGAACATTCCATCGGCTCCGGAGGACTTATTTTATTCGCCTGGCATCGATGATTCCATGTTAGTTGGCAAATTTCATGATTTATTTATTACCAAATTTTCACACGCGGTTTTCTCGAAACCACGTTTTTGAAGTCGGTACCCAAAATATCTCGAAAACTAGCGAACCGATTGCAATTAAATTTTTTGTGCTTATTCTATACATAATTATCTAGTCTTTGTCATAAGATTTTTTTTTCCGATGCTTAGTTTTTTTTTAATAGGCAAAACAATGGCCAGTTTTTAGTCGAAAATCGCAGCGTTATTTTCAAACGTCCGCCATTTTGTCAAAAATCAATATTTTCAAAATCGGATCTGACAAGGACTAGATTCTAGTATCTAATTTAATAATCGTTTTGGTTTTTTTTTTTCAGCTGATTTTCGAAGCTGCGGCAGTTGGTACCGTATTTTCGGTTTTTCTTACGACGCTCGGAAGAATCCAGCATATCTGGCTACATTGTTCATATTTTTCAATAAAAAATAGGGAATTACTCTTCAATGTGCATACTTTTAGATGGAAAAACGCCCGATCCGAAATTTTACATAGTTTTCCTGGAAAAAATCGGAAAAACGGCCTTTTTCCCGGCTCCTAGGTGTATATATCCCCTTAATAGGGTAATGTCTCCTTCCGGGACCAATGGGTTTCAATCCGATTTTGAGTAAGAAGTTATTGGAAAATCCCCAGTCTCAGAATCAATGAGATTTAATCAGAATTTGAAAGCGAAAGTTCAATGGGATTTAATAGGAAAATCCATATTCAAGAATTAACGGATTTTTTCTCCGCAACTGTGCAATCGAATTTCGTCGGGAAATGTCTAGTTCCAGAATAAATGAGATTTAAATTCGTTTTTGGACAGAATTTGAATTGTAATAGTTTTAAATTATGTACGGATTAAAAATATACATCGTTCTAATTCTTCTCAAATTAGTATATTTTCAAAAAATCGTCATGTTTCTTAATTACAATTAAAAGATCACATTTTGCATATACGATTATTCATTTATTGAAAATGCAATTATAGTGAAATACTAAACTCACAAGTAAATAAAGTTAAAAACATAAATTAAAAGTTTATGCGTACGCTAATATGTAAAATTAATCATCGTACAATTCAAGGTTTTCGTCTAAAAAGACGAACGTTAAAAGAATCTCCACATAATCATATTTTTACCAACAAATTTTGTTATATTACTGGCGACTACTATTTAGACTGTTAATTTAAAAAATAACTATTCTAAACTACTATTATTTTTTTATTGTTTTATATAGAAGTTTTATTATTTCTTTTTATTTAAGTTTCGGCCATCGTAATGTGTCTCTTGATGCAATACCAAGAGAGAGAATATCCGAAGGTTTTTTAATTTTTATCGAGCTATCCGGTTTCTTAGTCGATGTTTTCTTTTCTTTTTCGGACCCAAACACCGATCCCAAGTTTATTTTGTCTGCGATTCCATTAGATGCTTTTGTTAGAACATCACTTCCGGGCAATTTTCCTGACAGTGTATCTTCCACTACTTTAACAGTCTTCTCTTGTACACGATCCACTTGTTCCAGTGTTGATTTGAAAAGTGTACAGGACGATGATTGCAGGCGTTCTGCGAGTCCGGTCCATAAACCCATCTCACAATATCTGTGACCAAAAATTTCAATGTGTACTTGCTTGTTTGGTCCGATTTGATAACCATTAAAAAATTAAATAATTGTTACCTAAATTTCTTCATGAATTCTGATTTTGGAGAAATACTCAAGAAAGTATCTTCGCCTTCCGAAAAAGATGGCAAAACATTTTTTAACAATGAGCTATCACCGTTAGATTTTGAGGGTAGAAAGACGCTTCCAGATCTGGCAAACTGGGCCACAATATTTACAAAAGTGTCTCTTACTTTATCATCTTCAGCATCACCAGGGGTTAAATTAATTTTGTCCCCGAAAATTGTATTCGGTTCAAAAATATATCCCAAATCATCGCCGTGGTTTGCAGCTTCGGCTGAAAGTTAACATGTCTCATTACAATTAACATTTCCTTCATGAAGAAATATCAATGTTACTTCCACGAAATGTTGGGACAATATTTACTAACCTGTATTCTTATCCGTTTGATTTTTCACAAGCGGTAAATTACCAAGGAAGTGTTTCCCAAAGTGCCTCTTGACTTTGTGATCGAAGCTGTATAGAAAAGCTTTAGATTTTTTTGACCACTCCTTCACGGTTAGAAAAGCAGGGACGTTAAAAATAGCATCTCCTAAAGCTTCAGCGACCTTTTTTAATTTGCTTGCTATGCCATTTTTTTTGCCACTTCCGGTTAATGGAGTTAAATATTTACTAAATGCACCCGGAACAAACTGCTTCGAGACGTTACTCAAGTTCGGCACTAATACTTGTAAATCTGTCACCAAATATTTGTTGAGAAAATCTGGAATGGTTTTTAGTTTGTGTACGATTTCATTGTTATATGGACCATTGACAGCGTTGGCTGCTTCATCTTGTACGACACCAGTTAGAAGCGGAATTTCGGGTAATCTGCCAAGTTTGAATGACTCTTCTGGTGATCTTAATATCACATTTGGCAGTGATCTAAAGACAAAATAATCTTAAATTAACATAATTACCCGATTTTAAGATGTGACCAACATAGGCCTTATTCGCAACATCAGATATACCTTCTGTCATCTTCACCCTCTGAAATCGGCCCTGGTCCCATCAGCTCGGACAAATCTGAAATGAAACCACGAACTTCAGATCGAAAAGATGGTTCACTGTCGTCCTTTTCTACCAACTGATGCGCTGGGACTTTGCGCAAACATCTGGCCATTTCTAGCGTATTATTCGTGGGGCAGCCAATACTCCTCGCCATTATTTTTACAGTGTTTTTTGGATTTCGATCGATGGCAAATCGTGATAAAACTGTGCCAGACAATGCCACTATTCCGCTAAAATAATCTGAAGATTTAAGTTAATAAAGATGGTATTGTTTACCTCAAGATAAAATATTGTTGCTACGTTACTAATTAAATAAAAAAACCCACTATTCGCAAAGTTAGACATGCTGATTAAAAATGCAGAACAAGCGCCACTTCCTTGACCGAAGGCCACGATTCTCTTAGGATTTCCTCCAAAAAATTCAATATAATTTCTTATCCACTCTGTGGCCAAAATCATGTCGAATATGCCATTGTTACCAGAGAAGTGTTTTGTACCTGTGTTAAGAAACCCTGAACAAGCAAATTGATTCTTTATTTCCGAAATTGTATTGTTTATTGTTACTACTGTAGAGAAAAAATTTATGGCTACCTAGAGATCCCAATCTGTATTGAATAGAAACAACAACGAGCTTTTGACCGACTAAATGTCGTGTTTCGTATTGAGATGCAGAACCTCTACGGAATCCACCACCGTGTATCCATATTAAAACTGGATGACCTTCTGTAGCATCGGGAAGTGATGGTGAAAAAACATTAAGTGTAAGACAATCTTCAGATCCAACGGCAGTTCCATTTTCGTCCAATTGTGGACACGGTGGCCCCCAATGTGTTGCGTTTATTTCGCCTTCCGGATGAAGTGGCGTTGGTCTCTGAATTAACATTATAATTACAGTAGGACCTCTCTTATTCTAATTAGTAAAGTTTTTCAAGATGGCGCCGACCTCTCTTATTCTAATTTTCCCCTTACCTCCACTTTCATTGCTTGCGAGCTTGTGATTCGTGGACGATATTTTTCGTTGACTTTTCGTGTGATAGTGGGAGAAGACTTGTGGGGGAACGATTAGAATAAGAGAGGCTGGACAATTAGAATAAGAAAGGCAATTAGAATAAGAGAGGTCCTACTGAAAGTAAAATTGAAGTAATATATAATTCTCTCAATAAATAATAAATCAACCTGAAATCGACGTTCGCCTGTTGGTGGTTCCGCGTACTTAATTCCACGAAATAGGTAAAACCCTGTTACGTTATCTCGAACACCGTAAATTCTTGCTTCTCTATCATTTTTTGATGTGAAAACAACAGGGTCATCTTCTGGAGGTGTTGCTGCGGCTACTCCACCCACTATTCTCTTCACTCGTCGCAATACTCCAATATTCTCCGATGAAGACAATCCAACGATTGTCAAAAATGAGAGGGTGCACAGGATATAACGTCTTTCCATTATGAAATTTCAACTTGTTCTGCGACCGCCGGACCACATCCATATTCGGTAATCTCAAAACTTTGCGCTGCTAATATAACAGGTGTCCCAGTTTTTAAGTATATTAGGATAAGATTATATGTATATATTTTCGTCAACGAGAAATACGATTTTATTACGTTTAAAAGACTATCCGGTAACCATTAAGAGGGCAACGGATGTAAATAAAATTATGACGTATTTATTATTTAAATATACTAAGTTATACATGGATATGAAGCGGTATTTGTTTGTTTTTCTATAGTGTTTTGTAATCATAAGAATTGTGAAATAGAACACCCTGTATATTGTTTTGGGATATGGCACACGTACGCGTTGATAAATTATATCGCAGGATGCTGATATACACGGATGCCGAGCGTGTGTCTTAAATTACCTAAAAATAAATCACCCATTTAATAGATGTTCTTTCTAACATTTTTAAACAGATTTTGCGATATCTTCCAAAATTATATAAAAAATGATCATTAAATGAAAATATGCAATAATTTGTGATAAACATTACATGTACAATTTCAAGAGTTATGAAAGTCCAACATCAAATTAGCATCTTAGATTATATTATTTTCAAGGCATTTTTCTCTACTTATCTAATAATATCTGCCACAAAAAATAATACATTAACGTGTAAATTTGTGATATTTTGGAAAAGGTGTCTGGAGAGTTTTCTTTCCTTGGGACTTCCTGTTAATTTTCAGTCTGTTTTGTGTAAACTACTTTAATTGTTGAAAGCGAAAATTTATTTGAGTCATATTTCAGTGACATGAAGCGAATACTAAAAAAATATTCAAAATTAAAAATGTCGGATACTATATGGCCGACCAAAATAAAAAAGCATACCCAACACATGAAAAGGAATTAAGATAAATTAAATACGTTTTATTTCGGTTTCTTGACCATTTTCATTGAAATTCTTTTGTTCTAATCCGATATAATGCGTGAATAGAACATAAACATAACATAAAAACTACCTACCTACATAACCTAAAAACATAGCAGTTTTTTACATGAAAACACGAACTAAAATGTAATCAATTTCACCGAAACTAAGTAATTATAACCCAACAAACGAAAAAGAATAAGATCGAATTCAGAAATTACGTTTTCAATCCGATTTCTTGACGTTTCGAATTGAGAAACGTCCAATCCTAATTCGAAGTTCATCGATTTAATACTGTCACGTGGATTTCCGAATATTTGAATTCGGAAAAATTCGTTTTAATGCGTCGGCTTTATTATATACATTTTTCTATTATACAGTTAAAAGAAAAACAAATGTTACGTCCATGACAGGCATTATTTACCTTCACATGTATGATTACTACTTAGGTTCAGTGAAATTGATCACATTTTAGTTCGTGTTTTCATGTAAAAAACTGCTAGTCAATGTTTTTTTAGGCTATGTTTATGTTCTATTCACGTATTATATAGGATAAGAATGAACGATGGGGTTTTCGGGGTCGCTGATTACGAGTTTGATATTAGTTTTTCGAAATTCAACATGGCGGATTCAATATAGCGGACGGAAAAATTTGAAAATTGAACGAGGCTCATAAAAACGAGGCTCAAATTTCAGCTATTTACAGCGTAAAGAAAAATGAATATGCTTCTCAGCAATCGAATTTGGATAGAGTTGTATAGAATTGGATTCAATTATTAAATTCTGAATCCATACTTTGGTCAAAGGTGAATCCATATTAATACGTAAATACAATTCTATTGGTCCATATGAATAAAAAGGTTACTTTCTAAATTCATATTAATCCAAAAAAGTTTTCTTTTTAAAAATTAAATCTTAAATACATCCGCATTCAACGTTACGGATTCAAAACTATCTAACAAGTGTATTCATTGCAATCCAAAAAAAGTTTCCTTCTTAAAAACGAAATATTGAATGCCTCCGTATTCAACATTACGGATTCAGAACTATCCAAGTGTATTCATTTCAATGCAAAAAAAGTTTTCTTTCAAAAACGAAACTTTGTATACATCCGTATTCAATATTACGGACTCAAAACTATCCAAGTATATTCATTTCAATCCAAAAAAAGTTTCCTTCTTCAAAACGAAATATTGAATGCCTCCGTATTCGACATTACGGATTCAAAACTATCTAAGCGTACTCATTTCGATGCAAAAAAAGTTTTCATTCAAAAAATAAACCTTAAATTAATTTGTATTTATTTGTATTCTTATACTGTTTTCGATTGTATTCGTAATTGTGTTCGTAAAATTGAATACACATGGATTACTTTTTCTGAAATTTAATCCGGCAAATTACGTTTCAAATCGTATTCGTAAAATTGAATACAGATTGATTCCTTTCTTCGGAATTCAATCTATTTGAATACATATTTACGGAATCAAAGTATGAATTCAAAATGAATTGAAATTTTCAATCCAATCCTATCCAATCTCGATTGCTGGGTTCAAAGGGTTAAGAATGTCACTACATTCTTTCTAGTGATTTTCAATCTAGGTATTTTATATAACTAGTACTTGAAAATTTAGGGGAAAACTAAAGCGCCTTCGTGTTCTAGGGGAATTCTGAAAAGTTACCAAACGAATGTTGGCACCCTAGATTGCCAACGGTAAAGAACCAAGGCAACTAGAATTCTTTTTCTTTTTACCGTCGGCCTTCTGGTACGTTTGTCGATCTTTTCTCTCGAGAAATCCGTGTAAATCTTTATTATTGTAATGCATCTAAATATTTAACATTGTTTTTTCTTTAAACAAACCGTTCGTACATTGAATACATATTGTATTTTTATAAAATTTGTTTAAATTTTGTCTCGAAGTAAAACTTAAACTTGTATAGGTTATGTTCAATCGGGAATTGTGTCTTTCGGCAACATGTGATATTTTTAACGTTTGTTGATTTATCGTTTGGTTTTTAGGTTTGAACCATGGGTCGCGTAATTCGTGCTCAGCGTAAAGGAGCGGGATCTGTTTTCCGATCTCACACAAAGAGGAGGAAAGGAGCACCAAAACTCAGATCGTTGGATTTTTCTGAAAGACACGGATACATCAAGGGTGTCGTTAAGGTACTTTCATTTTATTCAATCATAAATCTGTCTCTTAGATTTATAAATCTTTGTTAACAAACTATTACTTTATTGCATCTATATAAACATTGGAAAAAGTTTGTCTTAAATAAGAAAAATATCTTTGCAGGATGTCATCCATGACCCAGGTCGTGGTGCTCCCTTGGCAGTGGTCCACTTCCGAGACCCATACAAGTTTAAGACGAGGAAGGAATTGTTTATCGCCCCCGAAGGCATGTACACCGGCCAATTTGTATACTGCGGAAAGAAAGGTAAGCAAAAGTTTATTTTCGTCTTTAATTTAGTATCGTTTAATACATGATGAATCTAGTATACCTACTTCTGAGAGGCGTTGAAGATTAAACACTAGAGGCTCTTTCTGAATATTTAAATAATATATAAACTCTATTAAGTAATAGAAAATATGTAATATTTAATGGTTTTAATTTGTTTACAGCAAATTTACACATTGGAAATGTAATGCCAGTTGGTCAAATGCCTGAAGGTACCATCGTGTGCAACCTTGAAGAAAAAACTGGTGACCGAGGTCGATTGGCTCGGGCGTCTGGAAACTATGCTACCGTTATCGCACACAACCCAGACTCCAAAAAGACGAGGGTAAAGCTTCCGTCTGGAGCGAAGAAAGTTATTCCATCGAATAACCGAGCAATGGTAGGAATTGTTGCCGGAGGTGGACGTATCGACAAGCCCATCTTGAAGGCTGGTCGTGCTTACCATAAATTCAAGGTCAAGAGGAACTGCTGGCCTAAGGTGAGTTTTTTATTTCGGATATGCAATAATTTATTAATACTATTTCAATGATGGCAATTGACATTTGAAACCTGAACATTGTGTGGAACATTTTATTTACTGAGATACAAAGAATAATTAATTGTCAGAAATTTGTTGTTTTGAAGAGACATAAAAAAAATATCTTTTATTTCAGGTTCGTGGTGTTGCTATGAACCCTGTGGAGCATCCTCACGGTGGTGGTAACCATCAACATATTGGTAAGGCTTCGACAGTCAAACGAGGCACCAGCGCTGGTCGTAAGATTGGTCTCATCGCTGCCCGTCGTACTGGAAGAATTAGAGGAGGCAAGACCGATACGAAGAAGGACGATTAGGCTATTCGTATGCGTTTGTTTTTATTTATTGTAAAATAAATAAATGCAAGAAATGTATTAAATATTTCTTAATTTTATCTAGTTCTTTCTTTCTATTATTGATTAAGTTCCATTCAATTAAATTAAATATGGGAGGAGTATTTTATACCGTTTTTTTATTGATTACAATCATTAATAATGTTTAACCTTTTTAAGGTTGACATTACGATCTAAAGTATATTTCAATTTCTAACCAAATAACAAAAAAAGAAATTGTGAATATGTTCATAAAATTCTTTTTGTGAAGTGAAAATTTTATTCCATATATGTTTCGTCATCTAATAAATCAAGAATTGTGTAAAGAAACATTTTAAGAAGGAAGCTGTTAAAAAGTTAGTCATTTTCAATATTACGTTTACAATATTTAGTATTTGTAAGTCGATAGATAATCAGTTGTTACACAGTTAATTACATTTTTTATAAATCTGGCATATAGTTTCGCAACTAGCAAAGTCAGACATGTCTCAACATCAATATTAAACATGAATGTTACTATAAACTCGAGTAATAATATTGCAGAACTCTCCTGTATGCGAAGATCTCCTTCTACAGCCCGCAATATTTGTTAGAATTGGTTCAGAAAAAGTTTTTGCATTGTCGTTTAAAACTATCACTCCTTTGTCTTCATGATTACCGAAATATTTCACAAGAATTTAAAATTTCTACCATTAAATCTTTATACGAAGTTATTGCTGCGATTTATATAAAAAACATTTTCAGGTTATATTCGCTCGAGGTAAATATAGCAAGTTTAGACAATCTGATATTTCGTCTCCAAATCGTAGACCGTTGTTCGAAGGTGCAAGTAAAACTAATCGTTGCTTTTATTCTGCAGTTTATCGTTTATCTATGGCATTTATAATAATGTTCAATTTATTACCCCTGTATTATCACTCTTGGCATGTAGACACAATATACTGGATTATTACTCTTAAATTTTGTTATTTTTTAGATTATTAGTTTTATTTCGTTGTAATATTTTTATTAACCCTTTAACGCCAAGAAGTCCTGAAATTCTACTTCAACTTCTTAAGTATATAAATTGTACAAATAATTTTTTGTTTTTTTTTTAATTAATGTATCTAGACGTTTCAGAGGTCGCTCTTCTCGATTATCCGGTTTAGAACATTTAAAAATAAGTCTTTTCACTAGATTTTTAATGTTTTTTGTAAAAATATCGTTTTTTTACATTTTTCCTCAATGAATCCAAATTTTTTTAAAATTTTGAGCTTCCACCGGCTTCTAATGCAGGTAATCGGTGGACCCGATAGTTGTACTAAAGAGTTGTGGAGGAAAACAATTTTTTTAAAGCTTGGTGCAACCAAATTGGCGACCGCAATGACAATTTTTTTTTTAAACGTGACAAATTTTTATCTCCGAAACTATAGACTTTAGAGAAATTTTTCTCAGAATAAAAATGTCTTAGAATTGGCCAAAGACATGGTGGCCACCGTCAGGGAAATCAGGGAAAAGTCAGGGAATTTCAAAATTGGTCAGGGAAAAAGTAAATTGTAGACAAATCTTTAAAAAGTGAAAAACATTATTTAACAAAAAATCGCACAATTTCATTTTCAGAAAAATGCTTTATTTATCGTGTATTAAGTAAATTCTTTTAAATGATTTTAAATGCTTTCTCACAAATTTAAACAAATATTTGACGTTTTTTATCAATAACATATTTCAGTTTTGAACATTTTCGACAGATTTCACCAAAAACCAACAATTTTGAGAAAAAAAATAATATATTCTAATATATTCTAACAGATTTGAATAAAATTTAATAGTTTAACAAAAATAAATGCAAACAATGTTATATTTAAAGATATTTATCTTTCTATAAAGATACTTTACAGAATATTTCAAAAATATTTGCCATACTAATTCTCTATTTAAACAAATATTTGTATAAATAAAACCTTTTGAAAATGATAGAAAACTTTCATACATTTTTTTAAATCTTCAAAAATCTTTGAAATTGCATAAAAAAGGCTAAAAATCGTAGAAAAATTTTTAAAATGTTGAAAACAGCACAAAACTTCCAAATTTTGAGAATATTAATTTGTTTAAATGATTATTTTACCATTTCTATTTTAAGTAGTTGATATTTGTCCAATAGTATTTGAAAAGTATAAAATTTATGGCAATTTTTTGTTATTGTCAACATTCGTAAGAATTTTGACAATACTTTAAATACACTGTCCAAAATCGCCTAAATTCTAAAATTTATCAACATTTATAATCATTGTCTAACATATTACCGCAGAACTTGACATTTTATAACAAATTTTGAGAACCCCCAACAAATTTTCTACTATTATTTTGAATTAAACACGAAAAAATCCATAGGAACATGAGTTTTTTTATGGATTTTTATAGATAATATGTTTTAGTATATACTACTCGTTGTCGATTGAAAAAATAAAGAATTTATTGAAAATGTGTAGCTGTTTTTAAAACATTTTTATCCGTATTGTTTATTTTTAATAGATATCATTAAAATATTGGTCAGGGAAAAGTCAGGGAATTTTTTTCCGAGAAAAAAGCGGCCACCATGGTATAATTTTGAACATCATGCTGTGTAATATAAATCGCTGACATATTAAAGGATTTGAACTGAAAATGAATTGAAATATAAGTTTACTATTATTGAAAACTTTTTGTTTTATATGTTTTAAAAGTGTTCCATACGATTAATGAAATATACAAAATATATATTAACCCATGAAGTCTTGAATGGACTTATTTTCATTAGTTTTCAATGATTGTATTAAGTAAAAACAGGTTCTAAAAAATATCCAAGTAGGTGTATCTGACGTAAAATTAACTGAACTTTCAAATTCTTTTGTTAGATTTTTCACAAAATTCGACCGCAAAAAACTATATATGATCATCTTCAAATTGTTTTCTTTGAAATAATTGCAGGGTTATATTATAATATGGATTATTGGTTACACCGGTCACCGGTATTAATTTTTAATTTTCACATAACTTAATCCAATCTTATAAAAAAAGGAAGAAATAACCCCAATGATTTTTAGACGGGGAACATTTTTTTTCAATCGTATCCAACAAACCAACCAAAACGATTTTGTACGGTTAATCTTCCATAAACTAGTACTGTATCTCAGAAATAAGAAAAATTTATCCCTTAATATAGTGGAAAGATTGCGACATCTATTAGTTTCAATTTACTATTAAATTAGTTATAATTAAGTAATAAGTTAGAAATTTCAGGTAAATCTGAGTTTTCAGTTTGAGATTATTGTTTTTCATAAAGAAAATTTGCTAGTTCTTTCCGTTTTTTATTATCGATTTTGATAGTCGAAATTGTAATTAATGTTTCAAAATAATTATTGACAAACATTGAACAGAAATTTCACAATATAAATATACCGATCTTATAATTTAAATATGGCTGTTCTCTAATATTACACAACATAATTTTTATCTTCCAAAATATCTTCTCAAATTTACTTGAAATTTATAACTTAATAGTCATAATTAATTTAATATATATTGACAATAATAGATGTCGCATTCTTTCCACTATAATAAGGGCTTCATTTTTCTTATTTCTGAGATACAATACTACTTTATGAAATAATAACTACACAAAATCGTTTTGTTTGGTTGGGTGGGTACGGTTGAAAAAAATTTTCCCCGTCTAAAATCTATTGGGCCTATCTCTTCCTTCTTTATAAGATTTGATTATGTTATGACACATTTATTTATGAAGAGGGCCTAAAAATAGCGGCTGAAAATAAAAAATTAGTACTATTTATTTCTATTATGTATACATTAAATGTATTAAGGTTTTAGGTACAATATATTATATATGTGGTTATAATATATATATGGTTTATAAAGATCAATCAAAAACAGAGCAAATAGAGTAAAATTGCACTTAAGCTTTTTTGTAGAGCGTGAAATTTCCTACAAAAAAGTCATTGGCAGTCCTAGTCTAATGTTAATAGTTTAGCCACAAACTACACTGGAACATCAACTTACAGTTTGATCGATATCAAATGTAAAATATTCGGAATGTTTTGTTTAAATTCGTGTTTTCTTTCTGGCTAAACTATTAATGTTAGACTAAAGCTGCCACTGACTTTTTTGTAGGAAATTTTGCGCTCTACAAAAAAGCTTTAGTGTAATTTTGCTCTATTTTTCTCTAATTTCTACACGGAAGCGTTAAAGTGGAAAAAGTGCCGGTTTTTAACGATCTTTATAAACCATATAAGTAATTTGATGGTCTCAAAATAGTCCATAAACTTTCTTAATGATGCTATGAATCGATATCTGTTCAGAAAAAAATTGATTTTTACGCTCTTATATTTTTAATCATCATTTGAAAAGTTAAAAGTGCTGCAAAGGGTTTTCTGTTATGTTTTTTTTTTGTTGAAAGAATCTAAAGTGATAACCAATGCTCCATAATATAATATAATTAACCCATTAACGCTCAGACGGACGGATTTTCAGTATCAGTTTGAACATCGATAATTTGTATATAAATGCCTTTAGAAACATTTGAGCTCCACTGTTCCCAACGTAAAATTGTATGCTCTTTCGGAATCTTTCAATAAAATTTCGATAAAATTAACCGCAAAAAGTTATGCACTTTTTTTTGTTAAAAAACATCGTTTTTTACATTTTGTTTTTCAGTACATCATTTTCACCTCGAAATTGCGTTGAGAAACATATCTAAGTTGAAAATATCGCGTCCATGGACCTCCAGGATTAAAATGTACCACAACAGAATTCATAATTTAACATGGAAGTTTTCGAAATGGCGCCTAGAAGCTCAAAATTCTTTTCAAAACTTAACCATTTTTTTCTTAAAAACTATACACTTTAGAGAAAATTTTCTAAGAACAACAATGCTTTGGAATAAGTCCAAGAATACTCTCAAATTTTATCAGCATGCTGTAATACACAACTTGATTTTTCAAAAATTCGAAAAATCGAAATTTTGAAAAAAATCATTTAAAATATCTGAAAAAAATTTGAGTAGCTTCTTTAAATAATTCTAAGATATTTTTGTTCTAAGGACATTTTTTGTAAAGTCTATAGTTTTCACGAAAATAAATTATTAAACTTTTCGATATTTCAAGACCAATAATTTATTTTCTTGGAAACTATAGGCATTAGAGAAAATTTTCTTAGAATAAAAATATTTTAGAACTATTTAAAGAACCTACTTAAATTTTTAAAATAACTTCTTTCAAAATTTCGATTTTTCAAATTTTTGAAAAATCAAGTAGTGCATTATTGCATGCTGATACAATTTGAGAGTATTCTTTGACTCATTCCAAAACATTGTTGTTCTTAGAAAATTTTCTCTAAAGTCCATAGTTTTTAAGAAAAAAATGGTTAAGTTTTAAAAAGAATTTTGAGTTTCTAGGAGCCATTTTGAAAACTGCAATCTTGAATTATGAATTGAGATATGGTACATTTTATTCCGGGGGGTCCATGGACGCGATATTTTCAACTTAGATATGTTCCCAACGCCATTTCGAGTTGAAACTGATGTTTTTGTGAAAAACAAAACGTAAAAAACCATGTTTTTTAACAGAAAAAGTGTATAACTTTTTTGCGGTTCATTTTCTCGAAATTCTATTGAAAGATTCTGAAAGAGCATACAATTTTACGTTAGAAACAGTAGAGCTCATATTTTTATAAAGGCATTTATATACAAATTATCGATGTTCAAACTAATGCTGACAATTCGTCAGTCTGAGCGTTAATGGGTTAAATAAAAAACGGTCGACAAAAAATGGAATTTTCTACATAACTGCAGTAGGGTTCTTGTTTGAAGTAAAGAAATCGTGTCCTCGAGACTGGAACTTTAAAACGTGCTTAGTAACATTTTGATAATGAAGGTGAAAGTATCCAAAATAGTATATTATAAAACCGTTTAAGGATAAATTAGATAAATTAGATCAAAAAGATGTCATCTATGAAATTAAATGTAAAAATTGTACAGGAGTTTATATAGGGGAAACTGGAAGATTATTAAAAAATAGAATTAAAGAACATAAAAAAAATATTTATGAAGATGTTCAAAAATACACGGGACTTACAATACATAGAATAGAAAAAGGACATGATTTTGATTTCAAAAATATTAAAATAATTAAGATAGAAAGAAATAGACATAAACGCAAACATTTAGAAAATTATTTTATTAAAAAAAATATAAATTCAGTTAATATTCGATTTGAAAAGTCAAATTTACCAGATACATATTTACCCCTTTTGAATATGTGAACATAAACAATAATATTGAAAGGTTATTGATATAAAATTTAATTTCTATGTAATCCTTGAACTTTCCAGTCTTTTCTTTCGTTTCAAACTTTGCACATATAACGGGTATTTTATAATTAAAATTAATCTTTTTACAAAATTTATTGTCTTACTGAATACAAATGTATTCATTTTTAAACATTTTCATTTCAGTGCTTTTTTCTACATAAAATGGATTTACAAACAATATATACATAGATAGGATTACTCACTTTTTTAAGGTAAGACAATAGATGCATATTTCACAAATTTTATAATAGTTAAATTTATTTTTTAAATAAAAAAAGAAAAATGAAAAGTTTAAAGGGAAAAAAAGAAACAAATTCTTATGTGTCACTTTAGATGTTTCATAATTTTTTTCATAATATTGTAAACACATCTCATCGCATCAATTAAAGAATTGTAATTCGTTTTTATATATATTTTTTATTTGTTAAAATAAAATAAATCTGAAGAGGACCTAAATCAATGGTCGAAACGTTAAATTGTTGAAAATTATTTCACCATAATTATTCTGATTAAGAAGAAATCAAGAAAGGATATTTTCACTTACGAAAACGTATCAAAAAAGAAACTCTTAACTTAATATTGAATACTTTAAGTTGTCATATATCCAAAATAGCGATTAAAATCCGACAAAATCGGGCAAAGGATCAGGAATTTTTTATTTACAAATTATAATGAAACCGTTTTTACATATTTAAAAAAAATCATACAGCTTTTAAATGCGTACCGGTAATCTGAAACACTAAATAGTTGAGAAAAATGCAACTAACTATTTATTTATTTATAAGTTACAATATTATTTTTCTTTTAAAAATAGAATGTAAATTGGTATTGATTAACCCCTCAAAAACTGTTACATTAGATTCACCATTTTGAATTTTTGAAAACTTATTTCAACTTTCCTCTCAAGTTTTCGTGAAAATATGATAGCTGAGTTTATTCAAGTAATCTATTAAAAATTAAAATTTTGTTGGTATTTTCCACTTTTCTGTTTTGTTTATTTTCAGCTTTAGAAATATATTTAAAAAGTTATTTTACGTTTTCTAACACTGCCTTTGTAGAAATGACATTGTTCTACATAAAAGTAAAACTCTTTGAAGAAAGGTAAGTAATTGTCCCTAATTTTGACAGCATATTCTTATAACATTTAAAAAATAAAATGTAATTTTTTGTCACCAAGAAAATACTTTATTATCTTTCATTTAATAAAATTACTTTCGTTTCATTTTCATACTATAGTGACAGACATTAAAAAGAAGAATATTTTTTGTGGTCAAAGTCGAGATATAATAAACTATACTGTCGGCGATATTTTGGAGACAAACATTGTCGAAATATCTTTTAAACATGCACAAACTCTTGCAATTTTCGGTCGATAATAGTGATTAAAATATTCGGTACAATATTCATCCGACGATCATGTATTTTTTAAGTTTATCCAATCATAAGATAAGATATGTTTATATTTCGGCACCGGTTCAAATGTTATTTACCGCTTCGACTAAAATGCGGCGAAACCGATTTCGAATAAGTTTTTTATTAGTAATTAAAAGAAATTAACATTATTGACAAAACATTTTCGTAGTAAACAAAATCGTAAAAAATAAATCATAATCGTTCAATAGTTTACACAAAATTAAGGATTGAGTGAAGCGTAAGTTTCCTACACTCTTAAAAATTTCTTTAGGAATTTTTTGAAACATGTAACTGAAGATTTTTTTCTGTTACCATTTCATAATTTCCTTAAACAAAATTTAGTAACTTTTAGTTACAGAAATACGTAAGGTAAGTAAAAATATTGTAAATAATTTATTAACATGTTTGATATAGTTATGTACGAAAATTTTTAGTAATTAAGGTTAATTTACGTTAATTTCATCAATAAATTAATTAAAATATTTAAAATTTATTGAACCAACACTGGCAGGTAAGTTTCCAGCATATAATAAAATGTTTTTCATATATTGTCATTATACTTGGAACGTGAAAAATTAGTTTTTTAGTGACAATACAATACTGCCAAAATACATTGCCATTGAATTCGCCGATTTATCCGTAGAAAACTGAAATTTTTCACGTTTTCTACGGAATACGTCTTCTTTTTTCTCATAGAGGTATATTTTTATGACTTCTACACATATTTCATATAGAAATCATGTATTTGAAATGATTTTGATGAAGGTTTACTGAGATTAGAATGTCATAAATCGGAAAAATATAGTTTTCCTATAATTAAACCGCCATATTGAATTTTAAACCGATTTAACCTGAAGGTTCTGGCACTTGGGATTTTCTTGTTGATTTCAATTCCAAATCATTTTTTCGACAAAAACGAAAATATTCTGTTTTTGAAAAATGTCGATTTAAAAATTCAAAATTACGAAAAGTCAACTTTTCTGGAAGAAATATTCATTTGAGAAAAAATCTCATAAGATTAAATTTATAGACATTGAAAAAAGGATTTTTTTTGTCTGTATCAATTTTCCCTACAATTCATAGTTTAGGATAAAAGCGAGAGAAAACCAATTTTATACTTGTATTGTTAAGTTTTTTTACACTTTTGACTAGTTTGTTTACTCTGTGTGACAATATAGTACTTTATTATTGCCAAGGTTGGTATGCTTTAAATTTTGATCAAAACAATTGGTAGCCGCAATCTTAACAGTTGTCATGAAACGTTTTAAAATAAAAACTATCATTGTAACTTTATTAATTAAATTGAACCTGTTATTGTGAGCTGAATAGTGAAAATGTTTAAAAGTAGAGATCTTACACGACTTAAAGTGTGCCTCCTATGTTTACAGAAGAAAAAAGATATGTATCCTATAAAAAATCAGTTAAAATATGATACCCAAAATTTTTAAAAAAATTCCGTTGACAATGATGTTATACCAGGAGCGTTATGCATTTCATGTAAGAGAAGTTTTTATAAAGTGAAAAGTGGAGAAAAGAAGACTTTAGCATTACCAGATTTGTCAGAGTTTCAATTAAAAAAAGCTACCAGATCGAGAGATGATGTAAAATGTGATTGTAAAGTTTGCAAAATAGGCAGAAGTATACCCACTAAAATCTCCAAGAAATCGACAGATATTATTGAATGCGAATGAGTTTTATAAGGTTGCTTTTTAATATTTTACTTTTCGATGAACTAATAAAACCATATATCTTTCTAAGGAGTAAAATCACAAACTGTGACTGAGAAGCGCTGCAGTAAATGTTTTAATATCGTCTCAAAAGGAGTAAATCACGTTTGCAATCGTTGCGAATTTTTAAATCGACATTTTTCAAAAACGGCTCCACAGAAGATTTTCGTTTTTGTGAAATCAACAAGAAAATCCCAGGTGCCAGAACCTTTAGGTTAAATCGGTTTAAAAAGCACCGTGGCACAATGGGATTTGTTAGAACCGATATCCATGCCACCTTTTACATTAAATTTTACCGGAAATTTCGTGTTTTTTTTTTAAATAGGTTGTAACTTTTTTTATATTGCTTCGGAGGCCAATTTCAAAGACGGGCTCAGAAAGAGGAGGCTTCAAACTTTCCGAAATGGTATTTGCCAAATTTTTTTCAGCCTAATTTCATTAAAAGTTACAGCGTTGAAAGTTGAAAAAAATAATGGCCTTCCCGTCCAAAAAGGGTTAAAATAAGTGTATACTTACATACTACCAATGAACAAAATGAACTAAACCGTAAAATGTCTGTTTATTCGGGTGTTTTTTTAAAAGCATTCATAAAACCTTATATATTATATAATCTGAAGTTGGGAATGTATAATTTTTTATTGATGCATTTAAAAAAACATTTTACGTTTTTGTTAATTTTTTAAATCGACCGTAATTAAAAAATGATACGTATTTTTTTTAGTTTGAAACCGCGTTTTTTATTAATGCTCCGTTTAACAAAACGTTTAAGAAAGTTAAGTTTGGCACAATTTTACGTAAGAATTTTGATTCCAGAATTACTAGGAAAAAACTAAAAAAGCGAGTTTTTTCATTAAAAGTTTAAACTTTCAGCATCTTTTAAAATAAAACCGAAAAAAATATTTTTTTTCGGTATTCTATAAGATTTTAGTCGAAAGTAAGAAAACAAAATTTTACTTTTTTTTTAATCGTCCGAATGTATATACTTTTCAAACCAGAAAGTATGGTAATTTTTTCAAGATTATTGTTATTACTGAATATTCTTAAAGTCAATTTCTTTCTTGAATTACGGAAATAATTAAACATTGTAGAAAATAAAATCCATATAAAATTACGTTTCGACCTATTTATTTTTGGTCCTCTTCAAATAAACTACAATATTACATAATAGTATTTTATTGATAACATATAAAAAATAATTTCTTTAAGTCAAAGAGAGATCAGTATAAGAAATAAAATTATGAATTTATTCTCCTTACCTTGAGTTAAAATAGATTCTTCTTATTTGTCAATGATTAAAATCAATAAATAAATAACACTTCTGTGGGTTGAGTCCATCTAAAATTTAAAAAATAAAAATAGTAAGTTTTAAGAAAAAGTTAGTAAGACGAATAAAATATTTAGTAAGAACAATTTAAAACGAACATTTAACAAGAACGAGGGATATACACAGACTGATCGCTATTTGACTTTAACAACTTACGTGACATAATGTCAATAACGGTATAAATATAGGAAAGAAAAAATTAAAAATTGCTTTTATAAATAAAATCAGAAATTATTTTTGATATGTTATCAATAAAATACTATTATGTAATATTGTAGTTTATCTGAAGAGGACCAAAAATAAATAGGTCGAAACATAATTTTATATGGATTTTATTTTTTACAATGTTTAATTATTTCCGTAATTCAAGAAAGAATTTAATTTCATCAAAAAATATTTTCACTTAAGAAAACAATATACGGAAAAGAAGATTATTATTTTTTAACTAATTCTTAAAGTCACTGTACGAAAAATTAATCAAAGACAGTCAATTGCGTTAAATTTAAAAAATTTGAAAGCAAATCTGCACATGGTTTTGCGAAAGTTGGAAATCTGACTACTTAAGAAATAAATTAGTCTAAAAATCTTAAAACATCTATATTTAACACTTTGAGCAACGAATTTTTATGAATATTTGGTATAAAGGCATTTTCATGATAGTAGATTACGAATCCGTCATCGGTTTTTAAAAGTTCAAAATGAAGGATCTAATATATGTAGGACAAGATAAAACAAAAAATTTAATGAAAATTTACAAAACTTTGTATTTTGGATTTTTCGTAGTCGCATATTGGACTACAAATTGGTTATTGGTTCCTATAAAATCAAAACGACAAATCCAATATGACGGACAAAATTTAAAAAAATGGAATCAAAATTTACAAAACTTTGCATTTAGACATTTTAGAAACGATTTTGGCTGTGCCATTTTGAATATTTAACCCATTAACGTCCAAAGTGAAGAGTTTTCTAGCTCATTTTCAAAGCTTTCTATCAAATCGAGAAATGAAAATGTCATAATGAAACCAACTTACTTTACTAATTTTGGATATTTTCTCTCGATTGATGGGGTCAAAATTGCATTTCCATGCCACAGAAAAACAATATGGCGGATTTTATCTGAAAAAGTACCGATATATCAAAACATTTTTATTTTCGACAATTTTTTACAAATGGATAATGGATGGCCCATTTCAAACTATGGACAAACGTGGACAAATAAGTTGCAGTTTAAGGGGAAATTTTTTTTTAATGATCTCTAATCAGTTCACCCTATAAAAAATGTCGGAAAAGGGTGAAAATTTCTAAAAACACAAATATTTTCGAAATATTTCTGAAATAAATCAACAACAAACATTTTAAGATAACAATTTCTGTCTTAAAATGTAAAATTTCGCCATTTTGGATTATGAAAATTTCTCATTGCATTTCAATTCAATATAATTCTAAACATAATGAAATGTAATAAAACAAAGCACCGAAACATTTACCGACGAGGCATGTGAAAAATGCCATTATGTTTTTAATTTCCAAGGCCGCCACATTGAATCTGCCATTTTTAAAATCGTCAAATATATTAAAAAGTGACCATGAATATTTAATAAATCGACATTTTACATTTTAATACAACAATTTTGATTAATATCGATTTCTTTCAGAAATATTTAGGAAAGACACCTATTTTTAGAAATGTTCACACTTTTTAATAGGATAAACTGAATGAATCTCACTAAAAAAGATTTCCCCCTAAACTGCAATTTATTTGTCCACGTTTGCCCATAGTTTGAAATGGATCACCATCCATTATCCATTTGTACAAAATTTTCTAAAAAAAAATTGTTTAATTTTTCTGTACTTTTTTAGATTTCTGTACAATTTTGACCCCATAAATCGCTAGAGCATACTTAAAAATAGTAAAATAAGTTCGTTTCATTATGATATCTTCATTTTTGGATTTGCAAGAGAGCTTTGAACATCAGCTAAAAATCTCGTTATCTTGGACGTTAATGGGTTAAAGAGCGGTATATGATTCGAAATCAGCGATAAAAAAATTTGTCTATTTTGATTGAAATTGTTTTATTTGGTTCGCTTTATTGGATACGTCATTTTGAATTTGTTAAAATTGACTTCGGAGTCGTATTAATCGACCTAAAAACGTTTCAATGCTAATTTTTAAATTTATATGACCAAACAATTAACGGCAAATGAATTTTCATGAAATTAAGTCAATTTTCGAATGTTTATTTCTCGTTAACAATAAATTTTCAATCACAAAAAGCAATTTTTACATTTGTTTGTGTTTATAAATATATTAAAAGAAATACAAGGCAAAAAGGGGAGCTAAAGTCTTTTGTTTTGCACTCGAACAGACTGGTAATTTTTAATGATAAAGTTAAAAAACATTGGTTGTTTTTGAAAATGCTCGTAAATGCTACTTTTGCAAAACAGATTTTTACTACAAATAAATAATAAATGACAAATGAAAATGTTTGTAAACATTAGGTAGCAGAATAATTTATTATTACTTTTGAATGGTATTCATTCACGGAGAAAAATGACTCCGCTGGATTAGCTGATTCATATCAGCTAAAATTTTCGGCTGGAATTGCCGAAAATATCTGCAATTTTAGCTGTTTTGATTCCGCTAATGTAGCCTTAACCCTACTCAATTCGCGCTTAGCTCTAAATTTCCGCTACATTAGCAGATTTGTTCCGTTAAATTTGCGGACTTTTTCAGTAAATTTAGCTGAAATTATCGGCTATCCCTAACGGATTTTTCGGCTGATTTTGCTGATTATTTTTCTCCGTGTTTAATTAGCTTAACCTATACATCACATACTTCTTAAAGAGGTCATCCAGAGCTCAGTCCAAAGATATCTCTAAACAGACCTGCAAAAGAGGTGTTATAATCTGTAAAACGAACTCTCAAAGTCTTACTTACGACTTCTGAAAATAGTAATCTCAAAGAGGTCTTATGTTTGAGGTTGTAAATAATAATAATACTAATAATACGACTTTATTGCATATAAGAAAAGGTACAAAGGGCGAGACACGGTACTAATGCTGTTTTACAGCCTAACCCAACATCTATCTCGTTCTGGGTCATCTCTCTTTTATTGCAGGGATTCCTAAAGTTGAGATCTGTCTTTCTTGCAGAGAGAGTACAGGTGGCTATTGAGTCCAAAGATGAGATCGCACGATATTACATCATAGCAGACCTATGGATTATAACCTACAATGACAAGATAAGCCTTTTACGATATTTAGCAAGTATTACTGACATTTTGTATTATTATATTATGATCCCCATTCTACTGAATGTAAACACCATCCAGTACAAAAATTATAATAAAATCTTCTTATCCATATTGTATTTTCCTTAAGTAGAAAGATTTGTATAAAATTGGTTTCTTTTTGGAATATATAAAAAATAAAAAAACAGGTGTTAAACCATGAGTTTTAAACGTTTTGACCTTATGTTTAGGACCTCTTCAGAAATTTTATTTTTCTAAAATATAACACATAATAAAATCAAACTGAAATGAAGGTTAGATGGTACAATATTTGTAGATGAATGATTTAATACTGAAATGACGTTAAATTTAATTTGCAGGAAAACAATTATATTGTTAATTCAGTACTATACAAACGGTAAAAAAATAGAATCTATAATTTTCAGAAATTGGCTTTTCATTTGTATTATTTATTGTATATGTCAAAGCTGTTTAATAAAACCTCTTTTCCGAGACCTCATATTTTTGAGAGGTCTTGTCGAGCTTAAAATCGACGCATAAGTCTTCTTAAAGATAACTATAAGAGCTCTTGAAGATGTCTTTTTACTGTTTTGGAATCCGTTCAGCCACAGAAGTTACTATACTTGTTTTTCTTTTTACCAATTTTTTTCATATTTAACAAAAAATTGTTTTTTTTTGCATTATCAGTTAAACAGATGTTTAACTTTAGAAAAATAATATATTTAATCTACTATTGTTTATAGTTATTATAAATAAACAAAGTACAAAAACTCTTATTTTTAGGAAGTTAAACCATTAGTGGAATTATTCGATAACACAGGTCAACATGGTTTTGTTGTTGGGAAGCTGTGGGTCATTTCTGACGTAATTTTGTGCGTAGAATCAGAATCCGAAGTTAGAAGTGGCCCATCACGTCAGGATTTCGAGAGATTTGAGGTTATTTACTCGAAAAACGCTTTTTTTTGCTGTTTTTGAGGTCATGTACAGACTACATTTTTAGGAGTTTTTCCTTTCGTTGAATCATGTGATACTACTCTTTTTCTTTAATATGGGATGCGCAGAATTCCATTACGACTTTTCTTCACCAAGATACGCCAATTTGAAATTACGATATGTAAACAAATTTACCTTGAAACGCTCTTGGAGAAAAAGCTCAAGGTCAAATTCAATGTCATGAAACCTATATAAATATAAACAACTATAAAAAATATGGATACTAATAACTAAAATCAATATTTTCAGTATTGTGACTGTTTTTTTGATAACGTTAATGGAATATATCTCGTAATTTCAAAATGGCCGTGTAACTTTGTAAGAAAAAATCTTAGCTGAGCGAATAAAACTTCATTTTAAAGGGTTAAGATAGTACTACAGATGCAAATAGTACAGAAGGCCAACAAAAATTGTTTCGTCCTGTACGTAACCTCACCCTATTGAAAAAATCCATGTGGATTCCATATGGATTTTCCACATGGATTCCATATGGATTGATGTGGATTCCATGTGGATTCGTCTGGATTCCATATGGATTTTTGGTGTGGATTCCGTATGGATTTTTGATGTGAATTCCATATGAATTTTTGACATGGATTTTCATGTGGATTTCCATATGGAGTCTACGTGGATTGATGTGAATTCAAAATGGATTCGTTATGGATTATTTTATGTACATTCCGTATTGTTTTTTGATGTGGATTCATTATGGATTTTTTATGTGGATTCCATATGGATTTTTGATGTGGATTCCATGTGGATTTTTTATGTGGATTCGCATAAAAAATCCATATGGAATCCACGTAGTATCTATGTAACAAACCATTTTGAATCCACATCAATCCACGTAGACTCCATGTGGAAAATCCATATGGAAATCCCCATGAAGATCCATGTCAAAAATTCATATGGAATTCACATAAAAAATCCATATGGAATCCACATTAAAATAACTATATACGGAATGTACATAAAATAATCCATAACGAATCCATAACGAATCCATACTAAAAATCAACATGGAATTCATATTCCACTTACATATCCATATGGAATCCACATGGATTTTTTCAATAGGGTGAGGTTACGTACAGGACGAAACAATTTTTGTTGGCCTTCTGTACTATTTGCATCTGTAGTACTATCTTTACCCTTTAAAATGAAGTTTTATTCGCTCAGCTAAGATTTTTTCTTACAAAGTTACACGGCCATTTTGAAATTACGAGATATATTCCATTAACGTTATCAAAAAAACAGTCACAATACTGAAAATATTGATTTTAGTTATTAGTATCCATATTTTTTATAGTTGTTTCCTCAAATATCTCATAAACCTGATGTGATGGACCAATTCTGAGTTCGAGTTTGGATTCTACGCATACAATTACGTCGGAAATGACTCATAGCTTCCCAACAACATCCAAGATCCTCTTTTTTATAGACCTGTGTAAGTAACTGATATTAATGACACTTGAAATTCATTACTGAAATACCAGAAATTATAGAACCACCGCTATATTCAAAAAATTCAGCGGTTTGAGGGTCACAGTACATCGGATTATTGAAATTCGAAATGAAGGACCCAAAATAGCAGATCCAAAATAGGAAATATTAACAAATCCTCACTGAAAAATTTACGAATGAGTGTTCGTTGTTGTTGAATACAAAGCTGATATCAAAATGTCAAAATTCAAGATGGTGAATCCAATACAATTGATAAAAATTAAAAACGTTTGAAAATCCTCGCAAAGATATGGACATTATTCTAGAACTTTTGAACTTTGAGGTTGAAGAAAATTTCATTTTTTTTAGGCACATTCATGAAATTAATTTTATTGGTTTTAGAATTGATCAAATGACAGGAAAAACCTTGCGTGACTCATTTATACACAATGTATTTTTTTTTTTAATGTAACATGTTACGTTACTCGTAAAATTAGTTTTTAGTTTTGTAACGTTTAATATACATAAAAAATTGAGTTCTTTTGCTTATGGCCTAATTTTTATAAGCTAGTATATAAAATTAAACGTCTTTTTCAGCTTATCAGATTTTTATAAAATTTGATATATTAGGGTTTTTGAGGCCACTGATTACAAATCCAAAGTCAGTTTTCATTAAAATTTGAAATCCAAATACATGATTTAACATTAAGGATACTAAAAAATTAAAACGATTTGTAAAGAATAATCATTTTATTATTGTCAAAAAGTGTGTTTTTTGTTGTATTAAAAAAACACAAACGTTATAAATACTTTAATAACATAGGAAAAAAAATCACAATGATTCCAAAGTACTTAGAAGCTAAATTGTAGATGTGCCATTAAATAATTTGATTTTTCAAAGTGAGTTTCGCTTGGAAATTTGAAGTTTGACGTGATCGCATTTTTTTTTGTATAGGTGGCACACATTCGGGCAAAGGCTCAAATTACTTCTTGTCATATAGGCAATGTACCCCTGTTGTATGGTTTCTTAAAAACCAATGTGAAAAAAATTATCTAAGGTTGATTGCTAAATTGTCAACTATAAAAAAAAGTTATCTCGCAAGGTTTGAAGGTATATAATTTTATTCCTCAGTGAGGCACATCATTAAGTTAAGGATTTTTCATTTGTTTACATCCCCAAATACTTCCACAAAAAACCACAGACCATAAAAAAAAGGTGCAAAAAGTTTTAGTGTTAAAACTGAAAAAATGTAGTGAGTGTCGCGCACCAAAAACAGGCAAATTCACTACTTTTATTTACTCTCATTGTTTTCTACATATCTGTAATTAGTAATAAACACTTATTACATGTAAAACGAACAAAAATTTGTTGATCTGTAGTGTTGCAAAGTTATATTTAAAATTTTTAAGGTATCATAATGAGCGACAACATAAAGTTTAAAAATTCTAGAATAATGTCCATATATGCAGGAGGATTTAGCGTGTCGTTGAATATACGAATCTAGATACAGGGTGTCCAAGAACTGGGTTACGATATTTTAGGAGGTGATTCTCCATGATATTTTAAACAAAAAAGTCCTGTACCAAAATTGGATCTCAGACTTAGAATTTAAGTGACGGGACATTGACGTTTATAAAAAAAAAAAAAATTTTTTTTGCAATAACTCGGTTTGCTTTTAAGTTAGTTCATTCGGACTCAATTTTCAGAAACAGACGTATCAGTAGGCAAATTCTTCATCTTTTCAAGCTCTACAACTTCTTCCTATGAGCAATTTCATTAGTTATTTGGCGAAATAAGTAATATGTGAAAAACCTCAAAAATTTGCCTTTTTTCTGTTTTTGAGGCCATAACTTCAGAAATATTCATCGCAGATCAAATTTTTTTAGGGGTGAATTGTAGGTCTTAAAAAGGCTAGAAAATGAGCTCTTACTCATTGGAATAACTTAAACGCGAGCAAACTTATTGCAAAAAAGTAATTTTTTGTTCTAAACTTCAATGGCCCGTCACTTAAATTCTGAACCTCAGATTCAATTCTGGTACAGGACTGATTTATTTGAAATATCATGGAGAATCATCTCCTGAAATATCGTAACCTAGTTCTTGGACTCCCTGTGTACATAGATTTTAAAAGTTCAAAATGTATTCAATTGGATCCGCCATTTTGAATTTTAAAACTTTGTTACCAGATTCAAAATCAGTGACTCCAAAAACAATATGTGATGTACAATTTACTACTAGGTTCGAGGAAACAATTTTATTTAGGCGAAAATCACAAGAGACATGGACTTTTGACAATTTTGCTTATAGTATCTCTTTTTTCATTTTCGGAATTTAGAACTTTGCAGTGACCGCGAAAACCTGTATATTTAATCTCTAAAATAAGTTAGATGCATTGTGTAAATCGTCTCAATATAAGTTTAGGGATATGCTACATGTCCATTTCAATATCGACATTCGATAACAAAAATTTACTGATTGTATTCAATAAGAATCCGGTTTAGCGATAATCCAATTGATAGATTTATCAATATTTTGAATTATCGTAAATTGTATGTTAATTTACTGATGAAAATTAGCTCTTATTACGCATTTTTGTCACGCAATTCGTCTAATAGGCAACTAATTATAAATTGTACATCATATGCGTCATATTGGAGACGCCATATTGTTTTTGGGGTTACTGATTTCAAATCTGGTATCAAAGTTTTAACATTCATAATGGCGGATCCAATTACATACATTTTTAATTTTTAAAATCGTCAATTACTAGACTCGTATTCAACGACACGCTAAACCCTCATGTATATTTTTGCGATGATTGTCAAACTTTCTTAATTTTGTATCCATTATATTGAATTCACCATTTTAAATTTTCAAACTTTGATACCAGATTTGTATTCAGCAACAACGAGTATTCCTACGTTGATATTTTAGTGAGGATTTGCTAATATTTCCTATTTTGGATCTGCCATATTGGGTCCGTCATTTTGAATTTCAACAATCCGATTTTCTGTGACCTCAAAAATCCTAGCAATAAATTTCTTTGAAATGGAGATACATTTAAAATTTGTTTCCGCCATATTGAATCTGCCATTTTGAATTTAACAAAATTAAATCGTGGGCCGAAAAGTCCCAAGTAACACATTTTGTTCAAATGGGGGTATTTTTAACAAAACTCGAGAACTTTTTGGTAAAAAATTTCAAGCTCTACATTTTTGGCTGGAAACACTTTTTCGTAGTGTTCATATTTTTCAATAAACAAATTTGCAAAAGACGGAAAAAAAGGCTTTTATATATTTTTTGTCAAAATGGCTGCTTCAATTTTTCTGACCGTCAACTTTTATCATCATTTTTGTAATTAGGAACCAAAAATACGTTAAAATGGTCGTGTATAAAATTGCGTTCTTGCAATAATTGTAAGGTGAAATTATTTTTTGTAAGATATCATATTTTTAAAACTAAAACCTCAAGACAACAATTTAAGATTACAAATGTTTCGGTCAATTCCCTGACGAAATGAAAATGTTTTAAAATTATTTTGGTTTTTAATAAAAGTACTTAATTTTACAATTAAAATGCACGTAGTCTCATTTTAATGTGTTAATTACAAAAATAGAAATTATAATTTTAAGAAATTCATTTCGGAAAATATTTTTGACATCACCTATCGAATATTTTATAAAATTAGGAAAATGGTAGAAAATTATATCTAAACATGGTAAAACCCGTAACTTACACTTATTGTTACATTCCATTTTGTTATATTTTCACACATTTTGACATTTTCCCTCCATTTAGTATATTTTATCCGATTATTTTTCTAGAATATTCACGGTACTTAGAACGGCAAAATTGTAAATAATAATATCTTATTCTAAAAATGTTCATAATAATTTCAAATAATTTCATTAGAACAAAATGTAACGCGAATGTCAGGCTGCAATGTTGCACTTTTTGCGGTTAAGTTTGAATTTGTAAATTTGTAAGTATACTTTCTTCTTATTTAAAACGTAACATTAAATTAGTTTGAAATGTATACAAGACGTTACTGAATTCAGAATATCATTTCTTCATCTCGAGAACACAATAAGGTTTGATACTTTAAATATTAAACTTAATATAATCCATTTTTTCATTAGTATCTGCATATTTAAGTAATAGTATTTTTTGTACTAAAGTAGGTAAAATATTGTAGAATATGATTAATTGTTTTTATTTTAAAAATTTAATTACTATTTATAGTAATAATGCAACCTCTTAGTAATTAACCTAACTACTATTTAAATATTAATAAATTCGACGTTTTTTGTCCAAAAGAAACTTCATTTTTAAATCGACATTTAGTGACTTTTGAAAACTGTCTATTTTATTTTTTATTTCAATTATTTCTCAGTTTATTATTTAAGTGTTTTTTGGAATTGTAATGGTAAGGAAGAAGTAGTTTATTCCTTCCATGTCATCCTAATAACCCCTGAAAAATTCCTAATGTCCTCGAGCAGCAGTGATGACTTAAAAGTATCACCTGCTGTGTTTTAACTTTCTCGTATATACCTGGCACGTTGCTTGTTCGAACCAAATTTAGATAAATGTCGTCCCCCCAGCATGGAAATATTGATTTTCTTATGGACTCGTCGGCGACATCCTCCCAAATTTACGATTTGTAACGTAAAATACAATTTTTGTAGGTTATGATACACTGTTTTAGATATTTGAATATTTTCCACCGTTTTGTGATTTATAATAAACTAAAATCTAGTTTTGCTCAGGTGTATTTTTTAAACAATTAATAACCAATGAACTATTTAATTCAATATTTTAAAAGGGTTTTAATTATTTAAAAAACAGACAATGTAAATTAATATTTAAAAAAATGATAGAAAATTTAAGAAATAATAAATAATGATCATTTTTTATGAATTTATGTAACACTATTCTACAAATTTCTAATGAAATATATCATAAAAGAAACACATATTTATCAAGGATCAATTTCTACGATGAGTAAGCACTTAATTAAAAAATATTAAAATGTATTTAAAAAGATATAAATTTAATGTTTATGTAAGAAACTTGCATTTGATTTTCTATCGATATCCATTTGATACGTAATGATAATTGATATCAATAATGACAGAACAATTAGTTCGAAATATTCAATTAAACTCAAAACGAATTAATCAAACCAACGATGTCAACTAAAACTTTTATTTTAATTTTTATAAAATTGAAATTTTGAAAAACTTAAAATACTTCATCCTATGTCTTCATCCTATTTTTCAGCGATTTAAAAAGTAGATTCAAGTATATTTTTAATGTTATATTATACATTTAATCATCAGAACAACACCAATGAAATTTGCTGATAGAACGTCATACTTTTTCGAAATAGTTTGCAGCCTTAAAAGTTTTCTTTGTACGAGAATTCGTTGAGCCCCTGAAAATCTATCGAAAAATTCCAACGTGAAAATGCAATATCATGGCGAATTCCTGGAAAACTAAGCTTTTCGAGTCCCTTTTTTTTTGTACAACAAAAATAAAAAACGCCCAAAATGTTTCGAAATTTTTCAAACATTTTGAACAAAAAATTTTCAGTAGTATAAGTTTAATATTTTGTTTATGTATAAAAAGGCTAAACATTAACAAATTTGATTTAACAAATAAATAATAAATGACAAAATTACCGATTAAAAACAATCAGGAAACTTTTTAATTTTTTACTTACAACTCTATCAGAAAGAGATATTTTATGCGCAGTTTATCATAATAAAGAATTTTTCGATTTAGCAGGCGTAAAATGGCCATTTTGCGCCGCCTCTTGCGAACGTAAACTGAGCATTTCGCGACCTATGTATTAGATAGGGATTTTTCATGATTAAATTTATAAAAATGGCCATTTTTACATCTATACGGAATCTAAAAATATTGTTCGTACCACCGGCGTAGATTATTAATGACGACATTAGGCAATTGATTAAAACATATCATAATATCTACTTTCACGTTAGTTACAATTATCAACATAGGTGGTCGCTCATTAAAGATTCAATTTATTTTCATTATTTAATTATTAAGAATGAATAAAAATTACTCAATTACTCAATTGTTCGTGGTAGAGTATATTGTATTCCAATTTCCAGAGAAATCGTTGTACTTGATACTTCGCTATTAGTGTTTAATTTACTATTTAATTACTATTTACTGATTAATTACGTAATCAAAAAAGAATTTCTTATCATCTCTAGAGAGCATAAAACGCGTTTTTACGCATTTTTAATAACAAATATTGTTTATAGTAAATTCAATAATTTCTTTTTTTACATTCCGGGAATAGAACTCGATTTTGCGCCCTGCAGTGAAATCGTTGATACTTGACGAGTGCGATGTTTGTCATTTTTATATATTACGGAGCAGATGGCTTAAAGAATATTTTACGATTAGCGTGTGTAAACTACGACTTCATGCACTTCCGCTCACCCGTAGTTCCGTTTGTGCCATGCGGTCGTCACACGGGTACTTTAGGTACATTGCGATAATTATAAATGCGCTAGGAATGTTCCACACGTTTGATTAAAGTACACTTTATCAAAAAGTATATTTCGTTATTTCTAGGTACACTGAATAAATTTCTAGTTAAATTTAGTGAAACATTTTTAGCCTTAGCAACTAATAATTAATGTACACCGACGATTGGAGTTTGAAATCATTGAAAACCATTCGTTTTGAAAGCAAATATACTTTTTTGGAAAAATTGTGTGAAGGAATACAAACACAGCAATCAAAATGTACTAGTAATTTTTAAGTTCTAAAAGTATTTTGTCACTTTTTACTGACTGAAACGATACAAAAACTACGAGAATACTTTTTCGTTTGCTGGTTACTATTCGAATGTACAATGCAAATATCCCAACGCAGGTATACCAATTTTCCGACAATGATCCGGGAAAATGCTGAAAATTTTCGACTTTCGACAAAACTTTGGGAACCAACCCGAGTTTTGTCATTTGGACAAGAAAAAAATTCCACACATTCTCCAGATGTCTTGAACATTGGAATGTTTCTGTTCCCGGCAATTATAATACTTCTTTAGAACACAATGAAAATCGCATAGAACGTTTTAAGACTTTACTCCATCTTAAGTAAATTTTCTCGATTCAAAAACGATTTGTGCACTGATAAAAAGATTTATTTGTCATAAAGAAGGCTTATTTAAATACGCTGGAAGAAACCATTTGTTAACACTAAACAACTTTAGTTAATAGTTAATTAACATTTGTTAAGAGTAAAATACGTGTCTTAATTATTAAGAGATGTATTTTAACTATTGACTAAAGTTGTTTACTGTTAATAAATGGTTTCTTCCAGCGTATTTAAATAAGCCTTCTTTACGACAAATAAATCTTTTTATCAGTGTGTATATGCAAATATATAGTATATGCAAAATAATGTCTTCCGCGATTGAAACTGTTTCAATAAAAAAAGATATTGCAAATGTAATCATTTATCCTTATAAACATTTGGAATCATGGAATAAGCTCGATTATTCACGCTCGAAAGTTTCACCCTAGGATGTTAAATCGCAAAAAAAATGTAAGTAAATTGATTTCAAAATAGCGGCTACCCGGAATTTCGTCCGGGAGTTCTTATTTTTTTGAAGTGGTCCATAGCCGAATACATAACCTTCCCGAATAGAGCTTATAATCGATGTTTGCATTATGTTTAGACATTTTTTACAAATCTAACAAAATGGCGACTCCAGGCTTTGCCATCTTGGAGATTGGTGTCCACTAAACTGCATTGTAGAAGAAAGAGAAGCAGTGACAGATTCAAAATGATTGAAAAACTTTTTATTTCAATCTTCATGCATTAAATTGGAAAACCGAAATGTCCAATAATTATTCATAAAAGATTCAAATAGGTTAACAGATATTTTCTTTTAAAGTTCATTGAAAAAGATTTAAAAACACAATTACTAATTATCTCAGATATAGATCGTATTCATTAAGGCTTCAAAAACTTGATCGATTGAAACACCCCTGCATAAATAATTTTGAATAATGTTCACTCCATTTTCATATTCTGCACTGAGGAAAGTGTTTTTTACCCAGTATTAGAATTCTTATGCCCCGTAAAATATAGCATTTTACGCATAGGGATTGCCATCTTTCTACTACCTGTTAAAAGACGAAGATTTTATATTATTCTAACCGATATGTCAGTTTATTTTAGCCTTTTCTCTTTAACTAAAAGCAATTTTTGTTTATGGAAATTTATCTAGCAAATTAAAATATTAAAAATGCCTTCTTTTAGCCATAATAAAACATTCTTTTAAAATAGAAGAGTTTATTACAGTTTCGTATAACCTGTCAAAAACAAATGCTGAACGACAGAGGATTTTACTAGTTATAATATTTCTTTTAATGGCTATAATACACTTTTTAAAAGCCAACGGATAGTAACTGATAAAATACACTTTTCTCAGTGTGGGTAGTCTGAATTTCGTTTTGAACACATTTCAATCTTTTTTCGTTGATTCTATAAATAGGTTTATGCATAAAATGAAAGAATAGAAACAAATTCATATTCTCTATTCGTTTCAGAACTTCCGGTCAATGAACTGAATTGTAGAAGTTTTAATTCTGTATTCTTTTTAATTTTTTTTCCATAATTATTTGGAATTATTGAAATTTATTTAGTTCCCAGGAAACGAAAATAGATTCAAAAGTATTCATAATAATTGCGTGCTCGATGTCTGAATCCACTTTCTGAACCTTTTCCAATCTTTCTATATTCCCAATTATTTTCAATCTTTGCAGATATGTTGAAAATGTCTTCCGTGAATAATTCTGAACGCCCTCTCCATGCTTAAAATTGTTGAATTCATATGAATCAAAAGGAAAGGTTTATATGTATGTACTGTGTCAATTTCTAGGCGCTAGATAAAGTTTGGCGATTTCGATTATAATTGTATACAAGCTTGAGGAAACACTGGGTCATTGTATATAAGCGAAATTTTGGTTAAAAAATCGAGGTTTAAATATTGCTTTAAAATAACCCTGAACTAAGATAAAATAAAAACTCCCAGTGTATGTAGTCAAAACCAGCCGTGAATTATTCTTCAGGAATTCAAAAAGTGAATTCAGAAGAAGTCAAAATCTGAATCTCTTTGAATCGATCTTCGTTAGCTGGGATTGATGCATAAATTGGAAGAATGGAAACAAATTCATATTCTCTATTCGTTTCAATACTTCTATAGTACTATCCCAAAGGACACGAAAGTCCCGAATGTTTCTAAAACGTTTTTAGAACGTCCCAGAAATGTTCCTAAAACGTTTTATGTCTGCAACATGGATGAAACGTTTATAAAACGTTCCGTAAAAGTTGCAGACATAAAACGTTTTAGGAACGTTTCTGGAACATTCTAAAAACGTTTTAGCAACATTTGGGTCCTTCGTGCCCGTTAGGATCCTTAGAAGTCTTCTTCTACTTTTCTTTTCAATACTACTGTAGAATGAGACGCAAAATATTAAAGCTAGTACAAAAATTACATTTCTCCCAAGACTTATTGAAACGAATTGAGAATATGAATGTTATAATTGAGAGTATCTATTCTGCCTATTGTCAAAAACAATTGTATGTATGCATATATATATATTTCCATAACCGAAAAAAACGAAGAAAGATTCAAATTCATTCTAAATTTTTCAGTTTCATCAGTTTGAATCCTATTTAGCCTCCGTGAATAATATAGAATAAACTAGTCTCGTTTAGAATAATTATTCTTTACGGAAATCTTATCAAGTCTCCTGAATAATTTCTGTAACATTTCATATTAAATTTCAAATCCGAATTCATATTAGGCACCTTGATCTAATGTAAGTACTTAGTGTATTTAGTGAAGTAATTAATGTAAACTAATTCTTATCATTTTTGTCGTTATCACTTCGGGTTTCTCTTTTGCTTATTTACATTAATGTATATTAAAGTATTTTATAATGCGATCGTTGCATAATTTTGTACCAAGGGCTTCTGATCCGTTGAATTACAATAAATAAATATTGTATGTGGTCCAAAATCGTCACTCATTTTGGCCACTTTTAAATAATTTATTGTTCACTAGGAGTTTTCAATCAATTTCAAATCAAGACTATTGAAAAGCCTTTTTTGGGCAAAATGAGAAAAGCTGGTACGTCAAATTCAGCTCAGTTTCTCGAGTAGAACGGATTTGTTTTAATTTTTGAAAGATACCTTTCCTGTTATTCTCAAGTATGCTCTATCCATTCCCGATGAGAAAATTGCAAAACAACGATTGTTTATATACAAATTTTTCAAAATAAAATAAAAATGCCTTGATTTTTAGGTTTTTTTAAAAATATTTTTCACAATTTTCTCTACTGAAACGGGTATAATCAATTAAATGTTTATATAAAAAGTGATCCAGATTGTTCAACATAAATCATATATTATATTTTTCAGAATCAATGGCAGATTCAAGATGGCTTCGTAATGAAACAAATATGTTCAAAATTATTAATTCTTTGAAATGGAGATCAGAGAGAGTTTTTTTGAGTATTATAATGATAATACTCGTATTGACTGGTTACCCAGTAAACGAAAACGAATAGAAAGTTAAAAATACGAATTGAAATGAATTCAAGTGAATTAAAATGAATTAAAACGCATGAAAATGATTAATTGAATCCACTTTTTAATTCATTTTAATTCACTTGAATTCATTTCAATTCGTATTTTTAACTTTCTATTCGTTTTCGTTTACGGGGTATGTATAAAAATTATAATAATTTTGAGTTTATAAATTCAAAATGGCGGATCTGTAATAGCCACCGTATGTATCTCAAAGTACTGTTTTTGCCCTTCAAAATCCGTTTTTAAACTGATTCTGCCCAGTTTCTGAATATCGCCGAATTTGCCGAACTCAAAAACTTCAACAGACGATATCTCAGTGACCAATAAAGATTTTTCTAAATTTGAAAACGGATTTTGAAGGCCAAAAACAGTACTTTAAGATACCGCGATGGCCATTTTGAAAAAAAAAATCTGTCTTGAAGTTGCAGCACTTCAAATGTACCCAAAAAAACATACTTTTTGCACTTTTAGGTTAAAATATCTCAAAAACATGACGTATAGAGGCTATTCTGAGGTCGTATTCGAATTTTACGAATTTTACGAATTTACGAATTCGTCAAATACCTTTGGAAAATATGTTCTGGTTCTTGGTTCTGCAATTGTCTCAAATTTCGTCGGCCTGTGTTTTACATATGCCGTATTTCAATTATTAAACCCGTTTTAGTGGACAAAATCGTGAAAAATTAAAAAAAAAAGACCTGACAATGATCCACCAAACGAAAAATTATTCAGAATGATTGAAAAGTATTCATTTTTGAACTTTGAATTCTATTTGTTGACCTTCGCGAAGACTTCCTTATTGTCAATTGTTCTAAATCCTCTTCCAAGAATTGAATAGCTTGTTCTTGAATGCTCCTCAATAGTTTGTGTGAATTCCTAAAATAAAAAATTCTCGAGATTAAAAATATAATTCTGATACAGTGATACCTGCGAAATTGTCCGTTTCGACGACACCCAAAATTGACTGCAAATTGCGAAAACGAGGGAAGGGGAGGTGATCCCCACTTTACGTAATCTTAACCTCGATTTATCAAAATTTTGATTAGTTTCAATCAATTACCCTTTTTTTTTTGTTAAAGTTAGTGAAAATTGACTGCAATTTCTTTTTTAATTCTTGTCTTTATAGATAATACATCAAACTGTTTCAGAGAAGAGTGGGGAAAGCGTTTCCCCTATGGGGGCCAATTTTGAAGGGTTTCGCCGAGACAATTTGGCAAATCGGTCAATTTCGGAGGTCCTACTGTACTCAAATGAATTCAAAAAGTTTTGAATTCGTTGAGAAAATTTGGCAAGTCGGTCAATTTCGGAGGTCCTACTATACTCAAAAAGTTTTGAATTCGTTTGAGTACAGTAGGACCTCTGAAATTGACCGACTTTCCAAATTGTCTCAACGAATTCAAAACTTTTTGAGTATAGTAGGACCTCCGAAATTGACCGACTTGCCAAATTGTCTCAACGAATCCCTTCAAAATTGGCCCCCATAGGGGAAACGCTTTCCCCCACTCTTCTCTGAAACAGTTTGATATATTATCTATAAAAAGACAATAATTAAAAAAGAAATTGCAGTAAAAACTTTTTGAATTCGTTTGAGTATAGTAGGACCTCCGAAATTGACCGACTTGCCAAATTGTCTCGGCGAAACCCTTTGAAATTGACTCCCATAGGGGAAACGCTTTCCCCCACTCTTCTCTGAAACAGCTTGATGTATTATCTATAAAGAGACAAGAATTAAAATAGAAATTGCAGTTACTTTTCACTAACTTTAAAAAAAAAAGGGTAATTGATTGAAACTAATCAAAATTTTGACAAATAAAGGTTAAGATTACGTAAAGTCGGTCAATTTCGGAGGTCCTACTATACTCAAACGAATTCAAAACTTTTTGAGTATAGTAGGACCTCCGAAATTGACCGACTTGCCAAATTGTCTCGGCGAAACCCTTTGAAATTGACTCCCATAGGGGAAACGCTTTCCCCCACTCTTCTCTGAAACAGCTTGATGTATTATCTATAAAGAGACAAGAATTAAAATAGAAATTGCAGTTACTTTTCACTAACTTTAAAAAAAAAGGGTAATTGATTGAAACTAATCAAAATTTTGACAAATAAAGGTTAAGATTACGTAAAGTCGGTCAATTTCGGAGGTCCTACTATACTCAAACGAATTCAAAACTTTTTGAGTATGGTAGGACCTCCGAAATTGACCGACTTGCCAAATTGTCTCAACGAATCCCTTCAAAATTGGCCCCCATAGGAGAAACGCTTTCCCCCACTCTTCTCTGAAACAGTTTGATATATTATCTATAAAAAGACAACAATTAAAAAAGAAATAGCAGTTAAAACTTTTTGAATTCGTTTGAGTATAGTAGGACCTCCGAAATTGACCGACTTTCCAAATTGTCTCAACGAATTCAAAACTTTTTGAATTCGTTCGAGTACTGTTCAATCTAGTTTCGCGATAGTCCGCACAGGTTGATATATAAAATGACTCACGATTTGCGAATCTGGGATTTACGCGATTGACGAGTGGGAAAGGGAAAGGAAGTGCGAAAACGGAAAAGAACGAGCGCGAAGGACCCTTTTGACACATCGATGATTTCGAGAAACCACGAGGTGGCGGACTCATAGCAATCCGCGCGAGAGAGAGAGAGAGAGGATCGCGAGTGAGAGGGGAAAAAAGAATCACGGCGATTGCATCCGATTGCTGTGCGCGACGCAACCGAACGAAACCGAAGGAAATTCGTCGTGATCGCTCAGTGCGTCAGTGCGTGCCCATCCGGCCGCGTTTCAGCGTTTTTTTTCTTCTCCAGTGCGCAACGACAGCGATAAACCCGCGACAAGGACAATTCGCTAAATAGCGTCGTTAACGATTTCGCGTTTTTAAAACAGCACCAAAAAAAAAGAACCAAGAAAAACTACGTTTTATACGTGCAACAGTGCGAACGGTACGATCGAATTTCTGGATCCACTTGTCGTACCTCGGCCGATAATTTTGAAAACCGTTAAATTAACTCGTTACCTTCTTTCCCGTTCCTAGAGAGACTCCCCGAAAAACGAAGCGGACGATAGAGAGCGGAAGTTCCGCGACCTCCATCTTGAGTGGTCCGTCCGCCATCTTGTTTCACCCCCTTTGTCCAGGGCGCATGCGCGCGCGCGGTTATCTCGTTCCGTCTCTGTCCATCCGATTCCGTTTTTCCCCCCCGCTGATTCCTGCGCGCGGACGGTTTCTAGTTTTTCATATTACGGCCGAGGTTCCTTTGTGACGACAGACCGATCACGAAAGCACGATCATCGACACGTCTCCTCTCTCCCCCCCTTCCCCAGTTTTTAAGGAGCTTTCTTCTTTTTCCGCAGAAAAAGTGTGCGCGCTATATACCTACGGACCAGAGTGTGTGCGAGAGAGAAAGAGAGAACAGAGGACGACCCCCTTGGATCGCCTCTTATTCTTCTAGCCTTTTAAGAAGTGAATAGCATCCTGAGGAAGAACGCTTCGGACATTGATCAGAGTTTCTACGACCGAGCTAGGAGATCTACGTACCGAGGAGGAGTAATATGAGTAATGCACCCAACCAAAATGGATCAGGTCTAGAGCAGCAAGTGAGTAATTATCCGCCATTTCCTCAAGAATCGCGCGCGACCTACCTGGGGTTACCTCCACCACGGGTTCCTCGAGTTTCTTTCGACGTAATGGCGGTACCCGAGGAACCTCGTCATCGTCGCGACGATCTTCTTCCCCCGACGCCCCTCTGCCAATGTGCTCACTCCCTCGTCCACTTTCCTTCTGTTCCCCAACATTTTCCTCTGATCATCGGCACAAACTTTTCTATTCTCGGTTTGATCATTGACATTCGAAAAAGTGTCAAAGCTTCGATGATCGAAATTGTGTATTTTTTTGTAGTTCGCTGGTCTGGACTTGCAGGACTCTCGCCAGCCAATCGAGGCTCCTTACATTCCACCACATCTGCGCAACAAACCCGCAAGTATGTTATTGATCGACAATAAGTTTTTCAATTTGTAATAAGTTTAATCGATCATCGTAGGATGTTTTATTAACGAAATGTCATTTCAGATCACTCGTCAGCGAACGATCACTCGTCAAGCAACTCGAGATCCTATTCCGATAGGGACCGAGGAGATCGAGACCGTGACCAAGGACGCGGTGGTGGCCAAGGCTACAGGGATTCGCGCGGAGGCGGCGGACGCGATGTCGACTTCGGTAATTTCGGCGGACGTAACAGGCGTCAGGAGAATGGACGATATTCGAACTATCGCTACTCGAACGATCGCGACATGTCCAGTTCTGGAAATGATCGCTGGCAGGAGCCGCCGAGAAACGACCGCTGGCAGGACAACAGAAACGACCGAATGGGCTCCGGCGGGAACCGTCGGGGCATGGGCGGTGGCGGAGGCAGAACCGACATCGACTGGACCATGCCGACGGCGCGCGACGAACGCGTCGAACTGGAGCTCTTCGGCTCGAGAAATACTGGGATCAACTTCAGTAAATACGAGGATATCCCGGTTGAGGCATCCGGTGAGAATATTCCGACACACATTTCATCAGTGAGTACAAATCTTATTAATTTCATGATCGATTGTATTAAAACTGTTTTATTTCCATGTATTTTTTAAATATTTGGTATGACGTTTAATGTTGGAGTTAATGAAACTGTGACAGGCGTAATGTATACTGTCAATGACTGACGAAATGATTATAGATTCAAAAAATCGTTAAATAATACAGATTAGAAATCTTTTCGACAGACGACTATTAGATCTTTGTTCGTTACATATTGTAGGTTAGAAATCTTCTTGACAATTAACTATTCATAAAATATTAATATGTCTATAAATATTGACCCATTCTTGTACACAATCGTCAATTATTTTTATTCAATGATTAAGACTAAACATTTTTTAAGTACAATCAAAAAAGTAAGTACAAACCTTTCTTAATTGAGTATTTTAAAACTTTTATTTCCATGTATTTTTTAAATACTTGGAATGACGTTTAATGTTGGAGTTAATGAAACTGTGACAGGTGTAATGTAAACTAACTGTCAATGACTGACGAAATGATTATAGACACAAAAAATCGTTAAATAATACAGATTAGAAATCTTTTCGACAGACGACTATTAGATCTTTGTTCGTTAAATAATACAGGTTAGAAATCTTCTTGACAATTAACTATTCATAAAATATTAATATGTCTATAAATATTGACCCATTCTGGTACACAATCGTCAATTATTTTTATAAGACGAAACATTTTTTAAGCACAAACCTTTTTTAATTGAGTATTTTAAAACTTTTATTTCCATGTATTTTTTAAATACTTGGAATGACATTTAATGTTGGAATTAATGAAACTGTGACAGGCGTAATGTATACTGTCAATGACTGACGAAATGATTATAGATACAAAAAATCATTAAATAATACAAATTAGAAATTTTTTCGACGGATGAGTATTGGATCTTTGTAAGTTAAATATTGTAGGTTAGAAATCTTCTTGACAATTAACTATTCATAAAATATTAATATTTCTATTGACTCATTCTTATACACAATCGTCAATTATTTTTATTCTATGGTTAAGACGAAACAATTTTTTAAGTACAAACCTTTCTTAGATTGGAATTTTCAGTCGCGACTCAGGCGCAAGTCTCCAAATCGAAATCGAGATCTCGAAACCTGTCGAGTTTAAGATGTCAATAAGACGAGTTTGAGATTGAGTCGCGACTATAAATTCCAGCATGAGTGAAAATCGTACAGGTTATTGAAAGTCCAAAGATTGCAGTATTGAACATTAATTTATATTAATAAAAAATAATAATTTAACACAATATTCGTTGATAACAAGATGTTTCGGTTTGCTTTTAGCAGCTATTCTAAACCTAAATTTAAAATTTTTATTTATACACATATGTTTGATTTCGAGATATCGAACTCGATTTGAAGACTCGAGTCGCAGTTTGATCCTGAGTCACGACTTCAGTCATAATGTTCAATATTGCAATCTTTGGACTTTGAATAACCTGTACGATTTTCGCTCTGTACATCTCACAGGTTTCGAGATCTCGATTTCGAATTGGAGACTTGAGCCTGAGTTGCGACTGAAAATTCCAGCCTTAACCCCTTCACTGTGTTTGACGTCTATAGACATCAAAACAGTTCGTGCCATACATGTGTATGACCGCTGTAGCAGCATCTAAAAAATATGATTCGAGTATCAATGGGTATTATAAGGTGTTCAGGGTCGCCGAATCTTTTGTTTAAATTCAAAAATTCAAAATGGCGACCAAAAAGATGGAAAAGATGAGAAATCGGGCTGAAAATGTTTACTTGAGGGTTTTCGGGGTTGCTGAATTTGAATCTTTTGTTAAAATTCGAAAATTCAAAATGGCGACCAAAAAGATGAAAAAGATGACAAATCGGGCTGAAAATGTTTACTTGTGGGTTTTCGGGGTTGCTGAATCCAAATCTTTGGTTAAAATTCGAAAATTCAAAATGGCTACCACAAAGATTATAAAGTTCACAAATCTGGCTGAAAGTGTTTTTTCAGGGGTTTATTATAGTGTAAATTAAAAATAAATAAAAAATACAAAAAAATATAAAAACCGAAAAGTACAGAAACAATATAAAACGATAAAAAATTACAAACAAAAAATGGAGTCGTTATAGCCATATCCTCGTTCGTGACTCTCAATTTGACTAAGCGCGGTTTTTAGTTACCCTCAAAACTTTCAAATAAGCATTTGTGAACTAGATTTGTGTCACTTCGAATTTTTCTGGTCGCTATTTGAAGCTGACATTATGAATTTTTAAGTTTTGACCAAAGATTCAGATTTAGCGACCTCAAAAACCCTCGAGTAAAGATTTTCAGCCAGATTCGTAAACTTATTATTTTTCTGGTCGCCATTTCAAATTTTTAAATTTTGACCAAAGATTCGGATTCAGCGACCCCAGAAACCCCAGAGTAAAGATTTTCAGCAAGATTCGTAAACTTATTATTTTTCTGGTCACCATTTTGAATCCGCCATTTCGAATTTTTTAATTTTGACCAAAGATTCGGATTCAGCGATCCCAAAAACATACAATATGATAACATCATGTTTAAAAAAAAAAAGTAACAAATTTCAGCACATTTTTGGCACGAAACCTTGATTTTCACTGCACTGTTAAGGGGTTAATTGAGTATTTTAAAACTTTTATTTCCATGTATTCTTTTAATATTCGGTAAGATATTTAAGTTTAGAATTAATGAAACTGTGACAGGTGTAATGTATACTAACTGTCAATGACTGAAGAAATGATTATAGATTCAAAAAATCGTTAAATAATACAGATTAGAAATCTTTTCGACAGACGACTATTAGATCTTTGTTCGTTAAATAATGTAGGTTAGAAATCTTCTTGTCAAATTGTAATTCAAAAAATATTGACAATTCGTAAAATATATGTCTATAAATATTGATCCATTCAATGAAAAATTGTTATGTAACAAGCTGATTTCTGTCCTAAAAAGAAAAGTTTTGTTTATATTTGCAAGTAAACAGAACTCGCCTATAAAACTGATCTACTGATACACAATCGTCAATTATTTTTATTCCATGGTTAAGACGAAACATTTTTTAAATACAATCAAAAAAGGAAGTACAAACCTTACTTATTAATTTCTTGATTGAGTATTTTAAAACTGTTTTATTTTCCTCTTTTTTTATTTTAATACTCGGTTTATTTTATTTTGTTCAACAATTAAATGAAATTGACTCTCTAAATCTGAATCAGTGAAAACTGCCGTGAATCAACAATAAATATACTGCTACTCAAATAAGCGGTACACTTATCGTTGATTTGCAGCAGTTTTCGTTGATTTTGCTGATTAAGATTTAGAGACATTTTATTGTTCTATTGAGTACTACTGAAGTGAACGATTCTCTGTTTAACATATCTTTTTATTAAATACAACACATTTTATTGAACAAAATTTTTGTTACATGCTCAGCGTAATTTTGCACACGTGAAACTACTGAAGATTATGTAAATTCATGACAGCTTGTTTTCATAAAACAGGATTGCTAAATCCTTTATTGTCAATGAAATATTAGTGTAGGTTAATACAATTACACTATCTTGCATATATGCGTGTGATTCGCAATTCGATCTTGTACAGTCGGACGAAAAATTTATATCCAAATTGGTTAGGAATATGTGCAATGTCACTGGCATTGCAAGTAGAAATTTTTTGACGTTACTGTACACGGGAAAATACCTTAAGTGTTGTTAAAAAGGTATTATTAGTAAAATAATTAAATCTATTTCGAATACTGATCATTTTCAACACAAATTTCTAGTAACTTTTATTGCTATTTATTTAAACCGGAAGACATTTATTTTGATGTATATGGGTGATTCTCCAAAAACAGGGCATTTTCAAGAATGAACATTTTTTTTTTAAGTTACTGTAAATTCGTTTTTTTTTAATGCATTCTTGCTTATTAGCACCAAGTTAAGTTATTGTTAAAGTAGTCACGCTAAAAAATTATTTTAAAGGAAAGGGGAAGACTTTTACTATGACGCATTTTCATACGGCTATATAAACCAACAATTGCTTGTTAAAAACTTGAAAAAAATAACTCTAAAGAGTCAAAAACATAATGTACATATCTGATTTAGTGCATTTTTATGAATAAATGAAAATTATTTCTTAAGTAATAATTAAAAAATTAAGAAAAACACATGAATTTTTGAAGAAGTTTTAGACAAAATAAATTTATTAAAGTTAATGTGTCTTTGGTTAGTAACTACAATGATAATATTATATTCATAATTTTAATAAATAATATTATTTCATAATAAACTTGATTCATAACATTGTAACAAATATAAAGTTTAATTTTGTGGTTTTTTAAATTATATTTAAATAAATGTCTAAGAGGAAGAGAAATATAAATGTTATTTATGATTTGAAAAATATTTTCTGCTACGGGTTACACTTTGTTCTTGTTTCGTACCTGATACGCCAAATGTTTATTGAAGGTGACGACAATGAAAATTTGTAAAAAAATCCAATTTTACATATTTTAAACAATAATAAATTAAAAAACAAATTGCCAGTTACGTTTATTCCTTTAATCTTTAAGTTTTCATCATTTTTTAATTGCTGTTTGTATCAAAATACCAAACTTAGGACGAGTGACGACAATTAATTTAATAAAAATACGTGGTATTTTTATACAGTTTTTACTTGTTCATGAGGTAAATATGTTCTCTTTTCAATTTTCTATGGAGATTAGTAAAGTGTAGTGTTTTTTCTTTGATTTTCTCATAAGTTTTAGTAAAAAAGTTAATTATTTCCAGTTCATTTATACCAGTTTACGCATTGTCGTTACCTCATAGAAATTTCTTAAGACATTAATATTTCAATAATTATAAGTATATACATTGATTTAATTAAATATTATACAGAGAGAAATTGTACAGTTTGAGCTGTACTATAGAAATATTATTTGAATAAATTAAAATAATTCGGTTTCTTAATAGCGCTAATATTTTAAAGTTTTGAACTTGGAGGTTTGGACATATAAAAAATGCTACTTTTAGTCTTTAAATGTCATTTTACACCAGTTTTTTGTAACAAAAGTATTATTTTTTCAAATTAACATGGGCCAGGGATATTTATTTAACATTTCTATCGAAATTTAATAATTTATTGTCAAAGTTTTTGTAAGATATAACGTAAAGACACGAAAATGCCCTGTTTCCGGAGAATCACCCATATGACATTCATGACTGTCGTGAAGTAAACTTTCGAATAAAAATTAATTTATTATTTATTTATTTAACATCATCCGGTTCGGAAAACCTTTTTCATTTCTATTATTGTTGACAAAGTTCCAAAACTTTTTAACGTTATTTGGAATTTCACGTTCTGTTTTCTTCATGTAGTTTGTATAGCACTGAGTAGCTAGTGCTCTTGGAGCAGAAAAGTAAGCATAATCAGAATTACCAGTTAGGTGTCTTTTAAGAGTTTTATGCACACTCTTTTTCTTTTGAATTGTGTTTTATTTATTTAATGAATCAACGGCTATAAAGCCTTTTACAAAAAATGAACAGTAATAATGGCGCATTCTTAAAGAATAACATGTAAAAATATAGTCTATATATGTGTAACAAAAACGAAAATATCAAAGTAAATCCTTGGTGCGTAAGGAATTTTAATACTCATTAGTATAATCTCTTACTCTACGATAGAAACTCAAATACGAAGGCGAGTTCATAATACTTGACGGTAGACAATTCCAAGATTTTATTATATGTAGAATACATGAAAAAAAAGTATAGTTTGTACTAGTGTTACGCTTTTGAACTGGTCGCACACTCCGAAGATTTTGCTGTATTGAAAGCATAGAGAAAACAGAATTTAATTCACTACAGCTTAACATATTTTTAATAATTAATAATGTTAATTAATTCTTTCGTAAACCACATTGGATACAATGATTTCTTTATTATTATTCATGAAACAAAAATCTCTATAAACGAATATAACACTTCATAAAATCTATCATCAGCGTTTTCTGTGTCTATCTAACATTTCTTCCCAATTGATACCAATTGCATTAGTCGAACCCACAAAATCAGCATGATTAAAATCTAAATAGTTAGTTACGTATTCCAATGGTAGTGTATGAGAATGGTGATCCGAGTTGGTTATAAACAATAACACAGGGTGATAAGTATCGCAGAGAAGCAACTGATTATCACAGTTCGCTATACTAGTATTGTGTTTAGTAAGACAAAGCATAAGTCGAACGAATAGTTTAAGGAATTAACTACAAAAATGCTTTGATGCATGCCTAATGTCGAGTACCTATCACAGACAAGTTGCGTAGCTTCACTAGTAGACATTATTTGGTAATCAGTACAATAAGACTCGATCTTGTTAGTCTTATTCCAGTATATCGTGGTAAATTAAAATCACCAACAAATGTTCTAAGTCTACTTCTACTAACAATTTTTAATGTACTTATTATTAAAATTCAACATATTTATTAAATTAAAAAAAATGTTTTACATTAACCCATTAAGGACCGAACGGACACTTTTTCATGGACAAACGTCTGTTTGTCATATATTTACGGGACTAAAAAAATGCTAGACAACTCATTTCTGACGCGACATTGATCGAACTGTACGAATCTGCGATTAAAATTTAAGAAAAATGCAAATCCAAAACGCTGCGTTTGAATATTTGAAAAAAGTTGAGTTTTCCTTTACTAAAATTTTGTTTTCAGCAATATTTTTGCATTAAAATAAGGAGATCTTGCTAAAATGAAAAAAAAACATCCATGAACCTTAAACTTCAAAATGTATGTGCTAGAATTATTAACTTCTCGATATCTGTATCCAAAATGACGTCATATTGTAAAAATGTTGACACTACTTTGTTTTTTTTTCCAAAAGAAGATTTTATTGCATAATCTCCACCTGATACAGAGTTTTAGCTTGATGCAAACACGGTTTCCTGTTCAAAAATACGATTATTTGAACAAATTTTTTCAAAATTCACAATTTTTTTATGTTTAAACCGTCATAGTAAAAAACTGGCGGCGGAGAGCGTCACTCTGAGACCGAATTTAAAAAGTTCGAGAAAAAATAGAATAGGTGTATGGTTATATCAAAACGATTGAGTGACTTTCTCCATGAGAAAGCACCTGATGAAAAGAAGTCAAAATTTACTATAAACGGCATTTCAGGACGAAATCGGGTTAATGGGTTAAGCTGTAAAGAACAAACGAATCGAATGAATTTACTACAATTTTAAATTAATTAGAACTGGAGTTATTAGAGTATCAGTACTTTGTCTTCGATAATCTTAACAGAAATTCGATTTGGTCAGTTTAAGTGACTATTACTTCAGTATTTATACAAGATAATAAATGCAAAAAGCAAAATTGTCTTTTAAAACGTACGTAACTAACAAGTATTTAATTTTTCTTTACAGTTCGACGAAGTTAAGCTGACGGAGATAATAAAAAATAGCATAAGCTTAGCTGGATATGACAAGCCTACACCAGTCCAGAAATACGCTATTCCGATTATAATCGCGCGTCGCGACGTAATGGCCTGCGCCCAAACGGGTTCCGGTAAAACGGCGGCCTTTTTAGTGCCAATTTTAAATCAGATTTACGAGAGTGGGCCACTGCCCGTGCCACACCACGCCACCGGACATCGCAAACAATACCCATTGGGACTCGTACTGGCTCCGACTAGAGAACTGGCCACACAGATCTACGAAGAAGCGCGCAAATTCGCGTACAGATCGCGTATGCGTCCAGCCGTAGTTTACGGGGGTAACAACATTGTTGACCAAATGCGCGAGTTGGATCGCGGATGTCATTTGCTTGTTGCCACACCCGGACGACTTGTCGACATGCTCGGACGTGACAAAATCGGCTTGCATAATTGCCGGTGAGTTTCTTATTATTGTTTTTAAATTGAACTATGTCAAAAATGAAATAATATTTATTTCTAATTCTTTGGATACATTTACAGTAATTGTACATTAAACTTATTGTATAAAATAACATAAAAACACAATAAGGCAAAGAAAAATTTGTTAAGTCTACATAAGGGTAATAACTATTATTTTTAAGTTAATTATTACTAACCTAAATTAAAGATAAATCTTAGTACCTATTTGTTGAGTACTGATATACAGTAGGACCTCTCTTATTCTAATTAGTAAAGTTTTTCAAGATGGCGCCGACCTCTCTTATTCTAATTTTCCCCTTACCCCCACTTGACTTTTCGTGTGACAGTGAGGGAATGATTAGAATAAGAGAGGCTGGACAATTAGAATAAGAGAGATTCTACTGTACATAATAAATTGAAGTCTTTTATTTAAGACACAGCTTCTTAATAATATTGTTTACAGTGTTTTTACTAGGTACGCATATAAAATCTTTTTACAATTTTGGTAATTTATTAGTTTCACTTCGGGAAGGATTATATTATAGACTTTAGCCGCTACATAATATAGTAGCTCTTCCAACCTACAGTCTTCTTAAAATTATGGGTTATCACATTACCGAGTGTCTTACTTCTAGTATTAATTTTATTTTCTGTAACATTAAACTCCTTATTAATTATACAATGCATTCATATCAACGAATAATGATTCGGAAGGAAAATATGGGTCTTTAGAAGATATAATTTTTAGAACTCTATAATATATATAATATGACAAGAAGATAATTTTAAATAATATTAAATGGGTGAATGTAATTTTGTTAGGTTCCTGGTCCTGGATGAGGCTGATCGTATGCTGGACATGGGTTTCGAGCCTCAAATCAGACGTATAGTGGAACATGACGACATGCCGCCCACCGGCGAAAGACAAACTCTCATGTTCTCAGCTACTTTCCCTAAAGAGATTCAAATACTGGCTCGCGATTTCTTGAGCAATTATATTTTCTTGGCCGTCGGTCGAGTTGGTTCCACATCTGAGAATATCACTCAAAAAATTGTGTGGGTCGAAGACCATGACAAACGGTCATATCTGCTCGATTTGTTGCAATCCAGTGACATAAACAAAGAAGGTGAGAATCATTTAATTGTACTTGTCAATTAAGAAACTCGCAGCTGTCATTCTTGTGTACTTATCTAACGTATATGAAATTTCTGCAGTTAATTGCATCGAATCTTTAACGTTGGTGTTTGTGGAAACGAAGAAGGGAGCCGATATGTTGGAAGAATTTTTACATAACATCGGCTATCCGGTGACTAGTATTCACGGTGACCGAACTCAACGCGAGCGTGAAGACGCGTTGCGACGTTTCCGCGCCGGGAAAACGCCAATTCTGGTGGCAACAGCCGTGGCTGCCCGAGGTTTGGATATTCCCCATGTCAAACATGTTATTAACTTTGATCTGCCCGGTGACGTCGAGGAATACGTTCATCGAATTGGTCGTACCGGTCGTATGGGGAACTTGGGTAAGTTGCAATTTTCGTTTCTAAAAATCTGTACTGTTTTTGAATTTGAAATCCTAATCCATATTATGGGAATATGAATTTTAGGTTTGGCCACATCGTTCTTTAACCAGAGGAACATAAACCTAGTGCGCGATTTGGTTTCTTTGCTGGTTGAAGCAAATCAAGAACTGCCATCCTGGTTAGACAACATGTTCTCGGACTATAGGCATTCCGGTGGTTCCTCGAAGAGACCTAGTACCAAGGGCGGTAATCGATTCAGTGGCTTCGGCGCAAGGGATTATCGTCAAACGAGTGGCGGCGGGCCACCACGTGGAAGCATGCCCTCTGGCAGACCCGGTGGCTACGGAGGTAAGCAAAAATTATTGTTTTCGTAGTTTATTTTCGACAGTCTGAATTATTTTGCATTTCTATGGTAAATGCGTTTCGAAGGATTCGAATACTAAATCTAAAATATACAAATTTGAAATCCTTATAGTGTTATAACATTTAGTTACGTAGATGTATCTTTGCGAATCATCAGTTTTTTTGTTGCTACATCTTTGTCCAAAATTGTCGAACCCATCAATGCCCACCTAGACCAAAATTTTACGTTGAAAAATATAAATTTTGTATAAATAAAGCCGAATCGGGTCCAGTAGGGCCCAAAAAATATATTAGTCCCAAATTTTGAGACTGTCATTCGAAAGATCATGATAAATAAAACAACTTTTACCCTTGTGCATTTTTCATAACAGTTCGTTTTTAACGAGTTATCACGATATTGTTCTTACCTCGCCGTAATGACGCACGGATATAGCCGCCATTTTGAATTATGCCTAAAAAAAAAAAAAATGTATACTGTACGAATTTAAAGTAAAAGTATCGACGACCACATTGGAATACTTTCCAACACCATACAACACCGTTATCAAAGTAAAATCCATGATTATTAAAAAAATATACACGTGAAAATAGTATTTTTTTGGAAAAAATGGTGAAAAATCGGTATCAGTAGTGCTTTTTTCCTAATTTTGACATCGGATTCGAAATGAGCGAACCCAAAACCTATAGGAAACGTAGTTTAGAGCGACGTCCAACTTCATTTTCATAACAAATTTTAAGACTGTATTCAACGTGAAATTTTGGTCAAGTTGGGCATTAATGGGTTAATTAACCCCTTTGCTGCGGCGAGAATTTAACAAAAAGTGCCAAAAATGCGGAAAAAATAATTAAGTAGATGTTACTGTAACTTGGTGAATAGGGTTTTTTTTTTTTTTGGTTGCTGATTATGAATCGAAAGTCAGATTTCGCAATTTCAAAATGGTGGATTCAATATGGCGGACAAATTTTCTAAATTCCAACTACATATTTTGCTCGGTACTTTTTCTCAGAGGTATTCGGGGTCGCTGATTACGAATCTGAAGTCAGATTTCGCAAATTCAAAATGGCGAATTCAATATGGTGGACAAATTTTCTAAATTCCAACTATTTTGCTTGATATTTTTTCTCAGGGGTTTTCAGGACCTTAAATGCGAATTTAAAGTCAGATTTCGAAAATTTAAAAAGAAGGGCAGATGATATTAAAAAATATACGAAAATACCGGTTACTGAGATCATAAACATGGTTCGTGTTATTTTAGATTCAACTACGTTTATTTTTAACAATTCCATATACAAACAGAATAGAGGTACTCCAATGGGTTCGCCTTTATCTCCAACATTGGCGGACATTGTTATGATTGATTGCGAAATGAACATTTTAAATACAATACAAATTAATCCAATATTTTACAAGCGGTATGTTGATGATATTTTTGCAATTTATCCTAAGAATTATATTAAAGATTTTGTTGATTACTTTAATACATATCATCCGGAATTACAGTTTACTTTCGAACTTGAAATAGACAAGAGTCTACCTATTCTTGATATAAACATCATAAGAGAGGGTAACAAGATCATTACGGACTGGTATAGAAAACCAACTTGTTCCGAAAGATACTTGAATTTCAATTCGAATCATCCGACGCATGTTAAACAAGGAATAGTAACTATGTTGGTCGACAAGGCAATATTATTAGCTGATCAAAAATTTCACGGTAGGAACTTAAACTTTGTTAAAAATTTTTTAGTACAAAACGGTTATGAAATACGTTTCATTACAGACATAATTAACAATAGAATTAAAAAATTAAATGCTACTAATACCCAGAATAAGGATGTAATTAGTAATTCAAATGATTTTTCTAAGACCATGTTAGAAAATTTAACAACATGATTAAGAGTATATACAAAATATTTAATATCTCAATTGTCAATAAAGGTTTTAACACCTTAGAATTAATTTTTAAAACAAAGATCGATAAGATTGACAAATTGACTAGATCAAATGTGATCTATGAGATTGATTGTAGTGAGTGTCAATCTGTATACATAGGACAGACGAAAAGACAGATGAAATCTCGTATATATGAACATAAAAATAATTGGAAGAAACATATTGGACATACCGCGCTCACGTCACACATGTTAACAACAGGTCATAATTTTAAATTCGCGGAGTTTAAAATTTTGGACATTGAGAGTAATTGGAAAAAAAGGAATATTAAAGAAATGATATATATCAAACAAAATGAAAACAGTATAAATTTTCGCACGGATACTGAAAAATTAAGTTCTTTTTATAATAGTTTAATATTAAATAACGATTAACGTCGCTTTTACAATAGGTATTTATTTCCACACTGAGTTGTATACAGCCTAAATATGCACACACATGTATAGATTCTTGACGTATTATTGTTTTCCTTCGTTGAATTTAAATTTAGTCTGTCATATAGCAGTGCTCAATCAAGTACGTTGATCAAAGTGTAGTTTTAAGTTGATTTATGTTTTTATGTTATTTTTTATATTATTTTTTATATTTTTTATATTTTCATATTTTTATAATAGTTGCCCCTGAGGAGGACCTAAATAATGGGTCGAAACGTTGGGCGTGTATTGTCTTGATTGACAAGTGGCGAATTGTAATGGCCATAAATAAATCACACATTGGATTTAAGTTTTACAATTCATTCTAATATTCTTGCAAGAAATAATTTATGTCATGACAAAAAGTCAGGGAAAAGTCCTAAATAATAAAAATCTTTGTCATCCGCAGCGAAGGGGTTAAGTTATCACGATATCAAAATAATCTTGCTCAATACATATCATCTTAGTTGCATCTCAAATTTGTATTTTATATTGATAATGATCTAGTGCTACTCTCAAATTGATAAAATGTCACGCAGATCATAGTTTACATACTTAACATTACAATTGAATAAAATCATGTTGTCGTAATGAAGAAAGTACAGTAATCTTAAAGAAACGTTTTTTTTTTTTAATTTCAGGTGGCTACGGGGGAGGTTATGGAGGGAACTATAATTCTTCATACAATTCAAGTAATGGAGGAAACACCAATGGTGGCACCGACTGGTGGGGGGCATGGGACAATAAATAGAGTGTCGGAACCCATGACCGTGTGTCGTCCACGCACCGTCGTCCCCGCTACTGCGCCACCATTACTACTATTCTAATGCAAATTAATAAACTATAAGTAAGAAAGTCACGCGACGCGATCACATTGAAAAAAAAAAAAAAAAATTACACGGGCATCAACGCATGCGCGCGTGATGCACACACACACACACACACACGCGCACGACAGCTCCCACTTGGATATTTCAGAATCTTCCTTTCCCCAGACCCCCTCGCCACCACCCTCATGTATCGCAAATCTGGCCCCCGCAATAATCGAACATACCGGAACACACGCATTAGCACGCATAAACATACAAAACACACGCGCGCGAACGCGTCCGTAATTGAACATAAACATAGAGAAACAATTTAAACACACACACACACACACACTTTGAAAAAGAGTCTACAAACATATACATGCATACATATATACGTGCACACGGATAAGTGTGTATGTGTGTGTATGTGTGTGTGGGTGTATGTGTATATATATATATATATATATCGCATGGTCTAGTCGATCGCGACGGAAAGTTTCGTCGATGAATCAGAAGTTTGAGAAAGAATCGTTAACATGAGAACCGAGCTTAAGAGAGCTTTTTCGTTCTCCGTCACTCTGTTTTTTTTTTGTTTGTTTGTTTAGTTTTTTGTTTTGTCTCCTTTTTAAATATGCGAGTACCGAACACCGTCAAGAATTTAATTATAAAAAGTCACAGCTCGCGTTATTAATTAGTTTTTCCTTTGTCTATTACATCGAGTAACGTAAACGATTGATTCGTTGGTAATGTATCTACGCGTGCATGGGATCCAGTACCGATCGCTTTTTCGGGCCAGACGCCGTTCGAGTGCACAAGACAGTCTGCCACGATGGTGTGCACTACTTGCAAAATACCATTCTAGTATATATATATATAATAAAAAAAAAGAAAAAAACGTTAGAGTGACGGAGAACGAAAAAGTTGTTGGAAAAAAAAAAGTTCTAATTAAAATATAAAACTGCTGGCGATCGAACGCGCGCGAACTGACATTCTCTTAAGCTCGGTTCTCATGTTAACGATTCATCGACGAAACTTTCCGTCGCGATCGACTAGACCATGCGATATCTCGAGCCGGTTCGACCTTAAAAATATATATATATATACACTTATAAATATATATATATATATCTCAAAAGAGAATGAAAGCTGGGTAGAAAAAAAGAATTTTAGAGATCTCCGGGGATCTCTGCGATAAAATGAAAAAACAAAAAAAAAGAACAAAACAATGATATACAATGAAATTCACGCATTTCTTCAATCGTCGATCACGCGAAGGCGGATCTCGGAAATCGCGAATTTCTAGGCGAAAATACGGGAACTCGTTTTTTCGAAGCTTGCGTTGTGACTGATTAAAAAGTAATGATGGAAAAAATATAAAATGACACGAGTGTTAGGTAGACGCGATCGTAGGGCGCGCGTATACGAAATACAACAACAAAAAAAAAAAAAAAAAAAGGAAAGAAAAGAAAAATTGTCTATGTCGAAGTAGATGTGTGAAGGGTTGCAGTTACAGGTGCAGTCGACGTGGCGAAGGGTTCAATGGAAACAGGACGAGAGAAGAAAGAGAGAGCGCGCGACAATGAGATAAACATAAAAAAGAAAAAAACAAAACAAACAAAAAAAAAAACAAGAAAAAACGACTGTGATATCGAAACGAACTCTCGCGACATTGAAATATCGATCCGAGACGCGTTTTATCGAAGTCGTTGAAGCGACCGAGATCGTCTCATGTTTTTTTTTTTTTTCTTAAATAGCGTTCGTTTGCGCTCTTAATTTTCTTTCGCCGTTCTATATGCAGGGAAACCGACTTTGCCGGCATCGTCGTAAAAAAAAAAAAAACAGGAAAATATAAGGGGGGAAAAAACGCAGTCGCGAATCGAGCGTTTACTCGACCGGAAAGCGTCGTGTTCTCTCTGATCTCTCGGTCCCCGATCTATCGTTCGTGAGAAAAAGTACAAATTCCTCTTTTGCGCCATACAGCCGGTCGGGATCGTTTCTTCTTTTTCGTAAACGAGGTCGCATCGATCGAGCGATCGATCGGCAAACGATAGATTCATAGTGCAATGAAGCAAGGGGGGGGGGGGGAGGGGCGCGTGTGTATGCCCGAAAATGGACCAAGGCGCGAAAAAAATGCCTCGTCGACGAGGATCGACGAATCGGTATTAATTGAATCGTCTCGCACGACCGGTAAGGGGATGGGGGGAAGATTGAAGGGGGGATATCGCAAGCGGATTTCGGCGGACAGTGATTATTGGTAATTTTTTTTTTTTTTTTTTTTCGTTGATCCAAGTAGGAAAAAAGTTGTAAATGATCAAAGCTCAGCTATATTACATAATGTAACGCCGTGTAAATAGATAAACTAGGGCCAATTCTTTTACGTTTCTCGTCCCACGTTTTTTTTTTTCGGTTGCTTTTATCAATTTTTTTGGTTCATTTCAGTCGCGGGTTGCGCGACTGAAATGAACGACGGAAAACCTGATTTTTTTTTTCGTGTGTGTTTTTTTTTTCCCCCAATTTCCGTTCGTCGAGGCTGAGGAGGTGCTCGACGCGAACTCGAGCGCTACGAGAGGATATTTGTATTATCTCTGTACCATATTATATATACGAGTGTGTACAAAACAGGTGGGGGATAGGGAGAGAATAATGTGTACTGTGACTGCAATCATTACGGAGAAAAGCAAATTCACGCGCACACCCATAAATACAACAGGACAGGAGTACATATAGACACGGTCGCATAAACAAACACACAGATACACAAACAGACACCAGTGGGTTAAAAAAATGGAAGCATTGCGCGCAGACGGAGCGCGTGATTAAATAAGTAGTCTAAATTCAATATCGTTATTTATACACGCGCCATTCGCAAATTAGCACTAGCTGGTCTTAGAATCTGATTTTTGGAGGTTATGTGAGAGAGTGAGAGTGCAAAAGCGTGAAAGTGTGTGCTTGAGAGAGAGAGAGAGAGAGAGAGTGTGTCAACTAAATTGGACGTCCGCATCGATGACAAGCGACGACGACGAGTGCAGCGGGAAGTGCAGCGAAAAAGAAAATAAAAAGTGGAGGGAGATTGGAAAAATGTTTTTCGAAGCTCGTTCCGATTTTCGTCCACTAGGTGGCGGCTGATCGTGTTTCCAGAGTCCGCATATTTCCTGCACGTTTCGGAACATCGGCGGGAACGACGATTACGTGCTTAAACATAATAATTATACACAATGTAGAAAGGAAAGGATGTCGTTAAAGGGGGGGAGGGAGGGAGGGTTTACCATTTTCTTTTATTTATTTTTTCTTTTATTGCTTAGCGTGAACATTTGTCCGTTGTCTTTCCACGTCGCGTTTAAAGGGTTTTTTTCGTTTCCTTCTCTTGGCGCCTGGCGTTGTAAAGGATCGCCGATGTCGCCTTCGCGAAATACTAATCGAGAGAGACGGAGATGGCCGAGTGCTCGCCGTCATTGCCGGTAGGTTTCCCCGGCGAGGCGCCATTCCGTTGGTCTTTAACTAGCAATTCGATATTTACACGCTACGTTAATAGTTAACACGACGTGAAATTTAGAAGAATCTACGGATCGATGTACTTCGTACACGTGTATTGGATGAAATAAAGAGAACGGTAATTCAAGCATTGTGCCGATGATGAACTTTACAAATCTGTGTTGGACGATTTTCTTTCATTATTTACCCTTATTTAGCGCAAGATTGGATGCAGTTGATTTTCTTCAGAGTGTACCAGAGTGTCGTGTAAGTAAAATGATCAATTTTAGATTTTTATTAGAGAACATTTCCTATGTATTTGTTTGCATTGTTTATGTAGAAAAGAGTTATCGTAATACAAATTTTGAAAGAAATTTCAATTTCCATTCAGTATTTACCAATCGTTCGAACACGACCTAGGAAGTCGAAGTCAATTTGTAAATTCAGACGTATTTTCAATCGATTAGTAAGTATCAATAAATTAAGCGTAATTAAAATCTGAATTGGATGACTTAATAGGCTTCTCTTACACTCTATTTTCATTTTTTATTTGTTTCATTTGGGGTTGAGGATGATTTTTTACGACGTGTTTAACCCTCTAGGTACTGGTGGCACGTGGGAGTCCCATAGATTTAAAAATACTTTTTTTGCTTTTTTAATGGCAAATCCGGTATGTAATATCGACGGTAGGTTTCCGTCGGCCATGCATAATGCGTTCCTTTCCTACCAGCAGCAACAGTTATTCAATTGGTTAAATATTAGAAAAGCTGTGAATTGTGCCTTACATTGCAGGTTAACTGTCGTATTCGTATGTCACTCGATAATTTTTCAAAATAAAGTATGTACTAATGATTTTATGGTAAAATCCGTGTATACATTTTAAAAGCGGGATATACATATGCAAATTAGCGTATTTTAACCACTATTTGGTTTTGATTTATATAGGGGCTTCTGATTTTAACCCATTAAGTCCTGAATTGACGTTTTTTCACTACCATTTTCAACGGTTGTATTTAGTGTGAAAAAAGGCTCTAAAAAATTTGAAAGAAGACATATCTCACGTAAAATTAACTGAACTTTCAGAATCTGTTATTACATTTTTCAGAAAATGCAACCGTGAAAAACTATATTCGATTTTTTCAAAAAAATCATGCATTTTTCAAATGAATTTTTTTTTCAGTTCGTCTTTTCACATTGAAATTGTTTCAGAATTCCTCTAAACGGTAAAGAAATCGTGTCCTCGAGACTTAAACTTTAAGATGTGCCCATGTCCATTTTGAAAATAAAAGGTAAAAGCATCCAAAATGGCGGCCCAAACACAAAAAAATTAGCGAAAAATTCAGGAATTTTTTATTCAAAGACGATCGACTTTAGGAAAAAATGTTACAGAACAAAAAGTTCTTACAATTATTCAAAGAATACGCTGAATTTTTTTCAGAATTTTTTAAACACTTTTTTCATTTTTCAAAATCCCAAAATTTTGACAAATCGAAAAAGTCGTCAAAAAATTCTACAAAAATTTTCGGTCATTCTTTGATTAATTGCAAGAAGTTTTTCTTCCGTAACATTTTCTCCTAAAGTCTACCATTTTCAAATAAAAAATTCCTGAACTTCTCGACAATTTTTTCGAGGTTTTCTTTTCTAATTTATAATTCTTTATTAATTTGTTGATAACAAAATTTACTCCTTAAGAAACATGATGTTTTTAGTATCAATTTAAATTTTGTTTGAATTTTTTGACGACTTTTTCGATTTGTCAAAATTTTGGGATTTTGAAAAATGGAAAAAGTGTTTAAAAAATTCTGAAAAAAATTCAGCGTATTCTTTGAATAATTGTAAGAACTTTTTGTTCTGTAACATTTTTTCCTAAAGTCGATCGTCTTTGAATAAAAAATTCCTGAATTTTTCGCTAATTTTTTTGTGTTTGGGCCGCCATTTTGGATGCTTTTACCTTTATTTTCAAAATGGACATAGGCACATCTTAAAGTTTAAGTCTCGAGGACACGATTTCTTTACCGTTTAGAGGAATTCTGAAACAATTTCAATGTGAAAAGACGAAATGAAAAAAAAATTCATTTGAAAAATGCATGATTTTTTTGAAAAAATCGAATATAGTTTTTCACGGTTGCATTTTCTGAAAAATGTAATAACAGATTCTGAAAGTTCAGTTAATTTTACGTCAGATATGTCTTCTTTCAAATTTTTTAGAGCCTTTTTTCACACTAAATACAACCGTTGAAAATTGTAGTGAAAAAACGTCCATTCAGGACTTAATGGGTTAAAGTATGGGACGTGTACGTCCCACCAGGGCTCAACGGTCTACTAATGCAAAAGTTGAAAGATAAATGGGCGTTTTCTACTTTATTACACGTCACGATGTTAAATAATTTGTGAGTTATACATAAATATGTATTTGTTTTAATTTTTGTTATTTCACAAATTTATCACAAAAATTTGACGCCTTAGATCACTTCCCAGAGTTTAGCGAAGTCGGACAAAGATGCACCTTATGCATTAAAAATAAACCTACGTCTTTTTGCTGCAAATGCAATGTATACCTTTGTTGCAATAAAAGCAATAATTGTTTTTATACATACCATTTAAAAAAGGAATAGTTCTCAAAGATATACAAAATCGTGTTATATTGTGCGTTATATTACTTATATAGAGTGTTAGATTTAGCCTAAAATAACATTAAACCAATAAAACGTGAAATATATATATTACTGTTGATTTTCTTATTTTTATCAAAAACTGAAAATCTTACCCTCAAGTCCGGGTGGGACTTCCAAGTCCCATAACAAAAAAACTGTGATTTTAGCGTTTTTATTTAATTGTAACGATTGTTCGTCAAATCAGAAGTATAAAATAGACAAATTAAAATCTTGAAAAAATTATATTCCAACATCAATATACCCTCGGACCTAGAGGGTTAAAAAAAATTCTATTTTAGGCAAAGTCGGATGTATTCCGTTTTGATTTAGGTTCACAGAGATAAGTAAGAACTCTCTTTCCCTCTCTCTCTCTCTCTTGAGTTGTCTCCAAAGCTCGTAGTGGCCAGGACACTAATAAATAAATTTCTAAAAAATCTCTTTCTCTCTCTCTCTCTCTGTCAAACCTTTCCAGAAGTAATTTTATATGGTGGCCACCGTCAGGGAAAACCGGGAAATCAGGGAAATGTCAGGGAATTTCAAAATCTGTGAGGGAAAAAGTAAATTGTAGACAAATCTTTAAAAAGTGAAAAACATTATTTAACAAAAAATCGCACAATTTCATATTCAAAAAAATGCTTTATTTATCGTGTATTAAGTAAATTCTTTTAAATGATTTTAAATGCTTTTTCACAAATTTAAAGAAATATTGACGTTTTTTATCAATAACATATTTCAGTTTTGAACATTTTCGACAGATTTCATCAAAAACCAACAATTTTGAGAAAAAAAATAATATATTCTAATATATTGAATATATTCTAACAGATTTGAATAAAATTTAATAGTTTAACAAAAATAAATGCAAACAATTTTATATTTAAAGATATTTATCTTTCTATAAAGATACTTTACAGAATATTTCAAAAATATTTGCCATACTAATTCTCCATTTAAACAAATATTTGTATAAATAAAACCTTTTGAAAATGATAGAAAACTTTCATTCATTTTTTTAAATCTTCAAAAATCTTTGAAATTGCATAAAAAGGCTAAAAATCGTAGAAAAATTTTTAAAATGTTGAAAACAGCACAAAACTCCCAAATTTTGAGGATATTAATTTGTTTAAATGATTATTTTACCATTTCTATTTTAAGTAGTTGATATTTGTCCAATAGTATTTGGAAAATATAAAATTTATGGCAATTTTTTATTATTGTCAACATTCGTAAGAATTTTGACAATACTTTGAATATACTGTCCAAAATCGCCTAAATTCTAAAATTTATCAACATTTATAATCATTGTCTAACATATTACCGCAGAACTTGACATTTTATAACAAATTTTGAGAACCCCCAACAAATTTTCTACTATTATTTTGAATTAAACACGAAAAAATCCGTAGGAACATGAGTTTTTTTATGGATTTTTATAGATAATGTTTTAGTATATACTACTCGTTGTCGATTGAAAAAATAAAGAATTTATTGAAAATGTGTAGCTGTTTTTAAAACATTTTTATCCGTATTGTTTATTTTTAATAGATATCATTAAAATATTGGTCAGGGAAAAGTCAGGGAATTTTTTTTCCGAGAAAAAAGCGGCCACCATGTAAGAACCCTCTTTCCCTCTCTCTCTTGAGTTGTCTCCAAAGCTCGTAGTGGCCAGGACACTAATAAATAAATTTCTAAACAATCTCTTTCTCTCTCTCTCTCTCTCTCTCTCTCTCTCTCTCTCTCTCTCTCTCTCTCTCTCTGTCAAACCTTTCCAGAAGTAATTTTAACAACCCGTTCCACTTTGCCCCTGGATTTTCAGATTTCTCAAAAAAAAGTTTTTTCGTAAAATTGAAATTTGGAATATAGTAGGGGCAAAGTGGGATTTTGGTGTTTCGACATATTAGAACACTTCCTATGTGTTTGTTTATATTGTTTATTTACAAATGAGATACTGTATACATTTTGAAACATATTTCATTCATTATTTACCATCCGTTAGAGCATGACCTAGGAGGTCCAAGCCAATTTGCAAACTTGGACATATTTTTAATGAACTAGTAAGTGTCAATAAATGAAGTGTAATTAAAATCTGAATTGTCTGACTGTATAGGCTTCTCTTACACTCTATTGTCATTTTTTATTTGTTTCATTTGGGGTTGGGGATGATTTTTAACGACGTGTTTAAAAAAATTCTGTTTTGGGGCAAAGTGGGATGTGTTCCGTTTTGATTTAGGTTCACAGAGATGTATCTCGCACGATAAGTTACACATTGCACATAGAAGGCGCCTGAAGTATATGCATATCTACGTGCTATTCAGGGGCTTTCTTTTTAGACATTCTTTTTAAAGCCATTTTTAAGATATTAAACCTTTTCATACCACATTATTTTTCGTATCATAACTTTCCCGATTAAAATTTACTGTGATTTTTTGAACTTCCAGTCGATTGTCCAAAGTGTTAAAATAAAAATTCAAAGTTTGAAACAATTTTTCACCAAGATAATCATCACTAAGAAATCTACACTACCGGCCAAAAGTTCGTGAACGCTCTGAATTTTTTAACTCATCAAGTAATGCGTTCTATCTCCGAATCCTTAACGATAATGATAAAACTCATGTCTTTTAAAGTACACAAATAAAGCTTTCAATTGGTGCATTTAGTTTTAATTCAAATGTTATAGTTTCGCAGTTGTCAAATTTTAAAAATGTTAAAATCTGCCATTTTTTTCTTTCGACTTTTAACACTAACAAAAAGTCTAATAAATTTGTCTGTATATTTCCAATTTTTGGCTAAATACTACAATTCAAGAGCTTTGACATAGCTCTTGTAAAAAGTACATACGATTTTTTTTCTCAGAGTTACTATTTTTTTGAGTTATCAACTTTTTGCCTTTTTCCAAAGAATTCTGACAAAATGAGGTAAACTGGCAATTTTCAAAAAATCATAACTCAGGAACAAAAAATCGTATCGACTTTTCACAAGAGGCATTTTAACGCCCTTGAATTGTAGTATTTAGACAAAAATTGACTATATGCAGATACATTTTTTAGACTTGTTGTCAGTGTTTAAATTCGGAAGAAAAAAATTGCAAATTTTAACATTTTTAAAATTTGACAACTACGAAACTATAACCTCTGAAGTAAAACTAAATGCACCAATTGAAAGCTTTATTTGTGTACTTTAAACGACATCTATGAGTTTTATCATTATCATTATCGATTCAGAGATAGAACGCATTATTTGATGATTTAAAAAATTCAGAGTGTTCACGAACTTTTGGCCGGTAGTGTATATTTAACAAAATTATTTGACTACCAGTGTTAACGAAAAATTAACCATGATTTTCATAGCGCCGACTAAAAGAAGCGCACAGTCACTTGTGTTTTATTTCTCAGCAGATTCTTTTACTGAATTCAATAAAATGTCGCTTATATATTTTTTTATTCTGTACAGTATCAGATTTCGAGACATCAAACAGAATTTTTCCTATTTATTACATAAAACAGTTATTCAATATACTAAAAAAATAGTTAACATTTAAGAACATAATTCATTCAACAATGGAAATTACTGAACTTGTTCTTTTTAACTGGATTGTGTAGCCACCCAAATTGGAGTTGAACTGACTGCGTGACATTACTAAAGTACAAAAAAATATTGTCAATATTATAATTATTTATAGTTAAAAATTTAAAATAGTCTATTCAACCGTAGTTCGCTTGTTATATTTACTAGTGCGTTGCGTTAGCTATTTTTGGAACTGCTATTTTTCAGATAGCTAAATCAACAACTTATTACGATTATATATTCACGAAGTTGCATTTTAATCCAATAAACTGCATAAAGAACTACACAAAATCATATGGTGTACATTGCATAGATTTTCATTAATAGTTTTTAATGTTACACTTATCTGATTAAATCTGGTCCCCATGAAAATAAATTTATGTATTAAAGTTGTCAAGTAAATTCTACCGCACCCGCCATAAATAGTTATTGCGCGGCCTCTAAAAAACTTTAAATAGCGATTAAAATTCGACATATGATAAAGACAAATTTTTGTAAACAGGTGAACTTTTAATGAAACTTAGGGAATATTTACGGATATAATTCATAATTTTAGTGACTACTAATTTAGTCTAATCAACTGCAAACGCTGTTGAAAAAGTGCAAAAATAAATAGTTTTTAACATTTTGAAGCTTCCGCTCTCAGTCTCTTATCATACTCTAAGCTCTTTCTCATTCTCTCTACTCTCTCTCGCTCTCTATCTCTCTGTTTTGACATTAAAAAAAATACTTTCCCTTTATGCCATTTTGCATTATTTTCATTCAAACCTCTCCAGAAGTAATTTTAACAAACTATCCCACTTTGCCCCTGGATTTTCAGATTTCTCAAAAAAAAAGTTTTTTCGTAAAATTGAAATTTGGAATATTAAAAAGATACTTTTTTTAAATGTGTTTCATAATAAGTTCGTCGAGGACCTATATAAGGGTTTCTAAACCACACCTAACCATTCTTATGCCCCATATTTTTTGTACACGAGTTTTCCCAAAACCATCTCACTTTGCCCCTACTTCCCCTATGCGTGCTGAAAGTGCGCAGAAAGATGTTCTTTGTTATGTTTACCTAATGTTTTATGTTACTTTTGTATATCTGTACAATACTTTACATCTTTTGTAATCAAAAGAGTAAGAACATAACAAAGAACAACTTTCCTCGTAATTTGAGAACGCATACTGCCGGAGAAAACCCGAGATTTTTTTAACGCAAATTTATCCGTGACTTACTTCGGGCCCTAGTGTCTGGAATACGAAGTGAAAACGCACTAAGAAGTCATGAGTACGCATCAGTGTTTAGTGTAACAAGATGATACGTGCGCAGAAGCCGTGCAAAGGTTTAAAGTTATTGGAAGCGTTGAAAGAAGACACACATTTCACCAAGGTTTTCGGAATATTTCTTGACATTAAAAAACAATTAAAAGAATTTGAGACAAATCATTCTCGACGTAAAATCGATCGCTCTTTCAGATTCATCTATCAAAACAAGGAGGGCCCCTAAGGCTTGTTTTTGGCCCCCTTTAAAATTCACTTTACATCGAGCAAATCGACTTATTAACAATAGAGAAGCACTTTTAAAATGATTTTAACAATGTTAAACGGGAGTGTTTTAGTTAATATAACCCTTCGTTTTTAAGTTGTTTGTCAAAAAACAATAATATGCCTTCCGGACTGATTATTCTATTTCACGTTTTGATATTAACAGTCAGCTTCATAATTAGCATCCCTAAAACACCACACGTAACGTCGTTTCAAGTAAATTCGATCACTCTTCAAAAATTGGTCCGACATTTTGAATTTTTAAAATCTAACGTCAGATTCGTAAACAGCGACCCCAAAAAACCCTGAGTACCGAGTTTTAAGTAAATCCGATCACTTTAAAAAATCGTCCGCCATATTAGATCCGCCATTTTGAATTTTTAAAATATAACGACACATTCGTAATCAGCGATCCCAAAAATCCCTAAATAACGAATTTCAAGTTAATTACTTGACAATTTGAATATAAATTTCGGAAATCAATTTTTCTGCTTTTTAACAAACAACACAAATTGAAGGGTTATATTGCCCGAAACACCCCCGTTTAACTTAAAATCATTTTAAAAGTACTTTTCCATTGTTAATAAAACGATTTGCTCCATTTACAGTGGCATTCAAAGGGACCAAAAACAGACCTTAGTGGATCTCCTCTTTTGTTTACAATAAAAGCGTAAAAAGCTATAAACAATTATTCACAAAAAAAAAAAGGATTTTTTCCTTAACAAACATTTTTTAATCAATATTTTCATGTCAAAAGAGAAAAGTAGTTGGGTCAAAGCATTAAATATCGTATCTTTAACCCTCCTGCGCACGAGTTTTCCCCGGAAAAGCGCTTTGCAAACACATAAGTTTTTCACGCAGTCGGATTTTCTTATAAATTGGTATATACAGGTTTTTAGGGTCGCTGATTACGAATTTGGAGTCAGACTTCCAAAATCCAAAATGGCGGTTGGTGTAAATCAGCCAAGAATTTGAAGTTTAGTCAGCCATATTGGATCCGCCATTTTCAATTTCGAAAATCTGATAACGGATTCGTAATCAGCGATCCCAAAAATCTCCGAGTAACAAGTTTTGAGTCAATTAGATGAAAAGAAAAGTTCGTGGTACAGAGGGTTAAAATTTAAGAAACTGATCATTTTTATTCGAAATTTGTCAATAAGTTATAGAATTATTTACTTATAAATATTTAAAATCCAGGCTTGCAATTATTTATATCATAATCTGTAAACCTTAAGCTTCAATTTGCAATTTCATTCGCATCTTAAAGTTACTTTGATCAAAAGTTATTAACACGAACGTTAGGCCGAGTATACTCGTCCTCATGCATACGGGCACGTTTCGTTTGGACGAGTATACTCGGCTTTGCGCGCAGGAGGGTTAATGTCTCAACTATAAATATTCGTAATAATATATGGAAAAACTAAAGATGGCCGATCCAAAATGGAGACTGGAGCTAGTTTTTGTAAAATATTAGCTTAGTGTACCAAATCTTTAAAAATTATTCGATCTTGTTAAAACTTAGTACCCACACATTTTTGGGGTCTCCGAGAATTAATTTCACGTTGTTCTTAACAAATTTTAAATGGCGAATTTAATATGGCGGCCAAAAATTATATTTTTTTTTAAATTTTCATGCAAATTGCTATAAGGGTTTTTTCTCGATCCTGATTACTAAAATGAAGTCATTTTAAAAATCCAAAATAACGGATCCATTATGGCGGCCGAAAATTTCAGATCTCATTATTTATATTTATGAAACTTGGTATGGACCACCGGCGATCAAAAGAGCTTTCGCGTGAATTCTGCTGGAAAAGTATTGTCCAATACTCGACTTTCAAAAATGTTTTATATTTCAATTGAAAATCCTTATTCGGGACAAAAAGGTCAACCTTTTTTTCCTTGCAAAAAGAGCCTCTGTAAGCCCCATGCAAAAAATGCCCCTTTTTCGTACCTCGAATGTTGAAACTTTTTTTATGCCTATTGGTTACATATATGTTCCGTTTCGGAAATATGAGGGGTCAAAGTTGACCATGTCCAATAAAAAATGTACATCAATTTCACATTTATACTCGAATAATAATATTTAAAAAAAATCAGACCATATGGTTCTTTACAGATTTTTGGCTGCTGATTACGAATCGGAAGTCAGATTTTTAAAATTCAAAATGATAGATCCAAAATTGCGGACGACTTTTAAAAAATCAAATGCAAAAGGCTTGAAACGCGTTACTCTGGGGTTTTCGCGGTTGTTGATTACGAATCGACTGTTAGTTTTTCAAAATTCAAAACGACAGGTCCAATATAACGGATGACTTTTGAAAATTTTAATGCAATTCGATTGAACCGTCACATCTTTGTTCTTTTTGACAAAACCTTAACAGGACGAAATTCTATTGAAGAATACTTTTGTACGTGCGAAAGTGGCGCTAGAACAGTTGGCTGTTGTAGTCATGTTATGACAATTATTTGGTTTCTTGGATACATACAATATCATGAAATAAATATACCCAACCTAGGAATATGTGACGTATTTATAACTATACCTCAGAAGAACCCACAACCAATGCAAACAGAAGACTAAAGAAACTAGATAACATCTTACCTTTGTTGGTTGGATTATACTATCCTACCTTTGGCGGTTGGATTATTACATCTTGCCTTTGTTGGTTGGATTATATGACCTTACCTTTGATGGTTGGATTATTACATCTGGCCTTGGTCGGAGTATTGCATCTTGCCTCTGTTGGTTGGATTATTACACCTTGCCTTTGTTGGTTGGATTATACGAACTTACCTTTGACGGTTGGATTATTACATCTTGCCTTGGTTGGAGTATTGCATCTTGCCCTTGTTAAAATTTTGTTTAATATCTGACTTTAGATTCGTAATCAGCGACCCCAGAAACTCCCGAGTAATAATTTTTAAGCAAATTAAATTTTTTTAAAATATCTCGTAATTTGTAATCAGAGACGCCAAAATCTTGATTTACCCAGTTTCATAAATATATATATTTTTTTTTATTTTCCTAGAAAAAATTTACAATCTGTCTTTATGATAATAAGTAAGTAGTATAAGATAAAAATAGATATCAGCGTGTAGATAGTCACCCATTGGTTCGTATCTTTGATCATTAGGTCCTTGGGGATCTTTGGTTTTTTTGTCTATTGGGGAGCGAGTCGGTGAAAAATTAGACATTTAAAGGTAGTTGGTAACCTAGGATAGAACAGATATAGATTAGTTATAAGTTGTTACAAAAATCTCCTTATAGAGTCTAACGGTCTAAAACGCTTTAGTCTTCGCCTGTCCATCCCTTCCGTGAGTAGGCTGTTAGCGAGTTTGTAAGGATGACACTTTAGTTTAGTGGCGTATCTGGCAGTTGCGCTGCTTATTGAATCCTTTACTGTTGGAATTTTAAGGTCTCTTCTGATGATGTCGTTTGTGACGAACCATGGAACATTAGTTATTATGCGAAGTGTTTTAGCTTGGAATCTTTCTAGGATCTCTATGTTTGACTTTGCAGCCGAGCCCCAAAGTTGGGTGCCATATGTCCAAACTGGTTTAAGGATGGTTTTGTATAATAGGACTTTGTTGTAAAGTGAGAGATTGGATTTGCGATCCATGATCCAGTACAACTTCCTCAGAAGAAGGCCCAACTGTTTGCGCTTTTGCCATATATGGGTTTTCCAAGTTATTTTGGCATCTAGGTGTAAACCTAAGTACTTGACATGATCGCTTTTCGGAATTTCGTGATTGTTAAGCCTGATTGACGAGCATGAATCTTTGTTTAATGTAAACAAAACCTGCGTCGATTTTTGCTCGTTAGCCGTAAGTCGCCAGGTGGCCAACCAGTGTTCAAATTCGGTGGTGCTTTCTTGTGCGATGTTTTTGGCTGTTTCTAAATTTTTATGTACCACGAGGAAGGTTGTGTCATCTGCAAATGTTGCTGTCGTGGTTTTTTCAGTAGCTGGTAAATCAGCAGTATAGATGAGATATAAGAAGGGCCCTAGGACACTTCCTTGTGGTACTCCTGATTTAATTGGGTACAGTGATGTATATTCATCTTGATACTTGATCTGGAAGCATCTGTCTGTCAGATAGGATTTTAGGATCTGGTAGAGATTGTGTGGCAGGTATTTTCTAATTTTATATAGCAATCCTGGGTGCCATACCTTGTCGAAGGCTTGGGTTATATCTAGGAATATTCCTAAGCAGTATTGTCTTTCTTCAATTGCATTTCGAATCACTCTTACGATTCTATGTACTTGTTCATAAATATAAAGTGAAATTTTTTATTTTTGGCCGCCATATTGGATCTGACATTTTTAATTTTTGAAAAAAATGACGTCATTTTCGTAATCGGGGGCCTCAAAAACCCTGTATACTTTCTTTCCGGGCACATATAGTCTAAAATCTCGTCATGTGTTTTTACATAAACTTTCAGATTGTTATGGATCTTTTTATTGAAATTAATCACTAAATTGACGTTTTCCTTATGTTTCACCTACTTTTGTGCTTTGAAATTATTTCTCTATGAAAGCTGAGAGTTTTTTCTATAAGACCGCCAATTTTCAGAGATGAAAATTTCTTTGAAATCACTTTGAATTTCAAATGAAATTTCGAAAATAAGTACCAATTTTTAAATTTTCAAAACTAACATTGTGATCTGCAACCTTAAAAACTTCGGAATGATTAGTTTTATACATTTTCATTCTGTTCAGCCGATTTAGTATAAACGGCTACGAGTTTTTAGTATTTATACCGGATAGCGATACTCCAATGTTAAAAGTGATAAAAAAATAACGTTAATTGAAAAAAGACTTGAAGAACAAGATTTTGATTAAAGAATTACGTATAATTTTGTTATTTTGAACATTGATGTAGATACTTCACAATGCTCTGTTTTAAAAAACGACGTTTGAAAATATCGCATCAGATCTTAAGATAGTTACTGTCCCCAGCAAACGAAAAATTATCAAAATTTTCAATATTTTCGAATCCTATTTCTTAATCCTTGATTAAGCATTCAGAAATATAGAATACAATATTTTCGAATGCTTCTATATCGTTCGGTGAAGGATGCATATTTGAAAAACAAAACAATTGTTCACAAACATATTACGAAACTTGGACCTTTTTTACGATACGATTGTACATCATTCACCCACTAAGAAAAATTACTCATAATATTATTGCGTGGCCCCGACATCCTATTTGATCAAATGCAAATTCATTTCTAAAATGGGAACAGCAAATAACGATGCAGAGAGCTGCTAATGAGTCATCGGCACCTGGCGGTTAGTGTCGTAACCACAGAACACGAGCGATTTATTTGTAAACTAAACCAGCAAGAATGTTTATTGGCTTTCTTAATAATAATGACACATTTGCAAGTTTGTGGCATCAGAATGATTGATAAGTTTTCATAAACTTCAGAAGAATCGGAAAACAATCATCCACTTTACTATCGCAGCAAGTATTCAGACGGATTCAAAATATCCACGACAATCCATCATTCGGAATTGCGAAGTTTTCGCGTTATAATTTGAATGCAGAATAGAAAAGAATTAAAAAACCATATAGTCAATTTTTGTCATAGGATTTAGAATGATTGATGATAAGGAATTATTGACAAAGTTCAACAAATAGAATTCAAAGCTCAAAAATAAATAATTTTGAATTATCCTGAATCGTTTTTCATTTAGTCTTTTGAGAAAAAGTATGCTTAGCTCCAATGTCCGTAAAATATCCATAAAGACATGCTTAGGAAGGCTGTGGCCTTCAGACTCCCGCTGAGACAGATCCTGACCGTAGAAGGCTTGAACATCTCACATCGCTTTCCCGATAAAGCTACTTCAGGACCCCCCTCAAATATCACTCTTTCTTTTAAGAATTAAATTCAGATTTCGATAGAATTAGATCTAACGGTCCCATACATAACTGCAGCAATTGGTTTCATAACAAAATATTGCTACTGAAACATAATTTAATCGTATAGCATTGCCTTTTTAGGTCTATTACACTATGGATACACATTTTAACCCAAAAGTTTTGTCGATGTAAAAATGCCTTCGCATCTTGAAAGTCGATACTTTTCTGAGTATTTTGCAAACATAAACATATTTTATTAGAGGGGAAGATTTTATCGGATCGTTTATTTGAGAAAATCGATCCTGAACATCATAGATACATCTTTTACACGAAACATATATAAATGCTCCAGGTATTCTGATATCATTAACCCATCAAGGAAACAATTTTTGGACTTCAACTTTTTTTAAATTTGTTTCCGTATACCAAAACACAATAATCATATTTTTATCTTTTGCATCGTAGGTCGATTCCTAAACTTTTTAATCCAATTTATTGGCGTTTTCCGTATAAAGTTTATGATCAACAAAATATTTAATAAGAAACAATGACAACAATATGAATATCAACAATAACGTCGGTACAAGTCCAACAAATTACGGTTGAATTACAAAGTAGAAATTAATCGCTTTTAATTTTTAAGACAGTAATCTGCTTTAGAAGCCGAAAAAAAACGTCTTTTAGCAATTTTTTTGAAAGGGAAAGAAATGATTGCGGTAAACGGAATTTTGAGATGATAGTGTACTATATTTAAGCTTTAAAAGACAATTTTTATTATTAGAAAATATTTAAATTTTTCAAAGTTATAAGCATTTTTCTGAAGCGCCTGGAGTCTGCACTGGGAAATCGGTACCGTCAATAACAAGAAGAAGATGTCCGATCGAAAAAAACCGAAGTGATCTAGCTTCAGTACTAAATTATCTTCTATTTGAACTAAAAAAGTTGGACAAAAGTATTATTTAAACTACTTGTTTTGCAAGTGAATTTTTTTGTTTAAAAATTGAATTTTTTTTTTCAAACTTCGAACAAATTTGGAATTTTATAACTTCTTCGGTATTTTTTTAGTTCATATAGAAAAGAAGCTTATAAATAATTTGGTTTGACTGGTTCGACAGAAAAAGCCTTATAACTTTGAAAAATTTCAATATTTTCAAAAATTTTAATAATAAAAATTGGTTTTTAAAGCTTAAATATAGTACAATATCGTCTCAAAATTCCATTTACCGCAAACGTTTTTTTCGGCTTCTAATAAAGCAGACTACTGCCTTAATTTGTAATTGTAATTTATTTTGACGATCGGTAGGGTAAAGGTTATTAATAACACTAAAATATGACTAAAACACATGGTCAGATTTTTGTTGACCTTTATTTTAACTCCGAATTGATGTTTTTGATTGTCTAACCTCTGCTCTTTCGAATGGTGTATTGAAAAATGCCGCACATTTAAAAGAACAAAAATTACGAGCATTTATTTAACAAAAATCAGAAATTTATTAAGATCTTTTTGCACTTATCGTTATTTTTTGTCATTTTCTACAGTAGAATACCTCAAATATTTATAAATATCGCTTCAAAAAAGTTTGGGCTAGACAAAATAACATTAAATTTCAAAATGGCGGCTCAAAAATGCTTTTGAGCCGTCATTTTATTCAAAGGATCGACTCAAATGAAATCACTCCAAACTTGGCACCCGGCGGTTTTTGGAGTCGATGATAGGATGTTAGTTTTCAAAAATTGAAAATAAAAAAATAGCAACCTCAAAAAACACTAAATATCAAGAATGAAGTGATTTCGTTTGATTTTATTAAATACGTTTGCCATGTTAGATCCACCATTTTGAATTTTTGAAAATTAATTTTAATTTTGGAGTCCAAAATTTGGAGCGACTCCAATTTTGTTAATGAAATTGGCAAAGCCGTAACGAACGCAAAGAAACAAAAACTCTCAGCATACAAAAAAGTACTCCGAATTATTGACATTTATTCTCCTATGTTACTTTGAATTATTTATTGGTCTTTGTGAATACTTCCCTATTTTCAATAATTTCAAATTTATATGGAGGTGTTCTCTATACCCTGCAAACACGGAAAGTAACAGTTATGTAATATTTACGTGATGATTACATTGTTACATAAATGTTACATAGTTGTTACGTAACTGTTACTCTTGTGTTTGCAGGGTACATACATTTGAATGTTCTTCAATACTTGAAGTTTACAATTACAAAATGAATTTTTTGTTGCAATTTAAAATAAGTATTGTACGCACATTTTGAATCCTTCTGAATACTTTCTGTACATAATAATAATAATAATAATAATTTATTCTCATCAATTCAATACAAAATATCTTAATTTACAATAACATATTAATACCTAGGACTAGAGAAAAGTACAACTATCATATTCGCAAGGCATAGCCCGTACGCGAAAGAAGCAGAAGTGTTATAATATAAACCTCCGCGGATTTAAGAGAATCTTTACAAAAAGAGAAAAAAAACTAAAAAACTAACTTACATACTAAACGACGACAAAAATAACTTTTTTTTACAAGTTATATACATAGTTAAAGGTTTCTTTACCTAAAAAAAAAAACAAAAATTTAACTTAGATAAAAGGATACCGATAATTTTTGCAACGTAGAGTGTGGGTGATACCAACTTTTGTCTTCCACTGCTTTACGACAGTTAATTCGCGAGTTACATAATATAATTTTTTTTAACTTTTATTCTAACATTATTTCTGAGATCATGTTTATAAAGCCTTAGATAATTGTAACATCTAGCTGCCACAAAGTCAAAGCATTGTCTTGCTACCTTTTTTTTTCCTATCAGGGATGATTGCGAGCCTATTTCTATTCCTTCTTGTGTCAACTATATGGTTACTATATCTAAGTATATTATTTTCAATAGAAAATAGGACATGAAACAATATAATTGCTCCAACCTTCCGAGTGTTTCTTACACCTCAATTCTACAGCCTTTCATCGACAAGAATTTTACCATTGACAAATGATTTTAAGCCTATATTGTTCTTTCGACAAGAGTTTTACCATCGACAAAAGATTTTAGTTTTCTAACCTTTTTTCAATAAGAGTTTTACCATCGACAAAAGATTTTAGGTCTACAACCTTCTTCGATAAGAGTTTTACCATCGACACAAGATTTTAGGTTTGCAACCATCTTTCAATAAGAGTTTTATCATCAACACAAGATTTTATGCCTACAACCTTCTTTTGATAAGAGTTTCACCATCGACACAAGATTTTAGGTTTGAATCTTCTGTCGACAAGAGTTTTATTATTAACAAAAGATGTTAGGCTTGCAACCTTTTTTTGATAAGAGTTTTACCATCAACAAAAGATTTTAGCTTTGCCACCTTCTTTCGACAAGAGTTTTACTATCAACAAATGTTATGTTGCTTCAACCTTCTTTTGACAAGAGTTTTACTATCAACAAAAGATTTTAGTTCTACAACCTTCTTTCGATAAGAGTTTTACCATCGACACAAGATTTTAGGTCTACAACCTTCTTTCGACAAGAGTTTTACCATCGACAAAAAATGTTTTGTCTACAACCTTCTTTTGACAAGAGTTTTACTATCAACAAAAGATTTTAGGTCTGCAACCTTCTTTCGATAAGAGTTTTACCATCGACACAAGATTTTAGGTCTACAACCTTCTTTCGACAAGAGTTTTACCACCGACAAACAATGTTATGTTGCTTCAACCTTCTTTTGACAAGAGTTTTACTATCAACAAAAGATTTTAGGTCTGCAACCTTCTTTCGACAAGAGTTTTACCATCGACACAAGATTTTAGGTCTGCAACCTTCTTTCGACAAGAGTTTACCATCGACAAAAAATGTTTTGTCTACAACCTTCTTTAGACAAGAGTTTTACTATCAACAAAAGATGTTAGATCTAAAAAGGACAAAACTATTAAAACAGCTGACTAAACAGTACAAGTAATGATAACAAATGACAGTTCCGAATTATTATCAAATTTCCTTTCGCTTTTTGCGTGCATGTGTGTGCACATATACATGTGGCACCGAGTGCAGACATCATGTCTGATTGGTGCACTGAATTATGATTCCTGATAATTTGCCTATATGCATGTCTATTGTACGTACACATAATCCATGGTACAGTGCACCCGCGGGTCCACACACTACACTGACGACATATATATGTAATGCGTTGGACCAATCGCGTAGAACCACGATCACCATGGCGGTGTGGCTCTTCACTTTTCTGATATCGGCGAGGTAACTGCTGTTTTTATACGGAAAACCTCCTCTGTACTCAACCATAATGGCGAGTATAATATCACCGAACACCGCTGCTCGCTCCGCGATGTACCACTACGGCCTTTTGCTGGTATTATTGGATTTTCTATTTGACGGTAAGCAATCGTAACCTATTTTCACCTTTCTATGTAATAGAGTCTTTAGTCTCACTACCTATGTATTTGTAAAAGATTTAGGTAGATGTAACACGACTAATAATTTCTCTTGTAACAATTCTTACCTCCGACAATTACTCTACGTTTTGGAGTTCGCTAGTTATATCAGAATAGTTACAGGCGGTTATTAATAGTCGTATTTTAAATGTCTATTTATATTTTATTATGACTTTAAGCGGATCGTCACATAAATGACAAGACTTACTCCAAATTATTTAGTACACGAATGTTGGAGTTGCATGAAACGTCAAATGTCTTATTGCAAATACATTGATAATTTTAATACCAAAAGATAAGAAAAAAAGAAAGACTGTTATAAAAAATAATTTAGAGTGTACAAAATTATCTTGGAAATACCTAAATTTATTTTTTAGTTATCTGTACGATTTGGAGAAACGTTTTTTAAATTTAAAATTATATATTTCTACTTTTGGTGATTTATACAATTTTTGTAATCAAATATTTCGTATGGAGATTACAACATCTGGTTAATAATATTTAATGTTGCCAGATGTTTATATATAAATAGTTTCTTTTTCATTTTTGATAAAATAAATATTATGGAAATTTTATTTATGATGCAATACACAAATCGTTTTCAGTATATAACCAAATAAGTAAGAACTTAATATAATAATCGACTCTTTTTTATTTGAAGAAGGAAAGAAGCTTTAAATATTTTTTTTTCTTATATTATTTTTAATTTAAAATTAGATTAGACTTCTTTCTATTGCCATCATGATGTACACATATGTAACACCAACAACAAATGTAAAAACATTGTAAGAAGTGTAATCAAGAATAAATATATCAATATCAATATCAATTGTAGTAGAGATAAGCGATCATCTTTAGTGTTAAATTATTTCAGAATCGTACTAAACCCCAGTAAACGGAAACGAATAGAAAAGTGGATTAAATTAATCATTTTCATGAGTTTTAATTCATTTTAATTCACTTGAATTTATTTCAAACGAAAACTAATAGAAAGTTAAAAATACGAATTGAAATGAATTCAAGTGAATTAAAATGAATTAAAACGCATGAAAATGATTAATTGAATTCACTTTTAAATTCATTTTAATTCACTTGAATTCATTTCAATTCGTATTTTTAACTTTCTATTCGTTTTCGTTTACTGGGATTTAGTACGATTCTGAAATAATTTAAAACTAAAAATGATCGCTTATATGAACTACAATTCATAATTATTTATAATTAAAAATCGACCTAACATAATATAAAAGAAAAAAACTATTTAAAGCTTCTTTCCTTCTTCAAATAAAAAAGAATCGATTATTATATTTAGTTCTTTATTTATTTGGTTATATACTGAAAGCGATTTGTCTATTGCATCATAAATAAAATTTCTGTAACATTTATTTTATCAAAAATAAAAAAGATATAAATTATATATAAACATCTGGCTACATTAAATATTATTAACCGGATGTTGCAATCTCCATTCTAAATATTTGATTACAGAAATTGTATCAAATACCTAAAGTTGAAATATATAAATTTTAAATTAAAAAAACGTTTCTCCATATCGTACAGGTAACTAAAAAATAAATTTAGGTATTTCCAATATAATTTTGTACACTCTAAATTATTTTTTATAACAGTCTTATCTTTTGGTATTAAAATTATCTATGTATTTGCAATAAGACATTTTACGCAACTCCAAAATTCGTGCACTAAATAATTTGGAGTAAGACTTGTCATTTATGTGACGATCTGCTTAAAGTCATAATAAAATATAAATAGACATTTAAAATACGACTATTAATAACCGCCTGTAACTATTCTGATATAACTAGCGAACTCCAAAACGTAGAGTAATTGTCGGAGGTAAGAATTGTTACAAGAGAATTATTAGTCGTGTTACATCTACCTAAATCTTGCACAAATGCATAGGTGAAAATGATTAATTGAATCCACTTTTCAATTCATTTTAATTCACTTGAATTCATTTCAATTCTTATTTTTAACTTTCTATTCGTTTTCGTTTACTGGGATTTAATACGATTCTGAAATAATTTAACACTAAAAATGATCGCTTATAATAATTTTAAATTAAAAATCGACTTAAAATAATATAAGAAAAAAAAAATATTTAAAGCTTCTTTCCCTCTTCAAATAACAAAGAATTGATTATTATATTTAGTTGTTTATTTATTTGGTTATATAATGAAAGCGAATTGTGTATTGCATCATAAATAAAATTTCTGTAATATTTATTTTATCAAAAATAAAAAAGAAATAAATTATATATAAACATCTGGCTACATTAAATATTATTAACCAGATGTTGTAATCTCCATACGAAATATTTGATTACAGAAATTGTATCAAATACCTAAAGTAGAAATATATAAATTTTAAATTTAAAAAACATTTCTCCATATCGTACAGATAACTAAAATGAATTAAAATGAATTGAAAAGTCGATTCAATTAATCATTTTCATGCGTTTTAATTCACTTGAATTCATTTCAATTCGTATTTTTAACTTTCTATTCGTTTTCGCTTACTGGGATACAGTCATAAAAATCAAATAACAAAAATTCAATGTTCATCATCAAATTTTTAATAATTTAATGATACGGTAAACCTTCGGAAAAGGCACCTCCTCCTAAAAGAATTTTTTTTTAATCTATTCCGACGTATTTTTGCCTCCTGATTACGAATATGACAACAAAAATTGCGGGTCGGACGTATTAAAGCTGCTATTTTGAAAAAAGAAAATTTTCAATCCTCATTTACGGGATTACTGTTTCAATTACGGAAAAAATGTACAAAATCTTTTTTGTAGAGAATTTTGCGCTCTACAACTTTTATTTGTAACATTTTTCTGTCAGATGCGTATTTTTGAAAATAAATGCAAAAAAACTAAAAAAAAAACGAGTTTTTTGGCTATTTTTTCAAAATAGCAGCTTTAATACGTCCAACCCGCAATTTTTGTTGTCATATTCGTAATCAGGAGGCAAAAATACTTCGAAATACACTAATTTAAATTTTTTTTTAGAAGTAGGTGCCTTTTCCGAAGGTTTACCAATGATACATTTAATTATAATTGTTGTATTATCTTGGTTTAACAGTGGCAGGTGGTGTTTCACAAGTCGAAGTCAATCGACATTTAGAACTAGGAAAAGAGTTTCTAACTCGAGGACAATTGCAGGATGCGTTGACTCAATATCATGCAGCTGTCGGTAAGAATTCGTTGATATATTATCTGTACATTCAATTGTTTATATGTCGAGTTATATAATTTTAGTTAATTAACGTCAAAACTATGATAAGATCTTTCATAAACGACTAAAGTCGAAGCTAGTATAGTCACAAATGTCAAATCTTTTTGATGATATCTGAATAATTTAAAATACGTAGGTTACCAGACAATTATAAGAAAATTTGTTTGCGAAACATTTCCTTTTCTTTTTTGATAATGTTTATATAAGTGAAAACGATATTATTAATGTTATTAGTGAACTAAGATTCATTTGCGTTAAGACCGGATTATTTTCCATCAAATTTTTAGAGAAAAATTGTAAAGAATTTAAAAAAAAAATTAATTAAATTTTTAAAAAAGTCAATTAATTAAAAAAAAAACTTTTTGTTAATTAATTGAAATATTCGTTATTACACTTTAATTTTATATTATTATTTTAGTTTATATAATTTATTGTTACTCAAATTGTATAGCGTCTCATTATGTTTTTTGTTATATTTTGTGTAAAGGCACTTCTAGTGCCGTTGATTCTAATAAATAAATAAATAAATAAAAAGAAACGGAGAACAGAAAATATTAGTGGTTTGTCTTTCAGAGACGACTGTGTCATCTTCGATAATATTTTGTTTTTAAGAGACGAACCAGTAATGTTTAGTTTGTCGTCATTTGATACAAATTGCTCGTGTTTAAAAATTCATCACTAGTATCGAAAGACGATTGACGAATGCGTAGAGATGACTGGTTCGTTTCTTAAAAACTGATATATTTCTTTCGATTTATTGCTGACCAACATGGTTTTGTTAAAGGGAAATCTATGTAGTCTAACCTATTAGTCTGTACTGACTATATTTCCCAGGTTCTCGAGTGGGTTTGGTATTCGTGGAAAAGTCGTTGAGTGAATATCTTCTTTCGTTACTAAAAGGAAACAGATTTTGAGGTCAGGGCTGTTTTTATTTTTTTAAATAAAAAAATTAAATTCGGTTAAATGTGAATATTTGACAGCAGTGGTTTCTTCCCTTATTTTACCAATGCACCATATACGACCCACTTCGAAGAATGGTTCATCAAATTTTGTTTGTTGTTTAGATCGACTAAGTTTCTTCTTAATTAGTTGCTATACTACCCTTAGCTTACTATCGGTGCCTATAGTATACAAAAAATTAATCACATAAGAAATTATGCTCGAAGACAGAAACGTGGGTCGTATCTGGTGCCTCTCCCCTAATATATAAAATATCGTCTCAAATTAAATATTACTAAGTGTAAGGTCAGGTCGTTTTTTCGCCATTCAGAAAAGTTTTTATACCAGTAACATTTACTTAATGAGTCACTAGAGAGAGTGCGTTATTATTCAGACCTTGGTGTCATCATGTCTGACACTTTTTCATTCCATGACCACTTATTACAGGTACGTTCAAAAGCATAAAAAATGTTAGGTTTTATTAAAAGAAAAACAACAGATTTTAAAGACCCAATAACTATGTCTCATTAAAACGCACGCTGATTATGTCTCATGTTGTTTATGCGGCTTCTATTTGGTCTCGGATTTTGAACTTTTGAAAAGCGTGCAAAGGAAAGTTACACTATGTCTTACTCCGATCACAGTTACCGCAATATATCTGTAACATTTAATTTTTCTAAAATTAGATCTCTTTAGCAATACCATGACGCAATGAATGTATTCCATATCTTAAAATCTTTCTTTATCTAACTTTTGTCATTATTTTATTTTTCCGATCTTTCATATTCTATTCGTAATCTTAAAACTATTCAAGAAACTTTGTGTAGAACAAATTATTGTTATAATTTTCCTATCGCATACCTTAAACGTGTATGGAACAACTTGGATATGAATACTCGCTTCATAGTTCTATTTTAAGTTTTAAACAACTTATTAGAAATAATTTTTGTTATTATAGCTAATTTTATTTTATTTTCATATCTCTGATTTCCGTTTTGCATTATTGTTTCAATTGTGCTGTATTTTAATTTTTTTTATTAGTTTTGTATAAATTATATTTATTAAACACAAAGGAAAGTTTTCACTTATGAAAGAAACGGAGAAGAATTAAAGAATTTTTATTCATTGATTATTACGAATTCATACACTGGTATTAAGACATGAGTTTCTACAATTGGATTAAATTACAATTTGGAAAGGAAGCTGTAATACTATTAAAGGATTGGAAAACGATTAACAACAAATTAGCGGCATCAATAACGAGAAGAATTTTTTTACTTCGATGCAAATCAAATGGTTTTCTACCCAAACATATCTTTTTTAATTAGTTTTAACATCATACAAATTTTTATTCACCACTATATAACAACAAACAAGAGAATTTTGTCAAGAAATTTAGAAAAACACAAAGGAAAGTTTTCACTTATGAAAGAAACGGAGAAGAATTAAAGAATTTTTATTCATAAATTATATTTATGTATTATTTTTATTATTTATGTATCGCTCTTTCATATTTTTCTGTAAGAGCTTTTAGTCTGTTTATTAATAAATAAATAAGTAAATAATTATACAGATGTCAGATCATTTGATCTACTGACCATAAAATAGTAAATCGTTTCAAGTTTAATTTGTTTTTCACTCAATTATACTTTTATTTTAGTTTTAGTAAAATTGTTGTATTGCGCCAAACGTATAATAAATTGTAAAGGTCACTACGCTGTTGATTCATTAAATTAAAAAATTTTATTTATACATATAGTATTTTATTTTATCTTCGATTATTTTAGAGGGTGACGCAACAAATTATTTAACATATTATAAGAGAGGAACCGTTTATCTCGCGTTGGGGAAAGCAAAATTGGCGATAAGTGACTTTGATCAAGCCTTACAGCTGAAGCCAGACTTTACGGCAGCAAGAGTACAGCGAGGCATTATCTATTTAAAACTAGGAGAGCTCGATACTGCAGAAGCAGATTTCACAGATGTGGTTAGTACCGAAATTTGAAAGTGTAACTCGTCTTAATCAAAAACATTGTTAGCAAAGGCTTTTATTATATTTCTTTATTGGTATTTAGTTGTCGGTAGATCCAAACCATGCAGAGGCGGTAAATGCTGCATACCGATTAGAACCAGTAAGGGAGGACATGGAACTGGTTAAAAGATTGATCGAAGATGGGGATCATTCTTCTGCAGTTTCGGTTCTTACGAGGATTATTGAAGTTTGCCCGTGGTCTTCGCAAATTAGGGAGTATCGTGCCGATTGCCATGTTCATCTTGGTGATTATCAAAGTGCAATTCTGGATATGCGATCGACAACGAAATTACTTGCCGATAATACCGAAGGTTATTACAATTTGTCGATGCTGCTGTACCGAATTGGCCAAGTGCAAGAGTCTTTAAGGTTAGTATTTTAATCATTAAAAATAACTTTAGTAATCAAAGTTGAAAAATTTGATTCGAAAATTTGTAAAACTTACTGTTTACTTTATTGTTTACTACAGAGAAATCCGTGAATGCTTGAAGTTGGATCCAGAACACAAAAAATGTTTTCCATTTTACAAGAAAGTGAAGAAAGTAGCCAAATATTTTACCGATGCAGAAACCGCAGAGGAATCCGGTCACTTTGCAGACTGCATCGAATCCGCAGATCGAGTTTTGAAACTCGAACCATCTGCACCCAACGTAAGGTTTGCAGCGTATCAATTGCTGTGTCGAGCTCACACCGGAGCTGAGAACATAGAAAAGTCTATAAAGAATTGTCAAGAGGCGTTGAAGATCCAGAAAAATCCTTCGATCCTTTGCGACAGTGCCGAAGCTTACCTTGCTGCAGAGCTGTATGATGATGGTAAGATATTGGTTATATTCAGGGTTGGGTAGTGGGAAATTAAGAAGTTAAGAGTTAAAAAGTTAATTGATATTAACTTAACTTAATTCTTTTTTAGATCGTTAACTTTTAATTTCTAAGTTGTATCTTTTAATTATGGACTTTAACTTTTATTTTCATTCATTTCAATTTTAACCGTTTAATATTTAACGTATTAATTTTAACTTTTACTATTTTGATTTTAACTTGTAACTTTCAACTTTTTAACTTTTAACTTTTAACTTGTATCTTTTAACTATCGACTTTAACTTTTACTATTTAGATTTTAACTTTTGACTTTCAACTTTTTAACTTTTAACTTCTTAACTTTAACTTTCAACTTTTTAACTTCTTAACTTTTTAACATTGTAACTTTTAACTTTTTAACTTTTAACTTTTTAACTTTAACTTTTAACTTTTAACTTTTACCTTTTAACTTTTAACTTTTTAACTTTTAACTTGTAACTTTTATCTTCTAACTTGTATCTTTTAACTATCGACTTTAACTTTTACTATTCTGATTTTAACTTTTCAACTTTTAACTTTTAACTTTTAACTCTTAACATTTTAACTTTTAACTTTGTAACTTTAAACTTTGTAACTTTTCATTTTTTAACTTTTAACTTTTAACTCTTAACTTTTTAACTTTAAACTTCTTAACTTTAACTTTCAACTTTTTAACTTTTAACTTCTTACCTTTTAATTTCTTAACTTTAACTTTTAACTTTTTAAGTTTCAACTTTTAACTTTTAACTTTTAACTCTTAACCTTTTAAATTTTAACTTTGTAACTTTTAACTTCTTAACTTTTAATTTCTTAACTTTAACTTTTAACATTTTAACTTTTAACTCTTAACTTTTTAACTTTTAACTTTGTAACTTTTAATTTTTTAACTTTTAACTTCTTAACTTTTAACTTTTAACTTTTAACTTTTAACTTTTAACTGTTAACATCTTAACTTTAACTTTCAACTTTTAACTTTTTAACTTTTAACTTCTTAACATTAACTTTCAACTTTTTAAATTTTAACTTCTTACGTTTTCATTTCTTAACTTTAACTTTTAACTTCTTAACTTTAACTTTCAACTTTTTAACTTTTAACTTTTAAACTTTTTAACTTTTAACTTCTTAACTTTAACTTTTAACTTTTTAACTTTTAACTTGTAACTTTTAACTTCTAACTTGTATCTTTTAACGATTGACTTTACCTTTAAACTTCTTAACTTTAACTTTTAACTTTTAACTTTTAACTTTTTAACTTTTAATTTGTAACTTTTAACTTTGTTATTAGTTAACTTAACTTCTATTTCAATTAACTAAATTACGAGTTAACCTTTAACTTTATAAATAAATCTTTTTTCTTCTCTGACCTTTTCGTAAGTGAAAATTTTCTTGATAAGTTTCTTTTATTTTATGTCAGATTTATTTAGTGTAATAAATTAGACAATTTTTAACGTTTCGGTCATTTATTTTGACCCTCTTTAAAAAATTATAATTCTATACAAAATCCAAAATAATAAAAATTACAATGTAAAAAAAATAAATATTTCTGAATAACTTTTCATAACCTTTTATTCGGATTTTATTGGAAGTTAGTAAATTTGTTTTTGTTTCTGCTTACTAGGTAAGCTTCCAAATAAAACCCGAATAAAAGGTTATGAAAAGTTATTCAGAAATATTTATTTTTTTTATATTGTAATTTTTATTATTTTGTATTGTGTATAGAATTATAATTTTCTGAAGAGGGTCAAAATAAATGACCGAAACGTTAAAAATTGTCTAATTTATTACACCAAGTAAATCTGACATAAGATAAAAGAAACTTATCAAAAATAACCTTTAACTTAACCTAGTTATTTTTTTGTACAGTTAACAGTAACTTAACTTACCCAGCCCTGATCTCCTGTTTAATTATGAGAAACGATTAATCGATTTTAATTCCGCAGCGATTCGAGATTACAAAGACGCCTTGGACATCGACGAAAGTAACGCCCGGGCAAAGAATGGACTCCAAAAAGCTCAACAGCGTCAGAAAATTTCGGAAAAGCGAGACTATTACAAAATCCTCGGAGTGTCGCGAACCGCTTCGAAGCGTCAAATCATCAAGGCCTACAGGAAAGCCGCGCAAAAATGGCACCCGGACAACTTCCCAGATGAGGAGGAGAAGAAGCGCGCCGAGAAGAAGTTCATCGACATCGCTGCCGCCAAAGAGGTCCTCACGGACGACGACAAGCGCGCGCAATTCGACCAGGGTCAGGATCCTCTGGACCCGGAGTCTGGCAAGCATCCACCAGGCTTCAATCCCTTCCAAGAATTCCACCACTTCCAAGGCTCGCCGTTCCAGTTCAAGTTCAAATTCAATTAAAGAGCGAGCGTCGAAGGTCGCTCAGAGAGACAGTTTTAACGCTAAGCGCTCTACGCTAAGCGGTGCCGACTTCCCCTTCCCCCTCGGATAGCGATTTGTCTCGCGCAGGCCGGCGTGGACGTCTGCGCGTTTCGTCGTTTACGTTCGACCGATGAAGGTTCGTGAAATGTTGACGTAAAGCCCACGAAACGAAAAGAAACGATTCGACGGACGATTTTTCACTTTATTAACTCCAAGGCAGTAAAGTGCGAGGATCGGTGAGATTAATTGAAGCGTTCGCACAAGAGCGACCGAGGCTCCCTTGTATATAATGTAAACGACCCAGCGTAAACGATTGTTTGAGAATATATTTGAATTAATTTATATTACATGGAATGATGTTTGGTCTATTTTTTCGCTGTGCCGCTCCGCTCCTTGTTCTCTTGGTCTAACATCGCCGCACGTGCCTTGCGAGCCTTCAGGGCCTGCTTCCTGCGCTTAGCCATCGCGGCGAAAAGGCCCACGTAGGGACCCAACTCGTGGCGCACCATGTAGCCGCGCCAGAGCGACTGAATCGCCGCCGCCGAGCGGTGGATCGTTAGGACGTAAAGTTCCTCGAGGCGAATGCGACGTCTCTCGGCGCGATACTCGCGGATGTAGAGCCGACGATGATCCCGGATCTCATAGGCGTTTTGCAGCGCGATCTTTTGTTCCTCGATTTGGTCCTGAAATCAGACGCGCGGTGACGACGAAACGTTCGATACATTTAACGCTCCCATTTTTGAGGTTAGGATTTAAAATGGACATTTTTCAACGTGTAAATGAGACTTCGACGAGACCTAACCTCAAAAAAGGTTAGTAAAAAACCTGTAACGTAATTGATATTGATATAAACTCGTGTCGTTTTATATTGGACTTATTATTTCTTAGTATAAATCGAACACTTCCGCGTCGCGCGTGTCTCGGTGCATGACCGACGGACAATTTAGTCTTTGACATATCTAGTGAAGAAATGAATAGTCTTGAATTCTGATCAAATTGTAGGTTTGCATAGATCATTGTTTTAATTAATTTCAAAAGTAATCAAAAAAAAAAAAAATGAGATCAGATCCAATCGTTTCGTTTTCAACGAGGCGTGCGACTCGTGATCTAGTTAATAAGTTTATACGAATGATGCATTTTTAAAATATTTAACGAATGCGGCTACAAGCCCGAAGAGGCGAATTTTTTATTACGTATTAACAGGAAATCGTACATTTCACGATTTTCGCCATTGTTTGAACCTAAAAATTATTAAGGTACTTGCTATGTAAATAAAGTCTTTACTTTAGTATACGCATTTAATTTACTTTATTTCAGTTATATCTCAGTTTTTTATGACGGAGTAGAAATCAATGTTGCAGGTGTAGTGTTGTTACCTTCTGATGAGTGGCGGCCATGTTAAGTATGCGGCAGCGCCAACTACTGAGACGATTTTAAACTATTGAGATGGGTGAATAATTGAGGCGTCTCACAACAGAAATGGCCAAGTCCATTTTTTTCGAAAATCGAGTTATTCAGATATTCATATTTTTTAGTCTATTTTTTGTTATACTTCATTATAAAATGGACAAAAAATGTGCTTTTTCGTTTGTTTCTCGCATGTTAGAAAACTGATGCAAATAAAAAAACCGTCAAGTCCATTGAACGTGTTTATTAAAAATGGCTAAGTCCAATGTTACTTTTAAGAATAAAATATACATGTTCATTTATGAAAAAACTGTTTTGTTGAAATTTTATAAAATTGTTTTATTGTTATATGTTAACCAATTATTTGATTAATTTTCTTGTGTATATACGGCACTTAAAAATAACATTTATTTAATGAATTATTAAAAAACTATGTTGATAAAAAAAAAGGTAACCATTTTTTGATAAAAACTAAAAGATATTTCTTTTAAATTTTTTTCCCTTAAGGGGAGACACCGGTGAGATTTCAGCTACATTAAATTGCAATTAAAAAAAATCGAAAAAAATTGTTATAAGCATCATTTTTCTTCACAAATTAAGTGGTGTAGTCGAAAAAAGAAAAAAAAATTTTTTGGCCGAGTTAGAATTTTTTATTTTTGATCTAAGCCACGTATCATCAAATCCATGCGTAATTTTGTTTGAAATCGTAAAAAAAGCATACAAAAAAAATTACACTTTACCCAAAATTGACGGAGGAGATGCATTTTTTAGGTGTTTTATGATCGATTTTTAATAAAATCGTCCACTTTTTGGTTACAAGAACTGTTCATTATACGAGAAATTCCAAATGAATGTTTATTGAAACATAAGAAATAAATTTATATTATATTTCTATATATCTTTTTATTAAAAAAAAATTTTTTTATTAATTTTTTACGTTGCACTGAACATTTCTTTGAAATTTATTATACAATAAACAGTTGTTGGAGCCAACAAGGGGTTGATTTTAATATCATAAAATCATAAAACATCTGAAAAGATATTCTCAAAATGAAAAAAAAATATATAAAAACGAAAAAATTAAAAAAAAAATTTTTTAAATTTAAAAAAAAAATAAAAAAATTCAAAAAGTATCATCGTTACATCCGATATATCGAAACGATATACCGTCTACGCTTCCTTCAAGATCTTCAGAGACATCTTCTACTGCAACTCCTTCCTCACCATATTCGCAGAATTGTCTGTCTTTTGTACATTTAAATGTAAGATCGCTATCCCTCCATTTTCAACAGTTCAAAGATATGATTTTATTAAATGAATTTGATTTTTTTTGTATATCCGAAACTTGGCTAGATTTGTCTGTTCCTAATGATGCAATATCAATTCGAGGATATTCTCTTTTTAGATCTGATAGGAATAATAGACGAGGAGGAGGAGTAGCGATCTATCTCAAAAATCAATTTAGATGTTTGCAGTGTTCAGTCAACCAGGATGAATTTGGTTTGGAACAACTCTGGTTAACTTTCAATTATCACAGTAACAATTTTTCGATTGGTGTGCTATACAGACCACCAAATGTATCGCTTCAATGTTTAGATAATCTGCAGATAACAATAAATTCTTTACTGTCTCGTTCTGACCAAATCCTTATTCTTGGTGATTTGAATATCAACATACTTATTAATGAAAAATCGGATACTGTAAAATTTAAAAACTTGATTTCTCAATGCAACCTTCGTCAAATTATAGATGCTCCAACAAGAGTGACTGCTTCATCTGCAACCCTAATCGATGTCATATTGGTAACAAACAATGTTAAAGTCAACAATTCTTATGTGTTGTCGGAATTCAAATTAGCGGATCATTATTTGATTGGATGTGATATTAATTATCCTCGTCCTAACCACTTCGAGAAATTTATCACTATACGTGACTTTACAAACTTTGATGTTACTAAATTTGATCAGGCTGCGGCGCTTTATCCATGGGAACAAATTTATAATATCTCGGATATTAATACTAAACTTGCCAACTTTAACGACGGACTAACTGAACTTTTTGATACTTTTGCACCGCTAAAAACAATTCGTGTTTCCAAGTCTTATGCCCCATGGATAACGAACCCAATCCGAATTCTTATTAAAAAAAGAAATTTAGCGCAATCAAGAAAAATAAAGACTAAAAGTGAGTCCGATATTGAGTATTATAGACAATTGCGTAACTATACAACATCTGCAATACGAGCAGAACGGAAAGCTTACTTAAGTCAATTGTCAACTTTGAATCAGAAGAAATTCTGGACCACAGCTAGTTACTTTAATATTTTGAAACCTGTCTCTCCAGAGCTGCCTTCTCATTTCAGTGATCCAAATGCAATAAATAGTTATTTTGTTAACATTCCACCCGTCTCGCCAGATCGCCTCCACATCGATTATTTTAATTCACACTTCTCAAACAGAGTTCCTGAAGGTGCATCTTTTTGTTTTACTGAAATATCTCTTACGAGATTACACGAAATTATTCTGAACATTAAATGCACAGGAACTGGATCTGATGGAATTTCTGGAGAAATGTTCTTAAGGATATATAAACACTGTCTGCCTCAGATTCTGCACATTATAAACCATATAATTACCAATGGAGAATATCCTACTATCTGGAAGCATGCCATAGTACGTCCAATCCAAAAAATTAATAATCCGAAACTTCTAAAAGATTTGCGTCCAATAAGTCGACTTCCTATTCTCTCCAAGATCTTTGAAGAGGTTTGTTATCACCAGTTGCTAGATCACTTTGATAAATTTAATTTATTTCCAAGATTTCAATCTGGATTTCGATCACTATTCGGATGTGAAACATCGCTTTTGAATATTTCAGATGAAATTCTAAAAAACTGGGATAATAAACTGTTAACAATTATTGCATTATTGGATTTTACACGGGTCTTTGATATTTTGAACCATGAGCTTTTAATTGCAAAATTGTCATTCTATCGAGTTTCTAAGGAATCTTGTTCTCTTTTATGTAGTTACTTGAGTGACAGGTCTCAATCGGTTAAACTAACTGTAAACCATAATACTTCTCTGTCAGACAGTATGATGCTCCCATGTGGTGTTCCGCAAGGGGCGAAACTGAGCTCTCTCCTTTTTATTATTTTCACCATTGATATTTATGAATGTTGCAATTATGTAAGCATGAAAACATATGCTGATGACACACAAGTTTTGTTGCCTTGTCGCGCAAATGACATTGAAGAAGCCATCCTAAAAATGAAGCTTGATTTGGGGTGCATTGACAGATGGGCAAATGAAAACGCCCTTATTGTCAATCCTCTTAAATCAATGTTCATGATAGTTGGCAGCAAGAAGCAGCTTGCGGCCATTGATTTTGATAATATTAAAATTGAGGTAAAGGGAAATTATGTCCCGATGGTTCGGGAAGCGCGAAATCTCGGATTAATTATTGACAGTCATTGGTGCTTCTCACCTCATATTACAAAAAAAATAGGTATTTCTTATATGCGCCTTCGTCAGTTATATCCGTTGCGACATGAATTATCACATGAGATCAAACTCCGTCTATGCGATTCGCTTGTTCTCTCTAATCTAATGTATTGTCTATCCGTATATGGACCATGCATTTCTGAAAATGAATGGCGTAGAGTTCAGGCAGTCCAAAACTCTTGTATAAGATATGCGTACGGTATCCGTAAATTTGATCATATTTCGCAAGTTTTTTTGGATTCTGGGTGGCTATACATGCGAGAGCGGCTTCACGTAAGAATACTGTCTCTTGCATCTCGTGTATTAACCAAAAAAATACCACAGTATCTATACACTAGCCTCCAAATGCTTGGTAGAGGTCGCACGAATGTTCGCCTAGTTACGACGAAGATGTTATTGCACCCGCGTTATTCAACTGCAAAATATAAAGGTGCGTTTGCCTGTATCGTTCCGACTATTTTCAATGCTCTTCCGTTAAGTTTGCGAAAATTAGTAGAGCTTCCGTTAATTTTTGTACATAAAGTTAGAGATTTTTATTTGAAGCGCTGTAAATAATAAATTCGATAATGAAGTCGCTATGCAATGTTTCTTATGTATCATTAATTTCAAATTATTTGATTTTTATTACAAACCAGCGGATCATATCTCATATTTATATGCGTGTACTTTAATGTATGTTTTTTTTTTGTTTTTACTATTACCATTTTGTATTTTTACCGTATGTGTACCTGAGTAACTTTGATTGTACCACACCCGTTGAGGTCAGTCTGTAAAACAGCATCAGCTGTGGCTCGCCTTTTGGCATATCTGTTTATATGTATATTTATTGTTTGTAACTATTTTAATAAGGCCAATAAAGTCGTAATAATAATAATAATAATAATAATAATAAAAAACTTGTGCAACGTCGTGTAAACGGCATCAAGAAGTTGTTACGAAACGTTACGTTTTTGCCATAAATGGGATAACATGTAACGTTTCATTTACGTTACATGTTTAGCGGGTTCATGTCATTTAAAAAAAAAATTTCAGTGGCCCTCCCCTTATTTTAACTCCTATCATTTTAACTGCGTCCTTTATTTTAACTTTCTTTCGTCCCTTATGTTAACTTCTTCCCCTCGTGAGTTCCCCCACCATTCACCATTTGAAACTGTTCAAAAGAGTGCGGACTGCTGTTTGCGCTTGCGCATATAGGTGAAGAAAGACGCCACTATATCTCCTCTCTCTATTTTTATTCTCTCTCATACTGGCAGTAGTGAGGATGAGGGGAAGCGGTAAAATAAGGGAAGAAGCCGCCATCTTCCTTGACTCGAAAAGTTAAAATAAGGGGAGGGCCACTGTATTTAAAATTAATAACTACAGTAGTCCTTCCCTTAGTCTAATTTGTCCAGTCAGGCAAGATGGCGGCCTTCTTCCCTTATTCTAATTTTCTCCTCTCCCCTACTACTAAAATTTGCTGTCTCACTTTTTCAAATTCACACGTTAGAATAGGAAAAGGGAAGAAATTAGAATAAGGGAAGGACTACTGTACAATGACCACCCGGGAAAAAATGGATTATATATAATTATATATAAATTGAGATGCAATTATATATAATTATATATGTTTATAAACAATTTTTGATACAATTAGATCCAATTATATATGATTATATATAATTATATATAATTATATATGGATTTTGGCCGTATATAATTATATATAATCGTATATAAACATATATAATTATATATTAGCATATATAATTGTATATAATTGACGGCTTTGTATATAATTATATACGGCCAAAATCCATATATAATTATATATAATTATATATAATCGTATATAAACATATATACGATTATATATTATTATATATAATTGGATCTAATTGTATCAAAAATTGTATATAATTATATATAATCCATTTTTTCCCGGGCATATGGTATTATTTGTCAGTATTCAATCACAGTCTATAATTACACAGGCCAAGAAAATGAAACCAATTTCAATACCTAGAAACCGGACTATACTTTCCCGAAGGTTGTCAATGAGCCGAATCCAAATCTGGCCGCAGAATTGTTCCATCACGTCAGGATTTTTAGATATCCTAACCTAAAAGTGCAAAAAACACTGTTTTCGCTCATATTCAATAAGTTTTTATGGGGGAACAAAGTGCTTGTTAACACTTTGACAAGAACCATATTGAAGCATTATTCATTAACTTCAAAATGCTTTTTTTAGTCATTTCGTACGATTTTTTTTCAATGAGTTATCGACATTTTTGTCAAGGCACCTTTATGATTTTCGTTTTTTGCATTTTTAGGTTAGGATTCTCAAGATTTTTACGTCATAGAGCAAATTATACGACCAGATTTTGGTTCAGTACATCGAAATCGTTGGAAAAATATATATTCAGGTTTTTGATGAATGCATTCTAATCTGGTTTTTGTCAAATTACGAGAAAAAATTTATTCAACCACAAAAACTTACTAAAAATGGACAAAAACTGTGTTTTTTGTACTTTTAGGTTAGGGTATTTCAACATCTTGACGTAATAGAACAATTTTTAGCAACAAAGTCGGTCTCAGATTTTTCATAATTTCAAACTTCTGTACCATTTTACATTCTTTCTCACAACTTACACCGTTTTGTTATTTAGTATTTATTATTATATACAATTTTTTTCGTCATTCCAAAAAAAGAAACCAATGAAAAAATCTTTCACTTATGAAACAGCATAAAACGGAAAAGAAGAGTTAATACAATTCCGATACGATTTCTTTAAATCGAGTTATCGTCGTTTTTGTCGGAGGATAATTATGATTTTCATACATTAAATAAATGTGTAATTACAAGAAAATAACTAACAAACTGAGACCGACTTTGTTGCTAAAAATTGTTCTATTACGTCAAGATGTTGAAATACCCTAACCTAAAAGTACAAAAAACACAGTTTTTGTCCATTTTTAGTAAGTTTTTGTGGTTGAATAAATTTTTTCTCGTAATTTGACAAAAACCAGATTAGAATGCATTCATCAAAAACCTGAATATATATTTTTCCAACGATTTCGATGTACTGAACCAAAATCTGGTCGTATAATTTGCTCTATGACGTAAAAATCTTGAGAATCCTAACCTAAAAATGCAAAAAAACAAACGAAAATCATAAAGGTGCCTTGACAAAAATGTCGATAAATGGTACAGAAGTTTGAAATGATGAAAAATTTTTTTCTCACAACTTACACCGTGTTGTTATTTATTATTTATTATTATATACAATTCTTTAGACTAAAATACCTACATTCTGAAGAGGATCAAAATTGAAGGTCGAAACGTAAACATATATACTTTATGGGTTTTTATTTAATTACCTGGTAATTCAACACTTCCGTTATTCCAAAAAAAGAAACAAACTAATGAAAAAATCGTATCTGAATGACTAAAATAGCATTTTAGAGCTGACAAATAGCACCTTAATATTGTTCATGTCAAAATGTAAATAATAATTTGATTCTACCACAAAAACTTCCTGAATATAAACAAAAACAGTGTTTTTTGCCCTTTTAGGTTAGAATATTTCAAAATCTTGACGTGATAGAGCAATTCTGCAGCCAAATTTGGATTCAGCACGACAAAAACCTTCGGAATAAATTTCTGGGTATAAATTTTGTTGGCCTGTGTTATTGGACTGAAAATTCTGTCTATAAGTGTAGAAAAAGGGGGTAGAACGGGTTCGACTACATTTGAGTTCTTTGGAGTCAAAAAATACTCTAATGGCGTCAATAAACACGGAAAAAGAGACAGGACTGGTTACTACACGGTCGGCTTTTTTATTTCACCTCGCTGTAACATAGTCAATTTTGAAGGTTTTGAAACGAATAAAAAAAGAAATTGTTCATTAGAGATTTCTGCATCTAATGAAGAAAGAACAAATTACATGGATGAAAATAAAAAGGTCGGATTTGTCCTACAATCTCAGGTATTGTAAAAAAATTTGTTTCAAAATTTTCCTCGACGTTTCGAACACTTCCTGTTCATTTCCAAGAAGTTACTGCGCATCTAATGAAGAAAGAACAAATTATACAGAAAATATTCAGTGCCAGTACGATTTTCAGTTTAGTAGTGTTCATCAATACAAAAAAAACTCCGTAACCGCAGTAAACTCTCAATTTTGGTAGTTGAATGATAAAGTTTATGAATGATTCTGTGAATATTTTTTTATTTAAATAAAATGTTGCAAATCCTGCTGACTGTTTCTAAACAATAGAATCAATTTATTCTGGAACTATAGAGCAGAATGGAAACTCCACTCCGTTATGGATAGTATGAGGAGACAATAATGCAAAAAACATTTTACAACATAATTTGGTCCTACTCCTGACATAAAACCAGTAATATCAGTGTTTTTAATTCGATGAAATTAAATAAAAAGAATATGCTACGTAATTAATAAATTACTCGCAAAACAATTAAAAATTCATTTTTTTCATCCATTCTGTACATTGTGCTGTATTCGAAAGTAATCCATATAAATAGTTTCCCCTTTCCGCAGTAGTTGGCGCTGCTGCATTTTTTAACATGGTCAAATAATTTTTTGTTGAAACATTTTTGTATTTAACATCGATGTTTCGAGTTATTTGGCTGTCCACTTTAAAATGGGTCACCCTCTATAAAGAATTATATATACCAATAAAAACATGTATAAAAAATGTTTTTATTCCTAATAATTGATGTGTAATAAACAAAATTTGTTTTTCTTTTAAAGCGGTATTATTCACACTTATTAATAATCTTTTCTTTTTCCGATATACCCAAGAAATAGTACTCGAAATTGTAAAAAAACACAAGAAACAACTAGTAATCATAAAAACCGTGAATTTTAAGATATTTAACAAAAAAAATTGAAAATAGTTTTCTCTCCTTCTCGGAAACAGAAAAATACCAAATTAACTTTTTATGGTAAGTTACGCGTATAAATCATCTGTAAATCCTGAAAATTTGGAGAAAAATATATTTTTAGACCTTTTCTTTCGTTTAACAAAAACATTGATATATCGTTATTTGTTTGGTCAACATTTTTCATTTTTTGAGACATATTTTTATAACGTATGAAAAATACAACAAACTAAGCGTAGTCGCGACTGAAAAGCTTGAAAATTGTGGAAATTCGGAGTCTCTGAATAATAAATTTGCAAAAATCTTGTTTTGTTGCCAAAATCGTAAGTTATGCGTAAAACAAATTAAAAAATTAAGAAAAAAACTTAAGAAAGAATTCTTCAAATTAAACAAAATACTATTTTTTGTGTTTTTTTTCCTTTTAGGTCTATGAATATTATATCAGGAATTCGTTTCAGAAATGAGTTAATTTTTTTATACAGAGTTACTTGTACTTCAACTATTTATTGATTGAAACGCAGTTCTAGAGAAAAATAAAAACCTCTAGTTGACTAATTTCACGCTGGCGTCTCTCGACTTCCTCGATGCACTGATTTGACCACAGTCTGATTTCGTCTTCCAGATTCCTGATCACTGCATGTCCAAAAGTTTGCACTTCTTCAGAAATTATTTGATTGGCTCTTTGGACTTTTTCGCTATGTTCCATCTCGTTTAAGATATTTTGTTCTCGCAACTGTAGACGAAAGTTCTGCTGATTTAAACGGTCAGCTTCCCAGTTTTCAACGTAATCTGCAATTTTTTTAAACGATTATACATTTTTCATTCCGGAACAAGTAAATTTGATTCGGTCTTGGTCTTCATATCAATTTTCATATATAAAAAGGACATCTGTCTGTTTTAATTCGATTCTAGAAGACGTCTATGCAAAAATTAAAAACAGGCTAGTCGTTTTTGTTCTATATTGATTTCTGTTTTGAAAAATTCACATATTGAAACAAGGACTTACACAAAAACTTATGAAAACGTCGCTTCTCAGTATACCTGATAGAATCGGAGAAAAATGACAATGATTCGTATCATTTTTATAAGCATATTACGTAAAAACCATCAAAAAGCCGGGAGGGCTGCCATTAATTTTTTTTACATCTATGATTTACTACGGATTTTAAATTGCTGAAACTGAATATAATAACAACAATTGGCGCAAATACGATTTACATTGTGAAAAATCTACAAAAATCTACAAAAATTATCATTTTTCGTCACTCTCTTCGTGCATTTCGTTAAATATTGAAATTCCGGAAAATGTATGTATGTGTTCTTGCATAATTCGATGAGCTGAAACCGAATATCGTAATAAAAACTGTCGCAGATGCAATTTACATGGTGAAAAACGTGAAAAATCCATAAAAATTATGATTTTTCGCCACTGCCCTCTGTTATTTTGTTAAATATGAAAATTCCGGAAAATGTATGTATGTGTCCTTACGTAATTCGATGAGCTGAAAACGAATATCATAATAAAGATTGTCGTAAATGCAATGTACAGGATGAAAAACGTGAAAAATTCATAAAAATTATGATTTTTCGTTACTCTCCTCGTTGATTTCGTTAATTATTGAAACTCCGGAAAATGTATGTATGTGTTCTTACGTAATTCGATGTGCTGAAAACGAATATCCCAACAAAAATGGCCGAAAATACGATTTACGCCGTAAATAACGTGAAAAATCCATAAAAATTATGAATTTTTGCGGGGTTTTCTCGTTTACTTACAAAAAATTGAAAATGTTTCCGATGAATGTTCTAAATCTGCTTAGAATACTTATTTTATATTTGACACATTTTCCGGAGTTTCAATATTTGACGAAATAAACTGATAAAAAACATAATTTTGATAGACTTTTTATGTTTTTCACCATGTAAATCGGATTTACGACAATTCTTATTATGATATTCGGTTTCAGCGATTAAAAATTTGTAGAAAATCAGAGATGTAATAAAAATTAGCAACCCTAACAATTTTTTGACGTTTTTTGTACAATGCATCTATAAAAATGATACAATTAGTTGTTATTTTTCTCAGTTTCTATCACACGCATTCAAAAAGCGTAAAATGCGTATTTCGAGAAGATCTACAACTTTTATTTTAAATTTTTTCTAATTTTTCAATATTTTTGAAAATAAACAAGAAGAATCCGAACAATTCTAATTTTGATGAGACTTTCGCAATTTCTCAACTTCTAAATAACATCTGTGCTAATTTTCGCTATGACATTCATCTTAGTACATCCAATTATGAAGGCGACGTTTATTATTCAAATAAATAAGTAAAAAATTCTATCTTCTTTTCCGTAAGTAGTTTCTTAAGTGAAAAGTTCTTAAAGACGTTATTTCTTGGATAAACGGAAAACTACGAAACCAATAGTAATAGTAATATGACGTTTCAACCAATTTATTTAGGTCCTCATCAGAATACAATATAACAAATTAAGCTAAAAGCATATAAAATCAATTACAAGTAAAAAATAAAGAATTAAAATAACTTTTCAGTATAAAATTGCATAAATAAAAGAAGATACAAAAAATAAAAATCTCCTTACCTTGAAAAAATCCAAACCTTGTATAGTGTGGCACTACACTTAATTCAATAATTAATAAAAACTCATTTTGTTGGAAATAAGTTGAAAATCTGTAAAACAAAAAAATAAAAAAGACATGAGTTTTGTAAAAAACTCAGTAAGGAATAAAGAAATTAAATATTTTTTTCATTTTACAAAATTCAAAAATGAAAAATATAAAATTTAAAATTACCGAAGTTATTCAAATGGTCAGAAAACGAACACTGAAAAGTTATCGAAATTCGTACATTTTGAAAAGTACATTTGAAGGATAGTAAACAGTAAACTGTGTACAATGTTATTGTATGAAAAATTATGAAAAAACGAAAATACATGAATAGACAGTTAGGGATAAAATGATTTACAATTTAATAAGAGAAAAATATGTATAGGGAAGCTGGGATTGTTCAAATATAATATTGACAGCATTTTTATTACTTTTAATAAAAAAGTTTTCTATATGTTTTCTTTTAAAAAAATTATGTTCAGTAGCTAATATTTTAACATTAGAATAATCAAAATCATGTCCTGTATTAATTCTGTGATTAGTTAATCCAGTATATTTATCAATATTACCATAAATATTATTTTTATGTTCTAAAATTTTATTTTTTAACAATCTACCAGTTTGGACCTATATACGTTTATTATTGTTTTAATAAAACTTTTTCTCCAATGTCTTAAAATTACAAAATTACATGAAAACATTTTCAGAAAATAAAATGCATAACAAGATAAAAGAAATTGCTAATTTGAAGCAAAAAATATTATATAATAAAAAAAATACTTACAAATGCCCATTTTGAAAACAGTTTAGTCAGAGCTTTTGGTCTTATCTTATAATTTTGTCATCATTTTGTATTTATGATTTCACGTTTTTAATGAACGGAAGTCAGCAGTTAAAATTGAAAAAATGCTTGAGTAGATTACATGTACTCATCTACTGCCATCGTAAGATTTCTGTGCAAAAAAAATATTATAATTGTTTGTCTATAACATAATTTTGTAAAATTCTGTTACTCTGAAAACACAAAAGTATCGGAATTTTTTGAATATGTAAACATTGTAGAGACGGTCTATAAGTGTCCTGGAATCGAATTAAAAAAAGAAAATTCGATGTGCAATTTAGTTATGTAGTAATTACTTAATTTAGAAGCAGTTTCAAATCTTGAATTATCCAACTGCATGCATATCCAACTTAAGTCGTCTCGTAATTGTTTAGTATTTTCTTTATTTTCCTTTTTGTCACTGACCAGTAATTTTCGCAGCTGTTCGACGATATCCGACCAAATTTGCCAGTTTTCCTGAAGATTGTGCTCGCCTTCAATTACTCTCACGATAATATCGACGTGTTTTTGGAGAGTGTCGAAACGTCTGTGATTTTCAAGTTCACGTGCCGTGCTGCGAAGAACTTCATCTACTCGAGTTCTTCATTAAATACAAAATCAGTACAATTTTAATTTTTTTACACGAGGAAAATGTGGACAGTAATGAAATTTATACTTTTCTACAATAATAATTCGAAATCTTTACATTCATGAACTGCGAAAAGTTAAAAAATTCTATATCAGCTTCCTTTTTCCTAAATCAAGTTTTCTGGACGTATTCTTTGCAGCTCTTTTCAATTTTTTTAACGTTTTGAATTAATCAAAGTTTGGAAAAATATTGTGTATCCATTTGACCGACAATGTCTTTTTTTTAGATTTAGCGGATCAAAAATGCCGGATACAATATCAAAATTGTAAAAATGTAGTTTTTCCCCCTTATTTTATGATAGTATAGTTGACTAATCAACTGACAACCTTGGTTATTCATTTAAAATTATTTATGTACTGTAAAAATTTAATTTGTCGAAAAAATATCAGAATTTTTGCTACAATTCTTGTTTTTTGTAAAAATTCGTGATTTATGTCTTGTTACTTTAAATTATCAGGTGATTGGAACTTTAATTATATTAATAAAATTAAAAAAATTGGAATTCTCGAAAATCTAGGTTTCAAAATAGTTCATAATTTTGGTAAATAGTGTTATAGTAAATAGTTCAATGTTTAAAAAAATTGTATTAAAAAATTTTTTGTTTTTTATGCACAAGTGCTTTTTGTCATGTGATTTTTTTTTATTTTTTTTTGTTATTTTGACGTTTTTTTTTTGTTGCTCTGATCTTTTGTCGTGACACCATAATGTTAATACATTTAGCGAAAATTGTTTTGTTGTCCTGAGTGATTTTTTGTTCATAGTGTTCTTTGGAGGATACGAAACGCAAAATTGAAAAATGCGATAAAAACTTATGTATTTCGCAGTAATTAGTATATGTATGCAAGTTTATATAACAGGAAACTAGTGTGTACTATATGGTTATTAACCTTTAGACTGCCGGCAATTTTCCCCACAAATTAACTTTTTTTTTTGTGAAAATTACTCTTCCTACACAAAAAATTTGGAAGGGCTGTAAATGGGGTGGCCATTATAGTGGCACAACAAATATAACATTTTGCAAAATTCATCCAAATCGCTTAAAACTCGTTACTCAGGGGTTTTTGTGGTCTCTGAAAATGAATATGAAATTCAAAATTCAAAATTAAAAATGGCGGATCCAATATGGCGGACGACATTTGGAAAAATCGATCCAAATCGTTTGAAACCCGTTACTCGGGGATTTTTGGGGTATCTGAATTCAAATATGGGGACAAAAAATCAAAATTTCGAATTCAATATGGCAGAAAATTTCTGAAGCGTTGATCTATTCATTTTGCAATTGTTCACTTTCCTTTTGCATTACCCAGGGCTAACGAAATAAACTTTTTAGTTTTGGTATTTTTCGGTCTAATAAAAAATTTTTTATAAACAAAATTTGTTTTCATTATAATGATTTACTTTTAAAACACTTTTTCAACATTGTTTCCCCTAAATTAAATAGTTTGTTCCCTCCCTAAAATTTGATTCTGATTCTAGTTAAAAATTTTTTGTTAATTTTTTATTAGACCGAAAAACAAAAAACAACTAAAAATCGTCATTTTTATAGAAAAATGCAGAAGCTGGGTATTCGGGGGTTTTTGAGGTTGCTGATTACAAATCTGAACTCAGATTTTTAAAATTCAATATGGCGTTTAAAATATGGCCGCTCAAAAATTTTAAAAATTATCTGATTGATATTTCATTTTCGGTCGGACATCTTGAATCCGTCATATTGAATTTTTCAAATGTGAGTTCAATACTACGAAGAAAGTTATGTAGCCCCTTTTTTAATTTTTTTCTTTTATAATTTTGTAAGATTTTTTATAATTTTTAAAAAATTTTGTAATAACCCCCGAGTTACAAGTTTTGATTTCTTTTTAATTAGTTTTTAGTGGCCAGTATAGTGGCCACCCCGGCAGTCTAAAGGTTAAAAGGATAGGATCTACGATGAAATGTTCGAAATATACAGACATTGTAATACAATGGCAATGATTACTGGATAACGTGTAATGTATAATTACGCTTAATTGTTTATCTTAACCCTTTCCGGCACACATTTTTCTGATGAACTATTTTTCATGAAAGTGGCTACTCGGGGATTTTTGTGGTCGCTGATCACGAATTTGAACTCACATTTGAAAAATTCAATATGATGGATTCAAGATGTCCGACCGAAAATGAAATATCAATCAGATAATTTTTAAAATTTTTGATCGGCCATATTTTAAACGCCATATTGAATTTTAAAAATCTGAGTTCAGATTTGTAATCAGCAACCTCGAAAACCCTCGAATACCCAGTTTCATTTCGATCCAATTGAACATTTGCCAGCGACTGCATTTTTTCTATAAAAATGACGATTTTTAGTTGTATAAATTATAATAATACATGATAATAATGATCGAACGTTTGAAATATAAATTAATAAACCTTTTTTTTTTTTTTTTTTTTTTTTACTTTTGGTATTTTTAACTAGAATCAGAATGAAATTTTAGGGAGGGAACAAACTATTTAATTTAGGGAAAAAAATGTTGAAAAAGTGTTTTAAAAGTAAATCATTATAATGAAAACAAATTTTGTTTATAAAAAATTTTTTATTAGACCGAAAAATACCAAAACTAAAAAGTTTATTAATATAAATTATAATGTTAAATAAATATTGACTTAAGTGAAATGTTATGCAGTTCTTCAACTCCCATTTACATTGGATTTAAAAAAAACGGGTGCAAATGCATTATTTTGTCTTTAAAAACTTAAATTTTCAACTGGGTTCCAGTGGCTAATTGCAGTAATATTAGAGATAAATCACACTGAATCTTTCCTTTCGAATATTACAGTAATATTACAGAAACTTTGTAACACTGTAGAAAGATAACAGTAATATCACAATGTAATATATTACATTGAAACATTACACTAAGATAATAGTGATATTACCCTGGAATATATTATACTGAAACGCTGCAGTAAGATAACTGTAATATTACCCATAATATATTATACTAAAACCTTTCAGAGACGTTACTGCAACATAACTGTAATTTAGAGCGTCGACAATAGATTTAATTTTGCAGTAATATTATGTTACATTACTTCGTAATAGTACAGAAATATGTCTGCAAAATATTTGTAGCTATCACGGTAATATTAATACAGGCTGACATTTGTTACAGTAACATTTCAGTAATATAAGTGAGTTATCTCTCTGCAATATTACCGTAATATTGGCATGTAACTAAGATACAACTGAAATATTACGTATTATGCAGAATAACTCAATAAAGTGAGCGAGATACCAGACTTATTGTGTCATACGAAATCCAAAACAAAAACAAATTTAAAATATATTAAATCTAGGCGGTACTTAACCTTAAAAATAATTGATATTTTGCTAAATCTTTTCACTTTCGCATTATAAGTATTCGTAATACAAAGAAAGAGATTTTGTAGAGCGCATCACCCACTCCTACAAACACAACCCTAAAAATAAATTCCTTGTAATTTGGTTGATTTCTAAAGGCTCACCTATCCATTTGAATTTTAGCCTGGACACTCGGCACGAGTGGAAGTAGCCCCAAATCTGTTCTAAACAAATAATCATATTTTTCCAACGTCCCATAACGTTCCCTTAGGTTTTTGGAATTGCCCTCTTGCCAACGGGGATCAACTGGGACCGGGATCACATGTTCTAAAAGTTTCAACTGATGTAAAGCTTCTCGTAAAAGGGCTGCAAAACCTGCCGATACCAATTCTGGCAAAGATTTTAATCGAAATTGGGAAAAAACCATGCTTCGGACGCCAATATTGTCTGATTTTCGAGGCGGAGGATGAGGCAAAGATAGGGGGGATGGTTTTATATCTTCTTCGTACGGCGTGAGTTGCTCCTATTGAAAATAATTATGTTTAAATAATCAAGAATTCAATGTTTTTTTCATTGAAAAAAGCTCTTACAGCAGCATCTTCAATTTTAGTGTACGAAATTCTTTTTTCAACTTTTGCAGTGGTCGAAGAAAGTTTTATACATCTGTGTCGACTGATTGGGATGATCAGAGAGTCGGTGTAGCTGTCGTCTCTCGTGCTGACTTTTTTTTTCTTCCGGAATGGAATCTAAAATATAATTGGAGCTTTCTCATTCGAAACTAAGTCAAACACGCGACAGGGATTACCTCTGGATTATATTAAAATCTTCAAAGAAATCTGTTTACCGATTTCGATATCTCGCATGTTTCATCTTCTTCTTGGACATCGGCTATGCTGACTTTCTAAATTGTGATTTCGTATTATTTTAATAGTTAAAATATGAAAATAAATACATTTACCTTGAGCACTTCAGTCACTTGATCAGGTATATCTTCGCTCGATTCAATATCTTCCTCGTAGCTTGAGACAGAAGCTTCGGATTCTTCTTTCTCTTCCTCGGCGTGTTGTAACGGTTGATCAAAAATCCCACCGACTTTTATTTTACTAAAATAGTCATCTTCCACACTGGATACGATACTTACAGTGAGTTCTGATTCAGTTTCAACATCTTCTTCTTCTTCTTCAGCTTCGTATTCGTATCCTTCGAAACCTTCCATTTCCCCAATACCTCCATAAAAACCATGATTTTGCAGGTAATCTAATCCTTCGTCGTAATAGAATTCAGATAAATCGTTATAATTTTGTTTTTCATTGTCGATAATATAGTCGTTTTCAGTTGATGTTTTGTCGACGATTTTTTGGATGTTATCAGTTGGAACATCTTCATTGTCATATTCATATTCCTTGTCGTATTCCTCTTCCACCTCCAGGTATTCTGAATCGTCCATTTTGTATATTTATAAAGATTCCAAGTTTTGGTTAGATTTTTTATCAGCAAATGTTTAAGGTTACGTGTCACCACATTTTGGCTGACTGAATTGCTAAACAAATTACGATTCGATGTTTAAAATAAACTAACCAAATATTTCGCGTAGTTGTTGATGTTGTTTATTGTAAAAATTAGTTTTTTTTATTTATAGCTAAGAAGTCGAATGTAAAATACAAAACACAATTTGCAAAAATTCTGAGCTAAGTTACTAAAAATATTTCAAATTGAAAAAGCAGTCGAATAATTTATTTCTATTATGTACAATTCTGGCGAAATGAGAATAATCAGTTTTTTGTGTGTCAGTTAATTAAAAGAAACGACAAAAATTAATTTTCGATACCATACGTAGATGGTATTCTTCGATATTCGAATAACAAGTGACTTTACTTGCAATTACTGATTTTATTAATAAATAAAATAAAAAATAATTATAAAAAGGCGACATAACATATGTCGTCGGAAAAAATGTCAATTTATAAAAAAAAAAAAATAATAATTTATTTTTATTGATTTTTCTTAGTCAAAACGTCATTTTTTGATTTAAAAATGAAAGAAAAACCTGTTCCCTAAACTTTTTCGTGGTGTTTTTTAAATTTTAAATATCAAGTTTTTCTTTGCATTTATTAAAAAAAAGGAAAATGTTTGGGAAGCATGGTTTTTCGTTTTATTAAACAGAAAAATTGCATTTCGTCCATGAAAAATTATTGTTTTAATTATTGTTTGTTTATAAATTGAGAATATTTCCGCCAAAATATGTTATGTCGTTTTTTTCCCAATTTCTTTATTTATTTAGGAGCAAGTTTTAATTTTTTTGACTAAAAAATAAAATCAGCTATATCTCGAAAGGGTGTAGAGTTAGAGGGCTCTAATTGAAGATAGAGACACTATTTATCGAGTGCTAAAACATATTAAAAAATAGTAGAAATCGGAGAGAAGGCGCCAGATTCGTTATCCACAACTTCGAAAACATGAAAGCAGCAACTGTGATTGAATGTACAATGTAATTTTAAAAGTAAAAATAGTAACATCCGCCATTTTGTATTCGTAATTTTGAATTTAACAATTTTGGCATCAGATTCATAATCAGCTATCTCTACAACATAAAAGCAGCGGCATTGACAACATTTGCAATGTAATTTTAAAAGTAAATATATATCTAAGCCGCCATTTTGAACCGGCCATGTTTTTTTTGTTTGGAATTATGTTTGTAGTCATCGATGTCAAAAATATGTAAAATTGTATATCATTTTTGTAAATGTTTGAAGTATTTTCTCCTAAGAGTTGTTAACTACCATAATTTAGAATCGACATATTGGTTCCGCCATTTTGAATTTTTAAATTCTGACGTTGTATTCGTATTCATCGACCCAAAAACATAAGAATACTCATTGGCGTTGTCATCGGTTGATTCGACGGTCAATTTGTCCGTCTTGTGTAATAAAAAAAGTTTTTTTTCGGTTTTAGCCGCCATATTGGCTCCGTCATTTCAAAATTCGCCATTTTGAGATCAGATTCGGATTCGGGGACCATTCAAAACTTAGGGTATATGGTTGCTAAAAGAAAACGTGGTATTACAATAATTTAATTAACTTTTTCGGTAGTAAGCAGGACCATGACGTTGTTTCATTTACGATTTACCTCTCGTTAAATACGCAGAAGTGTACATAACCTCAAATTTACCGCAGACATAACCTCAATAGTTACTTTAAATATTCCTCAGGAGTAACAAAGATCTAATAAAAATAATTAAACGAAAATAAAGTCTTAATGAAAAATGTCATCGTAAAAATGGTTATTCACAAATTTTTCACATTATTAATTCTACTATTATTAGATGTTGCACCATTTATTGTCTTTTTCGATTTTCTAAATACGGAACACAACACCCCGAAGTTAAATTAGTGTTTCCCTTTGTCTTTGTAAACAGTATAGGAAACGAAAATTGTAGGTCTCAAAATAGAGTTTTAACCCTTTGAATTAAAATATTCATAATTTTGTCAAAAATCAAAATATTTTGTATCAATGAACACACTAACGACCTTGAAATGTATTTTACATTATAAACAAAATATATACTTCAATAAATTAATAACAATTTTGTAATTAAAAGAATATAACGAAATGAATGTCTGTTTTAAAAATGGAAAAAAGATAAAAATTCAAATGTTTAAAATGATTACTCGAGGGTTTATGGGGTCAGGATCCGAAGTCCTCTTTTCAAAATTCAAAATGGCAGATTCTATATGATGAAAGAATAATTTTATAAGTTGACTTGCAAAACACAAAATGGTTTAGTCAGGAAACATTCAAAAGTTACTATTCCGAACCTGTTTTTGATATTGTATTTGTATTATTCGCGTTATTGCGTTAGGTAAGCCATTTTCAAAATCGATTTTTGAATTTTTCGTCGGCCATATTCGTCTGCCATCTTAAATTTCGAAAAACGAACGCTGTATTCATAATTGACCCCGAACAAATTTTAAGTCATTTAGATAATTTAAAAAAAAAAGGAAATTTGAAAATTCTTACAACAGATTCGTAAACATCGACTACAAAAATCTCCAAAAACCACAATTTAAGGCTATGTGGAACGATGTTTAAAAACGATTGTATTTAACATTAATCATTGTTGATCAAAAACTTTTTTTAAACATATATAAATGTTATTATAAATAAAAGTAGAATCGATACGACGCGTTTTTATCACGCGTGAAAAAACCCACCGCCATCAAACACACCTGCATATGAATTTTCAGAAATGTGTTTGCCGTTTTTATCAACTACCGCATCGTTGAAGCGAAAGCTTTGATGGACAGCAATTTTGACGTAAATTTATTTACGGTGGATTGAACAAAATTGAAGGGCTAAACGTTTATTTATGAACAAAATAAAAATACCTTAAAACACGCAAATTAATAATCTTTAATATCACGAAATCGCTATATAAATTTTATTCGTAAATAATTGACTAAACTCCCACCGTAAAATACATAAATTAAAATGTAAGTAATTATAATTTTTTATGAATTTTATTGTTGTCGCTAATAATATTTGGCTTCGAATAATTATCGAACAATCTTTTGGACTAGAAGTAAAAATTGAAGTACCAAAAATATAACTAAAAAATATAAATTAATTTTTACAATTATATTTGGTTACGTAGAGGAAGTTTGTACGGGAAACAATTCATATTTTATCAAAATCTATTCGAAGTTAAAAAGTATTTTAGAAGGTTAAAGCAGATCTTAATCTCCATTTCATTAGTTACATTAACTATCCTGGAATAAAATGTGGAACAAAAATATAGTCAAGAAAATAAACTGTTGAAGTAATTGACAATTTTTAATGTTAAAAGTTAATATTAAAACCACGAATTTGGATCAATTTAATTTCTAATAGTTAGTTTTAATAAACAACAGTAAAATTAACTACATCAACCAGATTTACCTAACTAAAAATTGTTTCTACTATTGCAGATATTTATTTATCACAGCAGGATATATTTTTATGTACACCTGAATAAATTAAATTGAATTGAATTAATGTGATAGGAAGGTGAAAGGTATAAAATTGAAAAACATATTTTTAACCATAAAACATTACATTTAGGCAATTTATATTCTTTCGTTTCGACGTCCATTCCTTTACATACATCATATCAACAAAATAACATTTTAAAATTTTGCAGATTTTTTAACGCAAAAATCTGTACATGGCCGGTTAATATAAATTTCTTCTTTACAATATCGTAACTTTAAAAAATATGGCACATCTTACTGTTCACAGTTTCTTGCCAATATCATGATCTTAAAATAACAAATTTACATTTTATCATATATTTAAATTTTCCTTTAACGCTCATTAATACATATATAAATCCAACAAGTTGTTAACTCTCTTATAATAAACATTTTGAAAATCTGTCGTTCGTTCTCCTTCAAGTCTCACGAATTTCATAGCTTCGAAATTCATTCGAATATAGACATAATACAGCTGAGCTATCCGTATTCTAACATTTGGAAAATGTACGTATTAAGCAACTATACGTAAGCCGACAACTATCTCAAAGAAACTAATCTAAACGAAAGTCTTATTACCCGTTTTGTACGTCCATTCATTGCATACGTATCGCAAGAATTACACAGGGGTTTATTGTACGGTGTCATTAAGTGAACTAGTTGCCATTACTATAGTTATAATTAATCTTAGTTAATTATATCGTGCTCGCTATTGTAAGCATTTTGTCTCGCATGTTCGAAGTTAAAACGCAAGCGCCAGCGCATACGTGTCTTTCGAATACTCGCTGTTTCAGTCTACACAACTAGCACAACGCAGTAAAAAAAATGTTCAATAAAAACTCATTGAAATGTATTTTGAATTATTTCAATAATCTGGAAGAAAAATTCATACTTGGCTACGAAATATACGACCATATTTGTCATAATGATCGAAAGTGTATTTGTTTAGTCATAGTTTGGTTATAGAGTCAAACTTTTCGTTTGTAATGAAAGAAGGTTGGCTATGTAGGTTCTGGAGAACTTGTAACGCCGACCGCTAGTAGCGCATCATTGGCATCATACCTGCAGCGATACGAGCGGGATTAATTCCGTACATAAGAATTGCGAATGCGCAGAGGAAATAAATTGAATGCAAATGGAAATTTTCCATAAATTGCAGGTTCCTTCACTAAATTTTGAAAATACTGAATCCAAGAAAGTTTCTTTGCACATACATTTATCACATTTTGACCTATAATTCACACTTGATTTACATCGACTATATATATGTTTAGAAGCATATCTATTCCTATTATACGTGGACATTACTAATTTTGTCGTTTATTCACGTTTGACTAGAATTGATATCTTTTGTCCTAAAACATATGATACATTTTTATGACAAATATGGTTTTCACATAACAAATGATGAGTTATGTAGGTATATAAACTTTTCTTTCAGGAGAAAATTAACTTCAAGAATACATTAATGGTTAGTCGAGATTTCTATTTTTGTACTAGTCGTGGTATGAGAACAGGTCGTCTCAGGCTTCTACGGTAAAATTAGCATAAAATCTAAAGTTACAATAGATCACATTATCGAAACAATGATACATTATACTTACATCTCTTACACTAGATTTCTCGCGAGATGTTTAGGCCAAATTGTACACAAGGTTTCAAAATACTCTCTATTAGCAATTTAAATCCAAATGAAAAAGTCGGATAAGCAAAATGTGACCCCATCACTTTTCATTTCTATTTTCGAACTGTTTAAAGTTATTGTGATTGGACATTTTGTACGATATTAGTAGATTCAAATGTCTCGTACAATTAAAATCTGAACTTGTTAAAAAATGATGGTATCAAATTTTGATCTTTATCATTCTCGTTATTATCGAATTGACCTGACTGAATTTTTATATCTAACGGCTTACAAAATTGGGGAGAATTATTCTATATTCCGTTTAATTCTGGATCGTAAAATACATTATGATAGTTAGTGGTAATTCCTACAAAACGAATTAACTTTTGAAGAGAGTAGTTCTTCTTACCGCCGCTAGGCAAGTATGTGCCGCTAGTAACTCTCTTTTTTTCTCGATAGTGCGATGTCGATTACGGTATTTCGTATATTAGCGATGTCGATTACGGTTTTTTGTCACATGATGACGATAATGTGTTTTACATTCCAGATTTAAAAGGAATATAGAGACAGTAATCTTTATTGTCTACACAAGTGCGAATACAGAACTACGTATTTTTCCAATTCCAAATGTCGAATTCATTCAGAGTTAGTTCCAAATTATTTGTTTGCTTAAAATAATATAAAAAATAAACAATTTTCCTGTCTAAAAATGTGGACACAATTATTTCAGATGCTTGTTAAGGAGGATCCAGAGTAGACAATCGGCAAGGTAGTAATCTATGTTGAAAAACTTAAATAAAAAATTGTAGAAGCTATTTTTCAAAATTCGGACTTTGTAAATGTGATTCTAAACATTATACCTGAAATCCTATAAAATATTAGAGAAATTCGTCAAGAAATGATTGGGAATTTTTGGAAATAAGAAAAAATCATCTATTTCTGAAAATTCTAGGTTAATTCTCGATAAAGTTTTTTCTAATGTTTAGGGGATCTTTTATGACGATTCGAATTGTCATTAAATATCTCGAATTTTGAGAAATCGTATCAGTCAATTTTAATTTATGTTTTTACCTATAGATTATCAACTAAGGACATAGAAACCTCTTAAGAAGATTCCAAAGGGATTCTACCGACAAAGTAGGAATTTACTCAAAAAATCAATTAAAAATGTCTGACAAATTGATTCAGTAATTTTTATTTTATGGTTTTAGTGTAATTTCGTACTTTATCGATAGACTGCTTTAGAATCTCCTTAATTTTTTTTAAGGATGAGGTGGGGTACTATAAAATAAAAAATCTCTTCGAAAAATTTGTTCCTTTTTTAAATGTTTGATAAACAGCCGATGCGTAAAATTGTATTTTTATACCTACATAAAAGCTATTTTGTTATAGATATATTTTTTCTATGTAATTTTCGTTAATTGTTTTACCTATTCTTTGCGGCAGACAATTTTCTACAAAAAGTGGTAGGATTTTTTCGGTCCACAAAATGGCGGATTTATGAATACTGGCGACTGTTTTTGTGTTTTAATAGTCGGGACTTTTTGGCCCGCCGTTTTAGCGTCAGACATTTTGGACCCCTTCTCTCCCACTCTCTCCCTCCCTCCCTTTCTCTGTCTTGAATGTTACGAAACATTTGAATTGTATGTAAAATTTAAAATATTTGAGTAAAGCAGACATGACTTTTCGTATTTGTGGTGACCGGATTTTATTTCACAGGAAAATATTTCCCGGAAGTAATTTCCTCCATTTCTCCGCTTCCCCATTTTAGTACACAAATTTTGATCTAAAATCTGTTGTCAAAACGGCGGGGCCAAAACATCTGACGACAAAATGGCGGGGCCAAAACGTCTTGGCGCCAAAACGTCCTGTACCCGGAAATGGTCACTATTTTTCATTGATTCTGAGATGTAACTCTCCAAAAACGTAATGACCATATTTTTTACACCGCCATTTTGAATTGAGGCTTTCAAGTACCAAATCCTGATCGGCGTCTTGAAAATCTTCGGAAGTCTCCTGTATATCGCGCATTTTTATTGTAAATGTAAAGAAGTAAACGTAAGAGGTTATTACTAATTATTGTGCCGCAAAGGTCAATATCCACTGTTTATTTATACTGATTCACAATAAACTCTGCAAGGATGAACAACGTTAAAACTGTCAATAAAAGTCCTGATGAAAATGAAAGCCTAATATACTCTAAAATTATCTTTTAAAGCGTAATTTTGATGCTTTAGCACACGATACACTTGCATTTTGATCAGGAATATTAATAAAATGTAATCGAAATACGAATAAAATATTACAAAAATTATTGGCAGACATTGTTAAAATCGCTAAAACAGTCTGCATCGATTTAAAAATCGTAATCATCAAAATAAAATAAAATCTCTTCGTGGTGGGTCTGTTTCGTTCATGGTGACTAAATTCGTAACTAATGGTGTTTAAATATTTTTCTTTCTCACCAATACTTTCAACACCATTAGATCCAGAATTCTACTAACGGCACCATCGCATTTCCTTCACGGAATTTCTAGGATAATTGTTCTTCCGCCGTGGTGCGAACGAAATTCTGTTGTTTTATAAATTATGGTTAATTATCTATTTTTTTCAGTACTGAAGAAGAAAAACAGACTTTTCGGTCGCGCCTCTGCAGGTCGTCATGTTCGGGTCGAGCCCTAAATTCTTAGATACCAAAGGACTTTTGGTTTACATGAAGTAGCTCGTGTATTCATGCGGCATGACACCACGTCGTGGATAAAACGTATGACTGGTCGAATAATAGAGTAAATTCGTTATGGAGGCCATGTAAATATCGGCGAATCGGAAAAGTCGTCTCGAAAAATATGTGGGGTTATGATAAGTGCGAAATACAGAACCAAATTGTTCGTTGAAGACGTGTTTGATCTGGTTGCGTAGTCGATCTCGTTCCATGATCCATTCCTCCAATTCAGCTTCGGCTTCGCGTCCTTCACAGTTCTGGTGATCCTCGATCAAAGCAGTCAGCATTTGCAACCAATTAGCGTCTTCTTTGAACTTTGGGTCGTTCAGTGTTTCGATTTCGTGCTGTAGACAGAAAAATATAAAGATTTAAAACGGAAATGGACAGACATTCCAACCAGAAGGATGTGTAAAACTCAGAGTTTAGTTGCATCCAACTAAATCAATTCGGTTTAGCTAGAAGAACTCAAACTCAATTACAACCAAACCTTGTATGACATGAAATAGTGGAGAACTTACGGAAAGCTCTTTGATTATGGCTCCAGTTCTCCATCCATGTTCGAGAGTGACGTCGGCTAGGTCACTGTATGGATGATCTCCGAAATACAAAACTTGATGACCGCTCCAACCGGTCATGTCTTGTAGCTGTTTAACAGTGCCCTCTAAGTAGATATTTCCCTTTTCGAGTTTCGTTACGCGATCCCATAATTGAGTTTGTTTGTGCTCATCGTAGATTCGTAAAGGTCTAGACTCCTCGGTAAAGAAACGTGGCTTGCGAGCTTGCATTATCACTACGTCAAAGTAATTCTTCCAGTCTTTACCAACCAGGAAATTTAATCCTTGGTTACTATAAAATATCCAAAATAGTAAAATAATTTTTGTACTCGGAAGAAAATATCTTATAGGGATTAAAAACTTACACGAAATGAAACGGACTGTTTGTAACCAAAAACATTTTTTTGTTGGCCCCTTTTAATCGGTCTAAAAAGGCCGGCAGTTCTTTATTCTCTTCTAAGTAGTGCGAAACTTTTTCCGCCACTACTTTATGCATAATTGGATGGCAACTTTGTACAGAATTCTATTGGCATGTAAAAGAGATTCTTATTAATTTCTTAATACAACAAAAATTTGTACTACTTTCAATCTCTATTTATTCTAATGACAATAGATTTCAGTGTACCTTCACGTCCCTAAATAGGATTTCAGGATGATAGTCAATGCCATTATTAACGAAATATTCCGTGACATTGCATAAAAGTCCCATTTCCGGTACAGAGAAAAGGTCAGCTAGTTGTACCATTTTTGTTCTATGTACTCCATCCTGGAATAATTGCACATACTATCCATTTTTCGTTTCATTTTGTAAATGTTTTCGATAAACAAAATTAACAAGCCTCCCAAAAACTGCACTTAACTGATAATTACTCTTTCTACTCTTTGTGAATATTTTTCGATATGTTTTGCACTTGATAGGTATTTTTTTTTAAACGTTAAAATATGAGTAAGGTCTAATTTCATCATTTTACTTTGGGCTCGTATTTCGAGTGAAATAGCTAAAATGCCTTTCTCCTTTATTGAAATCAGTTCAGCTTGGATGAGACTTGGAATTTCGTATACCGAGATGAAAATTGAACACGACTTACCCTCTGTCCTTTAGAACGTCCACATTCGGTCGTGAGTTTTCAACACGAACCCAAGGGGATCACGACATGCGAACAGACGGAGACAATCAAGTACAGGTCACCAATGAAAAGTTTGAAACATTTCATGATCAATACAGTGGAAAAACACATGTTTTAAATTCTTTATTATGGAAAGAAATGTGTTTCGTTCAAAGAGAAAATAATATTTTTTTATTTGATTTATTTGGTTTTATAAAATTATTTTATAAAAATTTCTTGATATCCAGAACTTCAGAAGATATCGGTGCAAATTGCACCTGGAACGTTTTTCTAAAAAATATTCTTCCTAAAAATATTCCTTAAAAATATCTCAAAAACATTAATTTTTGTCAACTTTTGTTGAACAGAAATTTATATCCAACCGAAGATACAAAAAATGTTTGTACTTAAAACAGATTACGATAGAATTGGTTTATAAGATTCTAGAATTTCCAAAATGGAGGTTTTTGGCGACAGTTTTTCTGTGTTCCGTAATGTTGTTATATGCAGGGGAGAGTGGGATAATCCGGCCGTAAGCCATTTCAAGACGTTACACGTGATAAATCAATAGATTTCCTTTTGCCATGGCTTGTTCGAAAGGTTATTCAATTGCGCAACTTTGTGTACTACACTTTTTGACATAGGTACTGTCATTTGGCAGAAAGCAAACGCCTAATAAAAATTTGAAAGTAACTGAATTGCCCCACTTTGTGAGGTAAATTAGCCATGCTGTGGGGTAATTCGGCCGTTTTTATCGGATTTTTGTACAATAAAGTATAGTAGGATCACTTCGAAATGTTAACTATTTTCTTACAATGCTTCTTACACTCATCACTGTTGACATTGCTAAACTTAATCGACAACTGTTGTTTTCAAATCCACCGCAACATTCATAACAACACATTCGGTTTTCTCCGAATTACCGTTTGAACAAAATCAAAATATTACAGATTTGAATCGCTGAAAACAAATCGAACCCGATTCAAGGTATAAACAAAACGAAAAGTATCATGTTTTGGTAAATTATAAATATATGAGATATTCCGCGAAATATTTAGGAAACTGTACATAAAAATGATAAATTTAGTATTATTGATGAACAAAAATTTTTTTTTTGTATAAAGTGGATGTAGAAAAATATCACACAATGGTTTTTGTTGATGGAGAATAATAATTTTCGCATGAAATAAATTAAACTATGTTATTTTTAAAGATGTGTTTAATGGTGTTTTACGGACATAAAAACCACGAAAAGTGATTTTTGCACGGATAAACAATTGTGCAGCATTGTAGTTATTTTTTTGTGTGTAACATTTTCATTCAATTTTTTTTTGTGTCTAAACTTTGTCATTGAATCAGTAAAATCGATTAAAAATTATGGAATAGATTCTATAAGGACTTATTAATATATAAATATTGATATTTACACCATACACAATAATAAAAACAACATTGCAACTACGTGCCAATAAAAAAAATATTTATTTTTTTTTATAGGTCAAATATTGAAAGTATCGCGGAATTCCTCATACACCATATAAGTATTATTGAAATTTCTATACGGCATGCTTCCCGCTTTCATCAATACAAAGATTCATCAAGTGGCCGAATTACTCACACGACCGCATTAATTCATTCTCCCTTATATGTTTTTAAAAGCCCAAACAATAAAAAACAAAGAAAATAAGAGAAAGACAAAAGATTCTCAATAAATACTTACTCTTCGCGGTGAGAATCTGATAACGTTTAACAAATTAGAATAAACAGTTATGGACCAGTAAACAAGAAGGGGTTAAAAGGGATTAAATTGACCAATTCCAAAATTGTCAAAAATGGAAATTAAAGGAATTCAAAGGAATTGAATTTAGTTTCCTTCGTATTTCTTTGAATTCCTTTAATTGCGACGTTTGTTCTAAAAACGTTTTCAAATTCTCTAATGTCTTCAAAATGAGTCGTTAGGAGACATGAGTTTATGCAGTGCAGCGACCTCAAAAATACACGATACTAACATTCATCTATATCGACGCTATTTTGTATATACTAAGAAACTTATTCCGCCATGTTGGATGTCCTATGATCAATTAAAACAATTTCATCCTCATAACTTTTCAGTACAAATATCTTCTATGCTTTTTACGTACTTTTCCACTACCCCGAATTGAATATTGTTGGATTCTCACCGTGAAGATGTTTGTTTTTCTTTTTTCAAATATTTTTGTCATTAAATTAAATATTTTATAGGTTATATAATACTGAATATTTTAACAAAAAGTCACCCAAGGCAGGTTTGTTAAAACGTGAGAATAACATAATTGAATTAAGTAAAACAAGTAAAGGATGGATGGGCTATAAATTGGATCATTGGTAATGTCTTGTGATTTCGAAGGCACGTGTAGGAATTATGTCAAGCTAAATGAAACCAGGTGGACGAATTTACCTGCATATGTTTGTTAGGAGCTTCCACATACGCGATCGGTATAATTCTGTTCTTGTAGAGCCTTAAGACCTCGTCGTCCGGGATTCGTCTCAGGCCTCGGTAAACGGTACCCAGTTGAATTTGTAGAAAGCTGTCTAGTTTCAAGAGGAGACCTTTTTCGATATCGTAATGTAAACCACGCACAGCGAAACCTTCTCGGTACTCCAGATTTGCAATTCCCTCCGGATACTGCGAATAATATTAAAAATTACTAAATTTTTTAATTAATTAGTCATCGATTACACCATAAACGTCATCTTTATTCGTTGGTGTGTGATTTTCTTGTGTTGTAAACACAAACTTTTTACCAAACGGTCAAAAAATAAAACACAAATTACTTATAATATATTTCCGATGACTATAGGGATTTTCACTCGATGAAGACATTTTTTATACTTATTTATAGTTTAATGGAATTAAAAATGAATTTTTTTAATTGGTATAAATTCTTTAAATAACCCTCGAGTTGGTCCCTCTTACACTGGCCCCTCTCGAACTGACCTTTGGGACCGTGCTCTTCCCCCTCTACGAACAATTTTCAGGGCTGGCTACAATAACATTTATTTCTGACAACAAACATGTATATAGGGCCTCCGTTAGGTCACGTGACAATAAAATGGGTGGGGCATATCGTAGTCCAGTGCGAGAGGAGCAAATCCCAGCGTGTGACAACTCGAGGGGTTTTACTGTATTTCAAAAAGAGAATCTCAGTTAGTTGAGAATGCCAGAATGAAATTTCTTTACATTAAAATAAACTTTGAATTGGGTGCTGGAAAAAAAATTGTGATAAACCAATCGGGACATGTTTGTTCGGTTATTTACATACATTTTACCTTTTATAAGAATGGAGATATTTGTACCTTATACTTTTTGATGAGCATGTCTCTCCCGAGGTTGTATAACAAATAATCCAAGTCAGGTTTATAACATGCCAACGTGTAGTCGTAGTCGAAGCCGTAGACTTGAACTTCCTTCAAGTCCAATTCGTTGCAGGAAAATACGCCCCGAGGGTTGACATTTCGAGGCGGTTTTTTCGCTATATTAAAAAAAATACAATTATTAAATTTCAGTCCTCCTAATTTTACAAAGAAATTTTTTATGTAAAAGACTGCGACATGATAAACTTTCGATACAAAATATCAATAAACGGATTATACGGTACGATTTTTATTATTATTAAATGTATAGGTTAATATATAATTACTTTCACCGCAATAATAAACTAAATAAGTCCTTTCTTCGTTTTGTCTATTGTTTTTCTTTTCTAAAGTTTCTGTATTAAAATTGCAGATACAACGAATAAAGGAGTTAAATTTGTTTATTATTAAATGTGATAACGTGAGAGATAATTTTAGTTAGAAGAGAGAGAAAAGCATTAATATTACATTTTATATTTCGGTCATTCACTGTGTGATAAATATGCATAAAAATTGTAGAAAATGTAAGTAATATGCAAACAAAGAAGCTTTTTAAAGCCGAATTATATGAAGGCATTAAAAGTCAAGTGGTATCGACTGTGCATGACATCTATATATTATTTTGGAATTATGAAGGGTAACATTCCGATATATTTTGATTTAAGCGTTTATATATTTATGGTAAATTAAAGAGGTGCTCCTCAAAACCCCGACAAATCACAAAACAGATACTTCAAAACCCCTACATTGAAAAACCAAATATCTCAAAATTTTTCGGAAAAATGTCATGAATGCGGTTTATTTTTAAGGAATCCATATATAATTTTCAAAAATTCATAAATTGCGTTAAATATTATTTACTCTTATAATCATGTTCGAAAAATCACATAAAATTATGCGTACGCGCGAATCTGGCGAACGAGAGATAAAATATTGACCCTTCAATTCAGGGGAGTAGGCTATATTGTCTCGGATGATTCATACGCCCGATCGGCTCTAATGAAGTGATTCTGTTGCGTCCTCGAATATGAAAATAGCGGTCATAATAATGAAAAGCCAAATCAAAATCAGAGGTGGTCGATAAATAATTAGACGATGAATTCTGCGTTGATTGCAATTTGTAAATCATTGTCTCGATGCCCAATTTTGTATAAAGGTACACGCTGGTCCGAAAATTCCCGAGGCATAAACAATGAGCGTGTTAACCCCTAATTTATTTGCATGATTCATATGATGATACATAATGTACTTTTAATAATTTCAGAACTATGATATTTCACTTTTATCGAATTGCAATTGTAATATATGATAAACGTGTTGTAGATATTAGTAAATCCGCTTTAGAGGTCTAAGTAATATAATATATCAACATCTTTCAGGCCTAATGATAAAAAATTTCTTTTTCCTTTAGCTGATATATCTTGTTATATTGTTTTCGGCAGGACAGCTGTAAAATTCGATTTTACGGCCTACTTTTAGTCCGTAAAATGATATTTTTCGGATCACTTTTATCTCGAATCTGTGCTGTCAAAAACATAACCCATTCGGACTAAATCGAATGTTTACAGCTTTCAGTACCGACAAATAAATGTGATTATTATTACTTAATCCAGCGCTCATCAATAAAACCTTGTAAATACAGGGTGATTCTCCATTGAATGACTTCCGGTTAACAGTAGATTCTGTGATAAATTCTAAGAACATTTTTCCTTTGAAAAAAATTTGTGCGATGTATAGTTTTCAAATTATTTAGCATTAAAGTCAGCCAATAGGAACAGGAGTTGCTTGATTGTCGCGACGATTTCGATGTTCGCTGACAATGCAATAATACTAAATAATTTGAAAACTATACATCGCACAAATTTTGTTCAAAGGAAAAATGTTCTTAGAATTTATCACAGAATCTACTGTTAACCGGAAGTCATTTAATGGAGAATCACCCTGTATATTATTCCGATCACTGGAAGGAAGAACATAAAATACACAAAAAACAGGGATTTAGTTTAAATTTATTTAACCTTCTAGCAATCATTAATTGATTCAAAGGAACATGTTGAACACAAAATACACTTGTCATTTTCAAAATCATAAATCGATTCATTATGTCACTGAAGATATTTAAAAATACTCCCTCCCACTCCGAGAAAAAACGTTGAGCCCCACTGCACTGATGGGGTTAATTCGAAACGAAACACTAACTTCTTAATTTCTATAATATTGTCATATGAGGTACAACTTGACAGTAAAAAATTCGTAATACTTTTGGTATGGTTGGAACTGACAAAGAATCTGCTCCGAACCATCGTCCAGTTGTTATTGAACCTGTGTCGCCTTGCAAGGTCGTTGTTGTTTATGTTGTTTTTCTCTTATTGTGTGTTCATCTCAAACAAGATTGTACTTGTCATTTAATTTGCTTCTTTAACAAAACCATTTGTATTGGATTCGAGTATTTAAATAAGTTTGCCTACTTGAATGAAGGCTTCTTATTTCGAATTAAGCAGATTTTCTAAAAATGTTGACACCACCAACCCTTGAAATTTGTTAAACATTTAGATAAAGGCATTATAATGGTTTACATTTAAATCAAGGCATACATTTAAATCAAGTGTTTTACTTTCTATTTTTGGAATTATAATACATTCTTGAAATAGCATTAAAGAAAAATAAACTATATGCTTCTGAAAAAAAACAAGGCGATCAAGACGGATACGAACCATAAATGACCAATTTGAACAAAATATTTTAAAATATATAGGCTGATACGGTCATTACTAAATAAAATGAACACATGATTTAACTTGGCATAATCTTAATGAATATATAAGAGGTGTTTTTTTACAAATGAAGAATTTGGAAATATTACATATTTCGCTTCAAAAAGCTCCGCTGAAGCAAACATTTCATAAAATCCATCCTGATAAAACTAAAACAGTGCATTTATCTAATTATTTAATTCCAATCTGCAGATAGACAATAAATAATTTTATTCTTAGCATTGTTTTTAATTTCTGATTACATTTTAATGGAAAATATTGTAATTGCGATGGAAAAGTTTTTGCAGTATTTTAAAGCAAGATGTCAAGTGTCAATTTCAGTCTTGTTAGAATCTGTTTTTAGTGGAAGCGATACGTAAGTGAAACACGTGCCAAACTAAGTTAACTTCAATGTTATTGCGGTGTTGAAAAGTTGCTTTCGTGAACTGGGTTAGAAACGTATAATTCCTTAGTTTATACGTATTACACTTTAGTAAGAGTAAATCAGACTTTATAAGCAAATATATATATAGTTGAGATCAAACTGCAATCTATTATGACAGCATGTTTGTAAAATTTCTGGAATATTATCTGTAGGATACCGGTAATGATGTCGTTGAATTCTAATAACAACATAATAACTTTCAGCAACACATAAGAAACAAATAGCCATGCATCTTTTTGTACGGTTAATGCAAAATTTTCTGTTTTCTGCTCTATTGGTGACCTAATTTGCTGTTTTTAAATAAGAAAATAATAGAGTAGAGTAACTTTTAAGCAACAATTGAGCAACAGATAATGATGCTGTTTTTATAACGTTTCCATTCATTCTATACCTTTTTTCCGGAAATTATGTCAATTATTTAGGAAATAAATTTTCTTTACCGTGCTAAGCAAACATATCAGTTACTTCTTAAGTAAAACTAAAATACCGTTAAAAGACATTGATTGTAATGTTTGTGCAGAAATTAAGAAGACTCACAAGACTTGACGAAATTCGGGGAAGAATTTCAATGCTTTACAGCTAACCCAAAAATAGCAGCACACGATATGCCTGCATACTTAAAAGTTCAAACGCGTTTTCCTGGGAAGCATTTTTATACAAGACGCGGGTTAAATCTAAAAAAGTAAGTCACCGAGTGATCTCAAATTTTCGGAGATTATTCCGTTCTCATTTTAGTCGATAGTAAATTGCAGTCACGAAAAGAATTTAACTCGCTGTTCCCACAAAAAAACAAACAAAATAAATCATTTGCTTATAGAATTTCTTAACAGGTGTCTGAAGAACACGTTTCTGAGTGAATGAATGTTGACTTTGCTAGTTTTTCGTTTAATAAGATGAAATGTGCATTTTTTATGCAGAGATAAAAGTTTAATGACGATTAGTCAAATGTTGTATTCAAATTCGCAACGTTAAGGGTCTTTGTATTAATCTAGCTATATCCCCTTTGAAGTTAAGAGAACTGTTTCTATGTTATTTACCAAATTCCCGGTTCAAATTTCGAAGACTAAAATTCCCAAAATAACCTCATTGCAAACTAACCTAGTCATACAAAAACCTCTCAGATCGCTGTTCGACATTTATAGTTGAGCGCGTGTCCCCGAAATTACTGTACATTTTGGTACAGAAATTTGGTTTGCCTTGAAAACTGAAATGACCACGAGGGGTTTACCTCACCCTCACACATTCTACTAGAAAAACTTAAATCATCGACGACTGCATTATTCAATAACAAAAATCTTAATGCTCTTTTTCATGTCATCATCAGCAACACCCATTGGACACCGTTCGTAGTTTACTTTTCTGGGATTCATTTTTGATTTTAGAAAAGCTTATTTTCCATAGAACCATAGTGTTATTTTATTCGTGATTAAGTTATCTGAGAAATTCCAAAATAATTGTGAATCTCAGACAGTTGATATACTTTAATTTATCCCCGTATGTATGATCAAAGTCAATTGTCAAAAACTACATTTCTCTTAACTTTGTGTTCAATTAACTGACCGATCACGTCAACTAAACACAAGTTTGCAAGATTCCTTTTATCTGATCATCACTTGTCCCATTCCTTTTTGTTGATCTCTTCCGTATGCTAAAAATTGTATGTATGATGTTAGTCACGATGTAAGTTAATAAAATATTGAATAATTGTATTGTCAATGTCAATTTTTAATATTCTAACTATTAAGGGTGTACAAGTAGAAAGTTCGATTAATTAGTCCGATTTGCTTGCCATCCATGGCTAATCGGGCAAGGCTTAGTCATCATCTCACACAAGACGATACCAACAAATAAACAATCACAAATACTACACATAATCGACACCGTCAACAGTTAGTCGGCAGGCTATGCCTTAGCAGGCCAATCACAAACATTGTCTTATTTTCATTCAAGACAATATCTACGAAGCGTCGACCACGGAATAAACATTGTATTGTATAAATTTTGTATGCCTAACAATTATCCAATAATTGGTTAAATTTCTATACAGTATTTTTGTTACAAATGTGCCTAAGGTGCAGTTGAAAAATTGGAAAAAGATGTAATTTTTTATCGATAATCACATTAAAACAGTAGTTTTCTATACAAGTGCGTAAAAGTGATTTCTGCGAATGTGAGACCAATTCACATTGATAAAACAAATTTTTGGATGCCAATGTGTGTAAAGTGCATTTAAAAAAATGTCAAAAATACGTAAAGCCGTTTACGCACACTGCATAAAAAAGGATCTTTTTAAACTAAATTATCTTGAAGCATTAAAATACATCGCGTCTACTCTTTTATTTGTAAGCATTCTACGGGTAGCGTTGAAATATAAGCTTTTGTAGCATCTGATGTGATGTAGTATCGAATTTCTTATTATTCAAACTATGAGTTTATAAATTACAAAAACATAGAATGTAACGACCATCGGGATTACGGTGGAGTAGACACTAGACAGTGTTATCTCAGGAATGGACTGACGTATCAAGGTAAATTGAAAACGAATGTTCTCGTATCGATTGCAGCCATAACTATATTTTTTGTTGACTCCGTAATTTAATGAGAAAAATAACCTGCTGGATTTCAATCTGAAAAATATATTTCATTATATTTCGACATGTGGAACCTCTTTAAAAATGTTGAATTTTCTTGCAAATGGTACTATGTCGTAGTCTAATGAAGAAAAGACGCTACTTGTAAATATGGACTGAAATAAAAAATAAATTTTTCTCCTAACAATATTGATATGAGAGGTGTGCGCGCTTCTTTGCATCATATCATCCAGATGTGTGTATTTTTTTTTATCTTTTGCATTTGTCTTAAACACTACGAGTCTGGCAAACAAAAATGTTTTCCTACTACTGAAATTGTATGGTGTGTAGAGTAGAATGAAGAAAGGTATTTATCAGGGATTCTGGAGGGATTAATTATTAACCACAACAGCCTGATTTTTGGTTAAATTAGTGCACAAACGAAGTCCGGTGTAGAGACGTCCATCGCACAAACCCCTTTAAGGTTCACGCTGGAGCTTTATAATTTGTAATTTACCGTCTTTCAATTCAATACACAAGGCATGATCCTAACCACCAACCACAAGGTATAGGTGGTACTCAGGCATATCAAATTTGAAACCCTCCCTGTTAAAAGTACTGAACGATCGTATCATCTAGATTTGTCCAAAACTGCTATTGGATAATAATAGTTTGGATAATATATTATCGATATCTATTGGATCAATATTTATTGGATAATAAATAGCACGTGTTATTGTTCGTTGTCATCCTGAATGCACACAGATTGGCGAATTGTATATGTTTTCATCCCCATATGACGCCGCCATTGCATTCATAATTGTAAATAATTAAGAACTCTCGTTTCCGCATGAAATAATATACACACAGATTGTTCGATTACCGTTTAATTCGAAACGGGGCGGTAATGAATATTAGAAGACCTTCAATTAACAATGTAAAGTCAACCATTGGTTAACAGAGATGTATGCTTAACAATTAATGGGTCAGTGGATTTGGGTAAAATTATCGACGTTTCAGAGCTCTTATAGAGCCCAAATACTGCTTTAACGAGAGTGGCCATGAGAACTTTTAATCAGCATGACACAAACAATTATTTCCTGAAGTTTCAAAATAAGACACCGAAACCTCATTTCCATAGGGTAAGACGTTCGGTTGTGAACACCTCCGCATAAATATTTATAGAAAGAAAACGATTGAAATTTCGAAAATATCAAGTGGGTGTTATCGCCAAACGTAGTTTGTGCGCGAATATGAAAGAAAGCAGTCGCTTTTGCTTTTTGTGCGAACAAATTGATTGACGAACACGTGTGGGCACATACGGAATGTGGACATACGCGGATATACATGGGCACGTGGCATATACGGGCACTCAGGCACACCTACGTACAGACACACATATATTTGTTGCTGATTTCTGATTTCCTTGGACAAGATTCTCGGAAGCAATTGAGCAAACAATCGCCAACCAAATTAGTTTAGCTACCACTAACAAGGGTTTTAAAATCAATAAATTCTCATTTCTTTTTATATCTATAACAGTTCTACTTCATTTTCCCCATTTTTGTAGAGTTTTCAGCGGTGTATAGAACTGAACCAAACGAATTGTTGCAATAAATGACGATTCAACTAAACGTTTAACAAAATATTTTTGGTCGACAGAATCAATTTAGTTTCTTCCGTAGTAGATAACTACAGTGTCTAGCTTTTATAATTATGTAAATAAATGGTAATTTCTTGGTAATATGGTTCTCTTACTCATATGATACAAGGTGTGAAAAGTAAATAAACAAATAAAACGACGTAACTGCACTACAAATAAAAGTACGGCTAAAATAATCAGAAATCTTGTTATTTTAAGAAGAAAATAGTATTAAATAGACCCTAATTATTGTTATGGTTGAAATGAAAAGAAATGTTTTGTTAAGGTTTTTTTTGGCAGTTTGGACCGTTTTTCTGGCAATCCGTACAAGAATTTACTGTTGAAATAACCAGAATATTTTACCAGACAAGTTTCTTTACGTTACTGTAACTAGCATTTTAGGTTAAAATAATCAATATTAGTTAAAATTACTATTTTTTGATAAACATAATCAGAACCTTTAGTTTAAATACATCCAATAATTGTATGTTGTGGTTAACCAATATTAGCACAAATAGAAAAAAGATATTAAAATTACTTCAAAGTGACGCGTTTGTGTTCCCCAGGTATGTTTTGGACATTTTTTAGAAAGCTAACAAAATTGCGATTTCGGACCTAACAGAATTGTTTTAGTTCCACGTTACATATGATATTTTATGTAACAGGAGTATGGTTTCCGAGATTATGTGCGTAACGTGTTTTGAGTGCTTTATGGTATACGGACGATAAAGTAAGGTTATATGCCTATGCACATGCGCATAGATATGTAATGTGTATATTATCGTCCTCGGACTATAAAATAGCCGTCCTCCATAATAACTAATTTCTGGTCCTTAAAACATGCACATAATGCCGAGGAAACTGTACTCCTGTTATAAAAAATATTTTCCGGTTACATTAACCAGAATAACAGATTAATCTAGTCGTTTTAACAAAAATTTTTTTCTGAGTGCGGGATATCCATTCCTGACCAGTACAATAAATCCACCTGTTAAATGACTTTGTAATAATAACATCTGAAAAATAACTTTGACAAAAATAACTTCAAATATTTCTGAATATATATATAATATGAACATTGTTCATTACGTTCTTAACTACTATTCATAAAGTTAGGTTAGGTTAGGTTAGGTTAGGTTAGGTTATCAACGCCTACTTAATATCGTTGAAGATTATAAAAATCGATCAATTATAGAATATCTGAAAGATATTTCGAAAAATACTTTTTTGTAATGTATGTTAATGCATGTACAGACGCGTTGAGTTATGTAAAATTCGCAAATGTTGTGTTAAGTTGAAGAGATATTTGAAGTTATTATTATTAAAGTTATTTAGTCATGTAGCCGTTCTTTACATGTAAAATTTTAGAATCACCTACTATTGGATTTATTATGAAAAATCATCCCTCTAGCGCTTATAATTTAATCTGTTGTCAAAATGTGTTTCGCACCAAGATGTCATATTGTCCTCTTTAGCAGGGCTAATGACATCCTTGCCCTTAGTGCGATAACCAATCTTAATTTCGTAAATAATAATTTTATAATGCATTTAACCCTTAATCCCGACGCCAAGGTCGTTTTCGATCTAGAGAAAATTCAAATTGTACTTTATAAATTGCACAACAGTAAGCACTTTCAAACGGCAGGACATATTTGACCCAGGTACAGTGGTCCCCGTCCAACCGCATATTTCTTTCCCCTCTAAATACATAGGTTCCCCTTCGTTCCCCTCGCCACAACGCGATTCTTAGTTGTGATTAATGCGAAGAGACTTTTGCCGTAATGGGGTTTGAGGGAGAATATGCGTTTGGACAGGGGCGGCCATTGTTGATGGAACGAAACATATGCGTTAGGACGGGTACCACTGTAGTGTGATGAAAAGGCCTTAAAATAGCCGTCGGAACTAAGGGTTAATGTCGGGTCTAGTTCCTCATACATATGCATATGTCTGGGTATTATCTACAGTAGTCCTTCCGTTATTTTGTACAATCGAGACAGGGAAGATGGCCGCTTCTTCCTTTAAGTTGTATTTTTTACGTTGCAGTGTATAATGCATTTTAAACGAATATACAATTAAAAATCATCGAAAACTGATTACTAATAAAGAAAACTAAACGATAGAAGCACCTGGTCCTTTAGGGCCGGGGAACAAAGTTCCGAAAATCAACACACCGAAAGGCTAAAATTTCGATTTAGCATGGCTTCAACGTGATTTTCTTCACTTCGTCTTTGAAAATTTGGTAAAAAGAAAGCAAACGAAAATACCTTGGACTCTCGCAATATCGACATTTTACCCTTTCGGCGTTTTGATTTTCGGAACTTTGTTCCCCAGCCTCCTTTAGGTTCATTATAAGCGAGTAAATTCCAAACTTTACCTCACTTATGAATGACACATGGCAACATTGACTGGGGGAAAATATAACATACAGTAGACCACGCCCTAAGTTATACCGTCCAAAGTTATATGTCTTAATGTAAACAGTTGCATAAGCAACAAATATTATTTCTCCACCGCTTGCTTTCAATTTTCATAATATTCATAAATAACTCTTGGTTTAGACGGTCACCATACAAAAAATACAATTAAGAAAAATTCACAATGGTTTTCGATGGAAAACACGAAATGTGAGTAAAAAACAAGTTGTAAAAAAATATATTGGAGTGTGAATCGTCTCCAAACGAACCTTTTCTACTGTTACATATTTGCTTAAAAGTTATTAATTAATTACAAAGTTATATGTCTATCCTAAGTTATAGATTTGACTTGTCCAAAGTTATACCACTATCTTCCTCTCCTTCCTCCACCATATTGTTTCGCTGAGCCACACACACAGAAGCAGTCATTGCACGGATATAAACAGAGTTACGGAAGTGGGGATAGTAAGGGGCTATAACTTTGGATAAATTTCCGCCATTTTGAAAGAACCAACTGTATAACTTAGGACGGGGCTACTGTAGATGAAGGAAAACCTACACTATAAGAGAAGTATACAGCATAAGGGAAGGACTTTTGTACTTGAATAAAATTTAAGTGCCAAAACCAAAAGGGCGAACACAACAGCATTTCTTCTCCTACAATTTGTGCAAAGTCCCTTCCCAAATTCATAGTCTTCGAATAGTAATGAACAATAGAAGTGACTGAATTTGGAGATTGTTTCCGGTGCGTATTTGAAGTATCGCGGGCTATTAAGAAACACCTTGCTGCGCATGCGTTTCCGAATCATCACTCGGGTCACCCATAACAGAACCTCGCGTGCGCGCGAGGCAGATTCGAACGGGCATGCGCGCCGTCGTCGCTAACACACCACTTGTCACTCACGATCACTTCGAAACGTTTCAACATATTCACCGATCTCTCGTTATCTCGACCTTCGCGTTCTCTGGTGTCGACACGAGGCCGAAATTCCCGGGACCGAGGTAGACTACCGATCCGAAAAAGCGCGCGCATTTCCTGTTACTTACATTTGCACTTGTCCAGCATCCTCGAATAGTTCTCGCGCATGGCCTCGCGGGAAACCCTTCGTTGTCCCACGATTCGCGTACAGAAACCACGACAGTCCGCGACATTTCGCACCGTAGTGTTATCCTTCGGGACCGCGAGTCGTAAAATGGAGGCGACACTCTCGTTGACGAGGACCAACGATCCTGGAATAAGACCGACGGAATTCGCCCGCGCAAACTGCATGATGGTGCGCGCTGGACACGGCGCTGCTCTGTCTCTCTCGCTTCGTGGCTGTACCGCAACGAGCGACCACGGACCACGCGGACGCAAATAGACTGACTAACCAAGCGCCGCTTTAAGCCCCGTTCAAGATCGTACCAGCTGCGCTCTTCTTCTCTCTCCGTTTATCTGTCTCGTGACCTCTCCCTCTTGCCGCCTTGATGAATCTATATTGATATGACGAAGTCGCGTGTGGTGCACTTTGAATATTTCGATACTCCCTCCTTCACTGTAGTTTAATATTGGCCACTACCCGTGCGGAGGGGTAAAATTCCCGAAAAATAATTTTCCCGAAAGTAATTTACCCCGTATAGTAAAAATCCAGAATGTAAAATATACGAAGGTAAAATGTCCCGAATGAAATTTTCTCCGAATTTTAAGAAAACGACTTGATGGCATAAATAGCCAAATTCATACGGTTCTAAGTCAATTGCTCAAATTGTAAATATGCATGAATTATTTTCTCAAAATTGGGGGCAATTTCAATCAGGCAATTTTTCCTTCCGGAGTGTCTATATCCATGTCTATGACGGTCAGACTGTAAAACAGCTTAGTGGTGCTGTATCTCGTCTTTTGCTTATACATATTTAGTTAGTAAGTGAATTCTCCCATGTGTATAGTGTATTCCTAATATAAGCAATAAAGTCGATTATTATTATTATTATCCACGTACGGTTTCCTATATCATGCATGAGTGGAAGAGAGACGGATGCAACAAAGGTTTATGTGTTTGGTTAGGTTAGTATAGCATTTACTCGATTTGACTGCAAAATCCAAGTTTATATGAAATTAATTTATACGTGGATTTAGACACAGCCTTTTTCTTCGGATGTTTTACATTCTGGATTGTTACTTTTCGGAACATTTTCATTCGGGATTTTTACAGGATATATTTCCGAAAAAAGGACGTTCCGGCAAATAAGCGGGCGTATGTTTTCTGACGTATTTTGACGTGCTGAATTCGAATATCATGATGAAAATTGGTGCAAAGGCGATTATCATGGTGAAATCCACGAAAACTCCGTAAAGAACGCTACACTGTTAGGATATTTTCCATTCTGAATTTTTATTATTCGGGACTAATTACTTTAGGGAATATTATATCTCGTCCTAGCGGGCGCAAAATCCGATTTTACGTCCTGATTTGCGAGCGTAAAATGGCATTTTACGCCCTCCAAAGCGACATGGTTAAGATGGGAATTCCTCATCGACCAGCCCACAAATCAGAGACATAAAATCAAATTTATACCCGCTGGGACGAAATAGTATATTACGATATAAGTGCGCGGTGGGTATCGTATAATATTTTTTTTTACTCCGTGAGATAAATTTTTCGCGCACTAAAAATAGTGCGCGAGATTCAATTTCGCGCACGGAGTTAAAAAAAAATTATGTTCGTATTTCGGACGTAAAATGTTATTTTACGCTTAATACGAAAAGCACTATTTCGGCCTCGTCGCACAGGTTTATCTTTTAGTCAAACCTTAAAAACCTCAACCCTTAGTTCCGACGGCTATTTTAAGGCTTTTTCATCCCACTACCTAGGTCCAATAGGCCCTGCCGTTTGAAAATGCTTACAGTTGTGCAATTTATAAAGTACAATTTGAATTTTCTCTGCTTCGAAAACGATGTACAAAACTACAACCTCCTGACAAAAGTTTGAAGGACCATTTTTCAACATATCTTGGACACCCAGTTCTGAGTAAAATAATAAAATTTCGTGGACGTTAGTATTGTTTTATTATTAGTTTCTTAAGTTATTTTGAGAAATACAAATGGTACGAAAAAATATTTAACATAAAATAAGTATAGAGCCGAAAATTCTTTATAGAAAAGGTTATATAATGCATTTCCTTTCTAATATGAATGGTAAGCTCATAGGGTAAGGAATAGAAGGTGACGCGTTGCGTATCAGAAGAAGAAGGAGCTCTAATAAGCTAATGAAAATTGGCCAATATTACAAGCAGGAACTCTATACTCCTGTCGGCCTACCGTCCTGCTCAAATGATAATTTCGTGTTGGTTCATCGCGCTCGCACTATTTTTGGCCTATTGCGCATCAATGAGAAAGCTTTACTTTGTATCAACTGCCACGTGTTTACGACCGTCACCTTCGCTTTTGAGATTGGACCAGTATAAAAAGAGGCTTTATATACCACTAGACTCCTTTTTTATACTGCTCAATCTCTCAGCTATGCCCAATGAAACCCAAGTTACATTTGATGTTCTTGAATGTAAAGAGGAAATCATAGTATGTGCAGCGTTTGGTGTTTTTGACCATCCTATATGTACGTCGTTCATTTACTAGCTTACAGTTTATCTTACGAAGAACATTTTTTCATTTTCCGCTCATTTTCCATTTCGTCATATTTGTAACAAAGAGACAAACATGCATGGAAAACACATTGTCGATATTTCTTTGTTTCTTGTCGATGTTCTATTTTATTTCCTACGAGTAATTAGAGTACGTTATAAAATCAATTGTTAGGAATGACGTCATCTGTCGAGAAAGTCATCGCTATTTTCGAAATATTGTGAGGACTAATTATATTGAATTGCTACCAATGCAATTTATCGAAGAAGATAATCGGGAACACAATCAAGGTTTTCGATCACCAGGATCTCTGATAGTTTCCGATGATCAGGATCTACCAGAATTTTGCACCTAGCCGCAGTCATTATATGTCTACGTCCATTTCAAGTTTTGGTGCACAGGTTAATTTTCCACAGTTTTAGGTGTCCCGGACACCGAAATTTTAGGAGATTGACTCGGACTTAACTTAAACACTGAACATTAAGCAAAGGCGTCTCTGGAACTTATTTTCCCGTCTTAAATTTCCCCCTAAAAATGTCCCTTGGAAAGTATTTCTCTGGAAAAGGATATCCCTGGAAAAAAAATGTTGGAAAAAACCTTACAAATTATCATAACCTAACTTTTCCTTCATTTTCCAACCAATTCGAGCCAAAAAAGGCGAGGGAGGAGGGCACCCACTATCACCCTCCTCTAATAACCTAACCTAATACACATGTTTCTTATTGTTTTCCAATAAATATTAAAAACTGAACGACAATCATGGAAATTATTAAGAGGAATGAATCCGGGGAATTCGTTTCCGGAGAAACTATATCGGGGAGAAATTTTTCCCGAGAGAATTCTGATGGATATAAGATCCGTTGCCAGCTGCCAGCAGAGGTTAACTACACTAAAAACTAAGGGGAATTTGTACCGGGATGAGATTGGATAAAGCTGACGTTTAAACAATTTAAAAATATAACCAGCTGATGGCTTGAAATTGCTTTTTTTTTAAGAAAAATTGTTAGATAAGACCAAATCATACCCTGACAATGTCCTTGAACCCATATTTTCATGATCATTACAAAGGGGTTTCTAAATAAAATTGAATGCTTTGATTAGGAATTTGCGATTGAACTTTATGGCCAACTTTGACCCATAACGTCAGTGTTACCAGTTTTTGGGGATTTTGTGCGATAGTGAAAGAAATGTAAACATGCACTAGAATAGGAAAATGCCCTACTACCCATGGATTTGGTAATGGCGAGCTCGTATATCGATAAATTTCACATTAGGAGGGTCTCCGTGGCTCGATCTTTATCGAAGTATAAGTTCAAGGAGTCAACTTCATATTTTCAAACTCTATGAAAATGAGGTAGACCCAAAGAAATCGAACAAAATAACATTTTTTCCCCTATGCGGCTATAACTAGATAAATATTCATCGTAGGGCAAAATGTCGCAAAGATAATTTGTAGCGTTTAAACAAACTTTTAAAATGAGTACTTACTCCTAGAGATATCTTAGAACCTAGAAACTCAGATGAGTTATTGCAACAAAAGCGCTTTTTCATAAAATTAAAAAATTCAATGACTCGCCGCACAAATTCAATGCCTCAGATACAATTTTAGTATCAGGAAATTTTGCTGAATATATCAGAGAATCTAAATCTGAAATATTGCTACCCAGTTTTTGGATACACTGTATATACATATAAATGTGTATTATATTAGGATTCTATTATGAACAAGAAATGTCCAGATAACTCCATGTCAGAGAATTCGAATTCATTATTTTTCATAATGCCCTTCAAAGAAGTCAGTAAATCTCGGGAAAGACTGCGTAACCTGGAAAAAAATAAATAAGTACGTATGCTTAACCGTATACAATACTTTTTTCCTGGTGACATAATTGTTTTTTTTTACCGTTATACTATTTTCAATATATTTTTAATATTTGAAATTTTAAAACTTTATATTTTTTTGTTTAAAAGTTAGAAATATTATTTGTATTTTCCCTATGGGACTGCAAACTTGGATAATTTTTTTCATAATTGCGGAGTACATTTTAACGATTCTTATGCTTAAAAATATACTTTATTATTTAACGTACCCACTTGCAAAAACTAATACTGATTATGGTTCATGGAGGTTTGTAAAGACTTTACGGCAATGTTTATTTACATCGGAAGTGTCTGTTGAGTCGTAAACAAAGGTGCTCATTGAATTCCATAGTTGTTTTCCTTTATTAGTATATATGTTCAGTAGAAAAATAAGTATAGATAGAACACATTACTTGATTCCTTAATTATTTCTAAGAACTTTTCGTGCAGGAACAGTGCATATTTTATTTTAATAATTGTAATGTTTAACAGCTCCTGAAGTCTAGGATGCCTTCGAAAGCTACCCATGGGTTTCAAGAAGATGGGAATCTCAACCAGAAGATTTAATAAATCAACAGAAGAAGAGCCGTGGTAGACTATTCAAATTTGCCAAGAATGTGACAAAGGTTTATCTGCTATGCCATCATTTTTAAGAACTTTATCATCACTGACTAAGGAGAATGTTAAATACTCTATATCAAAATTACAAAAGGCACCTACACAAGAAAACATTTTCGGCCGTGTCTAGTGTCGGAGTAAGGCTGTTTTGGCCGTGCGGCTATAAATGGCGATTAAAACTCGAAATCGTTAAAAAGAAAGTTTCTATAAATATATACACCTTTGTTATATTATTAAGAACATTTGTGTATAATTTTCAGACGTTTAAGTTATTTATTGATTAACTTTATGGTTTGCAAACGTTGTCAAAAGTAAACAAATCTGTACTTTGTTCATTTTAGAGCTTCCGTATCGAAAATGGTGCAAGATACGACAAAAATGTACTGAGCCTTTTTTGTAGTGCATTCAATTCTCTAGAAAAGAGTCCAGCAGAGTTCTTGTCTAAACTTAGTAGGTTAGCCATGAGCAACGCTTGAATTTGCGTCAAATATCAGGGATTAGAGAACGGTTATGGTCAACTTTTATGTTAAAGTTTCTAGCGACTAATCTATTAACTTTAGACTAGGCCTCTCCAGGACTTTTTTGTAGAAAATTTTGTACTCTACAAAAAAGGATGAGTACATTTTTGGCGTATCTTGCACCATTTTCGATACGGAAGCCTTAAAATGAAAAGAGTACAGATTTGTTTACTTTTGACAACTTTTGCAAATTATAAAGTTAATCAATAAATCACTTAAACGTCTAAAAATTATACACAAATGTTCTTAATAATATAACAAAGGTGTATATATTTATAGAAACTTTCTTTTTAACGATTTCGAGTTTTAATCGCCATTTATAGCCGCACGGCCAAAACAGCCTTACTCCGACACTAGACGAAAATGTTTTCTTGTGTACGAATCAATCCTTGCCCACAAGAGCTCGTGTCTTATTATTAGCAAATTTTATTGCCGGATTGGCAAAAAGCGCAAAAAGGCTAAATGTACGCTTTATTGGTATTCTAGAACCTCTGCGGCAAATGATAATGCTGACAATCTTAAGATTTATTCAAATGTGAAACCCCCCATCGATGATTCTAAACTACATGATCTTGAAATTCTGCAATCATGGTGCGAGTCAAATAAATTATTTTTCAATATAGACAAGTACAAAGTACTAAGATTTTGTATTAAATTTCTCAATTTATTTGTCAATTTTTATTTTGTTATACAAATTATTTGTCAATTTATTTCTATATTTTATATTTTGTTACACAATTTTATGTTGCCAAATGTAAAAAACCCATCACAATTAACCTGAACCCTTTTATTTGGTGTTTACGCCTGTATGTATAAATAAATAAATAATGCACAAATCCTGGATCTGAATCTTGGGTATTATTACTTTGAAATTAAATAGTTCTTTCAAAATCAATTTATGTATATTCCCCAAATAATATTCATACCTAATTTATTTACGGGTTTCGTTTGTAGTGTGTGGTATTGAAACGAATTCGAATGTTGTGAAATAAAAAATATCAATAAAATAAGATATGGTTATTGGCTACAATTTTGGCATAGAAAATTATTTGATATCGTGTTCGCAACAAAAGTAAAGAGTCAAATAAAAGAGCATGAAGTTCTCTACATTTTTTAGTGGAAACTACAGTCAGATCTGTAGTTCTCGAAATAAATGCAATAACACGAAAAAATACGCCAGAAAACAGAAGTGCGCTAAGTATTTTCGGGGACGATCTTTTCGGAAGTACATCTTTAAAAATTACCATAATTATCTATAATGGCGAACAAAAATCAATTTCAATTATTGTAATAACGTTTTATTCCGTATTAGATATGTATAAGATCGTTTGTAGAACGAGGCATTACCGATTTATGAATTGTTGGTACCAATTCATATACACTTGATAAGATTTATTGGAAAATGAAATATCTTATGGACGGCGGCGTCATGAATTGATATAACATTATGTCTCGAATGAGTCAAAAGTGTTCTTCGATTACAGTGATTTGCAATTGACGTGTTCCTATAACAATTGTGTAATTCGATTCATCGTGTATGTAACACGTATATCCTGCTTTGGACAAGCACGCAATAAAGCTCCATTAAAAAAAAATATTCAGTGCATGATCCAATTGCAGTTGAAACGAATACGATCTATAGACGAACATCTCGATGTACGTATTTATATGGGTCACTTTCAAAGAGAAGCGAATTTTTATTACAATTAATGCAAAATAATATAAGTTAATGTAGTATGACTTTTTATATTATATTTATATTATCTAGGATTCAATGGCATTCATTACATTTTTCATCCAAGTTTAATATAGGGCCATTACGCCGCGACAATTCTAAATAATTTTGACCACCCCGGGGTTAATGCTATTAGTTCAGTAGTATATGTATTCAGCAATGGTAGGGCCAATTCCCCCACCCGCACACTTCTGCTGTGATACGTAATTAAATTGCTAGACTCTACACAGCAAATTTATAAAAAATGAAGATAATCGACATATTTTGTAAAATTTCATCAGATGTTGATAACACTGCACCGACAAAAATTTAATCGTTTCTCTATCTAAAAGAAGTCCGATATACATATTTCAACCCGAAATCTCTTGTTGCAACTGTGTCTAGTGTGTTATGCAATAATCATCAGAAACCAGTATCATATCTAAAAAGAAAACATAAAAATTTGGTACATTTGTTCGATGTTGTTATAAATTTCTTTTTTAGACCATCCTTAAAATATCATTTCAAATGGAGAAACTGACAATATAATTGGTCTCCTTACAAAAAATCGAAATTATTGAAAAATAATATAAAGTACTTTTTGTTTACTACTTTCGACAGTTATAAATAGAAACAGAGATATGATAAAACTGCCAATACAAACTTTTACTGATTATTTAATTTTAAAATGAGATAAACAATGCAGACTAAGAGGTTTTTTATATCTAAATCTCGAGCAATGGGAAAGGAAATTACCCGTACGGCAGATTATATCGCAAAAATATTGTTACATTTTATAATATTTCTGTGATACTGAAATATTGCAGAAATATTACATCAATATTACATTTTACATATCATAATACAATATTGCATAAAGATTTCAGCAATACTGTATTAGGATATAAAGTAATGCAATATTACGTTATATTTCTCATATATCGTAGTACAGTCATTCTAATATATTACAACAATATTACAGTATGATATACAATTTTTCTGAAATATTGCAGCAATATTGTATTGTGATATACCATAATGTAGGTAATGTTGCTGCAATATATCCTGCCGTACTGATCATTTTGTGCCAACTAACCGAGCGAAAAATTATGCGCTCCCTTCATGAATTTTCATTTCATTATTTCATGTAACTTCTGTATGAAAATATGGAATGATTTTCGAGTAATATTGTTATGAATCGACCGGAACTCATGATATACTGAACCGCATAGAATATGAAGAACTAATGATATTTTATCGATATCGGGTTCTGTTTCCCTCAAGCGGCTAAAATAATTAACACATGTTCCATTATAAAAAGCACGCTAGTTCCAGTTTTTAAACAGATCAAGAATTTTTGTTTTGTATTACTTGAAATGTAATTATTGATTTGTGTAATATTACTAATTTCCACATTAAACTAAGTGATAAAGGTAAGTGCAATACATTTTCTATTAGTGTTTCGCTCATACTTTATGATGCCACATTGCATTTTGATAATTTACAGTCAACATTTTTTTCAACACTCACTACAGTTTTTCAGTTTTAACACGGAAACTTTTTGAAACTTTTTTTTTATGGTCTGTGGTTTTTTGTGGAACTATTTGGGGATGTAAACAAATGAAAAATCCTTAACTTAATGATGTGCCTCACTGAGGAATAAAATTATATACCTTCAAACTTGCGAGATAACTTTTTTTTATAGTTGACAATTTAGCAATCTACCTTAGATAATTTTTTTCACATTGGTTTTTAAGAAACCACACAACAGGGGTACATTACCTATATGATAAGAAGTAATTTGAGCCTTTGCCCGAATGTGTGCCACGTCCTATACAAAAAAAATGCGACCACGTCAAACTTTAAATTTCCAAGCGAAACTCACTTTGAAAAATCAAATTATTTAATGGCACATCTACAATTTAGCTTCTAAGTACTTTGGAATCATTGTCATCTTTTCTCCTATGTTATTAAAGTATTTATAAATTTTGTGTTTTTTTAATACAACAAAAAGCACACTGTTTGACAATAATAAAATGATTATTCTTTACAAATCGTTTTAATTTTTTGGTATCCTTAATGTTAAATCATGTATTTGGATTTCAAATTTTAATGAAAACTGACTTTGGATTTGTAATCAGTGGCCTCAAAAACCCTAACATATCAAATTTTATAAAAATCAAAGAAATTTTGTAAAAATAGTCCGCCATATTTAATCCATTATTTTAAATTTGAACTATTAACTAGACGTTTAATTTTATATACTAGCTTCTAAAAATTAGGCGATAAGCAAAAGAACTGAATTTTTTATGTATATTAAACGTTACAAAACTAAAAACTAATTTTACGAGTAACGTAACATGTTACATTAAAAAAAAAAATACATTGTGTATAAATGAGTCACGCAAGGTTTTTCCTGTCATTTGATCAATTCTAAAGCCAATAAAATTAATTTCATGAATGTGCCTAAAAAACAAATGCAATTTTCTTCAACCTCAAAGTTTAAAAGTTCTATAATAATGTCCATATATAATAAGTGATTATTTACAATCACGCTATTTTATTGTTTTTCTGACTCGTTTTCTCATCATTTGAGACATGTCCACTCCAAAGCCAGCTGAATGGCAGTTAAATAATTGTAATGATGTTTTTCAAGCCGTTAAATGTTGTACAGCAGAACAGAAAAAATGTAGTAGCGGCAACGAATAAGAAAGTCTTAGAAACAAAAAAAAAAAGAAGTGCAACGACTAAAAAGACGCCAAAAAAGCGCCACAACATGCGAAGCGTTCAAAGACAAGAATTTCTGCATATGACGAAGATGATGATGTCGATCTTATGCTTAAAATGGATGCACCTCAAAAACCTGACAAAACAGACACTTCAGAAACCAGACTTTTCAAAAAACAGATATTAAAAAAACTAGTGATTTCAAAAACTAGACTTGCAAAATATGTCTGCATTTTAAGTACCTAATTTCAAATAACTTTTACACACAGTTCTTTACCATTAATAACAATATGCTTATGACATATTATTTTAAATATTGCTTTATAAATAAAAATGTAAATATTAGATATATGTAAATATAAAACCAGTAATATCTTAAGGTGAAGTAATGTATTTTCACTTTCTTTCATTTAAGATAATATATCAAAAGACCACAATTTCGTGAAAAATATTCTATTCAATGTTTACATAAAGTTATTTAAAATGTCGTAATATAAGCCTGAGATTATGTTTCTTTAACATACATTTAAACGCTCATAGAAAAAAGAGCCATTAAGGAAGTGAAGAAGAAAAAGTGAAAGTTCACTTTCTTTGTGGTCAAATAACATTGATTCATTCAAAAAAATGGGTCAAATGTTTTTATTGGTTTACGTAACGAAAGGTTCGAAGAAAGGGATTTCTTGCGTCACGGATTTGGAGTTTTTGAATACGCACATATCACCAATACATAACATACTTCTAAAAACACGACTCAAGGGAAAAGAATGCGGAGAAGAATAATATGTATATATGATTCAATAGTAAACCACAATTTTGAACCGTATCATTCATTTTTCTACATTTATTTTAGCAGTGATTGTTGATACAAATTAAATTACCTTTTTGAGGACTTTTTTTTTTATTTTATAAACTATTTTCAAATTTTATATTCATAATAAAAGGTCTATCACATTTGTTATTTCACTTCTGCAAGTTCAGTTGAAAAACACAAAAATGAGATGAACTTCTAAAAGGTCCATGCGACAAATTATTTTTTATCATACATTTTTCGACATCCTGAGCTGATTACGAAGATTACCATGGAAATTGACGAGAAGGTCATTTTCAAGGTCAAAACTGAAAAATCATCCTCTTTTGGGCTTTCTCATTTATTTTTAAACATTTAAATCAGATGATTAAATTTTGTGAAATCCATATCCCAAATTGTCATGCTGGATTCGAAAATAAGTGAAATTTAAAAATGACCCTCAAATAACCTTAAATAAAATGACATGGATGTGAATTCCTTCTTGAAAAGTTTATACATATACATAGAGCCTCTGTATCAATTTCAGGGATTTCCATATTTTTCTGACACTCAGAGGAGGAAATACTATTTTGCTCGCTAGTTATACAATATACATTTGCTCATATCGTTATAAATTACCACAATTCACTGAAATAAATACATTGCAGACCAAGGGTAGAATAGTTGATATTATTCGAAATATTAATTATTGTCGATGAATGAAATTCTATTTATAATAAACATACTTTGTAACAAATTATGTGCACACTAGACAACGATGTAGAAAGGATAAATCGTGAGTATAGTTAAACGTTATATTGCTATGCAAAACTTCAAATAAAAATAGATTAAATGTCCCATTGATTCGTCGTCATTTACTTTGTATGACACTGAAGTATGACAAAGGCAATTAAATTAGAGTTCGGATTTAATTTTATATCTTTCGAAAGCAGCGTGGTGTATAAAGGCTAAATCGGTTTCGATCTATTTCAGTGTCTTAATTATTTATAATTACTGTCATCGTAGTGTTTCTGGCAGATTATATAAATCACAGAGTAACACTAAATGGTACTACGACGTGCCTCCTGTTTTATATAAGTAGACTTACTCCTATATATGCATGTTTCAACCACTGCCTTTTACAAAAAAGGTATAAGGGTATCTTACTAGTAATTTTATGTTAAAATATTTAATTTTATTTATATCTATTTCAAATAAATTACATTAATAATAAAATGCAACTTTGCAGCAAATCATAATCCTACCCAATCATAATCCTAAATCCACTTTGATCTTCATTGTTAAAAAGGTCTTAAAATACTCTAACTTTTCCATTTTATGATCATCAAAAGGTGAATTTGTTTAGTAAAATTTGCATTACCGCTGATAGAGCAGACGAGTTTCTGCCATCCGAAAAAATTTACTAGAAAAGGATTAAAATTTGACCTTTGTGTATATTTAATTTGATCACGTGGTATTTCCGTTTAGTTGAATTTTACTTGCGCATTCATATATAGCATGAGAATAGTACATTGCGGAACTGGGGAGCAAAATAGGTGTTTGCCTGAGTGAAGCCATCTCTGCAAATATCTATTCATCCTTGTTGCACATATTACTTTCTCATACGAAAGCGTATTGTTTTGCTCCCAGAATATAGAAGCAAACTAGCGTTTTTGCGCTCGGAGCGTGAGAAAAATATGGAAATCCCTGAAATTGACGCAGAGGTATGTAAACGAAATAATGAAGGTCATTCCTGTATTAATTTACAAGAAAGAATCTGCTGGTAACTTTGGATTTGATCTTCGATATCATTTTCAAGGTTATTGGCGTACGGTTAAAATGATAAACTGGTGCTCGAGAACGTTTATAAAGCAACTTTGTTTAAAAAATTGGATAGATATTATTAAAATGGCGTTTATTGTTTAACTATAAAAGATTTTGATATATTTAGATGATATGAGACTGAATCCAATTTTTGTTTCAAAGTTTAATAAACTGCTATAACTTTTCGAAAACTTAAAAATAAACAGGAAATTTTATATTGTACTTTGGAAAAAAATTATCATTACTTTGATAGCATATAAAAATGTTCAATATTGGATCATTTTAGTAACTGCTAAATCAAAATTTTGTTTACAAACAATCTTTGAATGTAATACTAATATTTGTTTAATAATTTAAAAAAATCGTAAATCTGAGCTATGACTTCTCTTTGATTTAAATTAAAATTATGTACGATTTGTTTACTTCATCGACAAAACTCAGTTTAATGTTAAGATAATTTTAATTAAAAAAATGTATCAATTACGACAATGTTCTATGTAAATTTTAAGGTAATTATTAACGTACGAAAAGTTAGTAATAGATATTTGATACAAGAAGCACCCAAAATAATAAATCGAAGGTAATGGGATATAAAGAAGATTAAAATTTGCATATTCCAGAGATTTAATAATTATTATATCACGTACTATACAGTGATCAGCAATATTTCGAAAAATATGACTTTTTACTTACTAAATATTCCAGACATGGTTCTATCGTTCAATCGGGAAAGTTTCCTGCGTAACGAAAGCTCCATTTTTTAAGGTTATGCATTTTTTAAGAGTTTCCTCAACACCACCAGTTTTTCCGTCTATCCAATTTCGCGACGGAAATATAATCATATAGCAGTGTGCCGCGATATTTACAACTTTGAAAATGTTTTTTTTTTGTTATTTTAAAGTATACTGGTGTGAACTTATTTGTAACAATGGTTCAGTTTGGTCGTTTGATGGAAACTTGTTTTGTGTTCTAATAAAACGTGAAGATAACGGTAAAACCGAAAAAGTATACTTTTAATTTTCAATTAAATTATAAGAAGCAATACTTAATCTAACTAAGAAAGTAGTAATTTCGATTACAATGTAATTGAGAAAATTGTAAAAAATACAAATATATCGGAAAACAGGGTAATTGGGACGTACCTAATCAAAATCGACTGTAGGAGTATAAAACATAAATTAAACCAGCATTACATGGCGATATTTCAAATACTTCGACATATATGTGTTTTTTTATTTATGACCGAATTTGATCAAATTACTGATTTTTCCGATTCGGTCAAATTGTGGGTAATTCCGATCCTCAAAAGTATAATTCCGACTGCGTTTATTTTCAACACAATTTCCCACTGAAATTAATACCCTGCAAACACAAAAGTAACAGTTATGTAACAACTATGTAACATTTATGCAACAATGTAACCATTACGTAAATATTACATAACTGTTACTTTCCGTGTTTGCAGGGATATGGTTAATTTATTTTTCTTAATTGTAAATAAAGAAGATAATATTTTGCTACCACACTACAATACTGCGTGCATGGATCATAATCTACTGCACATTATTGTTTAAAAATGAAAACGGAAATAGTCACTTGTAACACCACGAGGAAACATACGAAGCAAATTCAATTGTTGTTTTCATGTCCAAGTTAAATGAACATATTATTGATGTATTAGTATAATATACACAACATTATATCTATCATTTTTGGCTGTAATAAAAAAGCAATCGAAAATGAGTGCGGTCGCCATTACACTGAACGTCTTTAATTTTAAAAACTATGCACACTTAAAAACATACTTTGATTCCTCCAAAACCCAAGTTGTTTTCATTAAATATTACACAGAGAGAAAGAAAATAGCTAACGGAACCTTTATGTAATAGTAAAACACGTAAATCCAAAAAGTTGTTGCATTATCTATGTCCTTGGTAAACGGTACAATAAAATTGTTCCATTTACTATTTTCCGATTGTTAAATCGTTCGTACATAACCTCAAATATCAACTCTAACCTTACATATAATTAATTCTACTACTTAAGAGGTAAAAACGATTTTACTAATTTTTCGTGGTTCCATTAACACTTTTTTCTCTCTGTGTAGGTTATAGTTTTCCAAATTAATTACGTTTTGTTTTGCATAATAATTTCCAACTAAATTCACGCATTTATAATTCAGTAATTTGTAAATTAGCACATTAAGAAACAAAAACACCACTACAACACGGTTCAATGCAAAGTAAACAAACAACTGCCTGTAATATTTGTTTTCATTTCCCAACAAACGAAAAAGAATTGTATAAATTTTAATGCCGTTTCTTGACCTTTTTATAATACGCGAATAGAACATAAACATAAACATAACCTAAAAAACATTGACTAGCAATTTTCCTCGAAAGCACGATCTAAACTTCAATCAATTTCACCGGGACTAAGTAATAATAATATATGTGAAGGTAAACAATGCCTGTCAAGGACGTAACATTTGTTTTTCTTCTTTCATTGTAATAAAATTAATAAAACCCAACACATGAAGACGACATGGTACCATGAAGTAAGAGATATCTCTTACTTCATGCATGGTACGAAAATTCTGGCAGCGACATTTTTTTTTATCATACGTAAAATCGAAATTGATACTGCGCTTGTCAAAGGCAAACAAAAAGTAAAATGTCGGTCATTGTTGCTAGTGTATTCAATTATATTACAAAAAGTTTCGATTCAAATTCGTATTGAGATATTTCGAATGCATGCGTTTATTTCCTAAATTTTCTTTTCAAAACCATTGGACTTTTAAGGCAGAACACATGAAATATAAACTGTGAACACACAAAATATAACCTATTTGTTAAAAACTTTCAGGACGATTTTAAAGTTGAAATTTGGTTCATTTTACTTGCAGAATATACCTCAAATACTTTCTTACTATCAGGACATTTTTCAAGTCGATATTTGGTTACTTTAACCTATGAAATAGACCTCAAGTACATTTTGACTTAGAAGACATAATTTAGGTTGTAATTTGGCTATTTATTACTAAATAGGGCATTTCAACTATGGTGGGGTCAGAATTCCTTATTTTGCTGCTTGGGTTTATATTACTGGGCAACTATTTAGAAAAGTCTCCTAGCTGTTTGGTACTCAGTCGGTAACTCCACGTAAACAACACGTGCACTCCACAGGTGTTCATCGTGCCCACTCCAGGTGGCGCCACTCTCCTTCGCCGATGGAATCAAGTTTCAATGGCTATGTACTTAACAGTGTTGCCAATAAAAAATACTATTCATTCATTCATTCGAATCAAGTTTCAAATACATAAATTACCGAGTAACGATTTTAACGATTACGTATATTATAAGCACATAAACATATAGAATAGTAACATTCTCCTATTCTTAGAAGCCAAAGGCGACATCCGTGGATGACACAAACGCATCGAAAGAAGGTTTATTTCATTGGCCTACAATTGAAACAATTCACGGATATAAAATGAAAATCAAGCAAATTGATTCGCAATGTACCATTCCATCGATCTCTCACATCTGCGGATCTGTCGCAAAACGCGCGAACGTCGCCGGCATGTGACCCAGTTGCCTTAATCTATTCGTCCTCTCTCTCTCTAGGACTCTCTTACTCTTTCTTTCTCCAGTGCTTGTTTTTCGACTTACGGGTCTCACTTTGACCTTGGGATTGTCATCAAGTAGAAAATAGAAATTGAGATGAATTTGTTATTTCATTTCATTGTTATTGATGTTTACTTTCGGTAAACGATTATCAACACGTAAGCATATTGAAAATCTGTATACGATTTAGTACGAAATAATCAAGTTTCTTTTCCGTCTTTGTGTATATGAGTACGAGCGTGTATGTTTTTATAACGCAATGCATAAACGCACATAACCTACAAGACATTATTACATTTTGAATTATCAGTCGATTGAAAATGGAAGATACAGTGTAATTCACCAGTGCCTTCATTCTGTAACTCGTTATTACGAATAACGTCGACGTTATGACAATTCCAACCAACCACGGTCCAGGATATTGTCGTTATCGACAGTAACGTTAACGTTATTGTTAATACCGACTTATAGAATACGGGCACTGCAGTTATGAAATCGGAATAAATATAGCAAGCAAATGCAGTAATCCTTCCCTTATTCTAATTTCCCTTATTCTAATTTTTTCTTTTCTCCTATTCTAATATTTCCCCTCACGTGTTCTCCCCACAGACGTGTGGATTTTCAAAATACAAATATCGGCGCATGCGCAACAAATGAAAAAGAGACAAAAGTGAGATAGTAAATCTAAGTAGTGGGGGAGAGGGGAAAATTAAAATATAGGAAGAAGGCCGCCATCTTGCCTGTCTGGACAAATTAGAATAAGGAAGAACTACAGTGGTCCCCACCCTAAGTTATACAATCCGTTCTTTCAAAATGGCGGATGTTTGTCCTAAGTTATATCCCCTCACTACCCCCACTTTCGTATTTTCGTTTATGTCCGTTGCGAGTGTATGTGCAACGAAGCGTTCCGAGGTTTGTCGATCCTTGCCGAATATTGTGTCTATCTGAAATTCTGAACACGTTTGTAAAAAGAAATTGGAGAAAATCGGCATTACGTACTGCACATACAATAATTAAGAGTGATTAGAAGCACTGTGATTAGGAACATTGTGATAAGGAGCAATGAAAAACGACGAAAATTAGCAACAAGCGACTGCATCAACCGCATCCAACCCGAAAAGCCGAGTAAACCGGCATAACCTAACGTTTTACAGGACTTTTTATTTTCGTTTTCTTTAAATATTTAATAATTTAACATTCTTTGTATATTTTAGAAAAGACAGAGAGAAACAGAGGTGAAAAGGCTCACATTCGCCGAAAAAGTTCAAATAATCGAACTTCTGGACTCTCCGTGTATTCTATTTTCTTTTTTCCCATTTTTCTATTAAACGAAATATTCAGTTGGAATTATATTGAAAGTTTAAAATTAAGATTTTTAAAGATAATAATTTTTTTCGCACCACTGTAACAATGCTTGTTATACATATAAACATATAACATAACCTGTAATTCGAATCACGATTCACGAAGCGCGAAACGATATGGTGGGGATAGAGGAGAAGAGGCTAATATAACTTTGGATGAGACGAAAGTATAACTTAGGACGAATGCATAACTTTGGCTAGTATAACTTAGGATGGGACCACTGTACTGTGCTTTTACAAAATTTGTACCTTTATAAATTATATTATTAGAACGAATAATGTTTGGATAAATATTCTGGGTACCGGGCATACAATATATTATGCTTAAAATAAATAATAAATAATAAATGCACTCAGAAAAAAAGTAGTTGAAATGAGCATTTTTTTACTATGAAATCACAGAGTGAAATGTGGACTAGGCATGGTAATAGTTAAAATAACTATTATGAAATAGTAAAGTTAAACTATTCCCTGCCAAAATTTTAAAGTAGGATTCTTATGACAATCTCATGAGAAATTGAAACAAGTGCCTTATAGTTGTCGTAAATATGTAAAAACATATATCATATACATTATATACATCTATTAGTCATACAAGTATCGTACGGAATACGTAAAGTTTTATTACATGAAAGAAAATAGTTTAATAAGCAGTTTTATGAGCATACAATCATGAATGTTTTGAGTTGAAATTTTATGGAAATTACATAAAAATCTCATCACAACCAGGTCAATTTTCATAGAAATCGCAAATATTATCGAATATTGTTTCCATAACATAGTGCGAGTACTATACGACATTTATATGAAATTTACAAGGTACTTGCTTCAAATTCTCATGTGATCCTCGTGAGAATCCCAACTAAAATTTTTCGCAGGGTTGTTTCACGATTCAAAATGCTACTTATCATAATAGACAAATAGACTCAATTATTTTGAGTCATTTTAAAAAATTATAGCTTTACTGAGAGAAATTGTATAAGAAATTGTCATAAAATATATGGAAAGTAGTCAATATTTACTTTTTAAAAATATTTGTAAACTATATATCGTAGCATATAAAAAGTCCACATTTTTCCCTTCATTCCTTGTTTAAGATAAGCAAGGAAACAAAGAGAAAAACAAAAAATCAATACTGCGCTAAGTTTGTGACTGTCACACTCTAGCCAGTTAAAAAATGTATTATGCAATACCATTATACACACAAATTTTAATGTTGCGTAACTAGTCTATAGATGCACGTGCGTATACGATATGCATTATGTATTGTCATATCTTGACGCCCGAAGGTCCTTCTTATGACCAAATGAATATCCACTTCAATATCGGGAGCCACGGGCGCGAAGAAAAAAAGCTGCGAAAGGCGCGACGCCACCTGGCGGCATCAAAACACACGGAATGTGGCAGTCTCTACTATGGATTTATAGTAAATACAAACGTTAACTATGAATAATACTGCACTACAGACTACACTAGATTATAGTTATTTTAATTAAATTTGTCATATTTATTTAAATCATTCTACATAATTGATTTTTTAACTGATAGTTGGTATAAGAAAATTATAGTAAATTCAACTATGAAAGTGGTAAATGTAACTATTTTTCATAGTAGTTTTAACTATATTTTTCCAACTATGTGATATAGTCAATTTAACTATGGATTTTTTTCTTAGTGTGCAAAATGCGTTATTGTTGTTGGGTGCCTTGACCATGTAGTTTAAGTTTGAGGTTAGGAAATTACTTTACCACTGCAGTAAACGATTGGACCGATGTGGTGTGATTGAAAAACTTCGGCGTGTGAGAGACAACGCAGACAGAGGTCTCTGTTGTTTGAATTATTGTATTTCTGTTATTACATCTGATTACATCCCCAAAAAGGAGGGGGGAGGGCGCGGTGAGTATTCACGTCTATCTCTAAGTCATTTGGCTAAATATTTAAGTGAAAATCATGCAGAAAGAAGTTGTAGTGCTTGAAAAAACAAAGAATTTGACATCATTTACATTACATTTTTATAAATATTGAGCACACAGGATCTGTATAATTCACAGAATTGCCGAAAACCCGATTTAGAAACGATGGTGCGTGTTGATTGCCAATTTCATGACATTAGGAGACATTGTGTGCTCAATATTATTCTAAACGTAACGTATAAGGGATGAAATTCTTTGTTTTTTTCAAGCTCGATAACTTATTCCTACCTGATGATCATGTAACTATTTAGCGACACTAGTTAGACGTGAAAACCTCACAAATTGGATTTTTTAGCATTTTGGGGCTGTAACAAGATATCTATTTATTGTAGGTTTAAACGACTTAAAGATTAATTGTAGAGTTTGAAAAAATCTCCAACATGAGCTATGATTCGTTGATATAAGTTTAAAACTAGCGGAGTTATTACAAAAAGTGTGTTTTTCTCCTCAAATTCGAAGACTCTATACTCAAATTCTATTCGTCGGATCGACTTGGTATTAACATTTTTTGCTCAGAATCTCAAGGTTCATTCCATGTAATACGGTCCGTGAGTTATGGGATACTCTGTATATATACATTAAAAATGACATATAGACAAACGAGATTGAAAATACCTCCTTGGTATGAAAGGGACGGTAGAGATCGCGTGGTACAGAAGCGAAACGTAAGAGAGAACAGAATAAATTACCGATTACGGTGTCGAGGCATGTATAAAATACCATGACTGACAAAGGATGCGGGCAGATTGATGTCCGATGGTGACAATAATGATTATAATGGCAACAATGACTATAATGACGATGATGATTACGAAGAAGATGAAGATTATGAGGAAGAAGAAGAAGATGACGATGAAGAATATAAACATGATGATAATGAAAAATATACATATGATGATGATGATGAAGAAAAAGATGAAGAAGATAAATGATAACGAAGAAGATGAACATACGGATGATAATAATGATGGCGATGACCATGATGATAACAATATTTGCTTCCACTTATACGTCTAATTCTATGAAAAACATGCTTCAATTCGGCAAGAATTTTTATATTGCGTACAGCCTTTTAGTTTAAGGATTTTATCATTCCATGGACTATTAGGAACCAAAAAAATGTTACCCAGCACCACTCAAGCTTGTAACTTTGTTTATTATAGAAGTGTTAAAATCAATCGAAAATTCTGTGGAATTAATTATCGATATTTTTAGTCAAAAACAGATATCCGAACGTGGTTTGAAGTAATGTTTGATCATTCCAACTATATTCCGATTTTCTGGACTTAAAAAAATTTGTATGATGAAAGATACATTTTTGTTATTTTAGCCTTTGCCTAAAATTGTCGTTTGTAACTGAGCTGCAATACTGAAGCAGATGCTGACTGCATTTGAGGTTAGGTCATGTACTTGGCGTGCCGGGCCATAAGAATATAAGAGTAGGGATAAGTGAAAACCATCAAATACCATAGAATAAAGGTGAGGAAAGACCATATTAATGAGATGTCATAATGAAGTATTGGGTTTTAGAGTTTTTGCGTTGAAAAACGATTTAGTTTAACTTAGGCGCTTATAGTTCAATGGAACTAACTATACCATTCGTATTTCGCCGGTTTTATGGTACTTATATATGGTAAAAAACGTTCAATCTTGCCAGAAGATGATAAACAATTAATTGCAAACATTTGTGGATTATCGATAATTTCTCCGGCTGTCTAAGGGACCCTTAAGTAGAACTCCTATCTGGTACTGTGGCAGGTCAACAATTAACGGTCATCACATTCCAATTCAAAATTCTTGTAGTAATAAGAATTAACATATCTTCGTTTTTTGGCAATGTTTTCACTTTTGAATGCCATATAAACTAACATTAACAGAAGTCAACAAAATGTTTAAACTCAATTGTTAACAAACATCTTATGAAATCGGAAGGACACAAGGTAACCATAATTAAAGAAAAACAAGGGGAAATTTCTGTATAATGGAAAAAGTGAATGATCGTTTGAAATTTTAAGCGTTACACAGTTGTCACTTCTTGATAGACTGGCAGAGAACATGACCTTTATAGCCTTCTACAAAACAAGAAGTTTGATACTTGGCAAATTGAATCGGTTCGGCCATTTACAGCGGTTGGCTTTTCGATAGACAGGAACTAGATAGACCGAAGGTTGTTCCCACGAACAAGAAATTGGACGTTTCCTATAGCAACTAATCAAGATAGGTCATTTATAGGCAAACCAAAAGTAGAAGCCATGGAAATTAACATCTTTTAAATATTTATTATTCCTCTGTAAGGGAAATTGGAATATTAGTTCTGGATGATTTTAAATTGGAATATTGGAATAATAAGTGAAAAAAGGAGCGTTTTCACTTAGCTGTTTTTGGATTTCCATCTAAAATTTGGAATAATTTGTATTAGATTTATGAATAGGGGCGGGTATTCGGAGGTTGTGTAGACACCTAGCGGTGAAACTAGTTACCTTTGATTACATTGAACAAGAAAATGATTTTTTTCAGTATTCACTATTAAAAATGTATTAATACACATCTCTTAAATTATTGGCATTTTTACATGCATAAAAGTAATAATTTTATAGAAAGACTTGAGAGTGAAAAAAATGTTGATAACAGGGTTAAAATGTAACGTAAGTCTACTTAAGATGTCAACGGAAAATTAAATTTTCTTCGTTTCGAATGAAGTATAAGTAAATACACCTTTTAAAGCAGCGATATTTGTCTAAAGCAGTTCAACTAAAAAAGGCCTGATTTCTCTTCTCATTCATAAATTAAATAGCGATGCAAGCTATATGCACGGCTTTCCTCTCATGCATACACATTTACGTCGATTTGAGGACGGAACCGGAAAACAGGAAACCATTAGCATAACATTACGTAGTTGCAAAAATGTTGTGTTCGAAACCTACAAATACTTATTTTATATACTTTATTTGACACCTCAGAAATTAAAAATAATTAAAATTACTTTAAACAAGATTTATCTAAAATCTAATTAAATATTAAATCTTCTTTCAATACATTTAACATAGATTTAAATTATACATAAAAGTACTCTTTACTTCAAATCTGACTACTTTAATTTGTTGTTTTAATAGTTTAAAAACTTTATAAACTTTACTATAACTTATAGTAAATATGACTGCTTTTCAACTATTTCTCAAAGTTATGTAAGTCTTCAGCGGCATTTCGTCAATTACAATAACTATCCTAAAGTAGTTAAATAAACTATTAGTGTAGTTATAGTGGAATAAAATGTGTATGGTAAGTCTTTAAAAATCGATTGTTTTCGTACCTTGTGAAAAATTTATAATAATGACTTCACCTAGTTTCTAAAGTCGTAGCCATAGTTAAATCAATATTTTTCAATAGAATTAATTTATATGAAACTGTCAAATCGAAAATCTAAAAGTGATGCCTTAATGAAAGCACGACATTCGGAATTAAAAGTTAATTCCATCTGCTCTGGATTATCTTCGACTAATATTTTTATAAATGAGTGTAATTAGCCAGGGAAGACACCTTATTTGCCAAGCAAAAAGGTTTAAAAGTTCGACTCAGAGGTATGATTATCCAGGTGTGTTCGATGGATCGAGAAACATTTGATTCAATCAATAAAGGATTTAGAAGACTGTAATTCTTTACGCTGATGCCAATATAAAAATAATACATACCATAATTTAATTCGTCTAATACCATGTGCTTCACCAATGCCTTCTACCACGTCTGATCTTTCATTCTTCTTTGACGCTCTTCCACACTCAAGTTTATCTAATGCTTCATTAATTTCTACCATGGATTCTTCCTTGACAAAAAACGTCTGCAAATTGTACACCTGAATGTTCGCTCGCTACTACACTTACCTCAGATTAGGGAATTATTTATCAAAGATTATGACATCTTCTGCATTTCTGAAACCTGGCTGAATACCAAAAGATATTGCCATCGATGGATATTGTATTCTGCGTTCTGATAGATTGCGTGATCATGAGGTGGGGTAGCCATTTTCTATAAAAATTCATTTCTTTTTCATTTCGTCCGGCACATACGACCTCGAACAGCTTTGGTGCATTTTCCAATTTCATAATAACAAAATTGTAATTGGGGTTCTATATCGACCCTCTTGTATTTCCCTTTAAATTTCTTGATGATCTCGAAGTATCTATAAATTCATTACGTAGTACATCTGACAAAATTATTATGCTCGGTGACTTAAATATTAACCTTCTTACGCCTAACAAACCGGATGCAATAAAGTTTAGTGACATGATGAATCATTGTGGTCTCAATCAATTAATAAAAAACCAACTAGAATTTCTTTTATATCTTATTCTTTGATAGATGTCATTGTTGCTTCTCCAGCCATTAATATTTTAAATGCATTTTCTACTATTACATTTCGAGTCTCAGATCACAATTTAACCCTTAGTTCCGATGGCTACTTTAAAGCCTTTTCCTTCCACTGCCTGAGTCAAATATGTCCTGCCGCTTGAAAATGCTTACAGTTGTGCAATTTATAAAGTACAATTTGAATTTTTCTGAGTCGAAAACGTCTCTGGAGTCGGGATTAAGGGTTAATTGGTTCATTCAATTCCTAAAATTACAAAGCCTATGGTACCCAAAGTCTTTGTTTGATTAGTCGACTTACGATTCTTTCCAAATTATTTGAGGAAGTTTGCTATCAGCAATTGTTGGTAATATTTTAATAATTTCAAACTTCTCCCAGTGTTTCAATCGGGGTTTAGGCGCCATTTTGGTTGTAAAACAGCGCTCCTGATGATACACTGTACAATAATTTATAATTATAATTAGTATAGACCAATTAAAAGATTTAGTGTCCTTTCTGAAGAGGACCCGAATCAGGGTCGAAACGTTTTGTTATTATTTATTTAAACAATTTTCTTTTATTATCAATTTTATCCATTTTATTACACTCCTTTTTTTACGTATTAGTATCCTTAAAGATTTTGTTAACTGACCAATATAACGCCAATACTGTGTATCTGGTGATATACTAACTAACTGGGCTCATAAGTGTTTGATTCTATTATGTCTTCTTGATTTTACTTGCACCTTTGATATCATCAATTATGACCTATTGATAGCAAAATTAGCGTTTTATGGTGTTTCCAAAGAGTCTTTCAACCTCCTTCACTCTTTTCTAACACACAGATCTCAGGCTCTTACTATAAAATCTGAAAATGTAAATGTTACTTCTTTTAAAATAATCCTTAGCACTGGGGTTCCACAAAGAGTCAAATTAAGTTTCTTATTTATCATTTTTACAATAGACATTTATGATTGTTGTAATAATGTAAAAATCAAAATCTATGCGGTTGTGTTATCTATTTTTTGAACGGCCATTTTTTAGATAGTTAAATCCATTAATTTCTTTCTTCCGTGCAGTAGTGATAAAACGTTGCAATTAAAGAATTACAGTTGTGCAGACTAAAATGATAAAGTTGTTAAATCGTGTCTACATAATATCAGTAATGAAAAGTTGCCACAATTTCAGACTACTCATCACATATTTAATAAAGAAATCATGAAATATATGAGCTTGAGTCATTTTGATAATAATCTGATTCTTCATGCTTTATGTTAACTCGAGCGCGACCGTCATCATCTTTTCGCGTTAAAGACATGAATGTAAAAATTCCTGATATCGAAATTGTTACATTTTATACTTAGGTCTATCAAGACTTTTTCATTCTTTCAGGAACCCTGAAAACTTAGTAATTTTTACTTTCATGCCTTAAACATGATAAGATGATGACAGGTCATGCTGGAGTTAATATAAAGCATGAAAACAAACTTCGAAAGTACATTTTAAATATATTAAATCAATTTTTACCTTAAAACAACTATAATTGTAACGACTCCACCTTTCTGCTTAAAAGTAATCATAGCTTGTAAAAAATTAAAATACCGGGAAAATGAATAGAGTAAATGTTTGAGCATGTAAATTTTAATGCTTTTACATTCATCTTTTTCTTAAAAATGTGTTTTAACTTCAAAAATTGGAGATGTCACAATAAAATCTACAAAAAATATTTTATACTTTGATGTATGCAAAAATATGGGCCACTACGTGCAAAGCATAAAAAAATTTACTTGACAAATAGTGACAATTAATATTTCACTATGTACAGTAGTTCCTCCTAACAATATTTTCCCAATATTGGCCATCAGTATTGAAATTATTTAAAGAAGCCCTTTTGCATTGTTGATTATATTTTATAATTAATATTTCTACGTTTTTTTAAATTTTATTCTGACCGTCTTAATATTTTATTTCATTGGATTGTAACGCTAAAAAAATACTGTCAAACTCCATTCGAATTTTGTATATATTGGCCCTTAAAGTGTCCGCTTCACCTGTTACTACTTACTAGGTCGGTTTTGACTGTATGCAGTGTACTAACTTTGTTATATGAAAACACAAATTTAAAAAAAAATCGATGTTATTTCCGTTGGTAATAAATCTAATCTAAGTAATCGCAGTTTTAAGTAACATTAGAAACGAATGCTCAAACCTTCTTACGGCCACTAGTAATTGATCTTGCTCGAGTAAAATTAATGACCGAGAGTGCAGTTCTTGTCTTAGATAACATTCGTCTTGTCCTTGTATGTACGACTCGAGCATTGCTCTTGGAAGCATTGTTCCCTTCACCGTTCGTGGTCTGTAATGTACATTTTGAAGGCTTACGCGATACGCTTTGCAATGTATCAACATCAGATGGACGGACAAGTAAACACCAGGTGAAAAGACACACTGTTTCATCTGCTGAAGGAATCGTTTGCTCTCCTATTGTTCTGAGGCGATTCTGATGATATTGACTAGTAAACAGTCAAACGTATATTGGACCCATCTCCAAACTTTTGGAGTGTACCAAAGGGGTTGGGACTTGGACGAATCATGAGTCAAATTAAGTGCCTAATTCGAGGTGACTTTTTTGGAGGTAACATTTTTCTGCGTGTGTGCGAAAATGCGTACGAGAAAGAAGTCGGCGAGGATGCGAGGAACGCAGATGGCCCGCGGCACTGTTCCGGTGACCTACTCCACAGCTGAGTGCCTGTACCTTCCTTCTCGGTCCTCGTAGATCGCACACCCGCCAGTCAACGAGAAAGGTACTACTGCCTCCGATTTTCATCTCAAGACGTTGTCTTAAAAAAGTTAAGTGCGAAACGCAATGCTTCTCGATTGACTGTTATTATTCTGATGTTTTTGAGAACAAACTTCTCAAATCGGTGGAGACATTCGGTCTTTTGATATTTATGAAGTGCATTATTGATTTGAGATACCCCATCAGCAGCTCATCAGGAAACTGTAGCAGTCTTCGGACGCAATAATGACGTAAAAAAAGAAGAAAATACAAGGAATGAAAGTTTGTTTCCTCGTAAACCATGGGATTCTGAGATAAAATTGGTGAGAGTATTTAACAGATGTTATCAGGTTGCCAGGAAACGAAGGTAATCATCATTGGAATTTAACAACGCTTATCGATCTAGAAACTTTATGTTTATTGGTGGTAATAAGATTGAAGAACCAATGATCACAATAGGAAAAGATGGAAATGGATTATTCAGATGATCATGATAGCTTCAGTGATAACAATCGTGAAGATTACTATGATGCAGAAAGCAATTCAGTTGACAATGGCCATGAGGTCGTGAATTATGTTGGCTTTCGTGAATGCGACAATCGTTGATTGTTGGAATTTAATGCTTACTGCGATAAGACATAAGTTTGAAAATAGAATAACACTGATACTCTCACAGACCAACAAAATCCTTTGTTTTTATCAAGTTCATATTGAGGGTATTTATACGTTGATCATTGTATTTCTACTCAAGATAAATTAATATCAAAAAGATGTTCGAGTGCTTATTTTCCAACAGTCAATCTTTGGAGAAATTGCGTTCTCAATGTCAAGGTCAATTATTAACTCCTCAATGGTAGTCGTGCTGTTGATTTTAAGACGATCAAAACTTGTAGAATTTTTTAAATTGCTACTCAATGACTTCTCATTTTTTGGAAGTTTCAACCCTTATTCATACTATATACCTAGAGGCAATGTCAACTCGATTAATCGCACTGAATGTCAGTGCTAAACGCTAACTTTAATTGTCAAACATTTTTTTAATGGCACTTATTCACAGAACTTTTTATAAATAAAGATTTGCTCTATAATATTTCCCCCTCTCTCTCTCTCGAAGTGTCGGAACCGTCGATCGGTGGAACTGCACTTCAAATGTTTAGCAGGAATATCATCAATGGTAATATTAACAATTTTTATTAAAAATAGTCGAGTTATAAAATGAATCAGTCGGTTACTGTTAACGGTAGCTATTATAACATTTGAATGAGCATGAAATCTGCTATTTGTTCCTGAAACCAGTCCCGCTTCGAGATTGCCTCTTGATTCCATTCTTTAGTTCATGGGGTAAAGTTAACAAATTATTTTTCCCTGATATGTTCCGAGTGATACCACTCACTTTGTTAATGCATACCTATTTTCTTATTTTCGTTACCAGTGCAACCTCTGGAACTGTCTCACATTGGATATGCCCCGCCCAGTTTATTGTCACGTGATTCGAAGTAGGACGTACACGTTTGCGCATCAACGCTGCTGCTCTAACGACTGCTGCAAAAATATGGTGGAGGGGAGAAAGGCACAACTCACTGGTTCAATTGAAGAGGGCCCAGTGGGAGAAGAAACATGTTCTTGGGAACCCACTCTATGGGTTGCACTGCAATTTAAATTTAAAAATATACTTCCAATGGTTTCATTCTTAGTTCTAATACGGAAAGGAATGGAGAAAATACTATAAAATAATTTGAAAATGCTTTATACATGAATATTAATGTAATAATATTAATAATGTTAAGAAATACACTAAAATGTCATACGTTGACCTTCAAAACAACGTTTCCTTAAAAAATTGTATTTCTTATGAATAAATTGTTAATTTAAACATTGTTCCCATCAATTTAGGATATTCTAACCAAGAAATTCGCATTCAGACCGATGAAATCCATGTAATAAACGTAGCTAAATCCGTGGACATTTTATATGTTGACCTTGAGAACGACTTTTCCAAAAACATTGTATTTTTGTCAATAAATTGTTAATTTAAGCTTTTTTTCGCAGCATTTAAGGACATTCTAACCACGACGTTGGGATTTAGATGATCGAAATACTTATAATAATCATGGCTAAAACAGTTGACATGTTATACGTTGACCTTGAGAACGACTTTTAAAAAAACCTCAAAATTCTAGGGTACAGGTAGTAATGGGGTTTTTCAAAAATCAAAATGGCGAATCCAATATGGCGGGCAAATAATAGAAAATTGATCAGATTTACTTGGGAAGTTTGGGAGTCGATAATTGCGAACCCGACATCATTAAAAATTCAAAATGGCGGATCCAATATGGCGGGCGAGAAAATAACAAAATGATTGGATTTGTTTAAAATTTGTTACACGGACTTTTTTGGAGTCGCTGATTACGAATATAATATTGGATTTTCAAAATTTAAAATGTCAATTTTCAATTTGTTGGATCTTATTAGATCCGCCATTGAGAATTTTGGAAATCTGAGGTAGGATTTCTAATCAGCGACCCGCGACACCTGAGTAACAAATTTTAGCTTTTTTCCGTGTAAGAAAAAAATGTAGGCTTCAAAGGGTTAGTAAGAAATGTTTCAGCAGCTTTCTGTTGTTATTATTACAAATTATTTATTTAAAATAGCAGTGAGAATTTTTGTATAATCTGACCGATTACTTGGATTCACCTGTCAATATTGCGCAAAAAATACTATCGATTAAAAATTTTAAATACCTTATCAAATATGGAACGTTAAAAAAGGGCAGCTTGGGTAAACAAGTTTGCTTTAAATTTTCTGTTGAGTTTTTATGGCCTCTGAATACGAATCTCATATTAGATTCAACAAACGAAAGTAGAAATGGGAAATAGAAACTGGACGATTATTAATAACGACGATTATTAACCAAACTATTTTGTTTTTCTTAACTTATTCTTTTTTTTTTCTTTCAGAATGGGACCGGTTTTGGTTATTTATAATGCAATGAATATTTACCACGGAACATAACCTATTCAGTGCTAGTCTTTGGACATAATGCTGTTTTATTGCGTGGCATTATAATTATTAATTATGAAAGCCTGTTACGAATAGCAATTATTAATATCAATTACGAACAAAATGACAGGACATTCCCATTCTGATATCGAAAACGTTAACAGAATAATTAATCAGTATAAATGATTACTTCCACCTCATCAGAATAACCCGTAAATAATGCAATTTGCTTGTAATTAAGTAATTCGATTGACGATAAACACCAGATCAGTAAATGCAGACATACAAGGCCGCAGGAAGAACTTGAAAAACGACTCGTGTATTTTACTAATAAACGACAGACAAAGGTGGGGTTTGAAAGGTCTTGGACGGGAGCGCCTTTCAAATAGTGGACGGAATAGAATTCCAGAATTTAAAACCTTTGACAGATGCTTAATTTCCAAATGCCATCGAATACATTAATGGCCGCATTATACTAATTGGGGGGGGGGGGGCTGCGAAAGTAAACTAGAGAAAACGTGTACTAAAGAAACTATAAGTTCAGTATGAGACATTTGAGTATTTAGCGCTAGGTAATGATTAAAAATATTTCAAAAATTTTTAAAAATACTCGTACAATTAATTAATTAGAACAAGCGTTTAAAGCACTAGTAGTATATTATCGTATCTTTAAAAATGTTGGAATCGGTGTTAGAAAATGTTAAACGCTTGGCTTCTCAAGTAAATGTGGCACGTTCCAAAGTAGGATAATATGAAAACATTTGAGGTTATATTTATGGTGTTATTCGTTTGACATTTTTGACAGCGTATTTCGTCGTTGAAAATGTGATTATCGTTAAACAATCTCTCCTTTAGTGTACTCCGTTTTCTTGTAAGCATGTTTATGGGTAATAAAAAGAAAAATATTTATACAGTTATTTAGCAATTGTTAATTATTAATTTCGTTTATTTTCGACATCTGATGGGTCTAATAAATAATACAAATTTTATTTTCTTTCAAATTAATTATTGTACAATTGTTTTTTATGTATCTTAAAATTAGTTATTCTCGATTCATCTTTTTTTGTAAAGCGAATGATAGTTTTAAAATCTGCGTTTCTTATAGAGACACTAGATGGCGTGAGGGTCCAAAAGTGAACTCGCCTGACATTTACTTGATACATCGGCGTGTGGAACCTTTAATCAAATCATTTATTATTATGATTGTAGTATCTTCGATTTATAGTAATCTGCAAATTATTATGAATAGATACGGCGGAAAAAATCTATTAAAAATGTTAATTAAATGTAAGAATTACAGAAGAAAAGATATATGAAAAAGAAGAAACTCATACCACTTATTTAAGAGTTCTCTTAAATATCACTTTAAGAGCTCTTTCTGAGCAGCATTCAAAACACATGAATTGGTCTTAAAGGCTAGGACTAATGATAAATTTTAGACGAGAAAAAATTGAAGAACATGATAGATATATTTACATAAGTTTATACAATTTAGATATTGTACTAACAAATAATTAACAAAAATATTAGATAGTAACGTCGTACATATTTTAAGTAAAGATTCTAATTTTACTATTGACACAATAAAGTTTATTGAAATTAATTGTTTAAAATTATTCTAATCTAAATGTTACATTGATAAGATTGAAAGTATCGTAATTTAGTATGAAAAAAGGATTAGTGACGATCATATAAAACTCAACTGAAATAACGAGTTGTAATAGCAAACAGTACGTTAAGCTGGAGAAATAGAGCTTACATTTAATCACCCTACATCTTAATTCAAACAAATCACCCGACAGGAATCCATTTAAAATTCCATTGGAATATCATCACTTCCCATTAAACGTGTTCTCACGTCTTGTAATTCTTAATTACAACAATAAATATATTCTCTGTTTCTTTTATTTATAAGATATAAGTAGGAAAAGGACTACTTTAAGACAATAAAGAAATAAAGTTTTAATTGATAAAAGTGAAAATTCATTCAATCGATAATGAAAGCTTCGGTAAATGATAGCATTCTCGTATCAATTTTTTTTTATTTTCAACTTAAATTAAAGTAGATAATACACAAATGAAATGTACTCATGGAAACTACTAATTAACGGATATACATTCTTAATTAGTAAGAACCAAGAATGGGTACACCGCATTTAGATTAATTAAGATGGAAAATTCATGGTACGTTTTCATCTTGATTTCATTATTTAAACATCGGTTCTATCAGTTACGCCTCAATCAAGGATTTTATCGAATTAACATCCTGATGTTGTTAAGTCCATTTATTATTATCGGCGTTTCTAACATCGGGTGACTTTCAAAATCGTAATAAGGTTCATTGAAAATATAGAGCATATTACGTTTTATACATTATTACAGTGGCATTAAATACAAAAAATTTTGAGTATTTCAAGAATGATAAACAAATTTAATTTTTAGTTTTTACTATTAATTGAGAAGTACATATGTTACTATTTCAAGGTCACTCTTCAACTCTGAGGTCCAAATTAAGTTTCTACCATTAGGGGTTCCAATATTGCGCAAATTTACAAAAAAATTTTCAACAATTTTCTTCTCAACTATCAAATTGGGATTGTGTTCAAAACTGCGAAGAAAATGTTTTAATTTTAAGAACAAATTTTACTTTTATACCCCACATTATTTTAACAACCTCAAAATGGCGTCTGGGATGAAAATTTCTTTGAAAAATTTAGGGTCGCTGTACCTAAAAAATGATAAACTTCTTTAAAAAACTTTTTAGAATTCATCGAGGAATATTTTGGAATTTTTCAGATTTTTTAACGATATTTTGAGAAATTTTGTATATCTTTAATGAATTTTAAGCATCTTTCGGTTGATTTTTGTTTGTTTGAGATTATAAAGTTCATTGTTTACGGGAAAAAAAATCATCAACAATAATATTTGATATTCCTTTCCTTGAAAGGTATAAACTTTGGAGGAAATTGCAAAGAACAGAAAAAATGTAAAATTTTCATACAATGTATCAACAGTTTTCAGAATTTTTAGTAAATATTTGAATTTTTAACAAATATTTACTAATTTTAAGAAAAAATATTAAAGAAACTTCTCGTTTTTAATAGTGTGTCAAATAGACACTGAATACAAATGTCATGGCATTTTTTGAAAATTCCAAATTACGAATCCTGTGTGACATACAAAAATTTTTTATTTCCAGCTAAGTTCGGGAAAATAATTAATCTAGATTTTTTTGTTTCAGTTACCAAATACAAATTTTACGACTCTAATGATCCCCGAGTAATGATTTTCGTAATCCTTGCAAGAATTTTAAATTTTTTATCCTCCATATTGAATCCGCCATTTTAAATGTTTGAAAAACTGACATCAGATTCAAATTGAGCGACTGCAAAAACGTGTAGATACAGGGATTTAGATTTTTATTGTACGATTTATTCACAGCCGAATTATTCAAAAATTTGTATTCTTATTTTTTACATTTTTTTTTGTTATTAATAATAAATTGGTATTCAAATTGTAACACATTAAGACGTTTTTATGTTTATTAATGTGTTAGGATGATAAAGTTCAAGACACCATGGTACTATTTGTTATTTTTCGTGGCAAAAAAACAGAAAGCATCACATTACGTTTCAAAGGGTTAAAATAACATCATTTCCTTTCAGGAAAAAAAACGGAAAACGCATAAAAAGTATTACTATTTACTTTTATTACTATTTTCGTCTTTTTTCATTTTTACATGACGGAATATGCAAACTGGCGACTTTTCCAGCGATATGTTTTACAATATTTGAAGTTATATAAGTCGTCTGTGGATTCTATAATATTTATGAAATTTTGGGTCGAGTTTTGGGCCAGTTCCTTCGTCAGAATTAAAAATAATAGTCTATGATAAAACATTGTGAAGAGATTTTTTACCCGACATTCTCCAAAATGCGCTGAATTTGGAGTTGTGATCTCTTTGTCGAATGTAACTTTTCCAAGTGAAGTTTTTTTGTTAAGAAAATAATCCAAAGCGGGACCTGCATTGAAATATTTAGTGAAATAATTATATTACGTATTTACGACTGTGTACATTGTCACGTATTTAGATTGGTCGTAAAAACTAAATAGAAATCTATTCTAAAGTATTCTTTTAAAATGTTACGAAATATTTTAAAAAACATTTTACTATTATTTATTTTAATGAGTTTATTATAAAATATTTCTGTGACTCTGTCAATATTGCAAGAATTGTGATCAACCTATTTATGTTCCAAAATAAGTAACATTAATGTACCAATTTGGAAAATAGTTTTGATTCTGAAATGTTCACCTCCTAAAACTGAGGATTCATAGCGTACCTCGATTTACTAATGACGAAATTAACATTTTTTAATATTGTATGAGTGTAGAATTCATATTTTAAGAGTTCATTTTACGCCGTACTATAATGTAAAGTAAAAATCTAAATGGTACATTTTTCAGTTTAGAGAATGTAGACATCAGATTAAGTGAGATTAGTTGGATTTAGTAGGATTTAAAAATAATTAGATACTCTTTGAAAAGTAATTAACTATTTAATTTCTAAAATTAAAATCAATCTAGTTCAGTATTTAAATTTAAAAAATCGTATGTATACAAACAAATTATGTAAACCTTCTTAAATATTGAATAGTAGCATTTTCAGGCCCGTTTTAGATATTTCATTAATTTTACGCTAGTTAATTAAATAAAAATTGAAAGATTTAAAAAAAGTGATTGATTTTTAATTAAAAACTTATTGAGGCATTTTGTAGAATTAGTATACAAAAAATGACAAAATAAAAAAGGAAAGTAGTCATAATTAACATAAAAGTTTTAAGAAATGTGTCAATACTTTCTTGCAATTAAACATAATTAAATAGGTTAATAACAATATTTTAGTATCGTACATAAAATGATATAAAATTTTTATTTCCATGTGGAATTAAATTCATAAAACGCTGCAAGGTTAATGAAAGTGGTGTTTTTTATTTTATTACAATTTTCAGTTCATGTCATATTTATTAAGATAATATTGCATTATTAAATCTCCCTTTATCAAACCGAACATTGTAGGATTTTTACGTTCTAAATCGACAGGAATATTTTTTACTTCTATAGATGAAGTGTCGTTCTTTAGAATGCATAAAAAATTTATAATTTCTATTGATATAATGTTATAACTTGAAAAATGGTTCTAAATTATTAAACAGAAAAAGTTACTTTTGTTTCTTTACAATAATCTAATTTCTTTCTAATGGTAATTCAGCTAAGCTTTAGATTGTGCCTTTTCATATTTTGCTATAGTAATGTATAGTCCGTTGCCTCTAAACGTAAGAAAATGTATTTTTTTATGAAGCTTTAAAATGAAGTGGTGTAAAATAGTTTTTTTCGAAATTCGCATATCTGATTTTATTACTCATAATCAAATTCGATAAATTAAAAATAACAACAACAAATTTCAATTTCTATAAACTTTGTTTTTCTTTTTTATAAAACGTGTATATCTTTTGTATTTCAGAACATGAAAATGTTTGACATGCACCATTGGAAAGATCGTTTTTTGGCCAATCAGTTATGAGCAGTGGAACATTTTTCTTGTGGAGTTTAAATGCGAAAATATATTGTCAAACTTCATGAAAAAATGTCAAAAAATCGTAACATACAGTAATCGCAGTTAAGTTTTAACAAATTCAAGTACACAAATATTCCATTTTAATCGGAATTACGTATAGTTTCAAGGTATGGTAACGAAAATAATATATCAAATAATATCGTAAAAATGTTTGTCAAAGATGAAAAAATTGAATAAAAATGAAAATTTCTAAGTTATAATATTTGTATGGATTTCTGTAAGTCTTTAAGATATCGACATAAATAATATAACGTTGAAAGAATATATCCTTCTTGTTTCCTAATAAAGAAGAAATTTTAAAATCGAGTAAAACTTAATCAATCTTTGAACTACTTTTTAAACAAATTAAAACAAAACGTTTTTAAGTATAAAAAAAGTTTTGGGGGTGTTTTACGTGCCCTATAAGTTCTAATATGTCTCGTTAAAAGTATATTTAGATTTTTTCATTTTGTCACACGGTATTATGAGGTGTAATTTTAAAAAATAAAAAATAGGGGATGCAATATGCCGAAATGACAATTAATAAAAATTCAATAATTCCTAATAAAAAAATCGTGTCTTATTATTAAGATGGAATGTTTGAACAGCTTTTTGAAACGCCCGTTTGAAATAACAAGAATTTTTAGAAGTCCCTCAAAAACCCTCGAATTTCACATAAATTCTTAAAAATTTCGATTGTCTTTTTTTACAGTAAAAAAATTCAATAATGATAAAATGCCCGATTTAAAATAGAAGACATGTGGTTATTGATGTATTCTATCAATCACTGAACTTAAAGATGGTTTGTGAAGGCGTCAAAAAAGGTAAAGATCTAGTTTTTTAGAAGAGGGTTCCGGAAAATGTCGAGAATGAAACGAATGCCGATAACAATGTGTAAGTTCTAGATGATTTTGGGAGGTCAACAACCTGTGGAAAATATTACTACCGACCATTGCCCTCAGGTAACAAGATGACCCTTTCCGGTGACAGGTCTCACAACTTTTGAACACAGGGATTATGTAACACACAATAAGGAAATCGTAGAAATCTACAATTATCCTCTGAACTATTTGTCGGATTTACAGCCAATAGGGAATGCACATTTTTAACCGTAAAAAGTTTAAATTTTGAATTAATAATTAATATTAACGTTAATATACAACCGTCAAAGCGCAGAGATTCGAAATTTCACGATGCTCTAAGTGACGTTGGTAATTTTAACCTAATATACATTTATTTATACTTTCTCCACTTTTAAGAGTATAATCTTAAAAAATATCATAATGGCAGGATATCGATCATATTTTGTACATAAGCACATATAAAAATAGCGCTCAGAAAACATTTATTCACGTTCTGATAGACCAAAAACGTCGGAAAATATGGTTTAACTATCCTGATTGGACATTTTTTCTTTACAGCTTTCAATGGTTGCATTTTGTGTGAAAAAAAGAGTTTCTAAAAAATATCTAAGAAGTCATACCTGACGCAAAACTAATTTTTCAAAAATTGCAACCGTAAAAACCTACACATGATAAAAAAAATTTTCCGATTGTTTTTTTTTCTTTATATCGTTTTTGTACATTGAAATATTTTCATAATTCTTGTTTAACGTAAAGAAATTGTGTCCTAGAGACTGGACATTTAAAATGTGCACATTAACATTTTAAAAATAAAGGTGAAAGTATCCAAAATGGTGGATAAAGTATCGAAGAATCGGCGAAAGGTTCAGGAAGTTTTTATTTCAACATTTTCGGAAAAATGTTACGAAACATAAAAATTCTTGGTATTGATTGAAGAATACCCTTCTTTCAACCATTTTTTACGACTTTTTCAATTTTTTAAAATTTGATGATTTTGAAAGTGCAAAAAGTGTCAAAAAATTTCTTACAAAATTTCGGCGTATTCTAAAAAAGTTCATAGAATTTGTGCGATAACTTTTTTAACAATATCACTTTGAAATAGTGAGAATTCACTCTTTCACTGTACTGCCTCTATTTTTACTCCATAAAGAGTGAATTTAAAAAGTTGGGGCCATCTAGTAGTTAATAGAGTTATAGAAGAAATTTCTTCATATTTTAAAGTAAGAGAGCTATTGATTGAAAACAATAAATATATAAACAAATGGCAAACAATAAAAAGCACATGGAAATCAACATAATCAAGAGATATAATGTATTAAGAAATGAAAAATGAAACTTTAATAAAGATTACAAAATGAATATTACAATATACAATATGCAAAGAAAAAAATACAAACGAAATTTGAAAGCGACGAACTATTTTAAAACTGGAAAGTTAAAAATTGAGTTCCACAGTGAAAATAAAAATAAAGAAACTAAAGTAAAGAAAATGAAGTCAAGTATCGATTTTTTCACAAATTCTTGTTTAACTTTGTCTCTGCATATAATTAACGAGAAAACTAAAATTGTGATTGCTGCATTTCATATATGTGAAGATGAAACATCGTACATTAGATCCATGTGCAGATTTCAAATGACATCGACTGTGACTTAAAAAATGGCATCATCTTTTATTGAGTATTGCATTTCGACATGCGATGCTTGTTAACGGCGCAATTGAATCTGCAATCATATGTCATTCATTTTACATTTACGTATATTTTCTTCGTAATTAGAGGTAAACATACATAGAACTCTGTTTTCCAGCATTCTGTCGCCATGTAACATGCAAAGTAAAAGCATGTTGATATCAAAATATTCGGTTCTTTTTATTAATGAATACATTATTAATTTCAATATGCATTTTTTATTTACGTCTGTGACTTTAGTTTTAGTCGCATGTATCGAGGGCATTTCGAATTTATGTGCAATTAAAACATATATATTACTATTAAACACACTGTAAGAAAAATCTCTTATTGGAAGTAATTAACCCCCACCCGGTACACGAAATTTTTAACACAGGTTACATACAAATCAATGGAATAATTAATTGATCATATATAGGAGAAATTATCTAAATTTTCATTCTTGTAAAGGAAATTTTCTAATAACTGTAGTTTTTTATCGGTCTTATGTAAATAATAATTTTAATATAAATGTAAATAAATAAGAGCACAAAATTTCAACCTGGTGTGAAAGAGATTTTCACAATAGTTCCATTTTTAAACTTTAGAGGGATGTCTTTTCTTTTTTCCGTTTAGTATCAATTTTACATACAATCCCAGTTACGTCTATTTATTTTATTTATTTTTCATTATACTCAAATTATTATTTACATAGGACCGATAAATACCAAGAATATCCATTATACAACTCTTATATACTAACAATATGAAACCTCATGTACTTGGGAGTAGAAACGACATCTATTCACAGCAATAGGTACTTAATCACAGAAAATACAAATCGAATTTATGAAATCTGTTCAAAATGGAAGTATTTAAGGTAACAATTACATAACTCGGAATATCATGTCCAACAATATTTTTTTTAGTAAATAATAAATTATATTTTTGTAATTATCAAATCAGAAATTTTTACATCTCTAAGCTGTTTTGATTCTGATGAAAAATCATAAAATAATGCAGTAGAGACCTTAAATCTTGTTTATAACATTATAATGTGTGAAACATTTTACAATGATTTCATGATCTGCAAATTCATAACTCTGAAAACATTTTGTAACTTAAATTTTAGAATCTTACAAAATTAGCAACTCTTTAAACGAGTCTTTTTAGGACCTTGTAAAATCTTTATTTTTACTCAGGATGCTTTATTTATACATGGGGTCCAACAACTATTAAAGTATATCGTTGAATTAAACTATAAAAAGAATTTAGATTCTATGCAATATTTTCAGTAAAAAAGTCTTGAACCAAAATTAAATTTTCTACCAACAATTTATTTTGTTTGCAATAACTCGGCTAGTTTTAAAGTTATTTCGACGAATTAATACTCATGTTAAAGCTTTGCAATTCATCTTTTTGTGACATTTTGTTCTCATATGAATATTTCTTTAGTTAAGGAAACACGAAAACATGAAAACATAAAGGAAAAACGAATGTTTTCGATTTTTTGTGTGCACTTTGTTTTATTAAATAGCTAAGGAAATATCTCACTGAAGTGATATTGAAAACTTATTTGAACCCTTAAATAAATTACCTTTAAAAAACAATTGAGATAAGATCTTTTTTCGATAATTTATTGATATTAAAAGGTATTTCATGGGCTCAATTTCGATCGAAACTTAATGTATAAGGTGTTAAATTCTTTGTTTTTAAAGATCGTCAGCCTCTTTTATCTCCCTAAGAACGGGCTGAGACTATCAGAAGTCAAATTTTAGAGGTTTGTTGGATAATCTGGATAAAAAAAATTTGCATGTGCAAAAGTCTGCTCTTTCAGATTCTGCCAAAAGAATTGGTCCAAAACTTATTCTAAACAAGATACAGCTGGGTTTTCTAAAAAATCTCGAATTTTTTAAATAGTTTTTTTTTCTTAAATCATTAATTTATACCCGAAAATATCAGGGGAAACAGAAATGTAAAATATCGCTTAGAAAATATTTCAGCTTCAAATTGGTACCAGCCACTTTTCGAAATGTCTAAATGTTGATTTGTATATTATTTCTTTATTATCCAACACAAAATTATTATTGTGATCGCTGTATTTGTATCAAAGAGCCCAAAAAAACATTTAGTGATCATTGTGAAATATCCTTTAATATTTTAGAAATGTTGTCTACCATATTGGTTCCGTCATTTTGAATTTCGGAAATCTAACCTCATATTTGCAATCTGTGATTCTAAAAACATAAATAATGGAGCAAATTTCGATTTAGAAACTTCTATCGGTTGGATAAGAAAGAAATAATATGTAAAATTAGCGCTTTGAGCGTCATTTTGAGATTTCGAAAAAGAGACAGTTACCATTTTGAATCTGGAATACTTTGAATTCGACATTTTACATTTTCACGTATTCTGCTTCGCTGTGAATGTAAATTGCAGATTTAAAACAAACTATTTTAAAAATTCGCGATTTTTTATAAAAAACCAACTGTATTCCAAGCTTTTCTCCAAGTTATTTTTTTTTCAAAAGTCAGTAATACTTTTATCTTTAGGTATTTTCGTTATCTCACCAATCGGATTCAGTTTTCAATTTCAAAATGTGGATCATGAGAGAAGTTGCAAAAGTCGCCGCTAGCAGCAACCGTAGTTTTACCGATGTTTTTGTTCTCGCAGTAGAAATGGGTTTTCGTTTAGTATGTAACAAAATATAAATAAGTTAAAAACAGCATAAAAAGGTGTAAAAGCAAACTGCGGAGGTAAAACAAATACACTATTTGCCATTGCCTTGTGTTATGCAAATTTACTGCTAAATGTACAAGTTGTTACAATATATAAAAGAAAAATAATTTTTCAGTTCCCGTGTTACGTCCGCCATATTGCATTTTAAGAGTTTGACTTTAGCTTCGAATTCAGGGACTAAAAAAACAATAACAAATCATTGAGAAATTTGAAATATATATACGTAAAATAAACTATTAGTCGCCATATTATATACGACATTTTGAATTTTGAGATTTTGCAATTAAAATTCGAATTTAGTGACCAAAAAAGCAAAAGAACACTGTCGTGAAAATTCATTGAGAAATATGGATGTTATTGGAAGATATAAATTGATATAAATTTTGAGTCGACAAATTAGTAACCATATTATTTCTGCCCATTTTGAATTTTGCATATATATATATGATGTTGGATTCGGATTCAGCAATCAAAAGATAATAGGATGCCAAATTTCTCAAAATAATTGTTTAAAGAATTGAGTTAGACCCGAAAAAATTAAAAAATTTACATTTTTTTACTTTATGTAAAATAATTTAAAATTTATTTTCTCGAAATTTTAATAGCTTGATACTAAAATTCCAGGAAAAACTGTGTCTTTCATGATTTTCTATTTATGTTTCCTGTTGCCTTTTCAATTGTTTTATTTTTACTTTGTTCATTTATAATAATTTTTGTTCAATTTGTTTTGATTTAATATAATGTAAACATGAGTTAGAAACATTAGTTTTTTAAACAGAAAATTATTTATAACTATTTGTATACTAAAACAAAAAATATCTTGGCAATAAACGTGTCATTTTTCATCTAGAACTTATTGTTTCCCCGATTTTAATGATTTTATAACAGCCATAATACGTAAAAAATGAGCTCATTACACGTCATTTGGGCCGGTTTTCTTCTCGTCGAAACCCGAAGGGGTACGTTATTATTATGCTATATATTATGCTTCCTATTGTCCTTTAATCGTTTCCGAAGTTACATAAACCAGGAGTTTACGATTTCATAACCCGATAATGGACCGCGCATACATCAAAGCTAATGTATTTTACCCGAATAAAAAAATTTAATATTCAATCATACTTTTTCTTCAATATGTCTAATATTAGAAACTGAACGAAAAATTTTAATGACTTACCAAGACATTTATTTTTTTTACGAATACTTTCTCTCAAAATATCGCTTCATGTCTGCATTCTCAACTGGTTTAGGTCAGGCCTATTAAAAATAAAATAAATTTAGTCAATGGAGCGGCTGTTCCGGGAAGAATGCGTAAAGAAATAAAATTTTAGACAGGTTTAATCCTTCGCTTTCGTTTTTTTTCTAAATCCAAGTACAAGCCGGATACTTTTTCACGATGTCTTCATGGCATTCTTCCTTCATGTGACTTTGTTTTAAAATTTAAATTAATTTTTTAATTTGGATTTTTATTACCTTTTTATTGTTTTATTATTTTTGTTTGTTTTGCTATAATAAGAAGAAGAAGATGGAGGAGCATGTTTAACTACATTTTAATCCACTTATCCATGTTTTTTACGCCACTATACATTTTCTTGATGTTTTTGGGTGTGCTCTACACCGCGCAACCATTTGTACTCTTTTTTGTCCAATTTTGGTAAAAAATTGCGATTTTTATATGATCTATTTTAGAAAACGACCGATTCTAACCAGGAAAATGGTTTCTGTATGCAATAAATGGCTACAAACGTTACTAATACTTGTACTTGAAAAATATGGGGGTTAGTTTGTTCTACAACATTTTTTCCTACAAATACCAGCAATAGAAAATAACAACTAGCGATAAAAATGCAGCAAGTATCGCTAAAAGTTATATGAGAAAAAAATCTGAAAGTAAATATGCGATGAAAATAACAGCAAATTATAAATATTGTTCAAGCGCAAAGGAATTTGGCAAGAGAATAAGGTTTGTTTAGTTTCTTTTTACATTTGCAGTTACATTTTTGAAAAATATACTATAAAAATGCTCATAGCTTTTACATACAAAAGACAATTGTATAATTTCAAGATGTAGACAAAACACATAAAATTCTAACAAAAATTTTTAATATAAGGTAATAAGTAGTAATAACTGTTGCTGATGAAGCGACAGAGGATTTCTCGTGTGACAGAAGAAAAAAAACAATTAGAATCGGTCGTTTTCTAAACAAAAAAAATCGTGTAAAAAGTTACGAAAGTTTTTATATTTCTTGTCGTCACCTATGTTGAAATTGTCACATAATTTTAATTAATACTAATTATATGAATTCAATTAATGTTTCAGTAATACGAAATAAAAATACAAAAAAAAAACAAACATCAGAAATATGTGCTTTCCATACGAAACCACAAAACCGGCATTTGTAAATAAGTTTCATTACGATTTTTAACATTCAATAATTGATATAAACAGTTTAGAAAATAGTAAAATTATTCAAAAATTTATCCTCAAATTATACGCTTGAAAAAAGTAAAATTTACTAACAAAAACGTTTTATAAATTAACAAATAAATGTAAACATAAACTGGTTTCAATTTTAATAAATTTTCAAATAAAAACAGTACAATTTATTGATCACGGGCGCAAAGTATAATTTTGTTCCCAGTTCGTTATCCTTGCACTCGAGGACTACAATACTATCGTTTATTCATTTTTCTTTACTTATTCGTTAAAGCGTAAATATAGAAACCTCATTTTAGAACCCATGAAATGAGGTACAAAATCGGGTTTAAAGCGAAAAGTTTGTTGAAATTGTGAAAAGGTGACAAAGTTTGTGACAAAATTGTAAGGAAAGTCAAGGTTATTGAAAACCTTCAATTGCTTTTTCAGAATTGTTTTTAAAAAGTACGATCCTTGAAACCGAATGAGTGAAAAAAGTCATTTTCAGCAGCAAATAGCTATGAAAAAGCGGATACAAAACATTTTTTTTTGTCAATGGAACTTTTTTTGTCAATCCTGTGAAGATATTTCGCACCCTGACAGGCGCTAAGTGATTGAAATATGATTTCCTTCAACTTACTAATATGTTGTTCACGCTTGTCATCCCACATTGCTGTAACTTAATATCATCAAAAATAGACGCATGCAACATCTTATTTGCCTACGATTTACATATAACCATTAGTTGGCTTACCACGTATTATCGGCACGTTTAACCCGTTAAGGATCAAACATTTTTAGTATTAAAATGAAAAACTTTTTGTTGTAAATGATTTTTATGCCTCAAATCTTGCTCTTTTGAATGGCGCACAGGAAAATACTGCAAGTTCAAAAATAAAAATATTACACGTGGTTAATAAGGGTTCTTTTTCACTTATCGTTTTTTTATAATTTCTGACGTTAGAATAACTTAGACAAGAATAAATAACGGGTAAGAAATGGTCTTCAATATGGTAAAGCCTATTTTCAAAAAATTGAATATAGCTATCCTCAAATGGCGTCTGAAATAAAAATTTTAGAAAAAATTGAGGACACTCCGACTCCATAACTATATGCTTTAAAAAAACTCGAAAAAAGTGAAAATTTGTTAGATTTCATGATGGAACACACTGGAATTTTGTCAGAAATTTTTTAGTCAAATTTAATAATGAGATTTTTAACGTTTTTTGATCAATTAAAAACATTGGTACTTTCATCTTAAGAAATTTAGTAAACAAATAAAGAGTAAATAGTTTTTGCGATAGATTAGTGGTAGTTTCTTCTAAACCCCGTAAACTAAATAAAACATTTAAAAAGAACATTTAGAGATGCAATAAAATTTAAAAAGCACAAGTAGGTGCTTTATGTTTCGCAATAGTCAATAAATGTCAGTAAACAACGAAAGCATAGAATTATGTATGAAAATATTGGTTCTAATACAAGACGCTAACTGGCGAACGAATCCAGAATTAAAATCGCTGGACATTGTCTTAATGAAGATATTTTATTCTTCAATTTGGTTGTCACCTAACTACATATTGGACAAAATATATATTATTAGTAATTGGTATATGGGCATTGTTCTAGAATTTTTAAACTTTATGTTGTCGCTCATTATGATACCCTACAAATTTTAAATATAACTTTGCAACACGACAGATCAACAAATTTTTGTTCGTTTTACATGTAATAAGTGTTTATTACTAATTACAGATAGGTAGAAAACAATGAGAGTAAATAAAAGTAGTGAATTTGCCTGTTTTTGGTGCGCGACACTCACTACGTTTTTTCAGTTTTAACACTGATAATTTTTGCACCTTTTTTTTTATGATCTGTGGTTTTTTGTGGAAGTATTTAGGGATGTAAACAAATAAAAATCCTTAACTTAATGATGTGCCTCACTGAGGAATAAAATTATATACCTTCAAACTTGCGAGATAACTTTTTTTATAGTTGACAATTTAGCAATCAACGTTAGATAATTTTTCTCACATTGGTTTTTAATAAACCACACAACAGAAGTACATTGCCTATATGATAAGAAGTAATTTGAGCCTTTGCCCGAATGTGTGCCACCTATACATAAAAAATGCGATCACGTCAAACTTTAAATTTCCAAGCGAAACTCACTTTGAAAAATCAAATTATTTAATGGCACATCTACAATTTAGCTTCTAAGTACTTTAGAATCATTGTGATCTTTTCTCCTATGTTATTAAAGTATTTATAAATTTTGTGTTTTTTTAATACAACAAAAAACACTTTTTGATAATAATAAAATGATTATTCTTTACAAATCGTTTTAATTTTTTGGTATCCTTAATGTTAAATCATGTATTTGGATTTCAAATTTTAATGAAAACTGACTTTGGATTTGTAATCAGTGGCCTCAAAACCCCTAACATATCAAATTTTATAAAAATCAAAGAAATTTTGTAAAAATACTCCGCCATATTTAATCCGTTATTTTAAATTTGAATAACTATTAACTAGACGTTTAATTTTATATACTAGCTTCTAAAAATTAGGCCATAGGCAAAAGAACTGAATTTTTTATGTATATTAAACGTTACAAAACTAAAAACTAATTTTACGAGTAACGTAACATGTTACATTAAAAAAAAAAATATACATTGTGTATAAATGAGTCACGCAAGGTTTTTCCTGTCATTTGATCAATTCTAAAGCCAATAAAATTAATTTCATGAATGTGCCTAAAAAAAAAATGAAATTTTCTTCAACCTCAAAGTTTAAAAGTTCTAGAATAATGCCCATATATTTAATCGGCGATTACACGCTTTATGTCATTTTAATTTTAGCAAATTTACATCTTACATATTGGATTCGCCCAACAGACATGATCTATCACCCCGTTTGTAAATTTTTCTTTTATACAGATATGATCTATTACCACTCAAGTTAATAGCTACATTTCGTACTATATATGTCAATATATATGAAAAGAAATGCGTATAAATAAAATGCTTACATCACATAAAAGACTAAAGTAAAGTAGCGCGCGAAGCGCTCGTTCATGCTCTAGTAATTAATAAAAAGTTCAGTGCATAAATAATCAAATTCTGCACTGAAGATGTGCTCAACAATTTACATCCCATACAAGAGTACGAGGATATTATTAAATTACATTTCTAAAAGTTATTTCAAAGCAGTCAAGAAATTGAAAAAGTATTTTCAATTTCCTTTTTGTTTCAAGCGCTGACGCTTTTAAGCTATACATCACTTAAACATATTTCCGGTGTAAAATTCAACACCCCCTACAAATTCTGTCACGAAACTCGACAGACATAAAAAATAGATCCTTGAAAATTTGTCCTTCGGTGATAAACGAATTGGTTTAGGATACATCCTAGCACTACAGGGGTTGATGATTCTCAAAAGCCGATGATGCAGTTTGGAGGCATTGACATTACATTCCTTGGGTAATGGAATCGGCCAGCAAAATCTTATGCTTTCTTGGTCCGCCTCGAAAAATAGCCTTGACCCAGTCCAGGACTTCCCCTCCAGAAATTTTTGTATGGTTGGGAGGGGCACAAAGCAACTCTGGATCTTCCAATAAGGACAAGGATCTCGAATCCTGGGTCGGTCCTCGTCCTATTCAAGTTATATATGCACATACCAACGTATCGACACCCAGTTTCCACGTAACAGAGAAAGCACTGACGCAACCGAGTCGAATCATTCGAATACCCACGAGCCGCGCCTGGGTGTCTTAAAAGAAACAAAAAAAATGGTCCAATTTTTTTTTATTGTTTCATGAAAGAGAGACGCCGCTTCCACGCATAAAGAAAAAATGACCAAGGAATGGCGCTATAAGATGTTTGACCCGGAAATATACAAGACGAATGCGAATTTTGAAAAATTTACTTTAAAAATTAAAATAATCGTTACAACCCTTTTTAAAAATGGCAAGTTTTTCTCCTTTAACTTTTTTCTCAATAGTTAGCCTAATTACATATATGCAGAGCTTGAAAAGGCCTAGAATTTTCATCTAGTATTTCTTTTTTGTTTATAAAGTTACCCTCCAGGGCCTCGAAGTCATAAAAACTACGATAGACTATAAAAAATCGATTTTTTAATAAATTGCTCTAACGATTATTTTGATTTTTGTTGTAAAATACTGAGGGATGTTCACCGTATTAAACTGAAAAAGGAAAGCACATTTAGGTGGACTATTTATTTACCGTGGTTAAACCCCACCGTGAGAGAATTCTTCTTAGATATTATCCGAAAAAATGTATGGTTTAAGATAGCAGCTGACAGTAGATGTCATTTGAAGAATTGGGAGAATTGAATGTTGGCATAATGGACAATAGTGCTGTAAATTAAAAGAAAAAAGTGATATGATTAGCGTTATGAATATTATGATAAATTTTTCAACAAAATGCCATATTGTACACAAAACATGGTAGGTAGAAAACCCTTGGCATAAAATGATAATTCACCTGTATGAACTTCTTTTGTACATTTGTGTTTAAAAATTGTTTATGATCCGATTTTTATTGTTTTCACTTTACATTATAATTTATTGCATTAAAGTTTATTTGCTCTCAGAATAATTATGAATACATTATATTTTTTTGCAAATATCACATCTTTGAAAACCTACTTTTTTTTTAAATCGATCTTCAAGATTCCGAGGTAAAAATGGAGTTTCTCGTCAAGAGACATTCTAATATAGCGTCAAATTTCAAGAAAATTGTCAAAAATATTAGAAAATTTTCATCTGAAGAATTTTCTTGTAGCTATCAGAATACTGGAATGTTATTAAAACTATTAAGGTGGATAAAATATTTGAATATTAAAAAAATAAATTTAAAAAAAATGTATTTTTATACAAAATTTCTGAATTCGGTAAATTAGAAATTATGACCTTTTTTAAAAACACTCTAAGAATTATAATAACGAGCGAATCTAAAAAAATTTTGGAATATTCTTTGATGAAATCTAACCATTTTTTTCTCGTTGGCAATTTTTGCCAAAAGTTTATAGTTGTCGAGGACAAATATTGGAAATTCATTTCTTCAAAAAATCTCAACTGCAAAAAACATGCTTCGAACTGTTCAAAGAATATACGAAATTTTTAGCCGAATTTTTCATTAACTTTTAAAAATTTGATGAAAAATTAAAAATAAACATTTTTGAAAATATCACCAAAAAAATTGCAAAAAATTCTAATCTATTCCTTGATGATTTTTTTGTGTTCTTAGTAATTTTTAAAGAAGGTCATCGTTTTTAGGTTGGAAATTTTCAAATAAATTTTCGTAGTGACGCCATTTTTAGTTTGTTTCAGTAAAGTGAAATACAAAATTACTAGTTTTCTTTGAATTTAAAATATGTTATCGACCTTTGTCCATAGTTTCAATAGAATCCGAATGTTCTGATATTTCGCAAAAAATTCATAAGGCTAAATATTTCTAAATTTTTTGGCTATATCGGAATTTTTTATTACTAAAACTCGATTTTGACATTGGAATCTTCGGGATATTTCTAATATTGCATCAAATTTGAAGAAAATTGTAAAAAAGTTGCATTTATTTTTTTGATTTTGATGCAAAATACTTCAGGTGTTAATGGATCAATTTCAAGAATTATTTTTTTGCAATTAAAAAATAATGTTATTGAATTAAAAAAATGATTGTTCTAAATTAAAAAATAATATTATTAAATTCAAGCAATATTTTTTTTAAAGCAAAAATCATTGTTTCCTTCAATCATTCTGCATATTTAATCATGACAATAAAAAGGGAGTATCCAAATAACTGGTTTAACTGGAGGATATTTTATGTGCATCGAATCTTCTAAAATGTGATTTAAGTTGTGGTCCAGATATGTTACCGCCGATTTTTATAAAAAAATGTATACCGTCCTTAATTGAACCTTTGCTGCTAATATTTAATACTTCGCTTTCGACAGGTATTTTCCCATCACTGTGGAAAATGTCCTTTATTACCCCGATTTTTAAATCCGGTAATAAACAAGACATTCAGAATTACCGCCCAATATCGATTTTAAATGCTTTGGCGAAATTATTTGATCGCATTGTCGCATCTAAATTATCTGATTTCATTTTTAGTAAAATTATTAATCAGCAGCATGGGTTTATTAAGGGTAGATCTGTGGTCTCTAATTTATTAGTATTTAACACTTTTATTGTTGAAGCGTTTGATGCATCCGTTCAAGTTGATGCAATTTTTCTAGATTTTGCGAAAGCCTTCGATTCGGTTGACCATGGTTTACTAGTGAATGAGTTAAAATTAGCAGGATTGGGTGGCGCTTTACTATCTTGGCTTCGATCCTACCTAACTAACCGATCACAGGCAGTGCGTATAAAAGGCTACATATCTTATTTTTTGATGTTCCATCAGGTGTACCTCAAGGATCCCATTTGGGTCCGCTACCTTTTATTCTCTTTATCAATGACATACAAGACGTTGTCACATTTTCAAAATTTCTTTATGCTGATGACTTGAAATTGTACAACAGAATATTGTCACCTATGGACGCAACTAGAATCCAACGTGATCTTGAAAATATTGAGAATTGGGGCATCCGCAATCGCTTACAATTAAAAATTAATAAATGCAAGGTGATGCATTTAGCAAAGACACGGACATCTATGGATTATCAGTACGCGATTAATGGCCGTGATCTTGAAAGTGTTGTAACCAAGATCTTGGGGTAACATTTGATGACCATGGTTCGTATTCTGATCACCTGAAACTGATTACGGGCAGAGCTTTTAGGCAGCTTGGCTTTATAATACGATCCACTAAAAATTTCTCTGATACATCAGCCATTATTAGCCTTTATAAATCATTAGTTCTTCCACATCTGATATATGCAGCCCCTGTTTGGTCTCCTCACAATAAGTCTGATATCACGACATTAGAATCGGTTCAGAGGAAATTCTTAAGATATCTCTCAGGTAAAACTGATAATCCTATGCATCGTTTTTCACACGACTTTTCTAGTATTGCAACATTATTTCGTTTGCCAACAATTCATTCAATTCATAAGTTAACAGATATTTTAACAGTTCACAAAATTTTAGTAGGATCTATCAAATCACCTGAATTATCGAACTTATTCCCTAATCGTCAATATGTATATAATTGTAGAATGTATCGGACGTTATGTGAGAATCGTTGTAGATCGAACTATTCTTTTCATTCACCCGTGAACCGTTTGAGGAGATCGTGGAACACTCTACCATCTAACCTTGTAGATCATTCGTTATCGACATCCTTTATTGCTAGGTGTATGAGCGCCATCCTGGTATCCTATAATAGCTGAGGCCACGTTGTATATTGTATATTGTAGAAAAAATTTTTACTTGAATTATTTTATTGGTTTTAAGTGTAAATATTTAGCATAATCTTTGCGAGTTATTTTTGTATGTAGTTTGTATGCGTTTTTATTTTAATTATATTGTATTTTTATTCTTTTGTATTATTTTGAGTTTTTATGTAAATTTTGAGGGCGAACTCGCCCGTTAATAAAATTAATAAATAAATAAAAAATAAATAAATAAATAAATAACTGATATGTGTGTTTAACCCTATAACAATGCAATAATTATTTTGTTTCAAACAAGTTTTGTTCGAGTTTTTTTTCACTATTCGCATGGAAATTTCAGAAATGTAAAACGATTAAAATCAAAAGGCCAATGGTCAATTGTATTACAATATAAGACATTTGTTGTCCCCTTCGTGGTTTTGAGCTTGGAATGAAAAATAGTAAAATATTTATGGATCTTACTGCAAGCAATTTTAGAATTCCAGATGTATGTTATTGATAATAAATATTTTAAAAATCGATAGGGACAGGAAAAACAATTTTCTATAGCAATTAAGATATTTTGCCTAAAATGGCGAAACGTTTACTGATAAAGTCGAGTTATATCTAAGACGCACAGAAAAGAGAAGAATAATATCAAAACTACTCCATTTTGTTGCCTAAACACCCAAAAAATGAGCTAATACGTTCATTATTACATTAATTATTAATGTTACATTAATTGTTAATTATTACAAATTCGAGGTTAGTTTATGAAAGATTCAAACTGTTGGATGTAAAATGTAGGATTAAAATTAAAAAACGGATTTTTTTTACAAACTTATGAAAAACTTCGGGTTTAGGTTTTTATTGCTATCGGCTAACGAATTTCAGGTCAAATTTAGGAAATTCAAAATTGTTAATGCAGTATGGAACTAAATAAAAAATCATGCAGGTAAAGCTTTAAAAGCGATTGTCGTTTTTATATCATTTTTAGGGATTTAAGAAAAAATTAAATTCCTGGACGATTTAAAACTTGTTTTTTTAAGTTGTAAATTTGCTTTCTATTTCATAGATAGCAATTCAGGCACTTGGAAAGCCTACTTGTTAATTCCCGTTATTATTAGTAAATAATTACCAAAAATCGATGAAGCTGTATAAAAAAGCTAATAAAAATGCTAATTTATGGAATACAATTTTATGAAATTGATATGAAGGTATCGTAATAGATTAAATAACCAACAATGAATATGTCAATACAAATGACAATAATAAAAATGAAAATACCAAATCGACAATGGCGCAAAAAGCAGATAAATAAAGAAGACGAAAGGTTTGAAAATGATTAGAAATGAATCTGTTGACTTCAGTGGGGGTTAACAAATTTATGAAAGTAAACAAAAATGCTTATTGGGATTATATAATATTGATTAGATTATTTGTTAAAACCAAAATAAAAAATTTCTTCAGTAACGAATTTAATGGAATTTCACGAGTAAAACTGCTGGATTGATAAAAAAGTAGATTTAATTAAAAAAGAGACTATTATAGATAAGAAAAGATCCGTATGGAGTATTTTTTAGTGTTAAAAAATATTTTATTCGATTACTTTCGATACTTTTGCTTCTTCTTTATAAACTTAAATTTGAAATTGGCAATTTGTTTAATTTTTGTTCTTTCAGAGGGTTCTAATGTTAAATTTATTATCTAATAAAAGGAATTGAAAAATTGACTATTATATGGATTTAGACTCCAAAAAATATTTGACAACTTTCGTGCTCATTTATCTGTAATATGAGGTCAATAAGAAAACACGTAAAGAGAATTTAATATTTTTGTATTCTATATGATACGAAAGGAAAACTTCAGCACGTTTCCATTGAAATAATTAAATCAACTTCAACACCAAAAATAGTTTAAATAAATATAAACATTTCACAATACAAAATTGTTTCCTGATTTGAAATTCTAAGTTTAAAATATTGTAAATAAAGATTCTAAAAACAAAAAGTTTTATACAAACTTTTAATCGTTTGACTCTTGTATTTGACTTTTTTAAAGTTTATCAGCATTTTATCATCGTAAACTGAGCAACTAAATACTTTTTATCATAAGTTTATGAAAATCAATCTTGAAAATAGGTTAAAATTATTTGATTCTTCCATTTGTTATTTGATACTCCGTCGATTTTAAGAATTAAATTATATAAAATGATGTTAAGCGATTGATAGTTAAATTATCAAACTAGAATATCTGACAAGTACCTAATGTTTTAAAAAGAAAAATATCCATGAAAGATTTCGTAAAAAATTAAAATTGCCATAATTATTCGAAAACATTTTGGCAGTTTTTTTAGAAACTGTGTCATCTTAAATACATGTTTAAATCTAGTCTTCGAGATGGCATACTAAAAAAGAGGTTGCCGAACTTGATCCGTTGATTTATTCGTGAGCTACAGCGTATGTGCAAGATCAAGGGCACAGATTCGTAAGTGACATTCACTGTAGGCATTTAATGAAAAATTTTGTGGTAAAAAAATCCCTCAACAAAAGATTAACAATGCCTCCTTAGTCTAAATTGCCAATATTCGATTTTTGTTTTTGATTTTGTTACTAAATTTATTAAAATAAACCAGATCAATAGTTGTTTGTACTTAACACGTGTGTCTTTGTTTAATAAATATAACTTCTTAATGAGAATATTTAGTTGCGACTATTATTTCTGGTGTAATCTACATTTTAAGTAGAAAACGAAACCAAAGTTTTGTAGAAAAAGTAAAAGTTCCACGCAATTTTATTTACTTACATTAACAAAATGAATTATTTCACATTAATAATAAGTGACATTTTTCAATTTAGGTTAAACTCGAAAGTGATGAATTTTAAACGAAAAAAAGCTAAGAAAAGTAACATAAAGGATAGGTATGTTTTGTTACCTGTCATTTTAATAAAAAGTTTTCATAAGTATCATTTAAAAAATTGATTTTCGGTTACATAATCCTGCCTAATACATTTTTAACGATTTATCATAAGAAATTGACTAATTTAAATTATTTACTTCTGACTTTGGATAATAGTACGAATTTTTGTGAAAGTCTTCTGTAATGAAATTCTTTTTAGGTATATAAAATGACAGTAATAACAAAATATATTTTTTATCAAGATTTTTCAACTTTAGTTAATGTCACAATGACTATTAAATCAGTAATACTGAAGATCAAATATTTATACACACAAATAACTCTTACCCATTCTAATCCTGCTGACAATTCAATTTAAAATATGAATAATTACACGCGGTATTGATGTCGATTTGTCAATAAAGACTTGAATATACATCTTACATCACACACATTGAAAAATTAATCGGCTTGGAATACATTCCAATTATACGGAATCAATATTGCGTTTGGATGTATACAAATTAAAGAATAAAAAACACGTGACAAGTGAATGAAAAGTATTTTATTCGCTTTAACTTATATTAATGTACTTTCTAGAATATAGTAACGTGGGTTACAAGTAAAAGTTCGTCGTCGAAAACAGACGATTTCTTTGGGGACTTTCTCCAAAAATATAACGATTGAGTCGTGCACCTTTAAGAATTCAGATCGCTTTTACATTCTGAATCAAGTAGCATTCATTTGGAGACTGTGTACATCTGTCACGTTTTCGTCATGATATTCATGGGAAATAAAAAACAAACTGAAAAGTTATTACAATCCAGTGGTTTATCATGTTGACTGATCTGCATCTCATCTCCAAACTGTATTAGACTGTTTTTTTTGTGTATTTTTTAAGTTACTTTCCACTTTCATAAATAATTAAATTAGGATGATGCCCTTCAAAAAAAAAATAGCACAACTTTTCGGTCTTCTCGGGGTCCACCCGCATCAGGTGCAAACCAAATTTGAATATTAAACTATCAACACGGAGAAAAATAATCAGCAAAATCAGCCGAAAAATCCGCAGATTCTTCCAATTTTATCCTATAGGGACAGCTGTTGGAATTCCGTTAGGGATAGCCGATAATTTCAGCTAAATTTACTGAAAAAGTCCGCAAATTTAACGGAACAAATCTGCTAATGTAGTGGAAATTTAGAGCTAAGCGCGAATTGAGTAGGGTTAAGGCTACATTAGCGGAATCAAAACAGCTAAAATTGCAGATATTTTCGGCAATTCCAGCCGAAAATTTTAGCTGATATGAATCAGCTAATCCAGCGGAGTCATTTTTCTCCGTGAATAATTATAATTTGATCAAAACGTGAGATTCGTTTCGTTATAATCTTTGTGTTTTTACTCCTTCCGTCATTCGCTCGACATTATTCTTTTCCATTTAATACTTTTCATTTCTTCATCACAATATTTCATATACTGGAAGTCGGATTTGGTTGTACCTTCGAAATAGCATAATATGATTGTATATGACTTGTATTTTTACTTAAGTTAATGTTTTTAGTTCTGTATATTTACCCTGTATTGATTTTGTAGCATAGTCTTAAGGCAATTCAGCCATTGCTGACACCAAGGCTTAATACATATTTTTCATTCATTCATTAAATAGTTAAGGATTTAAAACTAATTGAAATACTTGGAAGTCAGAATTCAATTATATTACCCTAATCCACACAGCGCAATCCATTATGGGACCTCCTAAGGACGTCCAAATGTCCTTTTTTCCGGGGGAAGTCGTCAGACATGACTCGAACTCATGTTGAATGGGAAAATCCAAGATTTTTCCTTTCTGCTATCCGATAAAACTAAAAAATCGGTTCTTTCGAGTGAGCATTTTAAATATTTCTGTATTTATTAATTTTTATTCATGTACTTCAATTTAACGATGAAAAATCATGAATCCACTATACAAAAATTCAGGAAGAAACAAATTGATATTATATTATTAATATTGTAGAAATAATGTAAAATTGATATAAATTGTTAACACAAAATTAAAAAAAGATTACATTCTCGTTTTCAATAAATTAGGCAAGATATTTACCATCTTAAAACAGAAACAGGGGACCCTCAGTAATTTAAATGAAATTAAAGATAAATGGTTTTTAAATCTAAGTGGTAAACATATTCCAAATAATGTTGTTTATATTGTACAGTTGGATCATGGTTTTAATATGTCTAAACAAGCAGACAAGGCAACAATAATTAATACGAAAAAAAGTGCTGAAACATCAAATTTTAAAAACACTAATATTCCTTGGTCTACTAATAGACAGCGTGTTATTAATGCTTTAAAAAAACAGTGTTGAGAACTTCGCATATTAATTCAAAAGAAAACATTATTAAACAAAGAGGAGCTGAAACGTACCGATTTAAAAACAACAGTGAGAGTTTGTTTACAAAAACAGACAAGGGCAACGCAACTGTCGCACTAAATACATCGGTGTACGTTCCAAATTATGAAAAATTATCTTCTGACACTACTACTTACAAAATAATTTAAAAAAAACTATAAAAGAGCTGCAATGTTCTTGTTATGACATATTAAAATATTGAAATGACAATGAAGTCTTATCATTTAAATATCATGATTACAGATTAACACAAACATATTTTCTTTCTAAAATTCTTACTAATATAATATACCGAACAACATAAAAACTCCCTAAATCTTAAATAAAAAATAATAGTCAACTTCATTCTTGACTTTTAAATAAAATTATTCCAGATGTGACTTCTCTTTTCACTAATATTTCTGTTATTTTAGTAAAAACAAGTATAATCCGTTGTTATAGTTATATAAAAAATAAAGTTAAAATTCTTTTAGATGACATTTTAAATATTGATTTCGTATATCACAACACATATTTTCAGTGTAATAACCCGTATTAGCAACAGATGTTAGGGACGCCTATGGGTTCACCTGTGTCACCAACATTTGCAAAAGTTGTTAACGACAATTTGGAAATTGAATGTTTACGAAAATTATCTTTCTGATATCAGATAGCAGTTGTAATATAAAAATAATATTGTCAAGAATTTGTTTGTTACTGAGTAATGGACCACTTGTTTATATTTTTCTTTGATTTTCATCAATCTGGTGTGAGTGATTTAAATCGCAGAATACTGTATACAGTGTAACAACTGTAATGTTACCTATGTTGATGAGACCAAAAGGGCATTAAAACACAGAATTTCTGAGCATAAAAATAATTTGCATGACGATCACAAACTGAAACTATAATTACCAAACATAGGAAGGGCACACCGCATAATTTCAAATGGGATGATGTTAAAATTTTAGATTTTGAAAATAATTTGTTTGGTAGACAAATTTCCGAAATGATCCACATATCTCTTCAAAAAACACCAGTTAACAAAATAAAGCATACACAAAATTTATATATTAGTTATAATGAATTATTGTTAACTTTGAAATCGTCTAAGTAATCCCCTCCTTATTCGTAAAAGAGTATATAAAGTGAAGATAAAGGAGACGTTAGTCACTAAAAAACGATATTTGCAAGTCATCTTTTGCACTTGACAAGGGTTCCAAGGGAACAATTATAGAAAAAAAAGTAAAAATACATTATGTTGAATTTCTCAAATTTGTTTACTTAACCCTCCTGTGCACAATACATTGTTTCCATATGGGAAAAGAAAAACTAGTGCTCAGGAGGGTTAATAGACGCTTGTAGTGCTTATAAATAGTATATCAAAAGATGGAATCTGATAAACATACCTAACTAATTAAAATGATACTAATTCAGATTTTAGAGAGTACTGGATATTAAATAAATGTTAAACGTTATTAAATCACACGTTTTACACGAAAATATCAAAACACGATAAAATGAGTGAATTGCAACAAAATTCCTCAAATTGCTTTTCAATTATCTCATAACAATGAAATTATGCAAATCATCGATAATATCGAATTGCCTCCTTTCATGAATATACATCAAGGTAAAGTAAAACACGGCTAATGAATATGGGACACGAAGAAACACGGCTGAAAGTACTTTCAAAAGGACATTTATCAGGAAGTAAACGAATAGCACCAACGACTCGCAGCTGTAATGGATATATTATCAAAACGAGGCAAATAGGGAGATGTAAACTTATCAAACACTTAAAAAAATCACGACTATTAATAATTACTATAAGCGACCAAGATCTTAATTACTTCGATAGCGGTGAAATTATTTACGTTCAATAGCTCGCTTATCTTCGGTATGTGCAATAAAAAAAACTGGATATTTTGACATTATCACGAGGAATTCGTACGAGTGGTAACAAAAAATTGGATAAAATCTCCTCTGAGGCGCGTAAAAATGAAGTCGCGTCGAATCGAGCACCTTCTCCATTTTCAAAGTCGGTTAAGGATAAAAAAAAAGAAATAGGCGATCTGGAAGAGCCGCGAATAATACGAGAAATGCCATTTCTCAATAATTGCAGGAAAAGGATCGATGTGTTTTTCCGCGATGCGTCCGGAATCGATCCGTTGCTCGTTGGTTATAAACACGTGGATTGGGTCTATAATTTTCCGCGGATGCAGCTCGTTGATGAGTGGATATCATCCGCGAGAAACGCTGATGTCCTGTAATCGCGCGATGACTCGTCAGTCTTATTGTAACTGAGTGGTCGGGAAAGTGCGACAAGTTTCACGTCGATGTGAGATCGACGCCTGGAAAGATGTATCGTGGTCATTCTGGTTTTCACCCGGTTTCTCGCCGATATGTAGAATTTATTTAGACACGAGAGAAAATTGACCGTTAATAATATAAATTGCTTTTTTCACTTTTAACACGGGCCATTTGTAAAATGTAAACATTTCAAGTTTTTGGAATGTTGTGTTTCCTACATGTCATATAAACACGTGTATCACTGACAGTATATTAAAATTCACATTAATATGGATATATACCCAACAATTATTGTCAATGGTTCAACTATTTTAAATATTACTAAACGTATTCTAAGTACTACAATACGTACGTTTCTTACACGTGGGAAATTTCAATAAATTCACCATTTCTCACTTCCAAATGATTTCTATGTGGGAAATTTAAGTACGGATTTCGATTTTCTCCTTCTCCGATCATTTACGATGCAGATAAATACAATTTCAACATTTTCCCTTCCTCAATCATTTTCTATGTGGGAAAAATACGATTTTCCATTTTCCAGGCCATTTCTTATATTGGAAATATGTAATGCGATCTGCGTTTTTCCATTTCCCATGTAATTTCCCTTATATTCCAGCTTCCGGCGTCGTTTCCTACTTACGTGGAGATTTTCAATATGATTCACAATTTTCCACTTTCAACTGATTTCCCATATGGACAATTTTGAAATGGAATTCGCGGTTTTCCACTTCCCAGTTGTTTTTCCATTTCCCAGATAATTTCCAATATAACAAATTTTAATGCGCTTTAACATTTCAGCTTCCAGCTTCCTTACATTGATTATTTCAATACGATTAACCATTTTCCACTTCCAAGAGATTTCCCGCATTGGAAATTTCAATAATTGCGATTTCCCATTTGTGAGGTAATTTCCTATATGGGCAAATTTTGAATGCCATTCCCGATTTTTCATTTTCCTTGTATTTTGCTCTTTCCCAGATAATATCCCATATAAAAAATGCGCTTTGAAATTTCAGCTTCCGATATGCCATTTCCTTAAGTGCAAATTACAATACGATTCACCATTTTCCACTTATATGTGATTTTTTGTGTGGTAAATTTGACTACAAATTTCGATTTTCTACTTTTCCGATGATTTCCTATGTAGGAAATTTCAAATCGATTTGCGATTTTCCACTTCCATGTGATTTTTCATTTATGAAAATTTGAGTACGAATTTCGATTTTTCACTTATCTGATGATTTCCCAAGTAGAAAATTTCAATGCGATCAGCAAATTTTCTATTTCCACCATTATTTCTCATACGGAAAAATATAGGGCGGTTTAACATTTTCCTCTTCCTCAGTAATTGTCCATGTCTGAGGAAATTTCAATACGATTTCTCATTTCCCATTACAATTTGTAATGGGATACACCATTTCTCACATGCGAAATTTTAGTGTGCTTTGAAAATGTCTACTTCCGACGTCGTTTTCTTACGTGGAGATTTTCAACGTGACTCACCATTTTCCACTTCCAAGTGATTTCCCATTTAGAAAAATTTGAGTACGAATATCCATTTTCCACTTATCCGATGATTTCCCATGTAGGGAATTTCAATACGATTTGCGACTTCCTATTTTCCACGTTTTTGTTTTCATTTCCCACATTATTTCCCGCGTGCGAAATTTTTATGGGATTAAAAACAGTCCTCTTCCTCAATAATTTTGTATGTGGGAATTTTCCATACGATTTCCCATTTCCTAGATAATTTCTCATAAAAGAAATGTTTGTGCGATCTCGCATTTTCTGTATGGGACTCTGCAGTGGATTTTGGTTGAAATTCCCATAAGAGATCTCGTGCTCCCGAAGTTGTGACACTGCTCAATGAAGCCTGCTATTGTGTTTATAATCTAGGATAATAGACGTTTAGTATTACGTTATACAATTGTATTGTTGTCAACATTACAATTATTAGGGTCATAGTTCTCATTGGGATTGAGGAATGGAGGTTATCGATCTATTCAAGGGAACCATTGTTAGATTGTGATTTACAGCAACTATTATCGACTTTTTGTTACTATGCTTTTTTGTCATCAGCATCATCATTGTTTTATCAAATTTATGTTGCATCATTTGACCTGTTTAAGTTATGAAACTGAAATGCATAATAAATATTACACAGTTAAAAGTGTGAGTTGTCAGTGCTGAAACTTTCTTGCTCTTACAGTATCGGTTCTTGTGTTTGTGACCATTATTTTTTTCATCAATATATTCATCTTCCTTACTACAGCCATGATTTCTAATTAACTGCTAAGAATATCAAGTAGTGGTAATTAAATGACAATAATAACAAATAAAATACGATATTGACACTAAGTAAAATTCAGCAGTGGTACTTGCCGAGATATTATTGTTGTGTTATTTCCATCATCTTCAATGCAGTTAACACAATTTTTTCATGATCACAATCGTCAACATCCAAATCATAGATTGTTCGTGTCACATAATAATCTCAGCAGTGACATCGTTGTTTTCGCTATCACTACACTTTACATCGTTTTAATTGTCATTGCTGTGATAAGTGAGTGCTTGATGTTGTTATTGAAATTTTCGGTTGTTTTTGTTTGTACAAATTATTGTGTTCTTCGACAAAATTCATCATTTAAATCATCATTTGTAATCCTTCTATGACTATCAACAGTTGTATAGTCTATATCGAGAGTGAAGAATTACAACATTGGCATCATTTCTTGAAGGGATCAATAGACATCATGGTTGAAGTATTTTCATTGTCTTCAATGTACAAGGAGGAAATTTTAAGACAGAAGTTGTATCTTCTGTGTGTATATTGGAGAAACTGGCAGACTCCTTGGTACACGACTTAAAGAACATAGACGCAATATTTTTGGAAAAGAATCCAACTACACAGCACTAACGAAACATAGACAAGAAACTGGACATGATTTCGATTATCCTAAAGTAAAAATCTTAGCATCTGAAATGAATAACCGCAAACGGAAAGAGATTGAAAATTATTATATTAAAAAACAGTAAATGAACGCTTTGAAGAGTCTTTTTTACCAGAAATATATAATGTTCTATTTTGTTAAGTATTAGAATTACATAAAGCAATAGGAAGTATTATTATATTATCAACGTAGTTAAATCGCCGCTTAATTGTTTTCTTTGTATTTCACTGTACAGTGGTTTCGAGTGTTGGTAAGAGAGGGGGATACACACACTTTACATATACATAAATTGGTATTAGTTACTTTTGACTTATCAATTCCGCGATATATGTTTGAAATGCACGAGCCATTTTCATCAAATGTCATTTCATGTAAAGTGTTAGTGAGTGTGGAGAAACGTCAATTAACTTCTTCGACGGGAAATGACCTTAAGATCGGTCTTTCCACTTCTATCAGTAAGATTTTTGAGTAGTTTTCTTCAATATGTTATCATATTTTTATCCATCAGTAGATTTAAAGTCATCATAATTATATTGACAGATGCTGTCAAAATTCATGCACCACTCACCAACACTACTTTGACATGTTAATGTTTCATCGTGTGATTTTTCGTTCTATCTCTTTACAACCATGTGAGTAACTTTTTATTTTCTGACTGTTGTAAAATTTGTAAGTTTATCATTATGTTTTTTGAAAAATTGTATTATGTTATACCTGTTGTAGAATTGTAAAAATAAACTGAAGATGGCACACATCAGGATGCCGAAACGTTTTTTAAAAATTTAAATTGTTTTAGTTGAGGGACCGACTTCACCAAGAAAAGAGTCATTAGAATTTTCATCCTATGAAAATTCCTTATATTAATTTTTACAAGCGGTCAAGAATCAATTACTGGCAATCAGGATGATACAAAATCCTGATCAAATTCTTGTATCTTAGATGACAACCACACGAAAGGAAGAGATCTGTTTTATTTTGGCTTTCCGCTCTGTGTTTCTCTTAGTTTGATACGACTGTCGTCTCAAAAACAATATAATAGCTGTCTCAATGTTTACATCGGCAGTATTCCTATTATTACCAATGACCCGGGAGTAACATTTTATTATGATTTGGAACGACAGTTCACAACACCAGGTGTTCTCTTAAACTTCTCTCAGTGTGGTTATTACCATTTTTGTCACCGATGACATGGCAATAATCACCGATTACAGAAAATCAAAGATTGTTGACGTGAGGCATGAATCTCATCAGATTGTAGAAAGTAACATCCGCCTTTTTGAAAATTTAAAATCATTCATTCACTACTCTTACATAATAAAATTCTAACTTCCCTTCCGACGGAACCTAGTTATAGATCACACCCATTTCCGAAGGAGCAATCCGACAAATTGTAATGACTATAATTTCTTGAGATAACGAGACCAGAGAAATTTGCATTCGCGGAGTGCCTGGATTTTGACACTGATATCGGTCTTGGCATTCGATGAATTCTGTACGATCCGTGCCAACAAGTACGGATTCCTCCTTAATTATCGCGGACGATTAAAAAAACTTGATCGCGATCGATAAGCCCTCTTTCGAGTGGTTTTGCTCAAACAATTTGTTTAAATGGGCGCAGACGGAAAATCGGCCAATAAAGCGCCGATGAAAAAAGTCCGGTTCGGTTATCGTGGATTATCGGACTGAGGCCGAGCACGGTTTGCGGCATATACACGAGCACGGATACTCGGCCAATGGAACGTTCCAAATACTTTTCCTTGCACCAGCGAGATCTCTAAGAGCCGATTCCATGTACGAGGACACGATATCTTCCTGTGTGTAAGTGTGTTCGGTAATGCCTATACCCTGAGATTTATAGCGATTCGTAATATTGTCCTGTGATTTCTTACCGTGGACACGTGGCCAGTCTGAGTCGATTATCTTATCGTGTTTATTATGTTCTCCCAACAACAGAGAAACCTGGACTTTGAGTTTTCTATGCTTGACAAAAATTTCCATTTTTATATTGTCTTAAATAGTCGGGATGTTTTACAAATTACCAACATCCTCGTTACACCAGGAACAAAGCGTTTGCCGTCTTGTTTCACAGTTTTTTCTTTTGCGAAAAAGTTATTTACTTTTCTTGCGGTCAGGCATTTTTCAAAGCGTGTCGTTTTGAGAACAGATGTTATCGGGCTATTGTTCAATTTACTTTCTATTTTTGTATTGTGCGTTGACATTTTTATATCTTTCCACTGATTTCGCGACAAGAGAATTTCGAAACGAAGATTTTGTAAAAATAACTTGGAACAAATAACTTTATGACAAATATTTATGAACAAAAATTTAGGTTACTTTACAGTTTGGACCAAGGAAAGTGAGGTTATGAAGACTGGTTGAGGCAATGGGTAAACCAGAATCATTGGCCCTTCGAATTTGTGAAGTTGCATATATGTAATTGTTGCAATTTTGTTACATGTTCTCCCTAAAATTATGTCATGCAGTAAAAAGATATATAACATGTTTTTTTTCGTTTAGAATTTTTATTTTTGGAAATATATGATATATTAAGAAATCCCAATGAGAATTTGTTCAAAACAATACGAAAAACTTGTACACATTTTGTAATTTAAAAATATTTAAAATCGTGTTTTTAATGTAATATATAACTTTTAACCCTTTAACGCCCAGCGAATTCTGGCGACTAAACTAAACAAACTACATAAAACTGGATTATACTGGGTTTGACAGGATTGAACCGAATTGAACTAGATTAAATATAATTGAACCGGCCCAAAATGTTTTGGATTAATCTGTATTGAACCGCAGTGAATAGGAGTAAACTGAATTAAACTGGATTAAAATGGATTTATCGAATTAATATGGATTGTACTTTGTTAAAATGAATTGAACTGGAGAAAACTGGATTAAACTGGATTTACCTGGATTAAACCGGATTGAATAGGAAGAAAACAAAATTAAACGGGATCGAACTGGATTAGACCGGATTCATCTGGATTTATGTGGATTGAACCGGAGTGATTTGGAGTAAATTGGATTAAATTCGATTAAAGTGGATTTATCTGGATTAATCTAAATTAAACTGTATTAAACTGCATTGAACTGGAGAAATCTGGATTAAACTGGATTTACCTGCATTAAACCGGATTAATTTAGACTGAACTAGCCAAACTGAACAAAATTGGATTAATTTGGATTTAATAGAATTGAACGAGGTTGAACTTGGAAGGACGTGATTGAACCGAATCGAACTGGATTAAACTGGATTAATTTGGACAGAATTTGACAAACAAGTGCAAACTGGATTATACTGGATTTAACAGGGACGAATTGTATTGAACATAATTAAACTGGATTAAATATGATTAAAAAGGATTGAACTGGATTAAACATAACTGAACCGGATCGAACTGGAGTCAACTGGATTAAAATGGATTTATCTGAATTAATCTGATTCATCTGTATTAAACTGAATTGAACCAGATTGAACATGCGTAAACTGGATTAAACTGGATTGACCTCGATTAAACTGGATTAATTTGAATGAATCTCGATAAAACGGTTTTGAACTGCAATAAATTGGAATAACCTGAATTCGACTGGATTGTTCTGATGATAGATTTTTCACATTCAAAATAGTGGACCAAAAATGGCGGACCCAATATGGCGAATGAAATTTGATATAGTTCGATCAATTTGCATAACAATATATGTCTTTTTTTGGACAGATGTTCACTAATTGCTGTTTGACAACAATACAAATTTAGAAACAAAAAATACTTTTTTTTATTTTCAACTGTAAATTTGTAAAGTAAATAAAATTAACGTCAGATATGGTTGATTTTTAATTGACCTTTAAACGTAACGTATTGACGATACTTTTAGAAATCTATTCAGGAATTCATTCATTTATGTATACCCATAAAAATATTCAAGAATAATTGTCAGAATACTGCAAATATATTCAAAGAATTTGAGATCATTTTCTTTTAAACGATTACATTACTTTGAAGCTTGGAAAATATAAGATCTTAAAACTTCACATTTAATGCATTCACAGTGGTGATAGTATCTGCGAATTCAGTAGCGGTATGTTAATACCGCATACAAATGCATTTGTAGGATTGATGAAAATGGCACTCCGAGAGATCCGACTGTGTAATAAGTATCGCTATCGAGAAATCAAAGAGATTATTAGTAGCAACTCATAACTTATTACATTTCACTGAACGTAATTACGCTTTTTAAAAATGGAGGAAATATACTTACAGCAAAGTAATTGATGATATAAGAAAATCAATGAACATATGTATCCAATAATTTGTTTCGTTTATAAATTAATTTAATGTGATTACATTAGAGTTTGAAAACACTTAATTGTAGAATATAACTAATGTATGTGGAATAAAATTTAGACACTTAGACATCTTATACAATGTTTTATTAATCTTCATTTCAAGAACCTCCACAAATATTTCAAGAAATTATACGTAAGATCTCTGGAATTATAATCTGATGAAGAAATAAATCCATATTTAATACAATTTTTAATCAATGTGTCAATTTTAATAACCATTGTATTTATTAACATAGTCAAGCAATACAACGAATTAAATAAATCTGCTAAACAATAATAATTATACAAGATAGTCTCAAATGATAATGTACAAAAATAACGGCAAACTTTTTAATTTAATTTGTGCATTCCAATTTTTACCTGAAATTGTTAAATTTAATCACAATTTTTCGCATGGAAACATTTTTTAAATACGTCGAGGTATAGGAGACAAAAATAGTTATGCAAAATTTTTGCAAAATAAAATTATTCATTAAAATATAAAGTTATTTTTTAGGTGAAGTTTATTTTTCACAATTTTCCCAACTGAAACATGTTATTATGTCAACAAAACGGAATTATCCATATAAAAAGTGACCCTTTTATTTGGACATATCCCTTAATTGGATATATACAAATATATCCTTATATTTTTTAAAGCAAATATAAAACGAAGCAGCATTAAACTTGAATGAAGTGGACTGAATTTAATTCAATCAAACTGGCCTGGACCATAGTAGATTAAAGTGGATTATATTGGATTCAACCGCATTGAATCAGAATAAACTAAATTAACCCGGTTTATACTGGAGTGAGCTAGAGAAACTAGATTGAACTCGATTATATTGGTTTAAATCAGATTAAATTGGATTGATAAGGATTAAACTAGATTAAATCTTACTAATCTGGATAGAACCAGATTAAATAGGAGTAAACTGAATTAACATTTATTTGTATACGACTAGATTGAACCAGATTCAACTGGATGAATTTAGATTGATCTGGACCGAATCGACAAAAATTAGATTAAACTGGAATAGACAAGATTAAACTAGATTGATCTGGATTAAACTGGATTAATGTGGACGGTACTAGACAAGCTGCATTAATCTGGATTAAACTGAATTGAACTATACAAACTCGATGAAACTGGATTTAACAGGATAGCACCGAATTGAAGAGGATCGAACATGATTGAGTCCGATCGAACTGGATTAAAATGTACGTATCTGGATTATTGTGGATTGAATCGGATTGAACTGGAGTAAACTGCATTAAACTGGATTAATTTGGTCTGGACTAGATAAGTCTGGATTATACTGGTTTTGGCAGGATTAAACTGGATTGAACTGGATTAAACGTAATTCAACCGGATCTTACTGGATTAAACTGGATTCATTTGGATCAATATGGAGTGAACCGGAGTGAATCGAGTAAACTGGATTAAAATGGATTTATCTGCATTAATCTGGATTGAACTACATTAAATTGAATCGAAATGGATTCAATTGGAGTAAACTGGATTAAACCGGATTAATTTGGACTGAAGTAGCCGAACAGGACAACACTGGAATATATTGGATTTAACAGTATTGAACCGGTTTGAACTCGAATGATCTGGAATGAACATAATTGAAACGGATAGAACTGGATTAAATTTGATTAATCTGGATTGAATCGGATTGATCTGGAGTAAACTGGATTGAACTGGAGTAATTTGGTTGCAACTGAATAGAATCGGATTGAATTGGAATTACTTAGATTAACCTGGATTCGATTGGATTGAACCAGATATAAATGGAATAAATTATTAACAATACTGATTCAATATTACAATATTAACAATTTTATTGATTCAATAAATACTCAATAATCAACGACCGATGTTTCTAATTTAGTTAGTTACTTATCAAATGTGTTCGGAAGCATTTTTATTTGCGTTTGTGCCTGTTTAACCTGTATTATTCTCAACAATAACTGTGTTTCTTTTCCATTTTATATAGAAAATGATTAAAGTTACAACCAAACATTTAGCATACCATCTTCATTTTATATTGACTAATGTTATTGAATATTACTGACATAATTTGACATGTCCAAATGTTCACATTCTTACATTACATAGGAAATGACATCTCACTTGAAAGGAGTAAAATTTAATACGTCCACAAAATTACATAAAAAAATTTGTTGAGAATTAAGTAACAGGATTTGTTTTTGAAATATGTAAGTTTGTAAGTATATTGCAGTAACTTTGAATAATGCCAGCTGAGTTCGAAAAGTGTTAAATTTGTGTATCGCATTAATAAATTGGGTAATTAAGTCTTAATTTCATGACTTATCAATTACAATTTTTTAAATGTTTGCATTACAGATCATATTACACATTCACACGATTTTTTAAGTGGTTTCAATGGGCTTTATGCTGGATTTAATTACCTTTTAGATTATCTACAATTAAATATTTCTTGATTGCGACAAGAATATACTAAAAATACCATAATTCCATACAATTATTGCCACGAAGAAAGTCTCTTTAGATGATATTTTTTCTTCGTGATTAAATCTGTATAAATTTAATGCCCTTTCACAAGTATTTTCGGAAACTTTCGAGAAAATTTAATGATACTCATAAAATTGCTGCCGAAAGTATCCCAAAAAGGTCTCATTACCGAAATCAACAAACGAATTAGTATTTCTACAATCAACAAAATACGGACATTCGATTTTCACGAATCTCGTCAATTTTATTGTACTTAGAAGCCATTTCATTCGCATTCTCCTTGGTGAAACCGTTAATTCGCTTCCAAAATTGGAGCAACGACCAAATCACCGAGATTTTCGGGGACAGATTTCGTGAAATTAATTGGATAAGTACTTTCTCATTTCCTACTGGTAGGCGAGAAAGTAAAAATGAAACGAGCCAAGACTAAACTAAGTTAGTTAAAGAGTTGGCTGAGAGAAGGTGCCACGAAGATAGCGATCTTGCTGCTCAGCATGCTTCTTCGGCTCCGGTCATGAATTTTCCGAAAACTTTGAAAATGTCCCGACTGCCACGACTTATAAGACATTATGTATTAATGCACATGATGTATTGTTTTTTTATGGCTAAGAAAATTAATTATTAACCTATAACATCTTCATTTTGTTCTGAAGTCATATTAAGTTAATTTGAAGTAACTTGTAGACGTTTTGATTTATTGTGTTGGGGTTAAGCACTCCCGATGGCGCACGTTGTTCTTACGAAGCAGTTTTCCTAGGTATATTTTTCACTTTGAAAATCGCTGCTTTGTTTCCGATGAATTGATGTTTTGGTTCCAATGATTGGAATTTGTTTATGTGGTTTTGAAAAATAACTTCAACCCCTGCGCAGCACGCGTCAGGTCGTAATTTTATTGTCATTGTGAATCGACAAATTATTGGATTCAAATTAAGAAACGTGATGAAAAATGTATGTTAATGAGAAATATAATTTTTTAGAATAGCAAAAATACTATTGTTTTTAAGTATTATTTTTCAAGATATTTATCAATAAGAAATCTCACTCTGTAAGAATGGGGAATTTTATTAATAATTTAACAAACAATTAAACTCCGGCATAATATAGTTTAGTTAGTCGAAGTCAATTTGTTTAACAAAGATAACTTTTAAAATGTCGACTTCAATTCCGTTTTTAACATTAGCGCTTGTAATTGATTAAAAGCGAATATATATCTAAACAACTGATTCAATTTATTTAAATTGCACTGGGGGTTACTATCAATTAATCATTTTCTGTAAGCAGACAATAGTAATCAAAATACAAAGTCACTTATAAAATTGTACTAACCTAAAAATAGAAATGGAATATTTTAGATGAGTAGCTTTTGGGACTACGGAATTAGGACTATGAATTAGGAGTTTTTTATTATTTATAAGTGAAAATGATTAATAAATAAACTAGTGAATTACTTTTTGTTTTTTAACTAGTAATTTTTAATTCATTTAAGTTTAGCGAGTATATATATGTATTAAGTGCCTTAGCCCATTTGATAATGTTAAGTAGACAAAAATGATAAATTAAATATTAATTTAATAAAATTGTAATGATGTAATTATTTTATTAACGAATTAATAGTTTGTTTACTATTTTGTAACTATGTAGACAAACTGGAGAAAAGTCGATTACGTAAGATTGATCTGGATTGAAGGGTGGCACCGGATTAAACTCGAATGAACTGGACATAACTGGATTATACTGGAATTATTTGGAATAATTTGGATTGAAATGAATTAAATAGGATTAAACTGGATTGATCTGGATAGAGCAGGATTGAACCGGATTGAACCGGATTAATTTCGATTGAAGTAGAGTAAAGTCGATTAAGCTAGATTAAGCAGTATTGAATGGCATTAAGTGGATTAAACTGGATTGATTTGGATTGAATAGGACTGAACCCGATTAAACTGGTAATTATACTGCAATAATCTGGACTGAACGACACTAAACTGTGTTAACCCGGATTAAACCGATTTAAACTGAATTGCAGAAACTGTATAGAACTGGATTGTACTATATTTAACAGGATTGAAGTGGTTTAATCTGGATTAAATTGTACTAATCTGTATTACACTGGTTTCCACTGGACTGAAATAGACAAACTGTATTAATCTGGATAAATCTCGATAGAACGTGCTTTAGGTGTAGTAATCCGAATTAACCTGGATTTATCAGGATTCGACTGAATTGAAACAGGTTAAAATTGATTGATATAGACTGACATGCACCAACTCGATAAAACTAGACTGTACTGTAATAAACAAGTTTAAACTGCGTTAACCGGGATTATAGCGATTAAAAGTGAACTACAGAAACTGTATAAAACTGGGTTATACTATTCAACATGATTGAAGCGAATTAATCTGGTTTAAGTTGTATTACACTCGATTAGATTGGATTAATTTGGACTATAATAGACAACCTCGATGGAAATGGATTTAATAGGAAAGAACCGTATTGAACTGGGTTTATCTGGATTGGTCTGGGTTTTACCCCATTGAACTAGAATAAACTGAATTGATCAGGACTGATCTAGAACTACTCGAGAAATGTAGATATACTGGATTTAATGAAATTAAGCTGAATTTATCTGGATTGAACTGGATTGAACTGGAGTTAACTGGATTAAACTGGATTAAACGGTATTGAATTAGACAAACTGCATAAAACTGGATTTGACTGATTATATCTAGATTAAACAGGATTAAACTGAATGAAACTGGATTGCACGGCATTGATCTGGATTGAAACGGATTGAACTGTGTTAAACTCGATTAAACCGGATAAAAATACATTATACTGGAATAATATCGATTAATCTGGCTTGAAATGGATTGATCTAGATTGAACAGGATTGAACCAGATTGAATTGGATTAAACTGGATTAAACTGCTGTGACTTTTAATAGTTAAAAAGTCAAAAAATTATCAACATTGACGATCAAATTTTTGTATGCTAAATTTTATTTGTGGTGCATCAAATAATTTGTTGAAACTAATAGTAGAGATTATTCTACTATTTTTAAAAACTTGAATTGATTTCTCTCAGGATTCCCTGCAAATAAAAAATATCCCAAAATACTATTTTATCCCCGGAATATAATAAAACGTAACCCTAATCACCAAGGTTTCACTATCATTATTTATTTTATTGTCTACTTGTGAATTTCCATTAAATTTTAGGTTCATTATATTTTATAATGTCAATAAAAATCTAGTAAACACATTTTTTGTGTCGGTGATTCATAATTATTTAAAAAATGAAGATTAGAAAGAAAATCATTTTTTGTATTTTGATTGGAAATGGAGTTTGATCATTAATTTCCAAAAAGGTAGAATATATATTTAATTTAACAATAAATTACTAATTAATGACATTATATATATTTAACTTACAAATATTCTTTGTTTATGTGGAATTTATTCCACGATTTTGTTTCTGTCCAAATAAATGAAAAAAATCGTCGCAAATTGAATAAAATTGTAAATTTGAATTAAATTTGTAAATACCGTGTACGTGTAATTTGAGTTTTATTTTCTGCTACGAAAGTCCATTTTTGTAAAATTGTAATATACGCAACGAACGTTGAATATATGCAGTTTCTATAATTACTTTACATTCACGTCTAAATTGTTTGTGTAATTAATATAGTAGCAAAGAACCAAACGATCTTAGATAGAATGTCTTGTTCAATGACCCTCTACACTATGACAAAGCATTATTTTATGTGAGACACAAAATTGTTGATTATGTCGTCAAGACTAGAGTTCAAAACATTTCAGTTATGAAAAGTCACGATAATCCGACTTTTCGTTAGTCTAGTGAAATCTGTAATCCTTATTTAAAATAAATCATTTTGAAGTTAAGGTGGTTCATCTAAAGCAACCGAAACGTAAGAAAATTGTATTCAACCTTTTTTAAACGCTTGTTTTATTTATGTTTATTTACCTCCTTTTCTTTGTTGTAAAAATTATAACAATCTTCCTGTAGGAGTGGGAATGGAAAAGGAAATAAGAAGAAAAAGGAAAAAACAATGTTAAAAACAAAATATAGTTGCAATATGGGTTTTAGTGAAGAAATTAGTTTGTGACATGTTTGAATTTCATAAGGATGTTCTAAAGTCCACTAGTAAGTTAGAATTTTCAGAAGCTGTCAGAATCGAAATCAGCGACTCCTAAATAAATTTCAGTTATTTTTCGTGAAAAGAAAAATTTATGCTTCAAAGAGTTAACGAATATTAATAAGCACAAACTGTCTAACAAATTCAAATATTTTTATTAGACTTCATACTTTTATTGAATTTAATAAAAAATACAAAATTTGGACAACATTTCGACGAAATGCCTTAAAATTATTAATGTTGACAATAATTATATTGAAAATAATTAAAAGTGAGTCAACGAACCGATTTTGGAAAATGATAAATGCCTCTCGTGGCACACTTTTAATTACACGCGAAAGGATAATTAATGACAGCCGAGTTTATGAATTAATACCTCCGTTTACGTGGCCCAAAATGTATTAAAGCATTCCGCATACTCCACATACTTGATTCGCACACGAATACTTAATAATCGGCAAAATTGCTTACTGCTTATGGTAAAATCAAAACTTTTACATTCTTCTCCTCCGATATTTTGCGATAAAGTTGCTGAAATTTATTAAGTGTACTACATTCCACACTATGAGCATTACTTTCTTAAAGGAAATACATTATTTTTAAAAACTGAAACTTGAGATTTACCATTGTAATTAACGCGAAGGTGTAGCATTTGTTGGACTGTGAATTATGTTCATTTTTTGTTTAAAGGACAAGACATAATATAGTAGATATTTTATTTGTCTTCCAATGTCAGTAAATTATTTGCTAATTTTTCATAGTTTGCTTTGCTATATTTATAGTTTATGTTTATCGTCTTACGAGTTTCTCATACTTTGAGTGCCAATGATAGTTTTATTTTAACACAAATATTCTATTCATTGTTTACATGAATTGTATTTAAAAAGTAAAGCTATATTATAATTTTCAATTAACCCACAAACGTCCAAGATGACGAGATTTTTAACTCATTTTCAAAGCTCTGTAGCAAATCGAAAAATGAAAATGTCATAATGAAACCAACTTACTTTACTACTTTTGGATATGTTCTATTGATTTATGGGGTCAAAATGGTATATCCTTGCCAGAAAAAAACAATATGGCGGATTTTGTCCGAAAAAGTACCGAAAAATCAGAAAATTTTTTTTTCGACAATTTTTTATAAACGGATAACGAATGGCGATTCATTCCAAACTATGTACAAACATGGACAAACAAGCTGCAGTTTGAAGGACATTTTTTTTATTGTGCTCCATTCAGTTTAACCTAGTAAAAATGGCGGAAAAGTGTGGAAATTTCTAAAAATACGACATAAATCGACATTAATCTAAATATTTGTCTTAAAATGTAAAATTTCGTTTTATTAAATATTCATGGTCACTTTTGAATATATTTGACGATGTTAGTAATGGTGGTTTCAATATGGTCGCCCTGGAAATGAAAAAAATAGTGGAATTTTGGGAGAGGGAGAAGCTACACTCCCCTTACCTTGTTAATTATAACGAGAAGGGAAGGAAAAGCGAGGAACCGAGTAAGTAAATATAGCAGTACTCTACTCTATCATTCAATACAGTGCATTCAATATGAAATCACTTAAAACTTGGTTCCCCTTCTGTTTTTGGGGTCTTGAGCCTAAATTTCATGTTGGTATTCAAAAATTCAAACTGACGGATCCACAATCCCGAATGAACAACCCCAAAGATCACCAAGTACTAAGAATGTGAAGCGATTTCGTTTGATTTTGGTAAATACGTTTGGCATGTTGGAGCAACCTTTTTGAATTTCAACTAACTTCAAATTTGGGGTCAGCGACCCCAGGAACCCCTGTTTGATTGTTTTTTAAACGTTCATTTCAACATTTTTTTACTGCGCTTTACTACTAAAAAGTACTGTGAAACTTTACGTTCAATTCATGTACATTTGGTCCTTAAAGGATTAATACTGAAAATTGTGCTTGTATTAGTATTGTGACAGTACTGTACATTATTTAATGACGTTCTCCGACAGATAGGAGTTATTTATTGCAATTGACATTACTAGCAGTCAGTATTAATACTGTCAAATACAATACTGTAAATCTGTACTGGGTTAGTGTTGACGTACACTGGTGGTCGGCCGTTATTTATTGTTGATGCCAGTACTGACAGTCAGTATAGTCTTAGTACTAATTTACTACGTCAGTCAATATACTCGTTTTATCGTTTGGATTGCCACTTCTAGGTTAGTATCTGGCTGGATTTTTATTCCGCCCAATTAAACCTGACGATGGACGCATTGTGTTTTTCAAGAAAAAGAAAAATCATTGACTGATTCATCATCTGTCTATAAAGGTGGTGCATCCATGATGTGATGGTCAAACTCCCGTGAGGTCGTTTTTTTGCCATTGATGCCAAATCAAAAAGGTACAACACTTGCAACATTATACATCGACAGTACCAATCTGCAATGAGATTTATTCCAATGTAGTACTGAATCAAAAAGGTGCAGATTTTGTGGACGACTTAACTTGCTGAATATTAATCTCCAATATCAATGACGATAATTCATCCGAAGTTTGTTTTGGTAAATCATTAAGAGCGTTATTTATTAAAGGTTCTCAAATGATTCGCGTTTTTTCCAACCCACAATTGCTACAAACTCTTGTAGCTGATTGGGTCCTGATACCAGTTACATCATTAGCTATTATCAACTAGAGAAGAAATATCAGAAAATAATTCTGTTAATGACGGTTCCACGGCTTTATTTAAGAAGTCAAGAGTAACGATACTTTTATCAAAATGTGGTATAAAATTCGTACGCTGAGAAAATGCACGGGTAAGATACTATTTGTAGTGATTAAATATAAGCCAACTGTTACGAGTAATATTCGATACTATTGCACGTGGTTTTATATGCACTCTTAAAATAGTCCTCTTGAGTCCTTTGAGATCAGGACCCTAATAAATTTCTACTCGGGTCTATTAGCGAACCAATAGCAAATTACTACCACATTTGGTGTTAAAAAGCCTTCTTCAATCTCTAACTATTGAGATTTGCAACTTCGAAGTAACAAGTTTAAAAGGAATTAAATGGATTTTTAAAACAGTCCGCTATTTTTTATCCTCCATATTAAATTTTTGTAAACTGATGTTTGATTCGTGATGAAGCAACCCCCAAAACGATGAATTTCTTAAGAAATATTTGAGTTACATCCCATTTACTTATATTACTCTAGTTTTGATCCTTTATTTTGATGAAGAAAGGTTTGAAAAGGGTGTTTTGAAATCTTTACATGGGCTACTCCAAAATAGAATTAAAAACTGCGGCATCACAGCCAGAAAATGGGCGTTATTGGTCCTCCTTTCAAACTCAAAATCACCAACAGAAATCGGTTTGGTTCTAAAATAATTACTAAGAATCTCATTTAGCGATTACAATGGAAGGAAGTGCCGGCTTAATCACGTCACATTCACCCGACTTAAAGGTTCATCTTCTGCTCCTTCCCATAGTCGATTAATCGCAAATAGCACGAATTTCGTAATTATAACGTCGGTACAAATCCCACTTGGACGACTTTTTGGAGTCTTTAAGGCTATCGGAAGTGTACGTGCTTCAATCTCGGACGCGGCTGTAATTTAAACATTCGGTAAAACTGAAAGGCGACGTTCCGCGCCAATTTATTCGCCTTTCTCCAAAACCCTGAACAAAATGGTTTTGATGATCGAATCGACGGATTGTCTTTTACAAGCAAGAACCAGCCGCCTTCGAAGAAGGCGAGATACGTATGATTCGAGGAGAAAGTTTCTGAAGGCAGGAAGTGAAGTAGGCCACGACTTTGACCGCACGCAAGGTCCATACCCCTCGTCGCCACTTTTCACCGGGTCTACGACGGCTCATGGGAACGAAGAGGGTCTGATACACACAGATAAAAAAAAAACACAAAAGAGAGAGAAGAAAAGTGAAGGGTCCAAAAGGAAAGAGAGAGAGGGTCACAAAAAAAATAAAGAGTAAGAGAGACAGGTGAAAAGGGAATGGGAGGGATTTACCAGTAGTAGCCATCTTTTATTCTCATACTCACGTGCATCGACATGTGTACTGGAGTGCCCATTCGGTAGCTCAACACAGGGAAATTCCTCAGGGTCACTTTAAAGAATTCGACTTCCTGAATCTTAAGCTTTCATTGTGCTCGCCGTATACATCACAGCTCCGAGACCACTCGTTTTTTTAAGAGGACACAATGTGTCCAGAAATTGCAGGTTAAATACGAAACGCTTATGTGGAGCTTAAGTGATTTTTCTTCATAAGTTCTGTATTTTTTATACGTCATGAGGAATTTGATAATGTATGCATCCAATAAATTTTGAGGGATCAAATTTTTTTCTGCAATAAATTCATACATGGATTATTTTAACATTGTTCTTCAGGTTTCATTTTTTACGTAATTAGGTAGTCCACTGTTACTAATAAATATAAATATGGCTTTATACTAAAAGATAATATTTTTTTAAATATTGATGATAGAAACAGCGACGTCAAAATTAGTCGAATGTCTATTAAAGGCAAAATTAGTTTACAAATTGTATGTTCCACTTGGATTTCCCTTATTTGAATGGAAATAATCTATTGATTACCAGTGTTGCGCATTTACACATAATTTTAGAATTTAAATTCGTTTTATTCGTCTGTACGTATCTTGATATGACAGCACATTCCATATTGGAATTGTTGAATATATAAATTTGTTTTGCACAATAGATAATGAAAACATTCAGCGTAATTATTATCGTTATAAAACGGATGGCATTTTTTATTTTAACGTATAAAAAGTAGGGAAAGTAGCATCGATAAAATCAGTAATTTAAAACGAAGTTGAATATGTGATAAAACAGCGTTTTAATGGAATGACTATTCAATAAAAATTAGAAAATAATTGTGGAGTAGAAAATTCTTTTGAAGAGGCATTTCGACCGGTTCTAATTGAATTAGTCGACGCATACCATCATACATCCGATGAAATTAATTTCTATTTATAATACTTTCTTCAAATAAACGCAATGCATTCCAGTGAATATTAAGCAACGCAGGTAAATATAATTATTTTATCGAAATCGGTCAGTTATGTCATTTTATTCATTTGTTTATTTTAAAATCCTTTGGATTTTCATGAATGCCTTTTCATATTGTGTTACTTAGAAATGCTTGTCTATTGGCTCTAATTTTAAAGGAAATCTGTATATCTATATTGATTTACTTCAAAATCTGAGTCAATAAAAATAAACAAGCTCATCTTTACACTCAAAGAAAGGATGTAAAGAATATTTTTTTTCATCTGATTTCTTTAGGACTAAGTAAAAACTTGCTTAAGTTACTTTCTGTAATTTAAAAAACGTGGAATTTGAAACTAATAATTAGTTGTTGAAATTGTTGGACTGTTTCAGAAAAATTTCATTTTAAATCCTTAAGAATTTTTTTTTAAATTAAAACCAAATTTTGTTAACAAAATGATTTTCTACCTTATACTAAAAATGGCACCATCACTGTAAAAACTAATTATTGTATCTTAAAGTCAGACAGTGTATAGTGTTTGAGTCTAAGCGACCTTATTTACATTTCAAGTTTTTTTTAACTTAATTCCAGATTTCAGTAGCATTTCTGGTATTAATTTAACTATTGATTTTTACAGTTTAATAATGTAACCTCGCTTTAATGGTAGGCTGCTTTTATTTTTTCAGCAAGTTCATTGTTTGATTTTTGTACTTTGAAAACTGTGTCAATACTATCGAAACAAGCATTTTTGTAATCGATGAATTACACTATTTTACAACCAAAATGTACATTAAATGCCATCATTTTTTCTGTTGTTTTTATACCCACGAAACTTTTGTTTTCAAGATTTTTTAATTTATTTTTCGTTTTTTTTCTGAAGTAACTTTACATTCTGTATTCGATCTGGAGTAAAAAACATCCAATTGGGTCGATCAAAACGTGTAATTATAGGTATTTAAAAACTTTTTCAGTAGTTTACCTGTTACGGACCAAAATAATTAAACAATATCAATTTTTCAACAAAATAAAAATAAAAAATTCATTTTATTGACGTGCAAAAATAGAAACATCAAATTATGTCCAGTTTCTTATTTTTTATGCATTATCTATCCTTTTACGAAGAAAATTAGCTATGAACTACGCTGCAGAAAATCAGTGGATCAATGTCATGGCCATGCCAATGCCTTTAGACTACACTATGTTCTGAATTTTTGCAGGAAATTTTGTGTTGGACAAAACAGGTGCATTTTTTGTGTATTTCGCGCTATTTTCAATACGGAAGCTTCCAAATGTTAAATTTGTCAGTTTTTATCGTAGGGAAACAATTTTTTTTCACTATGAGTGGAATTCAGTGTTCTTTAACGTAAAAATATGTACGTATTTGTATTTAGATTATTTTATATAAATATACAGTACTTTAAGTATCCTTTTGCTGCATAAGTATTTAATTTATTATAATATACATAATTTTGTAGACAAAGAAGGACCTGCTCAGTGCATAAAACATGTTCTGGTAAGTTTAATTAAAGACATAAAAATTATATAATTATGTAAACGACATTTTTATGGAATATTATTAGAAATATCAATCATAACTTCAGATAAATTTAATTTTCTCTGAAATATAAGTTTACTTTCAATGCACACACGCATTGAATACATGTCAATCTCTATAAACCATAATACTCAGAAACAATATACCTTTAAACAGTTGACGTGAAAAATCGGAGTTTACATAAAGAATAGACTGTCTTTAAAGTTCTTTCACGTCTTTGTTTTTATCCCTATTACTGGCATAAATAATTTACAACTTTCTCAAAATACGAAGCCGTAAAATGGACGCAATTCTTTTGTTTGACACTAATATTGCATATAATTAAGAGAATTTGTAGATACGATCGATTCCCAAATCTTGATTTAAAGAAATACGAAAAAACATTCAAATAATGCTTTATAATTTAAATGGTTTGACGACTGCAAAATACTTGGTAAAATGAACTAATTTTCTTGCTGAACTTGAGGAACTTTGTAGTAAATTCAGGGATAATTATCTTCTTATTTTAATTTTAGTATTTTTTCTCTCATAACAATTATATATAGATTTATTACAGATTCAACATTCTGGTGGCTAAAATGAAGGAGGGGAGATGTTTCAGTCAATTTCAATAAAGCAACTCAAACAGCAAAAAGACATCTTTAAGAACTCTTTGCAAAGTCTTAAAAACCGTGACATGTATTAAATATTTGTTAGAAACAGCTCTTAAAGTGGTCTTTAAGAAGACTTATGGGTCGAGTTTAAGAGCTCTTCATGACCTCTTAAATGCGAGGTCTCTGAAAATAGCTCTAATTTGAGAACTTTGACAGTCAATGTAAAATAAATAATATAAATAAAAAGCAAATTTCTGATAATTATACATTCTATTTTTGTACCTCAATTTCTACAATTTTTACCTGATTTCTTTTTACCGTTTGCACAGTTATATAGAGGTCGATTACATCCAATGGAGATCATTCAATAATAACACAAAATTGTGATATCACTTGCTAATTTTCGTAAAAGCATGTGAAGTAAATATCACACAATTTCATTTGTTGATTAAACTGACACCTAAAGTCTCTGAGAGCAAACATAGATCTCAATACTGAGGATCCCATTAGTAAAAATGAGATGGTCCACAACGAGATAGAAGATATCAAATTTATGACCTTTTTCCAGCCTATTTTAAGAAGTCATAAGTAAGACTTAATTAAGAAGTCGTTTTTTAGGTAATCTTAATTAAGACCTCTTAAGGAGATCGTTTTGGAGATATCTTTAGAATGAGCTCTGGATGACCTCTTTCAGAGGTATATGTGCTATATGGGAAGATTTGGACAATATATACCTCGATTGACATTACAAAACATTGAAAATGGAACGAATCGCCAGAGGGATCTTAAAAGAAAGTTGTTTTGCGATGTGCATAATAACTCGTTACTTGATCATCCGAATAAAAAAATTAAAATACAATTAAGAGAGATGTTTCTCAAATCAATCTTGGAAGGATTTTTAGGTATTCCATATTTTTGGTAAAAGTGAGGTTAAGATTCTATTGTAAAATCATGATTTATTAAAAAAAGGGAACAAACAATAAGTTGGACGACGCCATATTTATGGAGTGAATATTCACTCTAAAGAATATAAATATACTCCTCACTTCATTCTCTTGTCCGGTCGACTTAAAATTTTGTCACAATAATCTTGAGATATTATGTAATCTTAACAAAAAAATCCCAAAAATGCTGTCTCCCCTTCTTAATGCTAATACCCGAGTTGGTAGACGTAAAAAAAGGGTAGCAAATAATTTCATTAAGTTGTTTTTGCAGATATTTAGTAATAGAGCCATTTAAAGACATCGATCGGTAAGTGTCGGTAATAATAGGTTTCACAGATGCCTAATCGATCAGTTTTCATAACAATAGAACATTTTTTCGTGCAATTAATAAATGTGTAATTCATCGTCATTGATAATTACCGCAAATATAGCCTTCGCTCTCTCGAAACAAGAATGGAATCAAGAAGGGAGGATAATAAAACCGCAGATCTGTATGCCCATTAAAAATACAGTTATCATTTTCGCTGCCTTTTATACCGAATTGATTCTGGCGAAAGTTGCACGGCAGATGAAATAATCAGTGGATCGTCTGCAGTTTTTTGTACCTCCACGTAACGACTGCTTAAATACGATAAAACAGTCTGTTTGAGGCTTCACGTCCTCATCTACAGGAAGAAAAAATTCAATTGAACTTTTTTTTTTTGTGGTTATTTATGATGCACTTCTCTTCGGCAGCGAATAAAGAGATCCAGGAAGAAATTTGGCCCGACACGACTCTGGACTTAAAAACAAACATTTTTAAACTTGTTTTTATTTTTCTTTACTGGGCGTAAGTAATATGCGAAAATGCCAGTTCTCATTTGTTACGACACATAATGAATTAATTGGTCATCATTTTTTGAAATAAAACGACATTTTAATCATTTTTAAATTTTCGCTTGGAATAGATATGCAAAACTATGCTTAAAATTGAAATTGTTTGGTAAAAATTACTATACTTTTAAAATATTTTACTATCAGTATTGTAAATATTAAAATATGTATAGCAATATTTGACACATGCACCGAGAAGAATTTTCTGCGAAATTTTACCATTTCGTATGGTAATTTCGGGACAGACTCGTAAAATGGAGTAAATTGACAATTTTTTGTGTTTATAAGTTCTACATTTTATTGCAATTTTTACTGTCTGAATATCAAAATTTCCATGAAAATATTTCTCCGTACATTATGATGAATTTTATATACTGAAAGTTTGATCGGAATATTAAACCCAACGAATGAATAAAGAAGTTGATATTATTTATAAAACGTGGTCTCTATAATCAAACTAACATTTTTTTATCATAATGTACTGTTTTAATTATTTATATATAATCAACTAGTTTTACGAAATATGTAAAATTAGAAACTGCGTAAATTCTTAATGCATTTCGTTATTTTTTACGTGTATGTGTAGAGAAACTCGTTTTTGAAAAAATTTATGTAATGAATCAAATTGTATATGCAATAATGTTGGAAAGCTTTCAAATCACTGTATACAAATCCTACCCCATTTCCAGATGAACCTTGAAAACTCTCTTTTATCTTCGTAACATATCGAGGTAATCATTGTAATTTGTATTGCACAGAAACGCCTTCCTCTAATTTTCATAATATTCATAATAGCTTCGTAATCTCTTTGAAATTCTTCGATTTTCCGCTAGTTACAAGCAATTGAAGAGATTTTTTTCATATTTTAATCTGGAAATTGAACTATATAAAGCGTTCCGGTGTATTTTTAAGAACTGTGGTAATGGTGAGAAAGTAACTTATTGGTCAAATCAGTTGTATTGGGTGCAGGTCGAAAAACCGATAGTCAAAATACTCGCACTCGAAAAGCCTGCAGGCAAAACGCCGACACGTCAAAAAGCCGACAGCCAAACAATCGACACGTCAAAAAGCCGACAGGAAAAATACTGAGACGTCAAAAAGCCGACAGTAGAAAAACCGAATTGTCATAACACCGACAGATCGTAAATCGGACAATCAAAATTATGAGAATCAAAATGCCGACAGGCAATACGCCGACATTTCCAAAAACTGACAGCCAAAAAGCCGACAGGCAAAAAACCGACACGTCAAAAAACGGACAGATCGAAAACCCGACATTCAAAAAGCCGACAGTCAATGCGCCGAAATTCCAAAAACTGACAGGAAAAAAGCCGACACGTCAAAAAGCCGATATTAGAAAAGCCGAATTGTCACAATACCAATAATCAAAAAACCGAGTCAAAATTCGATGGGTCAAAAAACCGACCCTTGGAAAACTAAATTGTCACGATGCCGAAATTCAAATAACCGATACTTCGAAGAACCGACTGCCAAAAAGCCGACAGTAAAAAAATGGCTTCCCGTTTCAATGTTTATATTTTTTTATGTGTCGGCTTTTTGGCAGTCGGTTCTTCGAATAGTTGGTTATTTAACTGTTGGTATTATGACAACGGTTTGGAGTCGAAAAACCGACAATTCAAAAAGTCGACAGGTCAAAAAAACCGACAGTCGTAAGATAACTCTTCATGGAGTAAATGTTTATTCTTAAAAGGTAAAATTTCATTCTTTGACTTGAGTTGCTCAATTCGTACTCAATGAACAGTGAATTTTTATTGCATTTTTACGGTATGCCTTGAAGGCCAGAATTTTTTGTAGGGTAGGTTTTTATATTTTTTTTTTGCAGGTTATGTCAAGAACTTAACGTGATGGGGCTGACTAGGCTTCGGATATGGTTTCTGCGACCCCGAAAACATAACGAAAATGTGGTATGACTTCGAAGCACAAATTATTCTTTATTTTAACATTTTAAGGTCGAATTATAGGATTTTTGAGGTTTTTTAAAAAAATTGACATGATACATTTAAATTCTATTAGTATTCGGATTTAGAAACCCAAAAATCATATCATAGATATACTCTTACCTCCAGATCCGGACTACTCTAAAGATGGTCAAATATGACCAAAAATGTTTCAAAATTCTTAATTTTTATCAATTATTTACTATTCACTGACCAAACTGACCGACTAAAAGCGACATCTAATTTCTATTTTTATGATTTTGAGGTTATATTAGAATCATAAGCCGGATACGCTGAAAGAAATAAAAGTACAGAAATTAAAAAGAGTTCAAGGTCATATATACTTAACATTTTTAGTTGAATATACTAATTACTTAGTTAGTAATTTCCGTTTTCTTCCACGTAGAACTTTCATAGCGGGAGAGCGTGCATAAGTACGTAATATTAATTAAACTCCTTCGATGGCGGAGTTCGATACGGATACAATAGGTTAGTCGTGATGCATCGGTGAGGAGCCCGACTTACTAAATCAAGAAAACATTTAGCCACTTTCTTGGCGACGCCTCTATTTGCGGATGTAACGAAGGAACTGCAATCAAGAGAAATGCACTTTATGCTTTCGTAATTGTGCAAATGATAATTACATATTTTCACCGCAATTGTGTATTGATCGACGTAAGCGAAATTACGTTGTTTCGCATTGTTAAGTCTTTATCCCTGACTCTTTTTAACGCGCCTCTCGCCGATCCGTTTATAAACCTGGCAAATAAATAATGCTTTTCAGGATTTATGACTCGCATAAACTACGTTTATACATTTTGAAAAGTTCCCCGTGAAAGCGGGTCCGGCATGTACACGCAACTCGCGAACGCTGCCGCGTACTGCTCGTTTATGTTTCTCAAATTTTCTAGGGCATGACTGGTCTATTTTTTATAAATTCAATTTGACATTCCCCTTCGTACATACGGACATGTATGGACTCTTTCTCGCCGTATTCCATCCGTGACGAGAAAATCGTTAAAGTAAATGGAAAACGTGTAATTCTTAAATTATAGCGAAATACTTTTTATTTGAACCTTTCGTTTATTCGACATTTTTTTTTGTTTCAATAAAATTGCACGAGTTGTTCGTGTTGGTTTTTCGGATAATAGTTTTTCGTATTTCTAGAGTACTAAATTGTCATCTCAAGATGCTAAACAAAAGAGTTTCAAAAGATGACAATCTCAGATGGTAAACATGGTATTATCGTTAGTGAGCGACATTTTTACAGAAATTACTAATCATAAATTAGCTTACATTGCTAAATTGTAGTTTTCGCAACGAGTGCTTAGTTTTTGCGTAAAGATGTTGTAGATTGCTATAATTTATAAAGCAAATGAAAATAATAAAAATAGAACAAAAGATTGAAGTCATTAATTAAGGACATAAAAGAAGAGGACATTCTCGTTGACCATTGTTTATTAGCGCTTGATGTAATTAGTTCTAAAATAATCAAATTTTCGGAGGTTAAATGTTTAAGCAATGAAAAACATTGAAAAAAACGAAATATCAAAAAAATTATGTATAAAACATATGATAAAAACAATTATAGAATCGGTACGGAAAAATTAAGTGGTTTTTACAATGTTTTAATTAACTAATTACAGATTGAACAATTTTAGATTTTTATAATTCTTTGTACGTTATACACGTAGTATTAAAATTTATACTTTTATTTTATTATTTTATAACTGAAATTATAGACTGGAATATTTTTTCATTTATATTTTCAATGATGAATGTTTTCAACATGTGCATCCACGTAATTTAGGTGATTTTTATGTTATTTACTTTATTTATATTTTGCAATAGATTGCCCTGAAGATGACCTACACCTGTGTCGAAATATTGGGCTAAGAGGACTTCACATATTTTGTAGGTAGAATAACCGAACTATTATGGCAATAAAAATTTGTTTATTTAAAAAGGGTACAAATTTTACGCATACTATAAAAATATAGTAGTTTTCGATACGAGTGCGTAAAGTCTCACTTTTCAACATGCGATTAGATGAAGACGGTGCGTAAAGTCCAATTCTTACGCTCGAGAATAGACTATTACTTTTTTTTTAATTAGTACGCGAAAAATTTGTTCATCTGTTTCCTGTGTGTAAAATTAAATTTTATGCATATTATAAAAAATATTACGTAACGAGGACGAATGTAACGATGAGTTCGAAGTTTTTTCGCCTATGTTGCATACCATTTTTTTTAATACGACGAAGATTTCACTGCAGGGCGGAAAATCGAGTTCTACTCCCGGAGTGTTAAAATTCTGATTTATGCAACTATTTATTGTGCGTAAAATGGACAAATTTGTGCCAAAAGCAAATATCGTGCGTAAAGTAAAATTTCATTTATGAAATGCATAGTACACATTTTGTTTAACACTGCATGAAAGACTGTCGAATCATTACAAACGATAGCAGAACGTGCACCCAAAGCTGCCCAATGGGAAAAATCATAACCTAAAAAGATCATGCACGTTGCTATGGTTTCTTACCATGACTACAGCTATCAAAAGCAAATCATGACATATACTTGGTTAACTGCAAGGAAAACTAAACTGTCAGTTATGCAAGTTTGCAAATTTTACTTTTTTTATGCAATTTTCATTTTTAATTACAGGATATGTAGTTTTTTTTTACCGTACATTTAGTAACATTGAAAAATCCTCGTTTGTTGTGATGGTCAGTTAATAAATACAAAATATTCGAATGTTATCATTTATTTTTCTACGTTTCGGCGTCTTGTAGGTCATCCTTAGGACTAATACTTTCAAAACATCTATATATATTTTTATAATTATGTATTCTTTTTAAATTAGACTTACTCGCAAAGAATATTTATGACAATTATCTGTGTCAAGAAATTTTACGGAGATATTTAGGGATTATACTTTTCAGATTTGCATGCATTTGTTATTCACTTTGATGTTTCCTTTTCATTATGCTTATTTTAAATTTTATGAAATTATATTCTACATCGTACGATAATTTTATACGATATAATGTAACTACTAAAAAGTTATTCCATGTACGTAATTATACAGTACCGCTCAAAAGTATGAGCTCACCCATGCGGAATTTTGGTTAAATTAAAATGTTGATATCTCATCGCCAACTTAACTTAAGGGAAAAATAAGAAAAGGGAATTAAAGAGGAGACTTTCAGCTTCTCATTCGCGGTCGTTTCATTTCTATATATACATTTCTCTATGAACTATGCTGGATGTACTCAAGTCATTTTTTCGTATTATTTTTTTTTTGTTTCAATCCGCTCCCATTTTTAAAAAAATGATTGCAGGAGAAATGTACAACGTGTAGTCGAAAGGTAATCTCTATAGCTTTAATTTGCCACTTCGGGATTTTGTCTAATATTTCTTTACAAAAACTTATTCCATTTTGAACAAAATAATGTGATTTTTCTTCAAAAAAACCGCCACGCGCTTTGCGTGAAACATCCTAATAGTGAAGACAAACATAATCTTAAACTTGATCATAGTTTAAATGCAACTTTGCATCTGAAAATGATTGTTACACAACAAATGTTGAAGTCGACAAAATACGGTAAAATAAAATTTCCCTCTAAAAATTTGAAATAATTTCAGCCAATACGTAATTAAAAAATGAAACTCTTTATTTCTTAAACATTTTTTATATCACGTTAATTTTCGGAGATATAGCAGACTGAAAAAAATCACATTAATTTGTTCAAAATTGAATAAGTATTTGTAACGAACTATTAGACAAAATCCCGTAGAGGCAAATAAAAGCTATAGGAATTACCTTTCGATTACACGTGGTACATTTTTCCTGCAATCATTTTTTAAAAAATGGGAGCGGATTGAAAAAGAAAAAAATAATACGAAAAAATGACTTTAGTAAATCGAGCATAGTTCGTAGAGAAATGTATATATTGAAATGAAACGACCGCGACTGAGAAGTTGAAAGTCTCCTATTTAATTCCATTTTTTTATTTTTCCCGTACGTTGACTTGGCGATGAGATATCAACATTTTAATTTAGCCAAAATTCCGCAAGGGTGAGCTCATACTTTTGAGCGGTACTGTACATTATCAGGTATTATAGCTGTGAATACAATTAAACTAATTTAATAATATAAAAGACAACCTGTAAAAAATATATATAAGACAAAATGTAAACAAATATATAAGTAGCATGATTTAAATTTCTGTTTCAGTCCGTAAACATATTGAAATCTTTATTTTGTTAATGATTTTAGCAATTCATTTTTTGTTCATATCTAAACGATAATCATGGAATTTGAATCTTGTATTTATAATGCTCCGTGTCAGATGTAATACATACTCATGACAGTACAGTCAGACATTATGTCAGTACTAATTATCACCGTCTTGTTTAATAGCCAATATATTGGGGGTAAAATAGTATTTTAGTAGTGTAATAAGTTAATAATACTTCGTGAAATCATCAAGAAAGTCTGCTGCCAAAAATGCTGTCAATTTATTTCGACTTTTGTACAACGACATATATGACAAGTTTAGAATATTTTTGCTACGATGCTATTCTACTGGATAAATTAATTCAAACATGAAACATACTGCGTTTTGATTTCATTAATTATTCCTTAAAATATGTGTTCAAAACTAACATAAAATTACCATAACTATTCAGCTTATCATCTAAAAGATTTTGAAACCGATTTTATATACACTATCAAATGCACATACTACTTCAAATGGGCAATACGTTATGTAGTAATGTTTAGTTCTTTATTATAAAAAGTGTGTTATGGAGTGTATTTATAAGTGAGAGTTAATAAAAAAACACTAAACCAAATTTTTCTGTGACTTTATTTTATGTGTTTGCATTTATATGGGCAAATCCATGCAACTTTTGCCTTTTGCTACTGACATTTTTTTTGTTAAATTCGAAAACACGTTAATTAAATGTTGTGTACAAGCTGTAGCTATTAACATATCTCAATTAACTTAAGAAGTAAAGGAAAATATAGAAACCTCCACGAAAATCTATGTTATGATTACTGAAAAATGTAGAAAATGAAAACAAAAATGAAGAGATCCTAACTGCAGTTAGACCTAAAATCTTGATTCAATTCAAATTTTCGAATGTTTTTTGAGGATGCGAAAATGATTAACAGTTTCTATTTATTGTTGACGTGTCAAAAAAATGTTTCATATTCTCTCTTGAATATAAAGGATGCAATGAATTATATCGTTGGAGTACAATTTAATAGGGTGTGAAAAATGATTAAATTAGGAAACAATATTCTCAAAAAATTGAAATAAACAAATTAAAAAAAAAATATTATTAAACGGTTAACACATTCATTAAATGCTGATAAAACTCTCATCTCTTACAAAGGAAATGATATACATGTAGTCCAGTAAGTCATCGCCACCGTAACTATGACAAATACGATGGATTACGAAAACGTAACGAGAAAAAGAAGATTAGTATAGGCTTCTAAAGAGGACACTTCTTACGTGCGATGGTTTCAAAGCGTATAAGTGATTTAAAGCAAACATCTCGCAGAATTATAATGAAATTCAGAAACTAGAACGTAATTGTATAAAGTGTATTCTTATGTTCTTGATTTTATTTCGAGATAAGACATTTGTGTTTAATCAAATGTCAGTTATATGGTTAATTAAATTACTTATTTTCTTTGTTCTTTTTACTAACCAATTTATTTTTATTTGTTATAAAAAAAATCTAGACCAGCCACAACCGTTGTATTATCCATATTCGACATGACTGATCCAATAACGCCCTAAATGACATTGTTTTGGCTTTAATGTCTATCTAGTATTTCATATCAAAGTCCAAGTTGAAAGAAATTGAAAGGTACATTAAAATCAAAAATAATTTTCAGCCAAAGGGAATCCCGATGTAGCACTACATGTGAAAGAAAATTGCAAAAAAGTTGGGAAATATTTATTTTTATCAATTTTCTATCTACTGACCATCAGAAACGTCGAGATTTTATTGAAACTACGAATAATGACATGATGGGCTGATTCTCACCTCGGACTAGGATTCTGGTCATAAAATTATTTTGGAAAAGTCTTATAGGTTCGAGGACGTACCCAAAATGAACACAAAGAATCGAACTACTAAAACAGTAGAAAGATAGTGACGCCATAATATTTTTTGCAGGTACCTAAAGGATCGTATAACAGAAACCAAAACGCAACTGATGTCGATTTCCATTTAAAGCCACATTAGTACTTTTAGCGTTCTTTTTATTACCATTTGAGAGAAAACCATTTGTGGGCGCAGTCCAAGGAGCGAGTATAATTTATTACCTCAATTTTCTTCGTACCCTAGAAAGTATAAACTGGCGAATTCCACACAATGTTTTCTAAAATCCTTTTTAGTTATTGAACGTTTTATGTTTCAATTAATAGGGATATAAATAAAAACTGAGTACGTTTAGTACGCGCATCCAAAGAGCGATCAGTTCGGAAAAACATTTCGTGATTGACAGTATGTTGTTATGATAATACCACGGGAAATTGGTTGCGTTCTTTTTAAACATTGGCCTTTAATGTTATGCTAAACAGTGTTCTTTTCCGCATAAACTACATCTAGTTTATAGAAATTTCTTAATCATTATTCATTTATTAGTTTCAGGATCTCTCTGTGCACGCACAACAACTACCTCTGATCATTTACCTCTAAAAAATATCACACGTGGTCATGTAGGCCCTGGACAATGTTTGACCTTTCTGAAACAGCTAAAGTAGCAGTTTTGGAAAAAGTCTGAGATAATATTTAATGTAAAGCAAATTGAACGCTTACTTTTATTTCAGTTTTCCATGAAAGAAACTTGGATCTGATTATATTTTTATTTTATAGTATTATTTTCCAAGATGATATTTTGCAAAATAGCCCCTGAAAATATATTTTATCCAGTATTTTCGAAATTATCTTTTAATTGATTATTCAATTAATCCAAGTTAATCATTCGGACATTACATTTTTGTTTTTATGGAAATCCATTTAATTTATTACTTGAGTTTTTTTGGTCCCTGATTATTTGACCGCAAATGTTGAGATTTGAAAATGGTGAATTCAATACCATAGACCAAATTCGTAAGAAGTAACTCGCGATGAAAATGAAATGAGTAACATATGGATTATCCAGGAATCTAACTAATTCCATACCCGCTGTATTTGTGTACTGTGACCTTAGATTCAAACCATAACAGAATCGAACCTTTCAATACGGCGAACCTTATTTAAGCTGTAAAGTTAACTTATAAAACATTGTCAATTTTAATGTACCTAACAGGTAGTGTAAGTTCTGATATAACCTATGAATTATTTCTTGGAGATTTTTTGCTTAGAAGACCTTTCAGGACCAGTTACAAATTTGAAGAAAAATTGTAAAAAAGTGTCCTTTTCAATTCCACCTACTTTAATTCTTCAAAAAGGTCGTTTATGACAGAAAATAGAATTTTCTATACCATTTCTTTGTGCGCAGTTGACTATTAAACATTGGATTCATTTTAGCTTAAAAAGACCGAATCATCCTAATTTTAGCCGAACTTCATATTCATCCTTTTGACATCTTCGTAATGTCTGTAATGCGCCGAGTAATGAAAAAGACGTTATCGTCGCTTCGTCCTTTCGTAATCACCATAATCATTGTAATTTTTGAAATCTGTTACAAATCGATTGGTAGGATGACGGACGCTTATCTCGTTGCCACGATGGGTGTTCCACTTAGATCACGATGGGGAATCCCAAGGATTCTATCCTGATCCGAAGACCGGATGCGAACGCGTACGGAGAATGCCGAGTGGTGAAAGTGATTGAGGACAGAAAAGAATACTGCGAATGCAGGTACGCAACGGCCAGAACGGAATTACCTCCGTTGTGAATTGCAATGTCGAAGAAGAAAAAGTCAAGAACCGTGCAAATAAAGGCCATAAGAAACCGATTTACAACGGAAAGTTTTGCTTGACCAAAAAAATAGATCGATTTTACTTTGAATGATCGACAGGTGTAAAATTATGTACGATGGATGATTTTCATTATTTATTCTTAATTGGTGCGTTAGACATCCTGAACCTGATCAACTCAAGTAATAAAAATTATCGAAAATCAGACAAAAATGTGTTCTCCACGTGGGTAAAGTCAATCCGGTTTCTGGTCATCACAAACCAGGTTTGAGTAGAGCTTGAATAGACTCTTTAAAGAGAATCCAAACCATTTTTTCTTGTGAAGATGTTGCATTAATAAGGTTTATCCGGTCTGGAAGAGAATTTATAGAGTGGACCAACAATTGGTAATATTTACATATTAAAATTATTGGAGAAAACTTTCGAACCAATGGTGAAAGTAATATACTCCTAATTAGGGGTCATTTGAATGATTTACTCGATGAAATTTAAAATATATTCCAAAGAAATAAAAGATTTTAACTACTGTATATCAGACTACGCGAGTTACTCCAACCGATTTAGAGGCAGGTATCGTTTATCCTCATTCTGCACAAATCCAGTTTTCTTTGTTTCTATCGTTGTTTCTCTAACAAGTAACACTACATAAGTGTCAGCTGATTTTTCTGAAATTTGGATATTTTGTAGTGTACGAAAAATTTAGAGACTCGCATTTTTTTAAATCTGTGCTAAAACGTTTTTAGGGGGTGAAAGAGACCAACAAAGTAGAGAGTAGAATTAAAAATGGATCTAACACAGCGGTCGAATTTAATTTTTTTTTTAAATTTCTTGGAAACAAAATAAATGAGGATTTTTTGAGTCCATGATTTTTTTAAATCGTTATGAAACTGGAAGGATCATATTGGAGTACCTAAAATGTTTCTTCTATTCCACACATTTTATAAAAATTCCCCGAATTTTTAAAAATTCGACCATGGATGAAAGTAAGTCACTGGTCGGGGAATCTCGAAGGTCGAAAACATCAAACGAAAGTAATCGCGTGGGACAAAAAGTTGAATGTTTTCGAACAATCGATTCGTATCGCCCTTCCTTTCTCGGGACAACGGACGTTGGCGACGAGACTCTGGACCCCTTCCCCGCGCGCCTCCTGGTGGTCCGGAGCTCGGGTCCGGGTGAAAGTGAACCAGCCCCAGGGAATACATCCGCATCCGCGATGCTTCGGCTTATGCACGGTCGAGTTGCCCCGGAGCCAGCCGAGGAAATATAGGCGCAGTCTCGGTTTCTGATACATACGCACATGGATAATAATTCGATGGAGAGTCTTGATCGATCGATCGATCGATCCGACCACTCGAATTCCGAACCCGTGAAGTGTTTATGCGCTCCGAACGAGACAAATCATCGGCAAAAATATGCGAAGAAATATGCGCGAATCAGTGAAAATTTCGCTGATTCCGTTAGCGACCCAATTTTTTGCCACACTTTTTCCATGCCTCGAGTTGCGCAGATTTTCCTCGATCATTTACGTGGGATTTGCGCCTTTTCTTAACAGTAATTAGGGAACGCGTGCGGTGGTCGATTCCATTGCGAATTGTTCAAATTCTCGGTTCATGCTCCTGTTAGCAGTGGCGTAAGCAAGTTTGACGTCAAGATTAGATTTTTTTTGTATGAATTGGAATTCCGTTTTTATAATTGGGCGATTTCACGTGAAACCGGCAGATGAAAAAAATCGATGTCACAGATTTTTTTCGTAAATTTCTGTTGGTTCTATATAATAAGACTAAAATTTCAGCAAAAATATATTTTTTTGCGCGAGTTACGATTTTTTTAAACAATTTTTCTTGCTTATAAAAAAACACGTTCATATCTTCTTAAATAACTAAACCGGGTTTTTATGTGTACTAATCTTTCGTTCTGGAGAGCTTACAGCATTTCCTATGCCCTTGAAAATAAATAAAATGAAAGTTGATTTAATGCATTTTTAACGGCTTAATCCTCAACATAAATTTTATCGAAAAACGTAAATATTTCGAAAACATAATTCTTTTTTAAATCTAAAATTTGTATGCCAAATTGGTAGGATGACTGGTCCTTTACTCGAGCTTGTTTATTCTTTTTTGATTGAAAAAGTACCAGCTCATCGTGTTCATAATAGTATATTATCCAACTAGGGCGCAAAGTTAACTTTTCCGCCCGAACTGTGATACGATGGGTACGAGCCGTCGTCGGAGACGCTATGCTACTTAGGAAGATAAAAGACGCGAATTTTTAAGGATCATGTATCGATTTTGAATAAAATTGTTATAAAAACTACCATCCTTAGAAATGGTTTACGACAGTACATAGAACATTTAAAAATAATTAAACTCCCCACTTATGCACTTTCATCATGTTTTGCAAGCGTTTCACTAAGATTGTAAGGAATTTCATCACATAATAGCCATAAATACGATTTTCACTCTGGGCGATATACATAAGGAAGCGACATTTGGTATAGAGATTAATACCGGTCGAACGTTGGCACACATACTTTCGATTTTGAAATCCCTTACCCGGAGAACGAGTTAAAATATGCGTATTCCGCACCCGCGAAATTAACATTACTATGCAAGGAGTAACGCTCTCTCGAGACGCGTGCCCGTATTGTCAGCGCAAGTCCATAATTTTATTCCTCGCGATTGCACAGTCGAGTGCGACAAAAGCCTCGAACAATGCCTCGGTGGGCGTTTACGGCCCATTCGCGAATAATTTTGGGTCACTGAATTCGAATGGTTCGAAAAAGATCTCGTCTTAAAGCCGCACTGATTCATCTCAACCTTGATCCATAACAGTGATCATAAAATGTTCATCAAACAAAGATGATGATTTATATGAGATATTGTTTATGTTTTTCAGAAATTATACATCAAAATATCCATCGATAGTCAGAATATTCATGATCATTTGTGTTGTTACTTCTGGAAGAAGAATGGAATTTAGAATTTAGAATCTCTTGTCAGTCTCTCCGATGGCACTCCGTCATCATGGCCCGCTAATGATTGAAAGAATCTTATAATTAAACTAGTCGACAATCTAGAATCGCCATGTTTAAGGGTGCAGGTCGAAAAACCGACAAATCAAAAAGCCGACAGGTTAAAAAACCGACAGTCATAATGCCGACAGTCGAAAAGCCAATACTAAAAAATAGACACATCTGCAAGCGGACTATCATGTTTTGAAGTGTCGATTTTTGTCTGTCGGCTTTTCGATGGTCGGTTTTTTGACCTGTCGGCTTTTTGATTTGTCGCTTTTTCGACCCGCACCCATATTTAATACAGCGATCTTTAGACTAAATAAAATTCCTGCGGTTTAAATACCGTAATAATTCTGACCGTATGCACTAAGAGAAGTTTGAGGCATCAGCTGTAATCTGTATAGCGAGCAGAAGTGTTATACCTTAAGACAACCACCGCGCCACTCTTAAGACGGCTGCTGTTCCGAACTAAGGCAGCCGTCATCTTAATCGACGAACGGCAACTATCTCCTCTACACGGTGAGCTTAGACTACCTTCAACCCAAAAGTTCTGGGACATCAAATTTTTTGCTGATATTGTTTTATTGATGTCATACGATTATTTTAAGACAAAAAAGAAAAAAATGTGCCGAGGAAATTGTAAATAAACTTAATTTTACGAATTTATTTGCTGGTTGTCGTATACAGTTTTATTAAATTAACACCTTCAAACTTGAGTTTGACTTCAAATCGTCCTATTAACATCGAGGAATATGTTTCATGATAAAAAAAGTCTGATAATTACTTTAAATCCCTAAAAAAATGTCAATATAGTTGTTAAGATAGTCGTTTATCATCAATTTTTCCAGGTTTTCACAAATGTAAGCTGTTTTGTAGTAAAATGATGCAAAACGAATCAAAACACTTAAAAATCTGAATAAAATGAAAAGAAAATTGGTTCATCTTGCACAGTTTTGAAGATACAATCATTTAAAGTTAATTTTTAACAAATACAGCAATTGAATTTTGACTTTCCTCATGCATACAGTTTCTTCAATAATCTATTTTTTATGTTTTGTACTTGACATTTTAAATAATATAATCTCATGTCGACCTAATTTTAATAATTAACAGGCAGAAAATTAATTTGTCTAAAATAAGTAACCTATTTACATCAACTTTAAAACTACAAAAAACATTGTTTATTTAATTGATTTAATTATTCCAACGGGTATATTTAAATCTATTCAAGATAAACCAATCTTTTTATTTCATTTTTTCAAAATAATCTTAAGTACTTTGGTTCGCTAGCATCAATTTACTGTAAAACAGCTCACAATTGAGAAATGTTTGAAAAATTGATGATAAACTACTAATTTAACAACTATTTTAGAATTATTTAGGGATTTAAAGTAATTATCAGACTTTTTTTGTCATGAAACCTATTCCTCGATGTTAATCGGAAGATCTGAAATCAAAGTAACGTTTGTAGATGTTAAACAGATGAAAACAATACGGTAACCTGCAAAAAAATAAAAAATGGAGTTTATTTAAAATTTCCTAGGCAGATTTTTTTTGTCCATAATAATCGTCTAAAACAGTATCAGAAAAAAAATTGGATGTGCAAGACCTTTGGGTGGAAGTTAGTCCAAGCTCACCGTGCTTGTTTTGCACTATAGTTATCCCCAGTATCACGTCTGAATCTTACACTTCTCTCAGTGTACACGTATTTAATGGTATTTAATGAATTTACTAAACGTACAGCATTTTTACTTTATTACTTCAACGTTAGTTTCGGATTCAGCGATCCCGAAAACTTAGGATACCAATGCAATTCCAAAATTGTGGAAGTTTTAGCAAAACGTACGCATATAATCCATTACCACTTTTGGCACTTTTTATTTTTGGACATACCCGATAAAACTTAGATTGTTTAATAAAAGTCTAAATTTGGATTAAACCTGTTTCGTCGATGTCTGATTTTTATCATTAAAAAATATATAATTTCGAAATGGCGAACAAAAAATGTTAAAAGTCATTTAATTTGCGCGAAACGTGATATTTGAGTTTTTCAGGTTGTTGAGCATGAATCCAATATTATAATTTATAATTTCAAAATGGAGGGTTCAATATGGCCGACAAAAATTGTTAAAAGTCATTTAATTTGCATAAAACATCATATTTGGAGGTTTTTGAGATCGCTGATCATAAATCCATTACCATAATTTATAATGTGAAAATGGCAAGTTCAATACGGCCATAAAAATCTCAGAATTTAATTCAAATGTATAAATTTCCAAGAGTACATTTCATATGTTTAACAAAATTTCTCACAGTCATTTGATTTGGGGATAGATACTCGTTTTTTGAACCACTCGATTAAGGTTTCTCCAAAGTAACGTTGTTGGTAATAGATATACACCTAAAAACTGTTATTTAAAATGATTTAAAAATATTTTCTATAGTAGATAATTCGAATGCGTATTAACAATGAAACATTTGTATTTTTGTAAATATCTGAATTTTTTAATTACATTTATATTTTAGGAACATAATATTATATTGCAATGTAGCGTACTAATAATATTTTTATGTAATAATATTATAATACAAAAACATCGGCATGAATAACAATAATATCAATAAGATTATTTCAATATTAAGACTTGTTAAATATATATTTTGAATTTGTAATAGTATATCATGTGTATAAATAAATAATTATAAAATAACATAGGTAATTGCGAGACACACCGTTTTTTTAATATAAATGGTTAGTAGATGCTCTGAGCTGACATGCACAAGTGAATAAAAATTATGTATACACTGAAAAAAAGAATTAGTAATTTTGACTACATAATATGTGGTTGCCGATTAGTACCTAAATACTTAGTTAATGCAACTACAGATTAGTGCTTCCAACTTCATTATGATACCGATTGAACAGCATTTAGTTAGTTCAACAAAAATGTAATTGGGATTATTTAACATTTATCTGCTAACAGGCAACCACATGTTTTATAAATATTTCTAATTTCTTTCCAGTGTAGAAATGAGGATATCTATATTTATGGAAAAAGATCGAAAAAGATCTAGAATGACAGAGAAAGATCGAAAATGGCCGAAAAAGATCCAGAAAGATAAAAAATGCAATTTCACTCGAGAGATTACATTTTTTTAAAATATTGTCAACCTAAAACTTAAATGCAATCACACAGTAAGTGAAAATCGAAGCTTATCTAAACTTAACGTCTGTACCACCATAGTTAAAATATTTGGTGGATTTACCAGCATAATAAATGTACATTAAATGTTAGTTTCCTAAACGTGTTATAAATATACCGTTGACTAAACCATTTTTAGACTAAACTTACTTATAACAAACGTATATTAAATGATATTGTTTTTATTGAATATATGATCCACAACCACTGAAGAGATTAAAAATTGTCTACCATATTGAATTCGATATTTTGAATTTACACAAATTCCTGATATAGCAGTTTATTTTACCATGATGTGGTAAACCGATGTTATTCCATCATAAAAAATGATCTCCAAATCATTCATGGGCAGACTTTCTACTTTATTTTCAACAATTTCTCCATATTTTTTTCAGCACATCTTTGTTCACGCGTCGGAACAATTGTTCTTCGTTCCTGACGACCGCATAACTGCCTAAAATCGCAGTTTTTACGATATTTTCTCTCCCGATCGATTAGGTACAACGAATTCCAGGCAATTTCGGAAGCGAGCTCGCAAAAAAGGCTGCCGATTTCGTGGCAGTTCTCAATTTCTCTGGCACTTGATCCCGACAGAAAGCTGTCGCAGGCACTTCTGGGATGGTGAAATCTTACAATTTTTCCTCGCGAGTCTTTTGACGTCATAGCCATTCATACTCGGAACTCGGCTCGCACGTCATCTAGCCAGCTTTCACGCGGATCTTGGCTTTGTTGTGCAGCCTTGGATCACTGGGGAGGAACACGAATAAGTAGTTGCATGCCGCTCTTTATAATTCTATCTTTTCCTTCTTTCAGTGCCGTATATTACGGCCGCAATCGATTTGAAAAAAAAAACCAGACGGAACTTTCGTACCAGCCTCCCGATCCATCGAATTCCCCAAATTCCGCGTTTTATTGCTGATGAAATTCCACGTCGATCATTCAATGTGTCCGGCAGGTGTGGTTTTTTTATTCACGGGTATACCTGTACGTGTGTGTGATTCAATGTATGCTTCGACACTTGAAATCTCTCAAAATAGGACTTTCAGAGCAACAAGTAGCTCTCCATGCATATTTTCCAACGCTTTATAGCTATTTTCGATCAGTTATTCTCTACAATTGACGATGGAAATTATTTTTGTTGTTCCTAACCGTGTACTTAGATAAATTGATTTCTCTTTTGCATACAAATATCTCGACGGATGACAGGAAAATTGACTACATACTAAAATGTAGTAAATAATTTTACTACATTTCTTTATTGATAACCAAAAGTTTACATAAAAATAGCAGTAACTTTATTAAAGGTTTCTAACGAATGAGTTGAATAAAAATACAGTAGTCTCCGTCCTAAGTTATATGTCTATCCTAAATTATATATTTGCATTGTCTAAAGTTATACAAGTATCTTTCTCTCCTTCCCCCAGCACATAATGTTACGGAAGTGGGGATAGTGAGGGTGTTTTATCGACTGCGGTATCCGGGTTTTTCCCACAACGCTGGTTTTTCCTACGCCATTGCACACCCGAATGGGGTACCTCTTAAAATGAAGGTGTTCTGTTAGGAAAATGATGTAAAGGCCCTTGAAAATGGTGACGATCTCGGAAATAAGTAATTTTTATTTATTTCGAAAAATTGTCGTTCAGTTCTCAATTAATTTCCTTGGCATTTACTACGATACCGACTATAGTCATTAAAATTGCACTTACATAGGTTTTTTGTAAAAATCGATTTAGTCATTTTTATTTGCGGTTTTTAGTGAAAATTCCTACCTTATCGGACGAGCATTTTGGAATCCCTTTAGGATATAATTTTCGAATTCGTTAGGAATGGTACCAATCGCCGAAAGATTCTGGATTTTGATTCAACGTTTATAGTATAATTTCATCATTTTAAATTCGAATTTTATTCCTTGTTCAATTTCAAAAATCGCAGATTGACATTTAATCTGATATGAAATGTAGTATCAATTTATATTTTTGTAAACAAGTTTCAGTTAATTCTACGTCAAACTTGCATATCATTACAGATTTCTCCAAGTAGTCAGTGAATGACAATTGAATATACCCTTACTCTAGCGTAGAGAAACTGATAAAATCAGTGAAATTCTCTTAATGCAATTTAACGTTGGGCTATTAACCCTGCTCAGGATAATTCCACGTATCAAAAGACGCAGCAGAAATAACAATTTAGACTTTATTCAAAATGTCTGGAAGTGAAATGCTCTGGAAGTAATGAATAATGATAGTTACTAATTGAACCTTTCATTCCAACAGATTTCTGCGGCATTTTTTGCTCTATATTTTGTTGATATTTTATTAATCGCTGCTGGGATATCGAGAAATAATAATGGATGCTTTAAAACTTTGGTAGCGAAACATTTATGATTACAATTGTATTATACAGTGTTCGATGAATATTCACTAAATTATTTTCGTTTAATTTATGGGTAAATCCACGAAACTTGTAACTCTGGTGGTACCAAAGTTATGTTTAGATTAGCTTCGATTTTTATTTCCATTTTAATTGCATTTAAGTTTATTTTCATCATACTAGGTATGTACTTTAAGATGAATGCCAGTATTAGGTCAAATAGTACGCATTAAGTTTATGTTACACTATTAAAAGTTCAAAACCGCCAAAATCGCAATTGACATTCTCATGAATTTTTGTATTCTTATAAGCGTCACATTTGCGGTGTCCAAAGTATTGATTAAATTTCACGTAAGATAAGTTTATTTAATTAATTAATGATTTCATTAATTAAGTCTCCCATGAAATAATTTTGTTTTAATCTTTATCACGAACATTTCGAGTTATTAGACTAGATAATTTCCACTAAATATGCTCGAATTTTCCTTAGAATTGAGCATTTTCATAAAAAAAAAACATGTCCTGTATATGTTATTTAAATACTCGACCCGCTCGATTAGTGACGAGGAAATTTTATTAAGAATTGCAATTTTCAGTATATTTTACATAAATATGTAAAATTTTCAGATACTTTAGATAAACGTGCAACCGATATATCTGCTTAAATGTAATCTATCATATTATATTTTTATTATCATGTGAATGAAATGGGGTCGATACAACCAAACATTTGTTCGTTTTTCAAAATTGCATTTAATCGGACCCATACGTCTTTTTGGGGTCACTTTTCAGATATTATTTTCGTTTGATAAATTGAAGATGGCGGATTTTATATGACGGAACTAAATTTTCATCGATTTTTATAATTTTCAGTATCCTTATAAGTTTTGGAATCGCTGCTTTCAAATTTATGATCAAATTTTTTGAGTAAGTTGGTAATAAAAAAGTGGCGGAAGCAAAGTATCAAATATTCATCGATAGGCAATTTTCAATATCTGCATGTTAATTCGGTTGCTGATAATCAATTTATGATCAACTTTTCAAAATTTATAATGACGTCCTCTCAAAACGACGGGCACTATTTTTTCCTAGGAAACTGGGTTCTCGATGACAGCAGCGATATTTAGGCGAAAATCCGAAGAAAACCTTTTACTTGATACAATTTGACTTGCAATTAGACTGTTTTTTATTTTTGTAATTATAAATTTAAAAGGTGTAGCCGGCCATTTTCAAGTCGCCATTTGAAGTTCTGTAAATGTGGGGAAATTCGTTATCAGCAACCTAAAAAATATGTAAATATTAGACACCATAAATGAAAAATCTATGAATATTTGATATTGTGTCCCAGTCGTTTTGAATTTCGAAAAGACTTTCGACTAATTATTTTCCTCAAATCAATATGAAATTCTTTTCAACCAATAAACCTTCTTTAAAATAAATATTTTGTTGAGTTTATTGAAGTGAACTATTTTTTTAATTAAAGAAAAAATTTGTTTAAAATTATTGATTTCATTAAAAAACAGATAATGAAGGAAATGAATCGTTGCTTAAACAAAAAATGAATGACTTGATTAAAGTGAATTCACTTGAACTAGATGAAATTAATTATATATCAAGTAAATATATTTTTCAGTGTAACTTTACTAATGATAGTCTTTTCTAAAATTACCATTCTGTATTGTCAAATTTTGAAAGGTTAGTGGCAGATTTCTAAAGTTCGACAATTCTCACGTGAGAAATTTAGTTCAATGGATAATTTCTTTGTTTTGCAATGATTTAATCTTTGCTTATTTATTTCAAAATACCAACCAAAATTCCTCATCAAAATTCCTCTTAAAAATGATTTTGGTTTGTAAAAATTATAATTTGCCTGGCCAAAAAATGGATTATTTTATACAGCATAAATTAAAATGTGTAAAAATCATCGACATTTTATTCGAAAATACGGAATTCATAAAAGCACTTCGCTCATGTGGCACAGTAATATATTAACATTTCTTTTATTTTTGTTTTATTTTATAGGCGAAAGATTTTAAGTTACGTCTAATCGAAAAAATAGCTTTCGCACCTTATTGGATCGACACATAACCCTTTCAAAATATAAAATATCCTTTAAGTATGAAGTTAAATTTTGTCCTTTTTGTCAATTCCTGCAACAATAATACGACAGTGATCAAATGATTTCAGTTTTTATTTATAGAACCACTTAATTATGTAAAATGTAGAGAAATTAAATTTTCTTAATAAGTTTTTACAAATTTAAAATGGTTGATATAAATAGAGATGCTTTATAACATTATATTTTATGTAAACTTAACACTTTTCATGAATTCTACTTTTTAATTTTTAGTTTTTTTGATCAATGTCTATATTAATCATTATTTACATACTTCGATCCTGTTTTTGCAGGAGAAATGTAATCATCACTCGTTATTATTCTTATTAACCATATTTTATTATGTGATTAGAGTAATAATTACAAAAGACAACATCATGCAATTTCACACGTTTAATATTGTCATTAATGTCTTACACAGCTAATAGTTAGTTATAATCCATACATAATTAAGTTTGAATTAAATTGAGATGCATTTTAATACTGGGAATAACCCTATATAAGATTAATATAAAACTTGTTATTTGTAATTAAATCTGCAATCTTGAAGTTACCAGTGAATAATTTTACACTGGCAAAATAAAGAAAGATCTAATTTAAATAATTGAGACACATTACTCATTGTCCACAAGTTTAGTTAATTATAGATATTTATTCAAATATGCCCTGCATCTCTCGTAAGTCAAGATAATTGTTCACTAGCTGGTATAATAAGTAAAATTCAGCTATAAATGTTTATATAACAAATTGCAATTTATAGGCGATGAAGAATGTTGTTCTATTTGAAATTAGCACGTTGTTAGAATAATTTCATACGTTCGTTTCTACGTTATAAACACCGCGGATGATATGACTCACTAAAATGTAGGTTACATTTACGTGGAGAAAGTTTTGCGATCAACAAGATGATGTCATCAATTTTCTTTCAATAAAAAAAAAATTAATAGAGCAATGATCGACGACGTTAATTATTTTTCAATTGTTCATAAAAATCATAATTTCAAAAATAAAAAAAAGAAACATTGAAATTAGACTTATTTTGATTATTGATTTACTGTCATACAAAAAAAAAATTTGCTACAGAAAATGTAACAAAAAAAATCCGCAAAAAGTTTGTATTTGTTGTTAAATATTATTAAATATATATATACTATTACAAAAAAAAGTGAGGTAATTCTTGTTGACTTTTCGACGTAGAATCCGTAAGACGTCAGAATGTTTTGTAACATTAGATTAAATTGACAAAAAATGACCACTTTTGTCATTTTGGAGGTGTAACATAAAACTGAAAATATGTTGTTTATATTTGTTTAAATGTAGCAGAACATTTAATTTATATTGATAATGGTGATGAATGTTTGAAATAGGATTTTTTAGTTTGATAGACAGCTACCAGGAGGACGTTTTTCAAATTTTCCCAATAGTTAAATGCTTTTTCTGGCTATATAAATGACAATATGTGGTGTCCCGTGTACTGATATCACAAATATGCATTTATTATTGTTTACAAATGCATAAGGAACGTAATAGCAAGTATATGTTATTTAAAAGTGACAACATTTGGGAAAACCGTTTGAAATTTGGTCACGAATTGTAAAGTATGTATGACATCATCTTTGTATCGAAACACTTTCTCCGCGAGGTCCGAAATTAAATTTTCGTGCGTCATAGTTGTCTACATGTATGGCCTTCGAATGCGAAGGAAAGTGTATGAGAAATTATGACACCCATTTGACTGGAATACTATGCAATGTTACATCTTTGGCATTCCATGCGTCTAAAATATTGTCGTTTTTTATATGCCTATCACGTCTTTGTCGCACTTTTTCACTAACACACCATAATTGGCTTTCCTAAAAAATGACACTGAATGAAAAGTTTTTCTGGGGAATGATCTAAAAATATTTCGTAAACGCTTAAAGTATTTTTATGGTCTTCATTTTTCATTTATGGTTCAATGCTTAAACGTTTTTTTAATTTTATATTTTCACTTTTTTTAATGTGAAAATTAATTGAAAACGATATTAGAAATGTATGTGAAATTTATCTTGTTAACAAAAAATACCATACCGGTACGAATGATGAATGAGAATATTCCACCTGGAATTTCTACTAAATATGAAAAACTGTTTTTTAGAGATTACTAGATGGCGTCTCAATCCGCAAACGAATTCACAAATTATATTATTGAAGTACGGATATAATAATAGCTGACTTAATATTTTTCAAGGAACATAATGATTGTAGATTTACCACTTCTGAAATCTCAGCGCCATCTAGCTTCTCAAAGGAATAATTTGTATTATCCTTTGGATTTATCTTTTCGACTTTCGTGGCTGTTGATAGGTATACAATTTTAACACAGATATTCCTTTTTTAATGACCACAATAATTTTGATATCTTCTTATTAAAATTCTCTGAAGTTCATGAAAAAAATTTCAAGTTACAGTTACGAAATAATAATTTGTTTGTTAATGTTATTACTAATATTATTAGTATGATTTATGTAGATTTTGAGGTTATGTACAGAAGACACGCAATTTTTATGGGGGTTTCCATTGATTGGATCCCATTGTTCTACTCTGCTACTTCAATTTGAGAGTCGCAGTGTTCAATTGTGATTTTTTTCTTCACCAAGTTACGCCATTTTGAAATTACAAGATATATAATTGATCCATTTGGTGTCATGAGCATTTGTATTAAATACTTCAAGGGAGATATTTTTGACTGTGTATTTTCTGTTGAAAATCTGTACTGTGGGGTGTTTGGCGTTGCCAAATACGAATTTGAAGTCGAGATATTAAAATCTTAGAATTGGCAACCAGGCTTTTGATAAACCTGGTGCATAAGGTATTTTCAGGTCGCTGAATTCAAATGTAGCGTCCAATTATAAAAATTAAAAATTGCGAAACCGAAGTATCAGACTACATTTTTAAGGAATTTAAGAAACCTAATGATTTTCTGTCCTTTGAATTTTGCGACAAAAAAATTAAAATTAACGATTATCAGGCATTTTAGATATATATGTGTACCAAAAACATCATGGCAGCCATTTTGGATACGCCATTTTAAATTGATGACGCTTTAAGAAGTTTCAGAAAAGTTTTACAAATATTTGTCGAACAATAAATAATTATGTTATTACAACAAAAATAATATAAAAAAAAGATAATTTCTAAATTACTTACAAATTGTGTTTACTTGTCTCCAGAATGCGGAAGATCTATAAGTGGGTCGAAAACAATTAAACTAATCATTAATTTCTTCCATGAGCGCTAGGTGTCGTTCAAACCCATATATAATGTAGGTCGACGTCAATATCAAATGTCGATGCCAGATTTCCACAATGAACAAATAATTATTTGGAATTCATTTCCATTTCGACAAATACGTATCATATTTTATTTGTTATTTTGTATTTTATCTTAAGTTCATTATGATTCAAATTCAGACCATTATAAAGAACTACTACTCTGCATACAAACAAAATAAAATAGTAGCAAGAAGCATGTTAATGAACATTAATAATCAAATATATAAAGTATAAACGATAAGAAATTAAAGCATTCAGGCAGTGTATAAATATTTACAAACTGTATGAAATATATAGTCTTTGGTTTCGCGGAATACGAATCTGGCATCAGATTTTCAAAACTCAAAATGGCAGATCCGATATGGCTGATCAAAAATTTAAAACGTTAGCCAATTTTTATAAAATTCGCTACACAGGGGTTTTTGGAGTCTCTGAATACGACTCTGGTTTCGTCTTCCTACATTAAAAATGGAGGATCCTATATATGGTAGGTAGAAAATTGAGATCGTTGAAAACTATCACAAAAATAGTCACTTGTCGGTTTTTTGGGGTTGATGAATACGAATATGGCATCAGATTTTAAAAATTCAATTTAAAATGAAATATTTTGCTAAATTATAAGTTGGTGAATTTATTGTGGATTAATCGTAAAGAAACCAGTGGATTGTGAATTTCTTGCAAACTATATGCATGTGGGATAACTCCATTGTAGCATTTTAAATGTTTTCCTAATAACGTGTTAATATATTCACTTTTTCCACTAAATAACCAAATAATTGTTTCAGAATATTCAACAATTTTGTTAGTTATACACACGCAGTGTCAAGATAGTCTACATTCCTAATTAGTTACACAATTTGCTCAATTACCGAATTAGACATAGACATGCTTTTAAACTAAAATTGTGATTATTCGAAATTCGTTATATAGAAATAAATTGCTTTCAAAAAAACTCATGAAAAATGTTCTTTCGTTATTCCCAGGTAGGTAATTAACAGTTAATAAAAACGTATGAAATGACTGGTGTGAATTATTAAAGACAAATAAGCCAAAATGATTTAGAATCATGTACAATTAAAAAATGATTAAACGAGAAAAATATTTTGCAAAATGTTACCAACCCATAGATTATTAAAAGAGTGCAACGATTTCATCGACGTCGTCCGTTGAAATCTGTCATTATTCACACATGGTAGGCGCCTCGGATGGGTTCGTAATTTAGTTAATACGTGCTCTTACTCGATTTCTCTGAGTCGAGGCACGCGTGTTACTTACAAGTACTCGAATAGGTGTAATTACAGTAGATTCAGTAATAAACAACGTTAATATTAGAAATTGTCACTTTTTAAAGAAAAATTGAATGATGCAGTAGGTTTAAATTGTCCAGTCGGATCCATCCATTGGGAAAACTTGGCATAAATTTTTTCACGAGTTGTACCGAACTACATTTTTTAGTTTCCTTTTCTTCTAAAAATAGATTTATAGCATCGTCCGCACTGATTCATCATGCATGTAAAAGTACGACGCTAATTAGAACAATGAATTTTCTTTTCCGATTTGTTGGTATACGTATATGGATTAATTTTCTCGTAACCGCATTCAGACGCGGAAGTCATTCAAACATTAACAAGTGAATGTTCATTTATCAAAGGTCTAATTAAAATATTTAGACAATTTAATGATGAGTACGCGTATATATAATTGCGTTTTCTCTGTGTATTTTTTCTGGCACAATTTATGGAAAAGTGGCGTTCGCAGGTGATAATTAACTTTGAAAAGGATGCTGCATTCAATTTTTGTCTGCTTCAGTGAATTTTTAGTTTATTTATAATCGAAAAAATACGGAAATATGCCGATCTCTTACTTGGTATTATAAACTTTAGAAATCTTATTTTAAAATATTTATTGTACATTATTTAATTTGTTGTTGATTACAATAAACATTAAGTTTTATTACATTTCCACTCATAATGAACGACGTCTGTTATTTTATTGATCAAACAGTGTCGATTTCGATTGTAAAATCATTTACAAGTAGACTTAGTATTCGTAAAAAATTACCCTTATTATAATATAACGATTGCAATACTGTTATAGTAAACAATTATTTCTAGTCCACATTAAAAGTTACAGACTGTATGCGCTTTATAATGAAGTAAAAAAAGACTGTTACTGTTATAAAAAAATCATTTTAAAAATTGGTAAATTTTAGCAAAAGTGAGCAACGAAATTTCGAGGTGCGAGTTCCATCGATTACCACTACGCGACGCATCAATCCATAAATAAACTCGTGCAATGTTTAATGCAAGTGCTCATTTGATCGGTAATTCTTGAAGTTGGTTATCTCTTTTGGATGTTGAACACCACCTAGCGTCTTCAGAGAGAATTAAAAACTAAGTTTAACCATTTTCATGTAAAATCAGAAGAAATATTCTATTAAAGATGGCTCCAAAATGGCAACTAAAAAGACTTTTTTTGAAAAACATTAGCTTGGTGTTCTATAGTCTACAAATTCCATGTACGGAATTTGATATTCTGAGCACGAATCTTAACAAATGTTTCAAAAATTTTTATGAAAATAAGTATATGGCGATTTTTAGATTGACTCATCATGAAACTGAAGTCACCAAAAAGTTCAAATAAGAAAAATTTCCAAAAGTTTTTCTTCCACTATTTTATTTTATTTGTTTGTTGACATATTGGAATTGCGATTTTGAATTCTTGAAAAATTATTTCAGATTGGTACTTATGAACTTCAAAAATGTACAGTTACTAACTTTAATCGAGAACAAACAATGTTTCAAGATTTGGTGCACTAGGATAGTATATTCATACAAAACTTCGATTCAGTACCATTTTCGACCTACCATCTTGAATTTTCTTATATATATTATAACGAACAGTAAAATTCGAGAACCTAATTACACGATAATTTGTGGCTGAAGTTTTAGAAACGAACTAAGAGTTTAAACCATGACTAAAGCGAACAGTAAGAAACAGACGAAATGAAGAAATAAACTAAAAAATGAAACTACACTTCAGAACTGAAGCAATGCACTAAAGTTACAAAATTAACTTAAATAACCCAATGAAGATATTGGATATTAAATAATCTAAATAATGAAGAGATTGTTGGTCCATTTTAGAAAACGATATGCTACAAAAGGATAAAACATAGTAAAAACCACCAAAAGACATAAATAACTTACCTGAAGAAATAGAATGCATTGAAGAGAAGAAATAAAACTGAAGAATACCAAGAACGCAAAAGAACAAGTGAAAATAACTTTTTTATATTATAGTTATAAACTGGTTGCAAGACATGTAATGAAACAAATTAAGTAATTTACTTAGGTAAGTAAATGGAAAATTGTAAATTGAAGAACGGGCATGAAAAGATTATGTGAAGAGACAAAACGAAGTAATAAATTGAAGGTCATAAATGAAAATGAACGAGTATGAAGAAGAAAAACAGGCAAATGTTTGGAATGTACGATGACTACCAAATATTCATTTAAAAGAAAGTAGGTTTGTTTTCATTGAACCCAAGACTTATTGAAGTTAATTCGAAATTACTTCTTCACCGATTAAATCAAGTACAAGGAAAACAATTTTACGAAACGGCCACCTTTTGTTTTTTACCTAATTTTGAAATCTTCGTTTTTACTATCTGGTTTAAATGATCTGTTATTCTTACTAAGAAGTGCCACAGAACTGTCACTATTGCGCAATCGTTCCCGAAAGTCTGAGAATCGTTGTTTTGCCTTTCTTGCTGTGACGAAACAAAAACTCAGAACACTTTCCTTTTTTTTACTTCGTCATCGAAGAACTTGCGTGATTTTGCGTTGAATCATGCAGGTCGAGGGTGGAATGGCGAATTATTGTCGTCGTTATGCCGTCACACTCCCGGAAGCCGGAAGACATGGACGCGGGTGAAGGCTAGTGAAAGTTCCCTATAGCCTCGCTGGATTTTTCCGAAATCGAAACCTTATTTGCTTTTCGTATTTTACGAGCACCTGGTCACGTGGTCCAACCGAAATGCGTAATAGACACGCACGTGGGAATTCCCCTCGGTTTGACCAGTTCTAATTGGCAAACGATTGAGAAATTTTATATGACGCAAGCGAACGAAAGCAGAGAAAGTATTCATCCGGGATAAAAATATTCCAATAATGCAAATTTAAATATCGATGAGAATAAGAATGTGGAGAAGATAATAGAATGGGCGAAAGTTTGATGAAATTGATGAAAAAAATGAATCATACGGATAAATTATAGGAAAGGAAGAAATTAGTAAACAAAACTTTAAAAAAAGATAAAAAAAAAACAAATAACTAAGCGAAGAAATGAAACCACAAGTAACCTAAAAAGAGGGAAAAAAATGTACACTTAAAAAAACTTCAATACATCAAATAAATTAATTTTACAAAATGATGAAATGACAAAACGATATGCTCCTTGATTTGTTAGAGGAGATGATATTAAATGAGTACAATCAAATTTAATAAAAGATTCATATTTCATTAATAAATTGAAGAAATATAATGTTGCAAAGAAATAAAATGTTGAAGGGAAGAAATAAATCGAGCTAATCAAATACAGAAATACAATCATTTATTTTGAACTGAAGAAAAACAATGAATGTAAAGAATTGTATTAATGAATTTATTGAAGAAATAAAACATAATGTGAAGAAAAAAATGAAATGTAGAATTGAAATGAATAAAACACTATGTGAAGAAGAGAGATCCCGAAATGAAAACGGTTTCGCTAAATGGAATGAAGGAAATGAATATCAAAAAGAAAATAAATCAATTACCTAACAATAAAATAGAATAACTAATAATAATAAGAAAATAAAGAAACAATGAATCTCAAATGATTGATACGAATAAAATGAAGACAACGAATCACCATTATTGGGGAATACAGTAAAATATCTTGAATTAATATAAAATAAGTTGAAGAAATTACCGCAATGATGTGATGTGAAGAAATAAAATACGAAACTAAAAGGAAGAAATTAAATCATTTAAGTATATGAAGATATAAAAGAGGTTAATAATATGTATAATATCAAAGAAAAGATATGAAGTAATTACAATCTGAAAATGAACTACGTCTTTTGATCATAAGATGAGAATTTTGCATCCGAAGGCAATTTATTAACGAAGAAATTACCTAGCTTTAGACGAATGAAGAACAATAAAAAGAAATGATCACTTAATAAATGATGACACTATAAAAGTGGAGTGCAATTACAAAATAACTGAAGAAATTCATTTTATACAACAATTAACAAATTCAAGAAATGAAGTGCCGAACTAGATTAAATAAATTGAAGAAATAAAATGTAGCCACTTAATGCACACAGCTGAAGACACCACGCGAATAAATTGAATATGACAATGGTTTAAAAAAATAAACAACTAATAATATAAGACGTACAAGTTGAACACAATGATAAAATTGTATAAATAAATTGAAGAATTAAATTGTAGAAATGAAATGAAAAGTATATGTGAAACCATAAAATGAAGACACAACGTGAAGGAATTGAATATATCATAATGGTTTGATAACTCTGAAGAAAATGAATAATTATGAAGAAGAAATTAACATAATGAACGTGGAGAATAAGTAGAAACGGTCAAAGAAACGATGTATAGAAATAAAATGGTAAGTAGAAGTGAAGAAGTAAAATGAAGAAATAAAGTAAAAACTAGAAGTAGAGATATAAAATGAAGAAATGAAGCGAAAGATATAAATGAAGGCTCAATGTGAAGGAATTGAATACATCTCAACGGTTCAACAAATCTAAAGAAAAGGAATAATTATGAAGAAGAAGAAGAAATTGAATAACGACTAATATGCCGAAAGTAAAAGATAAAAAACAAATTTTTAAAACGGCCGATTCATCAAGGCTAATGAAACAAAAGCGGTCAAAGTTGGAGATAATAACAAAATAAGATAAATAAATAATTTGTAGAATTTAAGTGCAGAAATGAAACGAGCGACAAAGTGAAGATATAGAATTAACAAATGAACTGGACACGATAAATGAAAACTCATCTTGAAGAAATGAAATACGACAGTGACATTGGCAGTATCCAGATGAAGAAAATAAATATTTACGAAAAATATATTAAATCAACGAAGAAAGTGAAGACAAAATACGAATTGGATAAAGATAACGAGTTAAAAAGATGTATTTATCATAACTAACGAAAACAAAATTGAAGAAATGAAGTATACTAATAAAATGAAAAGTAGAAATGAAGAAATAAAATGAAGGAACGAAACGAAAGATAGAAATGAAGACACAACGTGAAGGAATTGATTACATCACAATAGTTCGATAAATCTGAAGAAAAGGTATAATTATGAAGAAGAAATTAAATTAATGAAGGTAAAGAAGAAATTAAATAACGACTAATATGACCGGGAAAAAGATAAAAATAAAGCTAAAAAAATAGTCAAAGGTGAAGACAACTATAAAATACCAAAAATAAATAAATTGAAGAAATGAAGTACAAAAATGAAATGAAAAGTAGAGGAGAAGAAATGAAATAAAGACAAGAAACGAACACGACAAAACGTAGAATAAAGTGCATTGTCGGAAATTCAGAAATCAATAAATTATAAAATTTATGAAGTAATGGAAGAAACGAAAGAACGGAGCAGAGCTGAAAAGCGAAAATCATAAATTGAATTTAACGAAGTATATGCCAGCGTCATTGACGATTGTAACAAAAGGAAATTTTGAACGCTGTAAAAGAAGAAACTGTTATAAATGACAAAAATGACATATAACTGAAGATAAATTAGAAACGACCGATTCCCATAAAATCGTATCTACATGCTAAATACCAAGGTTTAGCATATCTGTAAGAAAAAATTTGCGACTCGCGCGCTTTATCTCGAATTAGCAGATCTTCTAGGATCGTCATCAGTAACACCGATACGCATGTACATACATTTTTAAAAGTTGTCATAGTGATGAGCACGTTAACAATAGTCGTATGCCAGTGGCAGACGTTGCCTGTTTCTTTTTTTTTTGGTGAAAGCTGGCGATATATAACAGAGAGGGGATACGTATATAGTCGACGTTTCGAACCTTGCCGGCTCATAACGAACTCACCAAAGTCGCGACGAGATCTCGGAATAGTGAGAGGATCGAGACCTCTCGGCATCGAAATTAAACGTAAAAAAATCGAAATTGATTTTAAAAAAAAAAACGTTCTCTCCGCTTACAAAAATAGTGTTGATAGTGTGTGTGCCATAAGGATATTACATCAGATTTTCGAGGTTTGTGCTTCTTCGTTGTTTTACCGAGAGCGTGTGATGTGATTGCAATTGTGACGAATCTCATTGGATTTTATAAATTATTAGTGTTGGGCAAAATTGCACAAAATTTGAAGTGTACTTGCAATGGTATTCGTACAAGAGTGGTGAAATAATTCGCATGTAACTCTTACAGTCTAATAACGACGCTTCGTCCCATGACTTAAAATTTGATAGAGATTAATTAAAATTTGTTTGTGTTAATAGAAATTACCAATTACTGTAAAGGAAACATTGTTAATGTTAAAATACAGTGAGGATTCTTCAGATAAAATTCACTCGTGTAAATTTTTGAATCTTTTATGATTTAATTAGTGCATCTCGCGCCGCCTAATGGTTTTTAATGAGAAATTTATTTTATTCTTGATTTTATTCGACATAAATACTGTTTTACAATTTTGTTTTGTGAAATATTGAAATGTTTTAATTGACAGACTATCAATTATTTATTAACGCTTCAGTAGTAAAGGTCGACCAATTCAGGCATTTCAGGAGTTCTTACAAAATTATTTATTTCACATTAAATATCACTTACAACAGCATAAATTAGCGCAATTACAAGATTTAGTTAATTAGAATAATTTTACAAGTTGTTTCATTTAAAATTTCATGGCAGCGTGTAATTATTGCTTGTTTACTCTAACTTAAGAATTGAAAAATGTGTTATAATTATGCTGCTATATTTTAAAAATATTAAACATTTCTTTCGCGCTTCGTGTGTAATTAAATATTAACTTGCATCGGGTGTATCAATAAACGATTAGCTACAATCTTTATTAGACACTATTATTTATTGTTTTTTTTTAAACATGCACATGTAATTTAGTTTCAAATTTGGTTTATAATCCTTTCGATTTGTAAAGTTAGCGAGTATTAAAAGAAAATTTTAATAAAAAACATTCCGAAATTTTTAAAAATAAATGTTTAGTCGACAAGTTTTAAGTGAAGTAATTATTAATTGATTGGGTGCAAAGTCGTACATCTGGATTTCGGTGGTTAAGTAGACAATAGTTTATAATTTTGTTAAAACTGCCTGAAAATTAGTAACATTTTTCGAAAAATTTGGTATATTTTATTTTCACGATTATTACAATTTGTGAAAGACAACCAGAATAATTTGAATATGTTTTTAATCTGAATATATGTGATGTTTTCGGCTAGTTTCTTTATGCGTACTTTTCTATTTTTTACTTCAAAATATTTTTTCAATTTTTAATTTCAAAATAAAAAGTTATGGAATTTACATTGGATTAAAAGAACGTTGAAATCCACTCCTTTAATGTTTTTAAATTATTCGAATACATTCAAAAATTAATAAAAAGTTCGATACTCACTGCATACTTCAAAAATTCTGTTTGTAATTTAATGTGCTTCCGGTTTTCCTTTTCAAAACCCTTAATAATTGTGTTTAAAAAATTGTCATCCTTGTTTATTTCATGTATACTATCTTTCTAATAATCTATAGATTTACATTAGCTATCTTAATAGCACCAATGATTGGTTATACATAGCTTTTCAACAAACTCGTTTTTTTCTGCTTTTTAATCATAATTTAATGTTACGATGTACCAATTTTTTTAATGTACTGGGTGCTTTAAAATTTCCACTTGAATTTTAATTTTTTATGTTTATTCCTATTGAGAAATTTGAAAAAATTATATTGTTCAATCTCAATAGCGGCAAATAAAAAATTTCGAAAAACTTTTTTTAAGTTACAATAATTCTCATACAAATTAAAATAACCTGCATAATTTATAATATTTCGGGATATTTTTAATAAAAAATTTCGAAAATGCATTACTTTGTTATTTATTACACAGAATGTTGAGAAAATACTGAAACATTTTTGTTTAATTTTTTTAATGAGTTATGAAAATTAAAAAAAAAACAATTCAAAATGATAGATGTTTCATATTATTTATTTAAATTTTTTATATAAAATTTCAAAAATTCAAAAATTTGTTGATTATTGATTTCAAATAGTTTTTCAGAACTTTCTAAAAACTTTGTTTTATTTTACTACATGTTGAAAATAGTTTTAGAAAAAGTTGGCACATCTTGTATATTTAATAATATTCAATGAATTTTTGTTGTATAAAAATTTGTAAATTAATGGTGTATTCCGGGATAGAAGAAGTTTTCGGCAAATGTTTCATTATTTTTTAATTTTGTTGTCTTTTACTAACTCGTCGAAACATCCTGTATAAGTACCTGACATGTTTATAGGTTTATTTTTTCAAATGTTTAAAAATTACCAAAAATTATAACAAAATTCTTAACGTCCGATATAATGTTATTCCTGTTTTCACAATAATTTGTGTGATTTACTATTTTCAACATTTTATAATATTTTTCAACAAAATGTATTTCAATTTTGAAAATATGAAAATTGTTATTCACCATTCACGGCGTTTAACGAATTTTGAAACACTGTTGTCTAATTTGTTATCAGGTATTTAAATATTTCTCTGCAGATTCCTTAATTACATAGATACATTTGTTTTAATGTTACCTTAATATTTCATAATGTTCAATGAAAAAAAAAACATCGACTGAAACGATTTTAATTCGACTAATTGGGGTTTGACATTAAAGACGGATTTTCAACAATTTTGAAAAATGTTTGTTTAATTTTTTTACTGGTCCTAAAAATTTTTAAAAATCGTGGTGTGTTTTAATATTATATGTTTATTTCTGACAGAAAATTTGGAAATGACTAAAAAGGTTTAAAAAGAATTAAAAAACTTAATGGAACATTCGCAGAAAAATGTTGAAGGACTTATGTTTCATTTTTGTCTAAATTATAAAATTAAAGAAGTTTGTTTATGGTTTAATTTTATGTTTTCAAAAATTACTAAAACATTTTAAAAAATAGAAAACCCTGTACATTTTATAAAATTTGCTGAAATATTTTAACAAATAATATCGGAAGTACTAAAAGTGAATGGCACTTTCATAAAAATAGTTACATCCATTCAAAATTTCGAAAAACTTTTGTTTAATTCCTTTCTAGACTATGACAATTTTTAAAAAAATTTGTGTTTCAATTTTATGTTTATTTCTGACAAAAAATGCAATAACTGCAAACAAGTTTGTTAAAAATTAAAAAAACATGTACATTTCATAATATTTAATTACATTTTTTACAAAATTTCGAAAATGCAAAAAAATTAATGGAACGTTCGTGGAAAGACTTGCGGCCATCGGATCGAGACTATTTTAATTCGATCAATCGTCGGGGATTGACATTAAAGACGATTTCTCCAATTTTCGTTCTTCGCGCGAATGAAAGAGGCAAAGCAGTAGTATGTGGGATAGCGAGTCAGTATGTCAACGTTCTCACGTCTCTCCCTCTCTGGGTCGTCTCTCCTTCTTCGGCCTATGTGGAGAACAAGGGCGCGTGCATGTGAGAGTGTGAGTGAGAATGCTTACCTATATATCGACAAAGTATCTCTCTCTTTAAAAAAAAAAATTGCCCGTAATTCGTCTCGCAAATTCGAGCATAAGGTAAATTTGATGTCTTCATTCCGATAAATGGTTAAATAAAATGCGATACGTTTATGTCGCTCAATAATTCAGTATGCGCTTGATACGATGTTTTGATGCATTTATCACCCGGCGCTGTCTTCGATCATTTATTATTTTAACGTGGCAAAGTAAGGATGGATACTGGACCAGGTGTCATATTTTATGAAAATTTAAATTTCCACTTTTTAATATCTCCGATTAAATTTTAGATTCGTTCTTAGTTAATGGTTGTATGACTTGAAAGCCATTTTTAAAACAGTAATTAATGCTGATTATTGCTCAATTTTTAGTTTTTCCATGTGAATAATTGCCGGTACTAAATAATAACTGTTTATACTCATTTCAATAACAATTCTTCCTACTAAAAATTCCTAAAGAAAAAAGGTGAAGTTGGGAAGAAATGACAGAAGTTACGTGAATACAGTGCACCCCCTCCAGTTTCTCCCTCCGTCTCCACTCCAACTGACCGTGTGGGCGGTGCTATAATCCCCTCTACGAGCGATTTTCAGGGCCGGTGCTACTGCTGTAACATTTACTCTCGGGTGCAAAATACATATACAGTTTGTTTCCGATTCCGTGTCAAAATGAGTCGGATATATCGATGTCCAATTGCTGGGGAATCATGTCTCAGTATAAGCTAACTCAAGGGGTTGCACAGTATTTAAAATTTTCCAAAAATTTGTTCTAATTTATCATTTGCAACATTAAAAACTTCAGAAAAATTACTTATTGATATTGGACATTAATTTCATTGAAAATTGAAGAAACATTGCAGACAGAAATTTTTAATATCTCAGATTATATTTCAGCAATAAACTATGCGAAAATTTGTAACTGTAACAAATTACTACATTTTTTAAATGTATTTGAAATAGCGATAGTAAATATTATAAAATTTATTAATTAGCCAGATATTAAAGTAAATTTTTGTATAATCTTAGATGCTAATATTAAATTTTGTCCGTGTACTAGCATTAGAAAAAAATAGAAAACTATTATTTTAATAGTAATTAATAGTAATTTGTTAGTCAAAGGAAATCAGTTTTGTAGTGGGTATTTTAGTATCTCAGATATTAATTTAAGGAGGGATGTTTATTCTGCGAAAATTTTCCAGTGTTTTTGGTGAAAATTAGTACATAGATATTATTTATAACACTGACAATAAATATGAAATAATATAGTAATTTTTACCAGGCATAGTGGTATATTTTCGTATAATCTTAGATGTTAAAATTTTATTTCAGTTGTTATTCTTGTGGATACGTATTTACACGTACGCAATAATGACTAGTTAGTCTACGTAGTTGCAATATTGACATTTGAAAATTTAGAAATGTTGACTATTTATTAGGGTCAATTTTTTTATAATTCTAGATGTTAAACGACCAAGAAATCTTTAAAATTTTAATACTGTTACTAAATTTTAAAAATCTAGTAAATTTTACGATACTTAATCATTTATACGTCCATTTTCGTATAATCTTAGATGCTAAAATTTCTATTACAATTTTTCTGAATGCAGTTGATGTTTGTAGGATATAATTACGTGATTATTGATGTACATAGTTCCTACAGTTACGATTATAATTTATTATTAGTAAACATAAATACTTACTTATTTAGTAGCGTTTATTAGCGTTTATAATACCATTATCATCACCTTAATTTATTTTTTGTTATAGTAATAATTATTAGTAATTTTTTACGTTAACAATAGCTTTTACAAATGACTAATAAACTTAAAATACAATAAAAATTCTACGAATTCCAAGTAGGCGTTAAATGAGAAAAGTTTTACATTTATTACTAACTATTTTTCTCCACTTTCTTGTATCTCAATTACATGAAAGTTAACGTTTATATTTAATTACAAGTTACAATTATCACTTTAACTTGTTTCAAATAATTTTCTATAAAACAATTTAAATAAAACCTCGTTGATTTATTTTTCAGCTTTTTGTATCGAATTATTTCATTAATTAAATTTCTTCGATTACTAGTCGGTAATTAACATTTTAATTTAAAATTGCTTATTTGAACAAAATAAAGTAGTGAGTAGATAATTTAATATCATTACATAATGGATAAAAAGAGGGTGAACGGTCGTAATTCAATTAATTCTTAAATCGTAACTTCGATAACTTTGTCTGGTAAGTTATAAAACGCCCGACGACATAACGAGTCGATTTTTTTTTAATCGGCTTTTAAAGTCGACTGCAGAAACTTGTTTATTTCAGGTGCACAAACGAAGGCGTTGTTCTCCTTGCTTTTTTGCCGGAACGTCCTCAACAACCTAAACCGTACGACGGTCGATCAATTTTACCGCTTGCCTACTGTAACAAACTGTAAATTAGAAACGATTAAAACAATGTCAGGAGACATTGAAGTAATCCCGATTCATTACCGAAATTTCATTTCCGTTATTTCGATAATAGAATTGTTTACGCGCGAATTTCATAAATCGTTTAAACTAATTGAAAAAAGTGTTTCGCGACTCATTAAATTCTACGGTCTCTTTCGGATAAGTAATTTTGACGTGCTTTGTAGAATTTATTACGGCTTGCTTAGCAATTAATTAAGACTTGTAATTTATTGGGTCCGGTGCAAAGTTTAACGTTTAATATAAGAATACGCGTGGCCTAGATGCAGTTTTTAACATTAATGAAATTTTAATTAATCGACGATGGTCTTGTAGAATATTATGTAAGGCAATAATTTAGTTCATATTTTATAGAGAAAACAAATTATATATTGCAGATATTAACTTGTGATATAATACAGATATTAAGAAGTATGCAGTAATATTTTTATATTAAGAATTATCGTTTGATATCTATATTTTAATATGTATAATATTATCGAATTATTTGGCTTAAATAAGTCGTAGAAAAACGAAGAATAAATTAAACTAACTAAAAAACATAAATTCTTACTAATTCTAGAACTAGAGCATCGATTAAATACTTAAAGAACAGTTTCTTAAGAGTTCTTGCAGACATTTTTCCAAACATATCTATCTCCAAAATGGGTATTGAAATATTCTGAATTATTAATCTGGAAGATTTTCCAAATTTTGGACCATTTTTTTAAACTCTTTCCTAAGACCCCACATTTGAGAGGTCTTAAAAAGCTCTTAACATCGACACATAAGTATTTTTTGAAAACACTTTAAGAGCTCTTTTTGAGTCCTAATGAAGCTGCCTCAAATTTTTCAAAAATTCTTCAAGAGCTCTAAAAAATATTTATTAAATCCGAAAAAAATTTTAACAAATCGGATCATGATTTCCATGGATATTTTTAGTAAAATAAAAAGTCGGGCAGGCTGAAAATCGTCGAAAAAACATTCGTCTTTCGGCCAATTATGGCTAATTAACGTGTCTCTCGTGCACACAGCGCATACCAGTTGTTCAAAAAGAACATCGACTTGGCGATTCCCTCCGTTGGTACGTCTTGTCGCTTTTCCTGATCTTATCTTCCATTTCGCGCAGAAAGCGCAAAATTAAGGTACATCACCTCGAATCGTATACGCCCGAGTCGCTCATTTTGGAACAGACAACTTTCTCGAGACGGTCTCGCTTGCTAACTTCGCGATGTCTCCCAATTGTCTCGTAAAAAAAACGACCGTGTACGACAATTTTTGTAGAAATGAACACAAGTTCGAGTGATCTGAGAGGTTTTGACTAAATTTCTTAAAAAAAAATAAAACAAAAAAATTGCTAAACTTTTTGAAACATTCTTATTCATAAAATATATGAAGTTCAACTGGAAATAGTTTTGCCTCTTGATCACTTATGGAGTTACAGATTATGAATTTGAGGTTAGGTTGTTAAAAACCTTAAAATCATGCGATAATGTTTATGCGAGGGCTCCAAGGACAAAGATTGTTTCGAGGATTTGGCATCCGAGTTAAAAATGTTTACTTTGTTTATTGTAAAATTTGCAAACAAAACCGAAAATTCAAAAAAGAGAACGCAATAAACTGCAAAGGTTCAGTATAAAGTGTAAGTGAAGAAAGGGACGAACAAAGAGTCGCTTTGGAAGACCCGGAAATTAAAATTAAACTCGCACCTTCTTCACTTTCGCACTCGTGCAAATCGCTCGAGCTGGCGTCATATCTCGTGTCACGATAGGGTTTCTACCGGTATCCGGTGGCAAAGGCGAATAACGGTACTCCTCGTTACGTCATGGTACACCTGTTCCGAGTCCCTTCGTCCTTTTGCGCAATAAGGATGCGCATTAAGAATGCGCGAAGGGCTTCTTAGAGAGGGAGAGTAAAACCATACTTTCTTAGTCTCATCGCACAAATCATTTTCGTAAGTTTCAGCTGCTTCGGTCCCGTTTTATTCCCCTTTTTATTCGACAGAAATAATTGACGTAGGTGAACCTCCAGTTTTTTACGAAACTTTCTTCAAAGTTTGCACATTACTAGAAAGAGGGTTTATTAATATATTAAATTACTAAGATTATTTTTTGGAGATCTTCCTTCTTCATTGAGGCAATACTTTATTATGGTTTCTTAAAACTCATTAACCTCAAAATTAGGTACTTTTTCGTGTCCATCATTTCCGCCATATTTGATTCGCCATTTTGAATTTTAAACTCAGGAATTAGTATTCTAACTAGTGTACTAAACATAGTACAAGTATGTCAATTTATGTATATAAGTTAATACAAAACATAACAAATAATTAAACAATTGAAATATAGGGAAATATTACTAAATCAATGAAAATAATCAAACTTAAAATGACAACCAAGTAGAAATGAAGTAAAAGTAGAAAAAGAAAGTTCGTTATTAAACATTTAGTAACACATTAACACTAAATGTTTAGTTGGTAATCGTCAAAATAAATAATGGCCGAGAAAAAGTCACGGATTCTATATTAACCACTCCGTGAAATATTTGAACGCATTTTGCTAATCTTACTAATACACAAAAAAAGAATATTATTTGTCGATTGTATTACTACCTTCGCCTACATAAATGACATCTTCAAACCTTTCTTTAAATTGATTATCAATTTTTTCTGGGGCATGTTTAATGAAATATAATAGTTATCATTTTTTCGTCTGAAAAAGATTTTTTCTCTTGAATTTATTAGTAGTTGTAACAGTTTATTAGTATACGTTAAAACCTTTATAACGAAAAATAAGAAAAATTTGGTATTCATGTTTTCTTGTTCTTATTATGTTGAATTTCTAAAATTTAATAGTATATTATGATAAAACGTTGACTTGATAAAACATGCTTTTTCACGCTAGGAGTGCAAAATGCTATTTTGCTACCTAGTTACAAAATGTACTATTTTGTATTACAGTGTTACGGAATCACGTTCCTACTTTAATGGCTGTTTTTGTTTGTTGTTCAGTACAAGACACGTGGGATTAGGTTAGGTTTCACCATCGATGTGTTTGAATAGTAATATTGTAGTGTCTTGATTCTTTTACATCCAGGTAGTTCTAAAATGATTTTTTTCGTAATATCACTTGAACAAATGTCTGAAAAATTGTTTCCGTGCATCGACAGGATCTACTGGACTTCGAATCGGATGCAATTGTCTAGGATCTAAATATACATGGATAATAGTCGTCTGAACTCGTTCCCCGACGTCAACAGCTGACATATAACGATATATTCTATCAAAAACCCCACCTACCGGTACACGATTCACTCGAATGAAGAACGGATATGTGCCACTTGCATACAGTAACTATTCGATGCGGTAATTGGATATCCACTAGTAGCGGCTCGTCCCTAAATACCACTTTACCTACAGTGTAGGAACTGGCGAGTTCAGTAATTACGATTCGTACGGCGGTAACCACCGCTTCGTTTGCAGTGACATTGACATTAACAGTGCTTGAACTGTATTTCGAGACCGATCGCGTTTTATTGATCGAGTATAGTTACCATAATTGGGGCTATCGATCCTTTCCAATGGCGAATCGCGGATAAGGACACAGTAACCTTTGATACGCAACTGTCAAGATCTCCGTCGAGTAACGAGTCGTTCGAGATTTTGATTGCTCCAGTGTCAGGCTGGAAAAAATCGCGTTTCGGAAATCAGTCGCACCGAACGATGTTTAATTCATCGAAGCCGTTTTTTGAATCCGAGCAATCATTTTTAAACCTCCAGCTAGACGTGGTCGGTTTTTTTAACTGGTTGTCAATTTAAATTCGAGAGTTTCTACTTGAGAATTTTAAACGACGCTGAATTTATAACGATTTTCTCCAGGTTTACTTGTTTCTTGGACTTAGTGGTCATTTTGTATTGTAATCCAGGGTTTCACATGATTATCAGCTGGTCTTTGTTTTTGCATCGGTATTGTTTTATGGTATCGTGTGTCGCCTTTTCTTGACCTCATTTCTGGTTTTAGTCTCGTTCAATTTTCTCAATAAAACTGAATTTTATTAATAACTTTCGTTTAGGATTGATCATAGTTTTCATTTTTCACAATAACTTAATCCTTTCCTTCTCTCTTCGATCTTAATCCTACTAAGAATTCTTTGAAGTCTATATTACATTTGATGCAAATCATGTATCATTTGGTTTTTTCCTTATTATCTTCGTTTTCTATCATGGAATGGTTAAGAATCTAAGTATGATTTTTATCTCATCTTAATTTCTAGTATTCTGACTTTTCTTATGTCTTATCTATCGTCATTGGAACATGATCTAATATAGAAGTGACTTCACGCATGTTTGAGTGCTTAAGATCTTGTCTTCTAGATTTTAAATTGCCTTTTCTCTCGGTTGAAGATTTCCAAATTTAGGTTTGTCTAAATGTTGTTCACGTCAAACTTTCCTTCAGTTTTTATATAATCAACTTGCTATTAATGGTATTACGATTTGAAATAAGTACAAGAGTAAGATTAAACTATCGAACTGGTAAGGGGTGTTTCGTCTTCTTTAACTTCTAACTTTTTGTATCATCGTGTCACATTTTTCGACTCGTTTCGTCGAATTTCTGAAGTCTTATATGTTGTTATCTTTTCCAATCTGGTTTCTTGTTTGGTACCGCATGATCTCGTATTTTCTTGTCTATTTTAGTATTTTTAAGTTGCCTCTAGCTTTGTTTCGTCTGGTAATGTTTAGTCCCGGTTCCATCAATTGTTGTTAGTCTCATTTGAGCATTCATCATCTTATTTCTTCTTTGTTAATCTCGTATTCCATTAGGTCCTGCAGTCTCGTCTACTTTAGTCTGGTCAGAACTTCAGTACTCTTATTTTACCTAGCCATGTTTCGATTTTCTGTTGTTAGTCTCATCTTAGCATTCTCTACCTAGCAATCTTCACCTCTTAGCACATCTAGTAATTTTCGATTTTTTAATAATTCTTTCTAACCTAATCTCCTCTTGTTTCGCTGCTGTTAGTCTCATCTCATTTCATTATTGTTATACTCGTATAGTTTCACTCTGTTTAGTCTCGTCTTAATCGACACCAGTAGCCCGGTAGATCGCTGCGGTATGCGTTGTTCTTCTAAATTAAGCAACCTAACTGGTAGATAATTAGAATCATTCTAACAATAAAGTATGTGGTCGACTGTCTGGGTCAGGGTTAGGGAGTTTCTGCAGTTTTCTCCGTCCCTAAGTTCTGAGTGTAAATGTGAAGTACATTCAGGGAGACTAGTCCCTAAAGAGTGATGTCTTGCTGTCTTGTTTCGTCAAAAAGTCATTAAAGCGGGGGACCTAACCCTTTATCGTTTATCCTTTAGTCCCATCTTGTTTCAATGTGGCCTGTAGTTTCTTCTTATCTTACATCACGGTGTCTCATGCACTTTAGTTTTAACGTCTCATCTTGCCTAGTCTAATCTCGTGTCACTATTGATGAAGAACATAGGTACCTTCTTCCTCCACTACGTAAAGAAAACTAACTATCCAATTAAAGTCATCCCAAAATAGATTGATCTCATTCCTTTAAAGGCATCAAACATTTTTTCTAAAATTGGGCAAAACTAATTTGGAATGGAATACTACGCAGCATCTCAAAAACGCAAGAACATCATTCCTGTTCGTCGAATCGGTCAGTATGCGTATTCCGAGTACACGTTTACGAGTACTGGCGACCATTAATTATCGCCAGTATTTTTCGCATTATAGAGATGCATCACGGTACGGCGCGGTCTCTCAGAGAATATCACGGCCAGACGGATGCGCGCTGACGTAAAAGTAGGCGCTCTCTTGTCGAAAGTGTTTGTTGCCGAGACGCCTGATTTGGGTCTTGAGAACGAAAACTCTTCTGAGGCACGAATCTTACTAAATATATACATGCGTATATACTAACACGTACATTCAGCATACGCAAGTCGCCGCGAGCGCGCGCGCACCTAAATTACACGGATGGGCCCGCCGCCAACCCATTTCCTAAGCGGAGATGAATTTTTTGGGTCGCTTTCACCTAATGTCCTGGCGAGTACTTTTTTTTTTTGTTTTTGTCGAATTCGACTGGACGCACCACGCACCGCCAGAAGGTATTTGCTAGGCACGACTATTTGTATGTACGTAGGCGATAATTCTACACTTGTTGCTGATGGTAATGGCTAGCGCGTCAATAATCGCGAGATCGTTATCGCTAGAGAATGGACTGAATGAGAAATATTCGATCGCTTTAATAACTTTGGAATTTATCGTATGTGTTTAGAGAGTTTAATTTAATGAGAATCTGTTCACTTCCAACGAGGGACTGGAATGTGATCTTTAGATGCCTTCCAGTGGTTAGAGTCTGAAATTCTTGAATGAGAGATTAGTGTAAGTCTTTCGGCGGATCTTGGGAGAAATAAGTAACAGAGACGTTTATTCGGTTAACCTCGTTGTGTTGATGACAATTTTAAATCCGTCTCGCAAGACTAAAGGTTTTAATTAGTCTTGGTCGTGCGTGAGGAGTGGTGATGAAAAGGCACTTTAGATTTCAGGATGAGTCAGCTCTTTTCAGTTTTGGGAACTCGTCTTCTTTTTGAATTATGAATGTGAACGTTTTCGAAAATACTTTTATTCCGTACAAACACAATTGAATGTAATGTCAATATTTATTGTTGAGCTGGTTAGTACTGACAACAAAAATTAACGGCGTGTCTTCCTAACCGAGTCAGAAAATTACCTCAATAGATTATTTCATTGTTAGTATCAAGGATTAAATAAAAGAATATTCTATTCTCTATTTTGTAGTTGAATTTCTATTCATATTTTTTTTTATTGTTACAAACATTTTCCTTTTAGCCTTTTTACGTGACATTTAAAGCTTTACACGAATAATTTATTTTTATACATTTTAAAACATTTACGACTGTAGTAATTAAAATGGCAAACTTTCTTTCTAATTTATTACAAAAAATCTATAAATCCAATTTAAACGAGAGACATCGATAGGTACTTCAATATAACATAATTTTAAAGCGAATTTTCTCACTACGCATGTCATTCAAAAAGAAAGTTTTATTTAAATCCTTATTATCGAAAGGCAATAAAAATGGTCTTTACTACTGGAAATTAATTCAACCACATTTACTCACAGATATGACTCCTAATTCCAGCAGCACTATTTTCATTTTTATTTTTTCGAACGTCGATAAAGGAACAGTAAAATGCGAAAGTTTACGAGTTTAGCCTAATATGTATTTTACTACAGTTTCGTTTTATTTCATTTTACGATTCGTGTATCCAGCAGTTACGATACCCGCATCTCTCGAAAATATAAGAGAATATAATTCCTTTTCGACAATCGTTCCCCTATCGCCATGGTGGGCTATTGTAAAATTTATGCTCCATTTTCGTCTCCCTTGCCTATACATTTTTAAAATCTGTTCTTTTCGTTTGTTATAGATTTCCCCAGGTTTAACCTTCTTTAAGAAACCCTCAAAGGAATTTTAAGATCATCAGTTCCTTGCGTGCGGTTTGATGAAACTTCTTTTATTTCGTACGGATGTACGAATTGCCGAGAATCATTGTTTTGTATTTTCTTGCTTTCTCCGATGCTCTATTTCCATCTCTTTCTCTTGGTTCCCATGGATAGTTTGCGTTTGCGAACTTACTTTCGCGAGATTTTAAAGATTACTTTTACTAGAATTACTCGAAAAATATCATACCCATTTCCCAAAAGAATGTGCAAGACTTTCTACGTTTTCATTCAAATTTACGTCCTGGCTCACTTAACAAAATTTTTTTTCTTTCTTCTTTATTCTTTTCCAAAAATTATGTTATAAAAATCACCCTATAATTAAGAAAGGGATTACTTAAATTATATTAAAAAAAATGTTGAATCGGAATAAAAAAAATTTCAATTCACATAACCGGGCGGAAAACCTCACTTTGACTTTCAGTAACTAATTATGTTTTTTACGTCATATATTTCTAATTCACACATCGATTATTCACTTCCTTTCACAAATGTCATTTCATTGTTTCGCGTTCCGTCAAGTATGCCACTCCAAAGACAGAGGGATCCGTATTCCCACCGATTCTTGAACCATTTAAAATTACCAGTCGACTTTCGCTTTTTTATGTCGAACTCGATTTATCTTTATTATCCCGACTAATGCTTCAACGTATTTTTTACGTCTAATTCCCATCTCCCTCCCTTTTCAACGTCGCATTCTGTCTACGTAATTTACGATACGTTATTTTATAATCGACGCTGCGAGGGTTTCGTTACGTTGATGGAGTAAAATCATTGGACCAATTAATCTCTTTCTCCGTCGAGTTATTTTTTTATTTTCTCGTTGGGCCCTCAGGTGGTCAAGAGTGACCAAGAGTATGTCGGAACATTTTAGACCGACTTTCAACTTCCACTTTCTATCGCTCCTTAAATAGGTCATTCCACGGCATATTGCCCAGCCTCCGACCTTCAGCGTACACGAATTCTATCCGAAGCAGATCAGTATGTCAGATTATTCAAATTTTATCGACCTAATCAGCGATCCTATTACAATCTCAACAACAGTAATTGTATCCGGAGAAAATCATACTTTGCGATAAACTATTACGCTAGGGTTTTCGATTACTGAGATTTATTTCGGATGGTTTGGCAGCCTACTATTTTGCGGCTACGATTTATTGTTGTATTTTCGATGTACCGATTTATTGCAGTTAATGAAAAGGTTTTTTAAAATCGTCTAGCAACAGTTTTAATACCAATTTGTAATTTATAAAAACGATTTTCTTTGTTCTAAAATTTTTGAATTTAATAATAACTTAGCTTGAAATATTTAATATAATTATTTACATTAATTAAGTCTTATTTAGTGGTAGTTCAGACGTTTAGAAAAAATAGTTATTTAATTACAAGTTTCTATTTTAGAACCTTAACTAAAAAGAATTGTTGTTTGAGATATTTATATCGTATTTTTAATTTAGTAGTTCCATAGATTAATACTAAATTTTATTATAATCTATAATCTATAACAATCTAAAAATAATATTTTTTTTTCTGTTTCGTTGTGTTCATCGTATATTTAACTTTTATATATTTTTTTAATGTTGTTTTATTTGTTGAATACACTTGAAAATAAAAAAAAATTTTAATTTTAATTTAATAAATTTTCTTTTAATAAATGAAGTATATAATAATTTACATTATTTATTTACATTTATTTTAATGATCTGTTACGATTTGGGATTTCTTATTTCCTTTAAAACTATTAAATTACAAAATTAGTATATCTAAAAAATAATAAATTACCTTTTAGTAATTAATTTAAATATATTAATTAATTTATATCACAAAAATTTAGTTGAGAATATTTTTTAAATTATTTGTATTTTATTACATTAACGTTCTTAAATATTTCCTTTAATTTTTAATTTATTTATTTTTTAATTGTAAAATTTTGTCTTAATTTTGTATTTTCATTAATTATTTATTATTATTAATTTTAATATTTTGTTCGTTAGAAAAATACATAATAACCTTTTTAGACATTTAATTTTCTTTGTTAATAAAACGGTTGACTGGAGAAAACATTATTGTTCTTGAAACAAAATTTAAACGTGAAGAAATAATTTGTTATACAATTTTTTTAATGACTCAAATTTACTTTGCATCGTATGTTAGCAATTTTTTAAAAATAATTAGATTGTAAGGAATGACGGATTAATTTCTGAGAAAAAAATTCTCTACATTTTGTTTAAAAATAAAAATACATTATTTTTTACAATTTGCGAAGAATTTTAGTGATTTTTTCTTAAAAAAGTAACACGTAATATCATTTCATACAAATTTTTTTTTTATTTATGTATTTATTTAATTATTTATTAAGTTACTAAAAACTTGTGGCTTAAAAAGAAACCTACAAATTAAAACACAAATCGTTTAATTATTGACAACCATGATTATAAATAAATATCGGGATCATTAAAAATAAAATACGAATAATTTCTGAAAAATACTGTATCTTTAAAATCTCCTAATTAGAACAAATGTGTTTAAAATTAATAATTAAAAAATAAATAAATGTAATTTAAATATTGAAAATCGAAATTCTAACCAATTTTTATAAAATAATATAAATATAAAAGTTGAATTAGTTCTAAAATCCTGATATATGAAAAATCGTTTAATTAATGATCTAAATGGAAATTGTTACCACACTTGTGTGTTCTTCTTAATTGAATAAAAAGTGGTAAATCGGCAAAACGCTCGAATCCAATTACAATTTGATCTATTTACCTTGAACGCGCGTGCGAAAAACGCTGATCGCATTAACTCGGAAATTATCAACGCCCATCTCCGTAATGCGAAACGCGGAGTAATTACATGAAGCATTGTCTAGTCCTCGCGTGCAATTTTAATTGATATTCCGATAAAACAGCTACATTTTAATGCATTTCACGAAAAGCGCCGAATCGAATTGCCGGCTCGTGAAATCGAATCGTACGTGATTTTGCATCGAACTTCGAAATAGAGGGAAAAGGGAACATAGGATAGGAACCGAAATCGACATCGGCATGCCCCAGGCGTGAGAAAGTAGAATCGAGTTGCTAAGATACGGACGATCGCTTCCCGGCATAAATGGGACGACTTTGAAAAAAAATCAATTTTATTCCTCGAGATACCTATGACAACAACTTCCGACGTGTGACATTCAGGTTGGTTTTTTGTTCCTCACGACGTGACGGTAATTATTACGTCCATCGGGATATTTTTTTCTAGTACCTTTTATGAATATTCTCTTGTACCCTACTATTTGTTCATAATTCTTACTCCTGATTACGAATTCGGCAAGAAAAATTAACGATGGGAACCTAGAAAAACACAAAATACGTGTTTTTTCTTAATTTTTTTACATTTTTATTAAAAAATATAAGTCTGACAGAAAAACAGTTTAACCAAAAAAGATGGAGCATAAAATTCTCCATAATTAAGGTAATTTCAGTTTTTTTGTCAGACTCATAGGTATTACGAAAAATTACTGTTTTGAAGATGAGGGCTTCAGTTTATCCCGCCTTCAATTTTTATCATAATATTCGTAACCGGCAAAAACTGTTTTTCGATGTTCTATGGTTCAAAAATGAAATACCATGAAAGTATGTAGAAAATTGAAGCCCTCCATCAATTGGACGTGCATAACTTGGGGGGAAGTTCGTCGTCCTGTCATTGTCCTCTTAATTGAGGAGATGTCGATTTTCGTGACAATGCACAATTTGACGAGACGCAATTTCCAAATCGTCCTTTCTCGTCGGCACGCGATGAAAAGTGAAATCGGTATCTCCGTCGCGAGACCCTTATCTTCGAATTATATTATATCGCTGCGTCGCAACCGACTTGCAGTTATCTCATGCAGGCGCACACGTATATACATACGCACTTGCGCTGATAAGTTAGCGGCGGCTCCTCATTTTCATACCCGTTATCGTCGGTTAGAAAGCGAGCAAAACGAGTGGCAAAATCGAAGGAGAGAGAAGGCTATGCACGGTTCACTCGCGCTTTCACGGCATATCTCGGCGAGCGCTCTCGCAACTTGTACGCATTGTGTCCCTTGTGCAGAAAGCACTTCCGGATCGCAGGTATATCATGCGGGCGGGAAATCTGGGTCATTCAGTCAGATCGTTGGCCTACACCGGCGGATAGCCTCCTCGTTTATCTACGCCATTATGCAAATCGCTTTCATCGGGCCGCGACATATTTCCTTGACGATTTTGCGAAAGGTGCCCAACATCCGAGAAAACGACGCTCTCGAAACCGCGGATCAACAAAGACTACCCGGCGCTCCACGAGGATGAAAGTCCGTTTCGTTCCGGGGCGTCAAAAGTTCGATCGTTAGATCATCGGAATCTCACGGGATCCGAGAAAAACTGGTTTCGGGGATATGTTTTGGTAATAGTTGCATCATCATTGGGTCTACTACTCTTGTTATCGGCGATCTAATTCCATATTCCGTTGGAGCCATTCGTCTCGGTGCTACGAGGCGAACGGCCCTTGATTCCACGTTCAAAAACTCGTTTGACCCTTCCGAAGAATCGTATTACGTAGACCATCATCAAGACGACATTCCTACATAACAATTCAATTGTATATGACATCATATTCCCGTCTTCGGAGTGATTCCCCATGGGCAGGAATTTGTCCTAGTCATTTAGTAATTTACAGATATTCTTCACGTTGGTCCACCTCTAACTTTGTCTTAATAAACTAATCTATTTAATTTAAAAATCAACCTTCGGAATCTAACATTCCAATCTAAGAACTGATTGTAATGGACTTGCGGTTGTTTCCGGAATCTCAGAAGTAATAATAAGGACGCATTCTTTATCCTGCTCAGAGAGGTTCAGTAATACAGATTTATTAAAATAAGAATATATTAGGAGAGTGGAGTGAAACTGCAAAACACATCGCTACTGCATTCCTCTAACATTAAGATCGTATTGCTTGACGAAGTCTGGATATATATTTCACCTTTTTTTTCGAGTCCCGATTACTTAGAATGCGCCGATCTGGAACCGTGAAACCTGTATGGTTCTCATTTACAGTACGCCTCGGAAGCCCAGTTTCACAATTAGTGATGTACTATTTGATTTGAGTCTTTGGGGTAATTATTGTTTTTGGACTATTATCATAACTTTCCTCTTTCGCAGTAGTTACTCGAGTTACCGTGGAATGAGTAAAAGGAGATTTCGTTTTAGACGCGTAATGACTGTTTTTATTCAAGTGCCACATCCTCCTGTGTAGGTCGTGTCCAGAAAGCAGGACCGTGGAAAGGTGCATTTATGACTTTCGCTTTGCGATCCGCCAGGAAACGCCGGGGATCGCTTTGAAGGGCGTCGGCGTTCGGTAAGTTGCGTGTCGTTCCTGATCGGTATCCGAAAGGCGCGAGTGTGCCAAACAAACGCCTGATGTTCAGTCGGACGAGGCCGATCTCTTTTTTGGTCTTTGGATTCGCGCGAATATAACGCGATTACGAGAGTTCTCGTTAGTCTCTTACACGATGTCTTTCACCTGTGCTCGAGTGGGCCGAGAAAAAGGGGCTCATGCCGAAGAAGAATAAGAGGGGTGCAACGTACGGGCCCCGAAGCGGAAGGCCGCACGGTGGGGACGGACGTGTCGTTGAGTCCCGATCCTCAGTAGGTCAGTGGGACGTGGCTCGCAGCCGAGACGAGGGTCTGCTGTTCGTTCAGTCAGTCTTCGACGGCCAGAAAAGCCGCTTTGGGCCTCCTAGTCCCGTGTTTCGGAAAGGGCCCGAATGAACCGCCATTGACACCAAGTCGGTTCACCAAACTGTCAACGGTCCTCTCGCGTTTAATTCGTTCATTTTTTTTTAATCGAGTACTTCCCTTCGGGCATCTTATCCATCAACCCAGGACGGGCGAATGGGCATTTTGGTAATTTTTTTCTACAAATGTAAAACTCCGAACGTGCAACAGTGTGTTTCCAGCGATCCTCCAGTTTGGAAACTCTGAAAGTGCTTTCAGGATACATAGTGTCTTCGTTATACTTAAAGCGTACCCTTAAGTACACGTTGAACTCTTAAGCCGGCCGCGCGCCGCATAATCAATAACAGACTGTAAGAGTTAAATAGTGAATTGAGAATGTGATTTTGGTGTCTTGGACTACCAGCGGTGATTTTTCATTATCATTTTTTCCTTCTGAATTGCAGAAAAACGCACTCGAACACAGGCGGACGATGGACAGGACGCGGAGAAGTTTACGGACGACAGTCTTGTCGTTTATCCTGCCCTTATTTTTAGTTGCGGTAAGTACACAATTTTATGTTTCTGTTTACTCTTGTTTACTTGCAGCGTTCATGGCATGACAGTTACTAGTAATCTAGTTTATTAAAGATACTGATAGTGTGTTCCAATTATACACTTGCGCCTTGCGGTTACATGGAAAATCTCCAGATTCTTGTATTTGGTCAAATGTAATGGAAAGGGAACTTTCGAATTCAAATCTTGGATGAACAATTTGCTTATATTATCAGCATTTAGCAAATAAATGATCAGTTTTACATTTATAATAATGAACAGATAATCTTAGAGAATGGGCTATCTTATGAACCTGCCAAATATATATTTCATATTTTCATTGCCACCCTTATGTGAGTTATGTTTTTTAACTAGTTTTGTATTCTGAAGGTTTAGTAACTTATATAAATAGTTAGATAAGAACTTTTAGAATTGTTGGACCTAGTTTTGGTCTTCCATTTTCACCATAAAAGTCAGATCCTCTAACTTCTCTGTAACATGTTTCCTACGTTCCCCTATAGATCGTGATGTTTTTCGGAAGTGTAAATAAGACTTTTTGAAACACCTGCTCAAGAAAGTCATCGTAGACATTTGGTTCACCTGGGACCATTCTAAATCGATTTCGACTGGGTATGATTGTGGGGTCGCGGTAGTCCGTGCGGAAAAGCAGTTGGATATAATGGGCCAAATAAAATTCGGTGTGCGTCTGAGGGTTTGGGATTTCGTCAGCCGGTACATGGTGGTAGGCTGCCGGTAGCGTTCTGGCATGGAGGTACGATAGTAGGTCACTGCACCGGACGCAGTGCCCTCTTTCGACTATACCGGCGATACTATGTACAAGTCCTTCCTCAGCATTCCAGGAGCCACCGGACACGCTGCGGGAGAGACGACTCAACTTCTTCTTTGCGACGTTTAGCAGCTTTCTTTCCCTGGAAGCAGGGGCTCCCCTCACCTCCCTTCGTCTCGCAAGGCCGAGACTCGTTTCATCTTGTCTCGCCTTGTCACGTTGCGTGTTGCCATTTACGCACCCGGAGACGCTGTTTGTACCGTTCATTCACTCGACGCGTGATCTTTAAACGGATAAATCGACGGGGACACGAATGGATCTTTGACTGATGATACACTAGCAAAATATTTGTTTCGCTTTTAGACGAGGCGACGAACCTGATCTTCCTCGAGTTCAATGGCTATGCACTTTTTGAATGGAACCGAGTAACAGGACAGTTGGCAATTTGGCTTTTAGATATTTTGTCCATGACTTCTGAGCAAACATTCTTCCTTATTTAAAAAATTGTTGAAATTTTAGACGTTTTAGGTCCATGGGGTATAATATAGGGAACTCAGAGGAATATGTGTTTGAGGGTTTCTTTATGGACGAAGATGCCCTAGAAGGTCCGTTTCCATTTTCCTTGTTACTCCCGTAAATACCAAATCATACTTCGTCATATGAGCCGAAATCATAAGATTGATATTCGACTGAATGGTTGACATGAAAATTGGTAATATAATACCTGATGGTATTCTCAATAAAACTCACCCTCTACTGGAGTGAACGTCAATGGTTCATGATCAATCTTTTATGTTCCCGACTTTGTCGATAAAGAAAGATTTTCAGGTATGTTCAATGACAATAAAAAATATATTAGACGTGGATGCCCTTCAAAGCAATACTTGTTCGGCTACTATTTCTTTGAAACAAGAAAGCTACCCAAGTAGAAGATTTCCAAAAAAAAGTTTGAGTGCCATATACCTGCCTAATCATGTGCTAAGCATCTAATATGTTCTAACTAGTATCGTTAGAATATAATACCCACTAAAAATCTGAGATGAAAAATACACTCAAGGTGCTAATAGGATGTAATAACTTATCTTAATTGAGGATCAATAAATGGAACAGAGAAAGTTTCTAGTTAAAATTTCTGTTTGGATATCTAAGTATGAAACTTTCGCTCTGCTTCACAGGGGTCCACTAAAAAAGGAAATTTTTAGAGAACACTTACATAACTTTGATTTGGATCATTACATCTTTCTATAAGGTTTTGAACGATCGGTTTTGTGTTTCTAAGCATTCCTTAGTTTATGGCCTTCTTCGAGGTCTAGGCCTTCCTCGAGGCAAGGAAGCCCAACGAGGCGTAATGAAAGTTCCGTGGTAAGAAAGGTTTATTAGACAGGAGATATACGTATTCCTTAGGGGAAGTACGACGAATGCGACCATTATTTAATTTTTACTTCTTGCCTTTCTCACCGCACTTTACTAATATCGGCTATTGTATAGATTTGTGCATTCTTAGTAAGAATTTTTAGGGAATTTTCAAAATAGTCATAAATAACGTTCACAGGGTTCATTTCGATCGAAATTTCCAAGTAACTGAGACGCATTTACAAAAATTTTTATATATCATATGGAACAGCTAAAAAACTCATCTTTCATTATAATTTTGAGTGTAACTTTGAAGCAGTTCTTACTTTAATCACTCTGCATATTTTTCATTGATTATTGAAGAGCTGTGAACTATCAGTAATATTTTCGTATTCATTACAGTTAGACTATTTGATAGAAAATAGTAAAAACATAAAAATCCTTACAAATTATTAATCGAATTTTTATTGGTTTTTAAAATTTCAAGAATAAATAATTTTGAAAAGAATAAGAAAATGTTTACTTCCTTTACCAAGAAATTTACAAGAACTGAATTAAATGTATTATTTTTATATAAATAATTTATAAAAAAACTGTTCGCCTACATTAAATAAAATAAACTTCATCTTTTGCTATTTTTACCTCGCTCTCAAATGTCGAAAATGTTTACCAAAATTAAAAAAAAATTGTTTATTGTTGCATAAAATTGATATTTACAGTTTAGTATCGAAAACTTCTATTTTGTTTTTTGCTTTATTAATTTAAAAAATCTTTAGCCGACGATGTTGAAAATAGTGAAACTGGCACTTTTAAATTTGTTTAAGTATTATTTGAAACTACTCATTTTCAACGACTTTTGCATATCATCCAATTTGCATAAACCTGTATATTATTCGATACTAAAATCTGATTTTTTAAATTATGCGGAAATGTTTTTTCAATTTCATGCACTAAAATAACAATTGTGTAAATCATTTATGAAAGTAATGCTTGAGCGACGAAAGGAACGACTCGGGGTCGAAAGTTCAATACTTTTGTGAGAAGTTTGAGGTACATGATCTATTGACATCAAATCCTTCAACTACTTTCTATTCTTTTATGTTCAACAGAGAAATAACTTGTTTCTTTTGCTTACACCTAATTGATTTCTATTTGAAAATGTACGTGTTACACTTACAGAAAAAGAGTAAGGTAACAATTTTATTGACTATTATTTAATTTAATTCTATAAACTAACTAATTAATAACGTGTTTAATTTTCTATCGATTATATATTAAAGACCGAATTCTTGTTAATGTGAAATGCTCATCTGTTAAAAGGGAGATTATTTAAACTAAAGAACCAGTGGCTCGATTTAAAGTGCTTGAAACATCCTGAATAAAAACTTGCTCGAAATGAATCATTTCATTTACTAAATTATCGCTTTCCCCTCTGAATATAACGACGACATTAATTTTTTTGTGGCTACCAATATCTGTTTTTATGTATTGTTGATGGGATATCAAATTAAGCAGCAAAAAGGTAAGACTGGAGTAGTCTCCAGTCTTTCCCAAGTATTACCAGTCGGTTACAAACTGAAGTACACGAGAGTGAAGCGCCATTGATAAATTGTCGGGAGTACCCGATGAATGGCGAACAGAATCGGTAAACCATGGTTGCGGAGACCGCCGAGAATCTCCCTGTATATAATCTTGCGGAAGACCGCAAAATCCTTGCTCTTAGAGACGTTTAACCTAGACGGCCGATAATTACAGACGATCTATCGTAACTTGAATCTCGTTGAAAAGGACCTTCATTACGCATAACTAGGGTTTTATTACCTAATTGAGCTATTTTTGGCGCCAAAAAGGTAATTTCTCGATGGAAATAAGAATTTGGTGTTTGCTTATAGAGAAATGTAAAAGGAGTACGCGAAAAGGAGTGCTCGATATAAAAGTCTCGTCTGCGTTTGTTACGTACATATAAAGTGTGACGTCGTAAAAACATTATGTCTAATTACGCGAATAAAAATCCGCACGTCGTAAGAAACCGACCGACGACGTCTCCTTTTGAAGAAAGAGACGCGATCTCCTAATATCTCCTTGATGTTCGCGAAAAAAAGTTCATTTACTGCGGCACATCTCACAAATGCATTTGTCGCAATTAAATACAACCTCGATAGGCAACCACCGCCAAAGTTCCCAGCCCAATTCTCACGACTGTATCATTCTTTTTCGCGCTAATCAGTTGATTCTAATTAGTTCCGCGTGCCGGAAAGACTGTTCCTTATTCGAAATCGGTCTTTCCGCAAAATTTTCCAAAATCGACTGATACAATGGTCACTTTCTCAAGGTCACATTGGTCATCTAGTAATGTTTCAATTATTCGCCAAATATAAGGATCCTTTTTTAGTACAATCCTTGGTTGGCAAGAAAATAGGTTAGATAGTCTGTCGGATCCAATGAAGTCCAACCTTCCCCCTGAGAAAATGTCACGCAGCTACAATGGTCGGGAAATCGAAGAAAACCAAGTGGATGTTTTTGCTTGTTTGCCCAGGGCAATTAAAAGACGACTTAGTCGGAATATGTTAATTTGATAATAACACCTTAATGCATTACCGCGAAATCCTTCCGTCGGATATGCCGGCTATTCTCTCTTTCGTTCGCATATATAAAATCGTGTGTAATATCTTATACGTATAAAGCAGACACGCACTTCATCTAGTAACTGGCGCAGATGCGTCGAGAGCGCGTGGCGGAGAACAGTCGGCTAGCTCCGATTCGCTCCACTTTTTCCTTCCCTATATGTATATAGGCGCGACATTGCGTTACCATTCGAGTTTTCTCTTTGTACCACCTAAGGCCTGATTCCGGATAATCGGTAAAAAACGAGTAGGAATTATTTTGCCTTTTCTTACGAACAAAAAAAAAACGAATCGAAGTCGTTGAATTATTCAAGAGAGATTTTAATTTTGCAAGATCGGTTGTGCACGAAAAACCCCATCTTCCATTTGTTGTATACTAACCCAGAATGTCAAATCGCCTGGAGCTATGTCGCGACCAGATTGTAAAACTATACCTGGCAGCATCCTCGATCGCGTCCTTATTTAATGTCGTGATAGACACGTGACTGAACGATTAACTGCCTATTACGAGCACAGTACACTTAAATCTAACCAATTTAAGATTGTAAACGTGTCGATGTATCTTTGAGTTTTAATCGTTTCTCATAATAGTCAGTGTCAGTCACTTTATTACTACCTGCAAGTCGTTTGCGAGATTGAATGAGAATAATCTGTAATTGGTTCGGTATACTTCCGCGATAACATGTGTTGTAACATACATTGTTTTGAAGTCAAGTTCTGAAAAACTAATATCGATCGTTTCTTTTTCAGAGTGTACATTGCGAAGCGCCACTCGTCGATAGTAGCGCATTGCCTTTGGAACACAGATCGGTATATGGATTGCCACAATATGGTGCACCAGGATCGTCTCATGGTGCCGAAGAAAACTGGCCTCTTGCTTCACCGGACACTCCACAAATCAAGCATCTGCAAGTGCAGTGCGAAAAAACTCATATGCGAGTCAACATCGAGTTCGATCGACCATTCTACGGGATGATATTCAGCAAGGGTTTCTATTCGGACCCGCATTGTGTACATCTGAAACCCGGAACTGGACACCTCAGCGCCACATTCGAGATCTTCCTGAACTCTTGCGGCATGAGCTCGTCGGCCAATCACAACGTGGCTGCATACGGAGCTCCGACGCCTTCCGGCAGCTATGTCGAAAATACGATCATAATTCAATATGACCCTTATGTGCAAGAAGTGTGGGATCAAGCGAGAAAGTTGCGTTGCACGTGGTACGACTTCTACGAAAAGGCGGTCACGTTCCGACCGTTCCAAGTTGATATGCTTCACGCCGTTACCGCTAATTTCCTCGGTGATAATCTCCAATGCTGGATGCAGATCCAAGTCGGCAAAGGACCCTGGGCTTCCGAGGTATCCGGAATTGTCAAAATCGGACAGACCATGACCATGGTCCTGGCTATTAAGGACGATGAAAATAAATTCGATATGCTGGTCAGAAACTGCGTGGCTCATGATGGAAAGAGGGCACCGATACAGTTGGTTGACCAGTACGGTTGTGTTGTCAGGCCAAAGATAATGTCTAGGTAAATATGACGAATGTCCCTTTCATTTCTTTATTCTCGGCTCGAATATGGCCTCATTTCAAATTTCATTTCAGGTTCCAAAAGATTAAGAACTTCGGACCTAGCGCATCGGTCGTCAGTTTCGCATACTTCCAAGCCTTTAAATTCCCCGACAGCATGAACGTTCACTTCCAGTGCGTTATTCAAGTTTGTAGATACAATTGTCCCGAACCAAAATGCGGACATCCTGGTCTGGAATATGCAGCACACAGTAATGCCATTGCTCAAGAATATGGTGCACCAGTTCACCAAGGACTTTCTTCGGACTTCGGCGCACCACCAGTACCAGAATATGGAGTACCACCAGCATATCCCGATCCTCGTCATCCTAGTGGCCCTGCAGGTGCATTCAGGTACATACTTTATCAATCACTTTCTATTACTGTTTATTTATAAATTAGAAATATGAATATTAAATTGCTGGTTTCTTTCTGTAGCGAGCCTAGTCCCGACATAGTTCCTGCGCCTCAGGCTCAGACATCCTCATCTTCTCCAAGTTCAACTACTGGTGATGCCACAGCCAGCAGTTCTCCACAAAGCCCTCAAGACAATATTCATCTGCCACCACCCCCACTACCAGGACACCCAGCAGCAGCTTATCAAACAGTCAAGAGGAAAGGTACCGTCGGACCCGAAGAACTTGAAGGTAACTTGGCCACCCTTGGAGGAAGGCCGAGATCTGTGGAAGGACTTTCACCAGAGCTCCGCGGTATCAGAAGAAGGAGGGACGTCCATGAAGAGATCGACCACGAAAATGTGAGTTTTCAATAAATACAAAAACTATTTTAATAGTCATAGAAAAGGCAATTTTTAATAAATAATTTATTGTTCGTTACAGAGTTTCTTCCTGCCAGTGACATTGGTTACGTCACACGTATACAAACGAGCTGCTCAGGAGATGACAGACGTTAACACGTCGCGAATCATTCAGGTCGTGGCACCCGGAGACGTTAATTTCGCACTAGGAACGGCCAGTATCAACAACGATACGACGGTTGTCATTCAGAACGCACGTTCCAGCAACGACCCAGAAACGATCTGCATGTCACTTCCAGGATTCGTCGGGGGACTCGTCATGCTCCTCGTAGTAGTGGTTGTAGCATCCCTCGTAGCTGCTTTCTTATTTGTTCGCGTAAGAGCGATAGATCGTAAAAACGCCAGCGCCGCCGGATTGGGAGGCCTGAGTTTCGCGCATCCAGCATACGTCACCGAAAACCCTGAGCTGGTCAAGGTTGCTAATTGAATGTTCCCTCGATAGTCGATTGCCTATCGAGACAGAAAGAAGCCCGTGGACAGCGAGATGGAGGAAGCTCTCAAACATTGCCGATTCCTCTCCCTGGTCCGTAACGTGTCCCCTCTTCCGGTTCACTGTTTCGGTTTTCACCAAGCGACAAATCGCATCGGAATGAAAGTCGCCGAAATATCGTTATTCGTGTAAATAAACGTATGTACCAACAATGGAATAATACGAGACCAGGCGAGATCGAATCGAGTGCTAGAGAGATGTGACATGGGCTCGGAGACGCCGTCGAGAGGAGGGTCAATCTTGAGGAGCATTAGGCGTGTAATCTGTATATATACGAGGGAGTCAGTATGACGCTCCTCAAGAGCTTCGCCTTCGCTCGCTATGTCTGTAATATGCATATGATATTTCTCCACTTCCTGCCTTGCGTGCGAAAACGAGCGTAACCCCCAAACGGGAATCCCCAGCATTAAGTGAAAGCCCATTGGGCCGAAGGGACTTGTTCACTTGTGGATGCGCTTATTTTCATATGTGCGGCAGCTTATGTCCACGATTTCCCTCATCCCTTATTCCCGACCACATTGCACACGCATCTCATTCGCATCTCTTCATTTGTTCGTCTATTAGTTTCGTCTGGGTTGGAGGGAGATCCTCTCTCGTCAGGATGCCCCACGTCGACGAATGTTCTATTTATTGTACTTGAAATTCACCATTCTCGATCCTTGGAGACACTAATGCTCACTAACCTTAACTTATTGCTCAAAACCTAGACCCACAATTTCTCGTCATCCTTCCCTCTACCCCTTCTCTTCATCCCCATCCCCTCACGAGATTAACATTCCCGCGATGCGGGAATGCGTTTAACGTATGTGTCTTAAGCACACACTTGCACAATCGTGCTCGATTCACGCGTGTGCGTGCATATTGTTATACGCGATGAATTCGCGCACGAGAGCGTTGTAATAATTTTTATAATTTTTTGAATTATATGCTATTTTTTATTTATACGAAAAACTGTTACGATTATTTTTATCTTCCTCATAAATTCCTTCATCCTACACATGAATTCTTCTTGTTATTATATATCATGTATTATGTATAAGAATATCATCGGTGGCAGGACTAGGTGTAAGTATCGATTCCTCAAAAACATCGAACAAATGATATATTGAATTGGCGGGGAATGGCCGGCTGTAAATTACTTCGATTTTAATTGCAGCAACAAAGGCACGCAGGAAACGAACGGCTCGCAAAGGGATTCCAATTAGAGTGAGCGTATAAGAAACTGGATGATATCTAGCAAGAGAGCTGATGGTATACATGAAGTGCTTACAGAGAAAGGGAGATCCGAAGCCCTTAACCCCCGCAAGGCTCACCGACTTACCCGAGGGTTCAGGGACGTGCCTTTGATCGTGTAATTGGAGGTGTCCAAGGGCGAGCGGATCTTGTATAAACGAATTCGCTCTTTTCATTTCTTCGAATAGTTATCCTGGATGTGATTACTTTGAGGAAGCATAGAAAGTGCAAATGAAATGGACGAATTTATTTTTTTTTGCACAAAACCAGTTCCGAATGTTTAAAGTTAATTAGTTTTTCATTTCATTTTTCGAATTAGACTCTTTGGAAGAGTTAGGAACTGCGCAAAACCTTGCATGGATAGATTAAGTTTTAAAAAACGTTTGAATATCCTAGTAAGCAGAGATTGAAGGAAATAGTTTAACATATACTGAATTTAATGGAAATGCTAAATATTTAATGGAAAGAGCTGTTAGATGTTGAAATACGTTAATAAATTTGGGTTACCAATTTGTTATCGAAATAGTCATGAAATTAGTGCTGATAAATCTATTTCTATCTGGTATTCGTCACTAAAATACACATGTCGTGTGTTCATAAATTACTAGTATCAAATGAAATTTAGCGTAAGCGAATATAAATTCAGCTACAAATGTTATAAGTTGATAAACATTTCTCATTAATTATGTTATTATTTTAGCTGAGATAAATTAAAATGTCTGGATTAAATTAGACATTAGTTAAATCTGGTTCAAAGTGGATGAAATAAGGAGAAAAAGAAACATCATAACGATAACAAAGGCATTGTCATCTTGTTCCGGAACTGCTCTCATTGATTTTGATCTAAAAGAAATCTCTAAACGGCATGCCATTGTTCTTAACTGCTCATTAAGTTCAAAGTCTTGAATGACTATTTGGTCTTCTTAATTCCAATTTCCATATTGTTTTATATCATCTTCTTTCTTCATTTCATGCAATCACTGTTTAACGTTTCTACTCTGTATTATGTCATTTTGTCACGCTAATAGCAGCAGCATACCTGTTTAGATTGATTTTTGGTTTTATGAGGAATAATTTGATTCTTAATAAATGTATAACCAATTTCATAAATCTCAATCGGATTTAAATTCCTGATAGTTATTCTGAATTGATTGTCTATTTAATTATGCAGAAAGTGATGTCTAATTAATTTATTGACATAATTCAAATTTACTAGTGGCATAATTTGTTTCATGGTCACATACTTCAGATCACTCGTCAGTCGTAAACGATTGAACTATCAAATAAATTGCCCAAACGCTAAGATTCATAATCGATTCAAATCATGAATTACAAATCAACGTGAACGCATTGCTAAGTGAGAATTGATAAAATGTTATTTCTACATGGGAGTCAAAAGAGGCAATCGAATTCCGTAGTTAGATGTTATCTAACGCAATTGGACGTGGCTAGAATGATAGGATACTGTTGATTTCAGATTGGGAAAACTTTAGAGTGGACTACATTTATCAACTTTTGCGTGCAGCGAACACAAATATTCGTTCTTATTTTTTATAATGCAAATTAGCATTTTTTTCTCAAGCAACACATATATTCGTGCTGCGGGTACAAAAACGTTTACATGAGTTTTCAAAAAACCATGTAAATTTTCTTATAATCATTATATGACTCTATATGACGTAACTAAAATTAACTAAAGTTAAATGTAAAACTTTATAATTCGAGAGATATTTTATATTTTCATTTTTGTTGCTTGTAGTTGTGTCATAACACATTCATCTAGATACGTACATTGCATGCATATCAATTAAATACACCTAAATATTTAAAATCGAATCGCAAACACGCACTACAATTCGTTTTATACATATGAAAAAACTTATAATTACGAACTTCGAAAAAGTCCTTGCAGCGGCGAAAAACTAAAATCGACTATTCGCCTCCAAGCGGCATTTGTACGAAACTGCTTAGAACCCCATGTCTCTAATTTGTCTAGTCTTTACAGATAAATGACGATAGTGACCTTTCAAGATAATCGCTTATCCTCCGTCTTAGAAGATCGCTGATTTACAACTGCTACTACTAAGTAGTCTAATAGTAACTGCTACTGTGTTTAAACGTGTTACATTTCATTTTATTTGTTTCCTTGACTGTAAACTCGAGCACGCGTATGGATTACAAACTGTTAATAAGCTTTTATTATCTTAGACACAAAATCATGCCGGTATCAAGTTGTAGAATAGTTTTATAAATGTTTTAACAACTTAAATATGCCTAACATTGTCATGAACCTTTAAGAAACCGGTTAAACTCTTAAATACAACTTTAATAGTGTATTACAACTCAATATAAGTGTATTTGGAGTTTTTAAACGTATTTTAACTTGAATTACATGTATTAAGATAAATAGTGTTTAAGAAGTTATGAAAACGATTCTAAATGCAAAAACAGGTTGTATACACGGAGAGAAGAGTATAGTAGATCTTACACAGATTTGAGTAAGATTCAACTACTTTTGACCGACTGTTTACTATGTAGAATTTACTAAATGTGTAGTTGGACAGACGGTCGTTTCGTGTAATTCAAACGCGTTTTTATTTTCAATCCGTCATTTCGGATTCGTCATTCTTAAATATGGAAATCGGCTGACACATCTGTATCTAGGTTCTTCAGAAACCGTCGTGTAACCTCTTAATTTCAGTAATTTAATCTGTTAACATCCAAGTGTTTCAGTGGTTTTATCATCACGGGTCCACTATTGTGAATTTACAAAAACTGTCGTCAGGTCTGTGACTAAGGCACCTGACACCCCATGAAACAATGTTTCAACCTAACAATTTTGCAAAATTATTGCGCAATATTGAATCAACCGTTGAAATCGCTATTTTTTTTTTATTTTAGGAATATTGAAAATATTGTCAACTCAAGTTGAAAGATTTTATCATAAAGAAAGTGGCCTGTTAGCACTTAGGAAATGTTATTTGTTGCTAACAAATATCCTGTATTTTGCGGTATTAAAAAGAAGTTTTGCTACAAAGAAATCGATTATGTAAATATACAAATTTGGAACAAAAAAAAATAAAATAAAACGAAAAATTGGTTACTATCATGTACTACAGCAAATATATGTCTTTAATGAGGATGTCTAGAGCTCAGTCTAAATATATTTACGGAAAGACCTCTTGAAGACGTATTAATTATGATAATCTATCATATAGTTATAGCTATAGTCATCTATAAAAAAAGCTCTTAAATAAGAAGTCTTATTTGAATGTTCACATCTAATCAAATCCTTGAGTATCGTAAAATTGCTTCAATATCCTCAAAACTCAAGTTAAAATTAATTATTACCCTTTACAGATAAGGCTGTAACATTTTTAAATAAATCACTTACAGACGCATTGTTTGGTTTCATTGGATTCCCTCACATAAAATTTAATGACAAGGTTGATTCCTTGCCAAAAAAGACTACTATTTTAAGAGTCGTCTGAAAATTACAGATAAATATAATGGCGTTGATTAACTTCACCTCTATGATACTAAAAGTTCTGAACCCTGATTTTAAAAAAATAATTGTCAAGAAGATTTATAACATAGGTGAATGGAGGTCGATCTCAGTACCAGCTTGGAGTATCGCTTCCTCGTATTGGTTTTTCAAAGTTACTCACTTCATAAGATTACTATTTATTTTCACGTTACAAACATACCTGTTGTACTCTTAATGGATAAATTTGTTATGGTTAGTGATATACTAATTTAAAACGACTATAATGAAACACTTTGCAATGTGATTAATACTTTACTTACATTATAACTTGAAGTTAATACATTGTATCTGTATCAAACTTTATTAATAAAATATAAAATAAGTTTAACACTTAATAAGTCTGCAATTAGTTTCTATTGTTTCTTTCGGTAAGGGACACTACAAAATAATTGCATTTCAATAAATACTGTAGTTAGATACATTAATGAATTCGATCTACTTCATGTTTTATTGATACACGGAAAAAATAGTTAGCACAGCGAGAAAAGTTGTTGCTCCAACTACAAAAAGTGGTTAACATGCCCCATCTACATTTTCTAGTTAACGTTACTATTTTAGGTTAATTGGTATTCTGTATTAGTAAAAAAATCGAAATTGGCCCTCTTCAGAGGTAACCTATGAATTAAAAATACCATGTTTCGCATGTGGAAAAGGTTATAAGTTTCGTTCTGTTAGTAGAAAAAGTAGTTACCTTAACTACAAAAAATACTACGAACCAGGTTTTACAAATTTCGGTAGTGAGTGTAACTATTTGAAATTACTAGCAGTACAAACATTAGTTTATTGAATTTACTATTTTTTTGTAGCATTCACCACTTTCATGCGCACTACTTCTACGTAGTCGTTTTAACTAACAATTTTTTTCAATAGGAATGAAACTTTAACCACACATTAATTACATTATTATACCAAATAAATTCTACTTTTTATCGCCTGCATTAAGGAAATATAAATAATTCTTTTCTATATGAAAGTTACAATATCTAGGGAATTATGTCGGACTTTCACTATGTATATTAGTCATGAACTTTATAACATGTTTGCGGAAAAATATAGCAGTACAGAATTGATTAAAAATACAATTTTTAAGTTCGTCATCATGTTGGTTCAGAAATAGCTCGTCTGAGTAGTATTTGCAAGACGTGACCAGGATTACTTATCTCACTTATACCAATCACTTAAAGTAACTTTACCGCGAGCGTGCAAAAAATTTCATAGCTGAAGTAAGATCGAGGAAATATGTGATTTCGGTTAGGGTAACACGAAACCGTTAACAAAGAAATTTACTGCACTACTGTCGCACTGAAACTTCCGTTCATGTCAAATTTTATACTTAAGTTATTTGTTATACCAATTCTGTACATATTTCAGAGTATTTATCTTTATAATCTTTCAAAATTTTCGACTTCTCCCCTTCTGTCGAATAAAAGTAATACACCGAACGAATGGACGAATTTATTTACACTTTTTGTCAATTCTGATACTGTCAATTTTATAGCACACTCAAACTTATTTTAGACTCTACATATTTTAATTTCGAAAATGTAACCTATAAACAAGTTTTTGGTGTACCTATGGGATCCCCACTGTCTCCAATTATATCTGACTTAGTCTTAGATTTTATTGAAAATATACTTATAAACAAATTACCTTTTACTCTACCATTCTATTACAGATACGTAGATGATATTTTGACAGCAATCCCAAAAAATTCTGAAAACAAAGTCCTAGACATTTTTAACAGCATGAACAAAATAGGAGGAAAATTGAATAGAATTAAATTCACTCTTGAAATTGAAAACAGAGATCCATTAACTTCTTAGACATGACAATAATTAGAGCCAAAGACAATTTTATCATAACAGATTGGTTTCATAAAGAAACTTTTTCGGGTAGATATTCAAACTTTTTATCTTATCATCCTTTATCTTACAACATTGGAGTTGTTTATGGTTTAATAGACAGAGCAATCAAATTATCCCATATTAAATACAGACAAAAAAATATTGAAATAGTAAAAAATGTATTACGAAATAATAATTATCCGGAAAATCTAATTATTGACTGTCTTAGAAAAAGAGTACACAAAATTTATAATTCACTAGATAATATGAAAGAAGATTATGACTATGTGAAAACTATAAGCATTCCGTACGCTAAAGGTTTATCTGAACAAATTAAAAAATCAATGAAAGACCAACACATTAGAGTAGTTTTTAAACCATTTCATACAAATTTAGGAGGTATAAAACCTGGGAAAGATAAATTAGATAATTTACACCAAAGTTGCGTCGTTTACAAAATTAAATGTAACCAATGCAACAAATGTTATATAGGTGAGACAGGAAGATTGCTAAGAGATCGAATTAACGAACATAAACGAAATATTTACTCAAGTGAGGATAAACTTACGGGACTAAGCAGACATAAATTAGACACAGGACATGATTTTGATTATAAAATCGTTCAAATATTAACTACAGAAAGAAATTATTGCAAAAGAAAACATTTAGAAAACTTTTTTTTATCAAAAAACATAATAATAATGCAGTGAATATAAGATTCGAACTTTCGAACCTTCCAGAAACATACTTTCCGTTATTCAATAATTAATAATTTCGTCATAATTTTTTCAAAAACATCCCGTTAAAATTTCGTTAACTTTGAATTCAAGCATTCCACACATCTTCACATTATTATTGTCAAGGGTTGAGCACTGGCAATGTTTACGTTTTTGTCAGTCAGTTCGTTACCGTCACGCGACTCGCACGTATCTACAGTTTTTGTATTCTTACTAAGTTTCTTTTCGAAACTTATTTTATTCTTTTATTTTTAGGCTTTTCACAACTTTCTGGGTCCACATTCAATTTTTTAAAAAAATAATAAATAGTACCGGTCATCCCATTCGGGAGTGTTTTTTTGTTTAGTGCACATCAAGGACTTACAGGTAAGTTAAATACAAATTTACATTTTTCCAAACCTTCCAATACTTACCAGTGCTCAATCAATACATTCAAAAAAACTTACCAGTGCTCAATTCACACACATCAAACAAAAATCTCGATATAATCCATATTACCGATAAAATGAAAATGTAAACACTTACTACTTACTCAAAATTGTATATTGAATTACAGAATTATAATTTTTCTGAAGAGGGTCATAAACTCTTGACCGAAACGTAAATTCAAATTCGTATTTTTATCCACCTGTCCGCTACACCAAGAAGTTTTTTTTAACACACCTATTTCAAATACAGACGGACAAAGAAGAACTTTACAATTTAATTTTTTCAAAAACAATTCTGATACACTGTTAATTCCAAAAATCATCTGAGGACATCAGTGTTGACGTGAAATTTTTTCATTTCTTTCCAATTTTTATCTTAAAATTAAAGAAAAAATGCTATCCGAAACCGATTCATTAAAAAACAAAAAAGAAAACTGAATTCGTAAAAAAATGTGAAAATATTTGTTTGACATATTTACACCGCCATTGTAAATTTTCGAAATTTAATATGAAATTCATGATCAGCAATCAAAAAAACTTATTTTATGATTATTGAAATATTTTACAAATTTTCGTCCGCTATTTTCGATTGTGCAATATTTCACAGCAGATTCGAGATCAATAATTACAGAAATTCTAATGAACCTGTGTTGAAAGGAAATTAACAACTGTAAAATAAAAACTTAATTTATCAGTTTGTGCGGTTTAAAATTATGTCCCATGGGCGCAAACTGTTCATTTTATAATTATAGTGATAGGTAATTGCCATAATCGTTTGGCAAATGAGGATTGTCATAACAACTGTCAACTTAGATTGCCTTAAAGGTTAACAGATTCCGATCAATTTTGATCGTTGCTGCAAATGACGAGGGATCTGCCCATCGTATCATGTAATGTTCAAAGCCGTTTGGGGCAGCTCAACTGCCTGAACTAAAGGACGTGATTTATGTACTTGATCATCCAGAATCTACGTCGCAGAAACACTTTGATAAAGTTTTGGTGTTATCAAGAACCCCGCTGGTCACAATTCATAAATCTTATCAATTATTCATTATAATTGCGACAGACAAATAATTAACTATTGTTGTTTTAATTTTATTTTGTACTTCGTGAGAAAAATCGTTATATTTATTAAAATGCAATTTGGGCTTGATTTTGAAAATGTTTGTTTTGTTTTGATAGTGTAAACATTAATCTATAGTTTTATGTTTATCTGTCATGCATAAATGGTCGAAATTATTACCAAATGTTGACGAATTTACTTATAGCCCGTCAAATTTTACTAATTTTTTAGTACGAAATTTGTGGCAATGGGAAAGTGCAAAAAAAGTGCAAAAAATATTGGTACTTTAAAGATACGGCATTAGATTTTATTTTTTATTACATACAATATTCAAAACAGCGTTTTTATTTGGTGATATTTTTTGGCAAAATTCGGAATATGTTTGTCTTGTAGGATTGTACAATATTTACTAAATAAATATTTGTAAAATGTTTATATGGTATATGGCTTCAGTATATTTTAAAATTTGATGTTGAAAAAAATGAAATTTCGCTTATTCCGGTTTATGTGAAATTGATAAAATGTTGACTTTATAAAGAAGTATTTTTCGAAAAAAGGAACTAATTACTAAAATAAATAAGATAAATTTATTTATATATTTTCCTTAATATACAAAAAATGTATTAATTAAAAGAAATAAATTGTTTTGCATAATCAAATTTAAAACAATTTTCTGATATTTAGGTCAATAATTTTATCATTAAGAAATAAAATTGACTGAAAATCGTTTTACCACGTAAATGTATGGAAAATGAAGCTTGTTCATAATGCATATCGTCGTATTTTGAGATATATTGGTTTTCGTAAAATAAAATCGGATTCCAATGATAATCATAAATTTTCTTAGAATTTCTTCAATTTCCGTGAATTTAGATCGTATTTGTTTACATTCACTACGGAGTAAGTTAATCTGTTCATAATTTCTTAAAAACAAAATAAATGATCTTGAAGGAATGCATGAATATTCTCAATTGTTGGTGAAATTCATTAATTTACTTCGAAATTCGATCTAGTCTATTTATCGCATTTATTTACAGTTACCTAAAATTGTAATGAACTATGACGAAATTCTGGGAACTTGAATAAAGTAACTAGAATTTCATGGCATTTTCGCAAATGTTGGTGATTTCAATTATTTGAATTTCAGTGATTTTTCTTCAAATTTAAAAAATTGTAATCTTTTTTCGCCGAGTTTAGCCAATTTTCGTTGTTTGTTGTTCATTTCCGTTGGAAATCATGTAATTTTGGAGTATATCTTCGAATTTCTAGGAATTCAAATTCATGATTTTGTTTGGAATTTTGTTCAAGTTTCGCGAATTTTTATCGTATTTGTTTACATTTACTACGCATTAAGTTAATCTGTTCATAATTTCTTAAAAACAAAATAAATCATCTTGTATTTCATCGAAAAGTATGAATTGTTGGTGATATTAATTAATTTACTTCGAATTTCTATCGAGTTCCAGGAATTCTAATCGTATTTGTTTACAGATACTTAGAATCATAATTAACTGTGACAATTTTTTATATTTCAGGCATAATTTCATTGTATTTCATCACTTGTCGGTGTATTTCATATGAGTTCATAAATTGCCGTAAAACATTATATATTTATATCACTCATGAATTTAATTTTCCTAGAATTACTTGAAAGTTGAAATAAAATTGAATATCGAAAACCACGAGACATCGTATAATATCGTGAAACGTTATGAAATTATATCTAATTATTTAATATAATGTCAAATAAAATTGTAAATTGTATTCGAATTTCAAAAATCATTTCTAAATTCGTTTAAGTTAGGCCTGAATCTTATTTCATTAATTTTTATTACTGAGTGTCAAATTTCCGTCAATGTTTTCAAATTTCTACAAATCCTTTATCATATTAATTAAGTTTCCCCGAATTTCGCAAATATTGTTATGCAATTTCTACTAATTTAAATAATTTACGTTGAGTACTATTCATTTCAGTCTAAATAATGATTAAATTTCGTAAAATTTCATCGAATTTCAACGAAATTCACTATCGTTCTTCCAATATCTTTAAATTCCACGAATTTTGAATATATTTGTTTACGTATACTTACAATTAAAATTTTAATGACCTATAACGAATATCTGGGCATTTGAATGAAATAACTAGAACTTGATTATAATTTCGCAAATTGTCGGAGATTCTCAGTCATTTGAATTTTTACGAATTTCAATGATTTTCCTTGAAATTTAAAAATTGTTGTCTTTCAAAATTAATTCAAAATTAATTCAAAATTGACTAAATTCCGGTCAATTTATGTTGATTATTGTTCATTTCCCTTGTAAATCGTTTAATTTTGCGATATATCTACGAATATCGAGGAGGAATTCCATTCGAATTCAACGAAATTCATGAATGTTTTTTGAGTTTTTTTAAAGTTTCGTGAATTTCAATGGTATTTGTTTATATTTACTAAGTATTAAGTTAACCTGTTCATAATTTCTTAAAAACAAAGTAAATGATCTTGCAGGAATGAACGATCTTCAATTTCATGGAATATTATCAATTGTGAGTGAAATGCTTTATTTCGAATTTCAATCGAGTTCCAGGAATTCTAATCGTACTATTGTTTACAGGTACTTAGTTTGAAGCTAACAATTTTGATATTTTGATATTATACACAGAATTTCATTGTATTTCATATGTTGTCGTTGTATTTCATAAATTATCGGAAAACTCATGAATTTAAATTTCCTAGAATTATTTGGAAATTGAAATAAAATTGAAGATCAAATACCACGACATTAAAGATTGTTGTCTTTTTCGCTGAATTTAGTGAATTTACGTTGTTTATTGTTCATTTCCCTTATAAATCGTTTAATTTTGTGAGATATCTACGAATTTCGAAGAATTGCATTCGAATTCAACGAAATTCATGATTTTTCTTTGAAATTTATTCAATTTTCGTGAATTTTTATCGTATTTGTTAACAAATACTTAGAAAAGACGAATTTTATTGAATTTGTATCCATTCTCGGTATATGACGTACATTTGCATATTGCATCTCCTCGAATTTCATGGAATTCCTTGGAATTTAACAGTTCACCGTTGTTTTTCAAAATTCGTCGACGTAATGAAATTTTTCCAAAGGTTGAATGTCGTGGCGAATCACAGTCTACCTAAAATTCGTTTGGTTTCATTGAATCTTAAAAGTTTCAGGTTAGCTTTGGCAAAACCGCCGATTTGTAAACTTTACATTCACGGTCGGATCTGTATCTAGCAACCAATGTGCATTCTGGGTGACTGCCCGTGCATACGATCCACGTATTCGACAACAATCTCCGGAGACGAATAAGAGACAGATGTGCACGTGCACCAGGCAAGTATACGTCACAATGCTGAGACAGGGGAAAACTCGGGTTGAAAGGACCAACGCGGGAGACGTTTCCGAGTTGAAAATTCGGCGGAGCACGGGTTTTACTACTTCCTATCTCAGGACGGTTTCGTGTCACGTCGCGGAGTGCAACTACAAAATGCCCTCGATTTACGGCTGAAGGGCAACCAGACGAATTTTGCGAGCCAAGAGCTCATAAAAGCACGACTGTATCCTTCCGCCTGGTCTGCCCCAACCCCCTGGCGCCCCCAGTGCCCCTGCTCCAAGCGCCAAGGCTACTACGATATTCCGGTTCCCGCTTTTCCATCGGGCCTTTTTTTACGTTCTTATTGCCGAAAACTGCCGAAAGCCGTGCCAGAAAATACTTTGAATGGACTTTGCTCAATAACCCGCAGTTCCTCGTTTCTACAGTGGGCGCTTGGCGTAATAAATTTTTACAAGCGCCTCTCTCTATAAGGGTAAGATTCGTTAAGCGAGGCTCCTGCCGTTCGTTCACTCAATGGCCGATGAAATGAGGGTGAATTGTCGGGGACGCGTTATATCGTACAAAATGATACTTAAGGGTTTATGGTATACACATACAGTCGAAAGTGTTCAGAAAACTCGATCGTTTTGTTACTCTATTAAACTTTTGCAGGAAAAGCAGAGTTCGGATTTTATGATTCTTTCAAGACATGTTTTTTTAGAGCTGCAGCATCTTTTATTACTATCAAACGGTCGTTGAAATGTATATTAAACCGTCACGTATAGGGGAAATCTTACGAGCATTCCAAGTTAGGAAAAATCTTAGACGTATGTTTCTTAATTATTAGTCTACACTTCTAAGCACGTTTAGAAAAAGAATGAGAAAAAAATGAACACTTTCATATAATTACTAAACTTTTACATCAGTCTGCAAGACATTTATCATTATTATTATTATCATTAAGAGATTCTATGTAGAAGACTTATACCACATAGAATTTGTTTTAAGTTGTTTTGAGTGCTGAATCTGTATTTGACGGCAAATTCGGCAAATTCGAAAACCATTCAAAGTCCAACATGACTGCTCAAATATAACCCGTTTTTAATACTCCTTTCGTTATACTTTTAAATCTGAGCAGTGAAAATGATCTATCAAACTAAAGTTTCTTTCATATAATTACTAAACTTTTACATGTATCAGTCTGCAAGACAAGTTTTCGAGTTCACCGGTTGAGAAATGCAATTTTGTTTTAAAAACGTTCATTTTATATGTGCAACTTTTCGAATTTTGAATGAAAGAACTGTTTTATCCTTTCGGCAAACATTTCGATGCACTACTTCCTGTAAAAATTACAATTAATATATAACATTTTCTAAGTGTCAAATTCATGCTTTCGTATTATCAATTTAAAATTATTAAAAATTTACTACCAGGTTATAAGTACATACAACATTACCGGAATAACGCATTATAATATGCGCAAGACGATATGCTGCAGATATATATGTATATACAAATATCTGTACTCAGCCAGGTAGCTTAACCTAAAGTACTTAAAACAATCTAAACCATAAAGTAAAATGTGTGATATGTGATTTGTACCTTAGTTAACAACGTTGATCTATAAAACTAGCTAATGATATAATAGAAAATAAATAACAGCAAAATAAAACTTAACTTATAATTTTTCTATTATCATATTTCTAATTGTAATTTCTAAATCACGTTTATAATTTTTTGTACACATTATTATACAGCATACATTATTTTAACCTTTGGTCGAGGTATCGACTTATGGCGAGTTACAGACTTATTATTTACAAAACTATTTTTCAAATCTTCGTAATGATACGATATACGTTCAAGCACATATTTATTCAATATTTGCAAAGGTTCCTTACAATTAAAGTTATTTTTATTCAATATTTTAATTATTTTTTTATGAACGTTATGTAGCAGTTTCATTACCGTTCTGTTTGCCGAACCCCAAGAAATTATACCATACGTGACTAAACTATAATATAAGCTGTACATGACAGATCTTAAAAAAAGTAAAAAATAAGATCTTCAATAAATTTTCACAACGTTTCGGGTTCTTCCGAGCCCTCTACAGGTACAACAATGACTAACAATGTAGTCAAAATTTTATTTTTTACTCTTTTGCAGGGCATAAGCCGTATTTATATCGTTTCATTTAATTTATTTAACTTGAACCTGCATTTTTAATTGTTATACATATCAATACACGTTTATTACATCCATTGTAAGAAAAGACCCATTAACCAGTACACAAAAAAGAAATAAAGAATAAGAATAATATGCCTCTAATTTACTATGCACTGTAATAACAAAAAGAAATTATTAACTTGATAAGCACTACAGAATATAAGTCCGACTATTAACGTATTATTGTAGTCATAACAATAAATTTTTCTGAATTTACCTATTATATAAATTATATATCATGATTAAAATATCGCCGGGGTCGTGAAAATACATTGAAATTTTGATATTATCTCATCGAGTATTTGGACAAATTTTATATTTATCCAAACGAGAATTTCAAACTTTCTTATTATCAATCTAAAACTATTAAGAATATTTGACTACATGCAATTTCATATCCATTCTCATAATTAATTAACGCTAGTTGGATATTAAATAATTTGAATTATTTAATTTCGATTTTACTAATTCTAGCTTAAAAACAAATAAACAGACGCCCGATTCGAAATGCAAATAGTAAAAATCCATTTTATATGACGAATATTGGCAGATATATATCAAAGTGAAAGGGGCTTCCCCTTATTATATCTGACGACTGAATGTATCCAGCGAGTTCATATTACGTTGAAGTATACATGTTTGACCATAGATGGAGCCAATAACATTACAATTCATTTCATAATTTCATTTTTCTTCTACATAAATGTTTGCGATATAATATTATACATATTATATCGTTAGTCGAGTTATTCTATTTTCAATATAAAAGTATATTCATTGATTTGATGACTTGTTGGACTAACGATTCATTACAAGTTTATCAATGTCTAATATTTAAGACTCGAAAACATATATCTTGGTGGCAAAGGATAAGTATTCAACCGTTTTTATATAGAAATTTTAAAACTAAAATTATTTGTAAGAGAAAAAATCTCATTTTTCTGCATTAAATTGTGTCTAACTTTTTAAGCATCCATTTTTGACATTGATTTTAAACCTCTACTATAGAAATCATAGATTTGGAGCATTTGTTTAAGATACGGACCAAAATATAATATTGAGCCACAATGTTTAAGTGGCTTTAGTGATCCAATTTCTGATCCGATTTTTAGGGTCGTTGAATTTGAATTTGAGGTTCAAATTTCGGAATTCAAAATGACCGATCCATTATGGCAGCCGAAAAAGCATACATTTCTTCAATTTCTGCAATGTATAGTACTCTTAGGTTTTTGGAATCACTGAATCTAATGTCAAAATTTCGAAAATCAGAATTGAAATGTTCGAAGTAAAATTATTCACAAGATTAGTATATGTCTCATACACAGCAAGTAAAAAAAAGTAGTGTAGTTGCGACAAAAAGACAAAAGTGTTAAACTAAAACCAACACTTTACAAGTGTAAAGCCGTTTTGAATTTTGTAAATTTTACCTCAAATTTGAATCCAACGACCCCAAAAACCTAAGTGTACTAAACAATGCGGAAGTTGAAAAACTTTTATGCTTTTTCGATCGTCATATTGGATCGGCAATTTTGATTTTTGAAACTTTTACCTCAAATTTAAATTCAGTCACCCCATAACCTCCTGAGTTACAAATTTCAAGACGATTGGTTACATTAAGAATTTTCAGGATTATCAGAAAGTGGTTTAGATCGATATTAAACATTTTCAAAATTCTTAAATATTTCGAAATCGACAAGAGGTACGCTGAATTTTCGATTTATTAATATTTCAAATATAATAATAATAATTAAAATAAATAACTGCGATTTACACAAATATGTTATTTGACAATCATTCTGAATACTTTTTCGTTTGCAGGGCTATTTATAATGATTAACAGTGACAAATTTTGGATGATTGGCTATACTGATTTTATTATTGCTTACTACTTTTATGTAGTTGGTGTAACTAGCCATTTTTTCGTTGTAGATTTCGGCGTCGAGGTGTTGAGTTGTTGCAGCTCGAAAATTGAACACAAGCCAGGTCGATAGAGTACGGTACTGGTTTACGATATTGAAAAGGTAAATCCTATCCCACATATTGTACCAAAAGAAGTACGATGGAACTAGAAATGTTTTTCCCGTTCGAATCCCGACAAAACCGATATGGTCCTAAACAAATGCTGATTTGGTACGTAAAGTGTAATCCTTGTGTAGAAAACTTTCAGAAAAATACTATATGTATAATTTTGTAAATCATATTCGGTAAACTAGTTCGACTGAGGTGATTAAGTAATTAGTTGATCTAATCTTACTCATTTGGATAAATTACTTATTTTTATATAAAATATTTGCAATGGCTAATTATTCATAACACCTTTGTATATTTATATATAGGGAGTGATTGACATATCTGCCACTGGCGAAAACTATAAGACAAAGTCACCCGTGTAGCATGAAGTGTGCTCTGAGCATTTTTTTAATGCAGTTTTTCATCAATATTTAATTGAAAATCTGAATTGCACAAATTTACAACAAATAAACTTAATATTGTGCAATATTTTGCAGTCTGAAAGCCTTCAGTGACCGAACAATTCAAGTCTATCAAAGAAAATGAAGGTCCCATTTTTACTCATTTTATGTTGTAAATCTTATAATGTATCTACTAAATGTAACCAAATCAACTATTTTAATACATGGACTATCTGAATATATTAAACGAATATTTAGAAAAGTCAAACCACTATGCAGCGCGTTGAACTATTTTGACAAATGTTTTAACTGCACGAACTGGCTGAAAACGCTGATAAAATATTTAGTCAACTTTACCGAATGTTTATAGCAACGTATTATTTTTTTAATATTAAATAATTGTTTTTGCTAGGCATATTTCACAGTTTAAATTGTAGAAATAAATTGAAATCTTTTGTTTTACCAAACAGTTAGAACCTAATGCCACTAGATCTGTGTATCTATTTACCAAAGTCATTTAATTATCCTGATAATAGAGAAAAAATTGTCTGAAATTTCTAGTATCAATTATCTTTAAGAAAATTTGTATTTCTAAAGGATTCAGGTCAGGCTGTAAAGCAGCTGTATCTCGCCTTTTGTACTATTGTATTGTACAATAAAGACATTTATTATTATTATTATTTACGATTGGTTCCAGAGAATGATTCGTTTTGATAGTCAATCTTATGAATATGTTTTTCACGATAATTGTGTCTAATTGGTTTATAGAATTTATTTTAAAAAAAACTACTTCCTAATGAATTCTTAGTGAACGCATTTTGTAAGAAGCATTTTAAAAGACATTTTAATATTAACGAATGTCCGCTTGCGTCTAAAATTGAAAGTAATCGTAAAGAGTTCTTGATTTCAAAATAAGATTTTGCACTGCACAAAAATGCGATAAAGTATTCATAGAGTACTACTTGGGAATGAGATAGAATAGAATAATAATATAATAACATTCTTATAGAATAATCAACAGGAGAAATATTGAATTTCGATACAAACATTACACATAAATACTTCATAAAAATAGGAACTAAAACAATTTCCAGTCTCTGAAGTTTGCTATGTACTTCGACTCGAACTGCAGTGTAGGTCCAAGTAGTTACGGTCAAAGAAATGTTCGACTCACGAAGTAAACTTTACACATATGTACTTTATATTGTTACTTTTCCGAGTTTCTTTGTTTTTTTTCATATTTGTACAATCTTTTAACCAATTTAATCTTACAGAAACAATTAATATTATACATCGATGTTTTTGGTATTGCAAAAGTAATGGGAACAATACTGGATTTATATATTTTGAGAGGATTTTATTCTGACTAAAATAATACTAAATTCTAAAAAATGTCATTACAGTCACCTACATATATATTGACAAGAACGAAACCACTGACAGCACATACTCTTATATCAAATTATAACAAAAATAGTGATTCTTATCAAAGAAGTACCCGTAACTAAAATAATAGGGTAAAGTGCCCTAAGTTGGCAGGGTTTTTTTCGAATGACTGTAGAATTCGATCACGAATTTTAAAATTCTCTAGGCGGAATCCAAGACCTAAAAAAGAGGTCATTTTTCGCTTTGGAAAATCTTTAGTAGCTTCACAAACAAAAAAGTTACAACCTATATCTACAATTCTTGTTTACTCGCTGCGGTTTTAAACCAAAGTTCACATTCAATAAAGCTCAAGAAGAAGTTAACGTACATTTTTCATCCTAAACTGATGGAGCAACGAGCCCTCAAAAACGCAATTTTTCTTTTCTTTTTAATTAAGGCCTTATAATTTTTGAGTAAACCTTTTTTTTCGTGAGGACCTACAACACACTGTAACTTCCGGAACTCAAAAATTCAATTTCATTAAGGAAAAATGCGCAAAATTCAAATAACCGTATCTATCCATCGGGAAAAGTTGACTTGCAACAATGGCGCTACAGTAGTGCTCGCAATTCCAACTTAGCCAACTTAGGACAATTTCCCCTAAATAATAAATATTAGAAAAATAGAAATAAATACAAAAAATATTCTGTTTTAGAAAAAAGACACAAAATAGAAGTCAAAATAGGAAAAAAAAATAAAAAATGTTTGTCTTTATATTTTGAACAGAATCCATAAAAATACATTGATAATAACATTTGTGAGTGGTTAGCTTCATTTTTGTCGAAAAAATATAGTCATCTGGAAGTAATTTAAGCAATTTTGTTTGAAATATGGACTAATATCCAGTATATGTAAAATAATGATTTCTTCGACTCTAATTTGTTCAACAAACAAAAATTTGGTACCAATATAAAAGATATTCATTAAAAAAAAAGACTCTTTTCCATTCAGATTTTTTTAATTTGAAAGCCGCCATTTTTCCTTTCATAATTATTTAAATATAATTCTGACTACGACATTCGAAAAATACTCGAAAGTGTTGGACCAGATTACTTTGAAGTCAATATGAATCTCTTTCCCGTCGAGAATAAAGCTCGGGAATCAGCAAACAAATGTTGAGACTAAATGGATTACAATAAAATATTTTATAAAATAGTTTCTACAAAATAATGGTCATATCACTTTTATCTCTTTATTTTCCATTCTAGATTTATGTTTCAGTTGGGTATTCATGTTTCCTTTCTGATGCCACCCTTAGCAAAACTCTATTGTAAATCATACTCGAGTACATTCGCTACTGCCCCATTTATCGGATGCTGTACGGAAAGTGGGCTTTCATTGCGACGCCGACTGGTTCGTTGATGATAAGAATGAATAGAAAATTATTTGTTACGTTAGAATGCAGAAAGTCGATGAACTGCCTTGGTCTGTACTCATATGTATCAGAAAATAGAAAAATAATTTCGTTTTGAACAGTTTGCACTAAATGACAAACAAAATCTAGAGGGGTTTAACCGTAAATATAAATAACCGTATAAAGTAGAATGGGTTCAATACTTTTCAAAATTTGGGACGAAAAATGATTTTTTAACCATTTTTATCGATTCGAATTAAATCTGATACATTGTCCATTAAAAAATGTTTAATAAAATATCTAAATAATTGATCATATTCCTATCATATTAATGACGTAAACTATGCACATAAATAAAGGTATCATTATGAAAATCTCGAGAAGAAAAAGTTGGACCCTGGTTTTTTCGGTGCACCTTCAAGGTTAGAAATGTTTCACGAAGGGAGTAACTTTGTAGGTCACTTATAGGTCAAGTTAGTTTGACCCCCTGATTATTTATTAAGCAGAATTCAATCATTAATTACATTTACAGAATATGTACATTTTGAAATGTCTCGTTTTTGAAGTGTCGGTCTTGTGATTTGTCGGGTTTTTGAAGTGCGCCCTGTTTTTTATTATTTTCCTAATATAATTGTTTTTTTTTTAGAGATTCTGCTACCTAATATTACAAGAGTTAAAAAATTAATTATTGAATTATTAGTGTAGATGAATTTTTGTAAGAAAATTTTTGTGTTTCTCGAAAAACATGTATCGTTATTTACAAAAACTCAAATAATTTCAGATTAATTCAAGGATTGAAATCGATTTTTTAAAGCCTCAACAGTGATATGCAAAAAGATCTCAATTTCCTCACATTAAATTCATTAAATTATAGAATTTAATAAATATCAAAGATCCAACAAGATTTTTTCTGTTTTTGTCAATGGAATATCATTCAGACTGTATCCAGTACCGTTCGTTGAATTGTTAAGCTGCAGATTGTTTTTCGTTGTGTATTTTCATTGTACAGTGCTCCTTCCCACTAGTGGCCACCCAACTAGTGGCTCCTTCTCACTATTGGCAGGTTTGCCTCCCGACTAGTGGCACTTCCCCTTTTGCACCTTCTCCCACCATTGCCCCATGTTGTGACGTCGCGCATTGAAAAATCTAATATGGCCGAATAGTGTACTATTGATATGTGGTACTGTGTAGTACATAATTATGCCTGTATGTACATTGTATACACGAGAATTTAAGATTTCCCAACCGTTTTTGTACTAAAAGTGGTACAATGTTACAGATAAACAAATCGACCTTGTTGCTTGGGTATGTGTGTGTGTTTTTAAGATTTACATAAAAATATTTACAGGTTATGTTTCTGTTTTGCTTGTGTCAAAGAAGAAAAACATTTGGACATATACGTATGCCTTTATTGGGTACATATCAACACGATGTTTAACTGTTTTTTTAAACTGTGATTTGATTTTATTCTCTATAACAGCCAATTTCTGCTCTATTGTTAACCAGACTCTCTTTTTTCTACAAACAAATATCGACTAATAAATACACTTATACTCTATTGACATATAACATTACATAAAAAAATTTTGATTTAAGTAATTAAAAATTCTTATTTATTATTTACGAAATTTATTGACTTACTTTTAGGGATCTCATTTTCTTTAGTATTTTCCATTTTCGCTGCTAATAAGTAGAAATAATCGTACAAAAATCTTCCTTTCGTTCGAATTGTTCTCCAAATATAAGATAGAAGTCAGCCCGTGTTTAAATTAGACACTGCACGTGCGAAGTGCGAGCACAACAGCGCCACCTACTCTTCCGCCATATTGCTTACGTCGGTGCCTAAGTGGGAGAACACTTGCCTCCCCTCGTTTGGCCAATAGTGGGAATTCGTTTTTCTCGACCATGCCACTAGTGGGAAGGAGCACTGTACTCAACTTTTTAAAGTGAATTCAACGGAAAAATTTTAATAAATTGCATATCAATAAGTGAATACTAAGATATAATGCCAACTATAAATACATAACCTAGAATTTTTCTCAACACCTTAACCTTCCCTTGATTTTGAGATTTAATTTGTGTTATCTTAACACTAACGAGCCGTATTGAGAAGTAATAAATAATTACCCAGGACCACACAATTTTTTGTTGCGGGATAACTTGAATAAGAGGTATTGGAATCTATAGATTTTTGGCGCTGATAACGAATTTGTAACCCAAATTTACCCGTTACAAGTATGCTTTTTAGCAATTTGAGGTTAGGATATGTGATATATCTGACGTCACGGCTCAAATTGGACAACTAATTCATTTTCAGCGACCGAAAATCTACAAGATCCTCCAGATCTTCACGTTTAATTTAAGTTATCTCCCTTAAAAAATTGTTTTGTGGTCCTGTGTAATTAATCACTGAAGTTATGTCTCGAAAAAATAACACAAGACCGCAACCTTTTTTTTACACAATTTGAATCAGAAGTGAAGTATCTTATACATTTTTAGTCTCTGAAAACGAATTCGTTGTCATAATTTGACACATCGCTTCAAGTTTTTGACATTTCCTAACCTTAAATTGCAAAAAAGTATATTTTTGAATATTTTTCGGATCATATATCTTAAAATCCTAACTAGATATGTCAAATCGAACAACTGATTCATTTTCAGCGGCCAAAAATTTTTATCTCGAAACAAATTTTGTTTGTGGTCTTGTGTTATTGATCAAAGTTGTTTTTATTAGTTTACTAGATGTCATCAGGAGCTTCCCAGGACGAATTGTGCTGTTCGGGTTATGGTTGGTTGGATTTGGAATAGTTACGGTAACAATTTTATTCGTTGCGTATATTACACTTAGTTAGTCAATGTAACTAATTTAAAAATTTATGACGTTAAAATGTCCATGGAAAGAATATCGTACGCTCTGGAATACGCATCATGTACAAAAGTTTCAAGCCGTTGTCGCAATTAGTTGACAAATTTTTTAAAAACAATGTAATCGTTAAATCGCGCTAAAGTAGTTCAAATGAATTTTTTCATTTTTTTCCTGTACTAATTTTGTTGATGAAACGAAAAAATTTAACAATAATCTCTAAATAATTTCAATAGTTTCATCAATGAACTGCAATTTTTAATCATTAATATCAGCATCTTATCGAATGGCCAATACAGTTCGACAAATTAAGCAGAACATCACCAATCATCTTTAATCTATCAATATTAGTGTCAATAAATAAAATTAACTAGCAAACAGTAAAATTAACGCTGAAGAACAAAGAAATATAATAATGCATTTCTTTAAGAGAAGAACAATGTTTTGATACAGCAAAGAGTTAATACAGACTTAACAAACAAAATTCAGAAAATGTTTAAAAATATAATTTTTATAAATTTATAAAGAAAATTCAAAAGTATACAAACAAAAATCATTAAATTCGGTAAAAGTAGAAAAAGAACTCAATAAATCATACAATGGTGAAATTCTTGGAATGTAATTTGTCCTTAAACGACATTATTGGAAATAAAACTGCCCTGTCACGTAATTAATCGCATCAATATAGACACTTGGTCCACTGGAATTTTCGCAGCATGGGCTCCAATTTCTGCTATTGCTTAAGCTACCCTGCGTGACTTATTTCTATGTAGGTGGCTTATTTTCACCACCATCCAATCATACCAATCAAACAACGTACATACACGCGATGGAAGTTCTTCTTGTTACGACTGTTGAAAGGTGTTTTTACGATATTATTTTTAGATCAAAATAAAATATTTATGGATTGTTGTGACATGATGTAAATAACGCAAATGACCTCAAAGAATACGAAGCAACGAAAACATTTAAAAAATTGTTGACTGCAGAGCTTTTCACCAATCATCAGGAATTTAAAAGAAAACCAATATTTTTTTTTGTTTTTACGCTTTTATTTGTATAAATTTATTTCGTAATGATGTTCAATGTATTTTTTTTTACCTAGGAACTTTGTAAATCGTGAACTTCATTGTTATACATCAAAGATATGGTGACTGTGTGTTTGGCTCAAACAAGATCGTACTTGCCATGTTGCGGCTTGAAGAAAAATTGTCTCAGAAAGCTTAAAATAATCATCATAAGAAACGATTCTTTTAAATTTCAAGGCAGTGAAAATTTGTTATACGACCACATTCTGACTTAGATTTAGGCCAATTACGGCCGAGAATTCGGTCCTGCACTCTAAAAATTTCGGAGGAAATTTTGAGTTCATAGTTGAGTATGTAGTGAGTTCTATTACATTTGAGTTCTTTGGAGTCAAAATGTACTCTAATAGCGGAAATAAACATCAATACTGAATGGATACAGATCTTACAAGGCCAGTTTTTTTTATTTCAGCTCGTTATAACATAGTCGATTTCGAAGGTTTTGAAACAAATAAAAAAAATAGTTCATTAGGGATTTCTGCATCTAATTATTTCCTCATCATCGTAGAAATCGCCAACAAGAAGACCCGTAAAGTAGATGTTTGGGTTTGTGTTTTTTTTTATATTTAATGAGACCCTGAAGGATGTTGGATGATTTATGAACGTAAAAAATCATCAAGACTTTTTGTTATGTCAATCAATAAAAATATTAACTCCATCTTCGTGTTTTCGCACTTCAGCAATTGGGAATTTCGTATACGTTGATCGAAGTGGTCCAAACACTAGACATTTTCGAATAGTGTGTTTGCAACCGCCATGTATCAGTTTCGCGTCGACTGGACACAATACTAGAGTTACGAGGAGTTAGGAGAACATTTGAACCGAGCCGTAATTGGGAGCGGTATTCGTGATTGTGTAACACCGTAGGTCCTCAGCGGCCGGTTATACGAGCGTCGATCGTTATTTCCCGTTCTGAGATTAACGAGGATGCGGATATTGTGTCGGCACTAGTATTATCCAAACTTTCGGTATTCTCGTTCCAGCTAATCTTTCAATTGCCAACGAAATGAAAAGTCAAATGTATTGATTCGGATTTCCATGTAATTGCAAACAAACGGTTTTGCTGAGGTGCTAAAAATCGCCACATAATTGCACTTATTATTTTTCACAGAGCAGTGTCTTCAAACAACCGTTTTTAGGGGGTCTATTGATTTCGGTGGTTTTCTGGTTATTGGTGGTTGTTACTAGAAGCTAGAACTATAGCTAGTTTCTAATTTGTTTCATTATTTGGTAACATTTAATTTATCAATGATTTTATTTATATATTCAAGACTTCCTGGGATCAATCCATCACGAATTTCAGGAATCAGAGTATCTAGTTATACTACTTAGGAACGGGCCGATGCAAGATCAAATTTGAAATCAGTAAATTATACAACGATCATAAGTTGTGATCCGAAATCGTTGACCAGGTCTTGACCATAGCTCACCGTGCTTGATTAGGGCCGTAATAACTCTACGTAGGTAGTACACGAAATTCTTAATGGGTATTGGTTTAGAATTTAATTAAATACATCCCAGTCTATCTTATTCCACTGAAGGAAGTCTAAAAAAGAAAATCATCAACTTGTTAAAAATGGCAGCTACCGTTATTTATAGCCGTTGAGTGATTTTAAGGGATTTTAAACGATGAGACCCGTGGATATCTTGGTCTGTGATGACGACCATTATACTCAGTAGCGAAAATGATGGCTACTCCTAGAATATAAGTGATTTATATCACTAATTGCTGAGAGGGATGAACATCTTCCCATATGATGATTATATGGGGTACATCTAGATATACCTCAAATGTTACATTTGTTGGACTAGACCAAATTTATGGATGATCTTTGATTTTTAGATCTCACCAGGAGAATAACGGTGAGTTCTTGAATGTAGAATATCTCCAGGACACCTTTGGAGGTTGCAACCAATTTAAACTACTAGGTTCCGATCTAGTAACGACAGTTTCAAGGTCCAATGATGTTCCAATAATGTGGTGATATTATTCTGCTGTTAGAGCTAGCAAAAAAGTTATGCAATGGTATGGCAATACGGTATGTAAATATGGCAATTCAGTAATACATATTTAAATGTCTGAATTCAAAGACTCTCTCTTTGCCAAATAATGGTAAAAACGTTGAATACTTAGGTACTTGGACATGATTTGTCAATCTGACCTACTCTTTTTATTCACGATACAAGATTAAGTTAGATGGAGCGGTTTTTTAATGTCCTATCAATATATGATGAAATAATCTATACTCCACAGTTTCGGTTAACCTCAGGAAACGCGATTTTGTGTTACTGGTCCTGAAGTTAGAGGGTCCAGGTCATGGAATACTTCTACTCTTTTGAACATCATTTCAGATTAAATAACTGGAGAATCAGAAGTATATGTATAAGGTACGTTAAAAAATGAAATACGATTTTTCTAGTTTTGACCTTAAAGACGACCTTGTCGATAAATTTCACTATGAAATTCGTAATCAGCGCATCGAAATATGTCGATTAAACAAAAATTTAGGTATGGGCTTTTCAGAAGTATATCCGTTGTTTACTAGTTGTTTACTAGTTGTTTTGATTTGTGATTCATCCTAATTTACGGCACAGTGCTGACTATTGCTTTTTCTTCATTAAGTTTGCCTATCTAATGAATGACACGCTGTACCAGAATGGTAAAACAGGTATCGAGTCGGTAAATTCCATTTAAAAATCGTTTCAGGATGTAAAATATCTACGCCCGAGCCTTTTTAACATGACGTGACTGCCAATAAAGCGAATCTTCCGTTACTCTGTTGCCCTCGAACAAGTGTACTTCACTGGAGCGTAGGGTTGGGTGGGATGATCGAACAATTGGAACGGAGCCTTTGACAGCGAACTAAGGCGATAAGTCTAATTAAATTTCATTTTCAACATATCTGCCGAGTGTTTTATCGAAATCGAAATTAAATTCGCGAAGATGAAATCGGCGAAACGTTGCGCTCGCGCGCACATATACTGTCCGCGACAGCGAACCAGTGTCTGATTCGGGGTGGAAAGTAGATGGCAACCAGGTTTGCAGGGGTGCACTCGTCTATTTAATTAAATTCAAGCGTTTTCGAGCGCGACGATGCGAGCAAAGCGTCGCGTTGAGCATTGTTCCATTGAAAGTACGCTGATACCGTATTACAAACTTTTTAATCGGGTTCCGTCTCTGTTGTTACCAAATATTGCTCATCTCACTAATAAATAACTGCAGAAAATGGGAAAAAAGTGTTAATATTCGCACTAATTACAGCTCTGGAATTATTTAAACAGTAGAGTAGTGCAAGTTCTTTCGGTTCGTCTCTAGAATTTTAATAGTTGGCATTAGTAATCTACTACCAGTGAGTGCCTAGCTTTCAGAAATATCGAAGGCTTAATTCTTACTTGTATTCTGTAGGAAGTAACTACCTACTAATATCTTGTTTAACTTTTAATTTTCTTATGCTCTATTTTGGTAGAATTCGTTAGTGTTGTCATAGCTACTAATGGTTGAAAAAGTGTTCACAGACAATATCCAGAATAAAATATCTTTTTAAAAAAGTCCAGTATAAAATTAAATACGTAAAGTAGTAAAAGTCAAACATATCAAGATGAGCGGATGCCGCTCGTGCCAGGATCTGTCTTAAACGTCAATATGTATAACGGAGACATCACTTCTCCTTTACAGTTCGCCTTAGTAGCGCCCTTTAGTGTTCCTGTAACAACCGCTAGGTAAAACTACTAGGTAAAACCACTAGGTAAAACCACTATAGGGAATATGACGAACGATTAGCTATAGTGCCCATCGGATGGTTTGACAGTTCGACTTTATCGAGTTTTGCGTTGTTGAAGCATAAATGTGCTATTGAACGAAGATCCTAAACTTAAAAAATTAAATGAAATGTGAAGTGTTAGAGAACTAATTTTATTTTGCCAAGTTCCCAACCCTCAATTATATATTATGCTGTCAACATTTGCTACGTATTTACAATTATACTAGCATAGTTGTATACATACTTGCAAAGAATAAATATCAAATTTATACTAACTAAACAGCAAAGTTTGAAACACAGGATATGTGCACAGAAAAGTACATGAAGGGAAAGGGTTTTCTTATTACATGACACGAAATAGTTTGCCCAGTACATTCTAATCTAACTTATAACGTTCTTAAGTCACGTGATCGAAATACTGAAGATTTTTTCAACATTCAAACAAAAATTTTAATTCTACAACAACATCAGGAAAATATAAAAAATGGCCCAAATGTTAACTGTGAAATTAATAATGTCCATCTCAAAAAATGTGTTAACAGTGTCAATGCTAATAAAAAAGATCTGTAGATCACGCTGCTGGTGACATAAAAAAATGTGAAAGTTTTAAAGTTAGATTGGTGCAACTAGTTAATGATAGAACTTTATTTATTAAATTATCATCAATTATTCTTTTTTCTTTCTTTATGGTACTGGTGAAGGATGGAACATTATTTTTATTTTAAATGAGGACCGAACAGATTCCTTGCACCAGAAATCGAACCAGGGACTTTTTTCTTTGTGAATATAATAACTGCGAAATACTCTAAATTTTAATTTAATTTTTACGCATATTCTTCATATCCAATAAATTTTGAAAAAAGATTCAAGCTCTTTATTTCTATCATTCGTGGGGTCTCGCTTTCGAACGGCGCGTTGAGAGAATTTCAAAAAAACTTGTCGGGCATTTTTGTTTAAATCACGAACTTTGGATCTCATTTCAAACTTGAAAAGAGCTGGAATATATTTAAATTTCCAATTGATAGTTGTACTTAAAACTTATGAATATGAATGTAAAATTTAATATGGCGTTACCATCCATATTCAAAATTTGCATGTTCCGGATAAACTGTTGCAAAAGTAAAATATGTTTTCTTTGATTTAACAAATCACTGATCACGAATCCTTAATTTGTCATTTTTAATTTAAAGTATCAAATAGTTATAATACTAACTAAACATTTGATGCTCGTCGTTGACGATTAATTCCTGATGTTTATTAATGAATACTTTTAATTTTTCTAGCAAATTTTTCCCGATGACAGAAACTCGTTCGCTCTATCCGAAATAATGCCAATTTTTCTTTAAAAAATGAGGATCAAACTAAAAAGATGGTTGATGCTGGGTGTTGAACCTTTCGATTCTTAAAATAATCCGACCTTTCCATCTTTACCAGCATAAAAAAATGTTGAATTTTTCTACTAAAATTTGCATTATTTCTGATAGAGCAAACGAGTTTCTGTCATCAAACAAAATTTGCTAGAAAAATTAAAAGTATATTCATAAAAAAAAACATCGTGATTTGCTTGTCAAAGACGTGCACCTAATATTTAGTCAGTATTTAATTACGAGCACAAAAATACATTTATTTGATTTAGTTATAATGTTAATTAGCGACTCTATAAAAACTCCAATGAAGCCTTACCGAACAAACTTGATGAAGTAAAAGATGTTCAGTCGCCATAATGAATTTTCGTTTATTATCTTGTAATCATTTTTATTATTTTTCCGGATATTTCGAATATATTTAATACTCTTACATGAATTAGGGCAGTCGTTTTGGATGTTTGAGTTAATTTTTACTTTTAGAGTTAATTCTGATTTTAATGGTATTACACAGTCCAACAAAATGTTGTCCTATAAGTAAGAGTCGATTATGATAGGATTTTTATACCACAATACAAATATGACCGCCAACATACTTAAATGGCTTTAGTTTTTGAGATATTGAAGATCAAAGGGGTCTATAATTCAAATCTAGTTTTTCAGCATCCACTCAAGGTCCAAAAAATGCTGTAGTCCAAGAATCTAAATATGTACGCCAAAATGTTGAAGTGGATCTACTTTTTGTTCAAATTAAAAGTAAAGGGGTAAAAAACGAATTTTTTTTCTAAAAGTCACTGTAAAAATGCTGCCAGAAAACTTCCAGCACGTGTACAGTAATCTTTTACACGTGTATATCTCACCTAATATATAGATATATCCTATTAGAAAATTGAATATACTGTACATTCAATGTGCTTCAAATTTCATTACATTTTTAACAGTGGAGCCATAACGAATTTGAAGTGATTTGACTTTCAAAAATTTTGTCGGACATATTCGACCCACCGATTCTTGATTATTTTCGTCGCATTCTATAGTACAGATGTGAAAAGTGTCCGAAAACACGATTTTTGACGCCTGGCCAAAAACTCGGTCCACATCAATATTTGAGTGTACATATTTGGATTCTGCGGAAATAATCATATCAAACTTGAACACAATTTTTTTGGGGCTGTGAATAGATGCTCAAAATTCTTGAAATAGGATTTTTACCCCGTTGACCTTCAATATATCAAAAATTATCCTAACTTTATATTACATTAAATAAACAAATTTCTCGGTGCTTATAAACTAAGACACACGCTGTAACAATCCATTTATCATATGATAATGAACTGCGTATTGGTGTGAGATAAGTCATGCATTAATTTCAAAAAGATGAGCATTCTAGACATCATTAATTGAAGAACATTGGTAACTAATCAGTTTTTTATATTTCTGGATTGTTTGATATAAGCATTAAAAAACGGAGTTTACCTTTTAGACTTTTATATTTTATATTGCGCACTTCTTTATTTTAGTATGGCGTGAAGTATAATAATAATGTTGAGACGCACAATATATCATTATCATGTAAAATACTCAAGCACATAATTTGCACAATTATAGCTAAGTGTGAGTTGCAACCATATATATAGTTCAAGACGTTCAAGCAGCGATAGATAGCGCTGCGTGAACGTTCCTCCGTAGTTTTTCGAAAGTGTAGTTAAATTTCAAGAGAATAAAATCTGTATTTCAGAATATTGACGCGTGAATAACAATATTATAATGTACGACTTTCACAATTTTATTTATTGAAAGTAACAAAATGGAAAATTAATTTAAAAATATGCCATTAAAATGTCTTTAGATACCGTAATTCTTAACAAAATTCATAAAGGAAATACAAATTAAAACTAGTGGATTCCACCCCGCGATCACTCAAACAATATTTTGGTTTGCCTTTTTTTGGATTTGAAACATCGACATATGATGACAAATTTTAGTATATTTTTCTGGCGGGAAGAGACCAAATTCAATACTTCGTCCAGCCATATGGTCTGGGTCGATATAATGTAATAACAAATTTATATAAAAATGATAATGAATTCTTATGTATGTTTTTTGTCCTCTAACAATTTCAGATTTAAAAATATTGAATACAAAACTGGTTATTTATATAATTATTTTAGATATGGCAGAAAACTAATAACTAGAACTAGTAAAAATACCAGTTACTATGGTGAGAATTGTAAATTATAGGAAATGTTCTACTTTTTACAGCAGCTGTAATTAGTTTTCTAGAAAAACCAGTAACTTTTTCGGTTTGTTTGACTTTAGAATTGGTCTACATCTTTAACCCAACGTTGACAACTAAAACCCGTTCAGAGGCCAGCCACGTTCAGTTTTCGATGAGTTATCGAACAACGTTAGCCTCCGTTACAAATTCATTGTTCATTGATGTTACGAACATCGCTTAATTGCTGCGACGAGAGGAGGTCAAAGGCAACAACGTTTGTGAGTAATATTCGAATCCTGGAGTTGGGGAAACAAGCGACTTTGCGCCTGCGTCGATCCTGCATACGACTTCCAGCTTCAGCAGCGGAATTCCCATGTTCAGTCGTGCACGGTCATCCAGATCCGCAACGCTTCCATAAAAAGTGTGTGGCGACCATGTCGGGGGAACATCGCACATGTGTTCGATCTGCACCACGGTTTCGGATTTTTTTTATGAAACAAAATTGACCAAAAACATTAAATTCTGACGTACTATTATTAAAAATAATTTCAGCGACATTTGTAAATTGAGATTTTGGAGGTATGTCAGCGGAATGTTTGTTGACATCTATTTTTAGTCACCCACTATGGAGATTTGAGTTTGACATCTTGGTAGACTGTAAAGCTGGTTTGATGATGAGTTTGTTTGGTTAAGTTGTGTGTGCAGGGGGGACAGAATGATAACGATGTGACAATGCATCTGGAGACAAGACTTTGTAATTTTGGTCATCTTCCGTTTGTTGTCGTTTTATTACTGGTTGGATGGGTCGATGGCTACTTCGATCTCTTTATTAGTCAGGAGGAACATAAGAAACTTTGGGGTAAGTAAAAAGAAATTCAACTCACAGCTGATGATGACAGAGAGTACATGAATTGAAGTACGCACTTCATTTGAAGAAAACATCTTCAACATTACCACACTTCTTTATCAATTTTTAATAAATTCGTATGGATGTTTGAGCTAAAATACCTCGTTAGAATTTAATCAACAGGATTCAAAATGGACAAATATTGACTTCGAGAACTAAATATACTGGCAGTATCGAAATAATTTGGGATGTCATGTTTGAATTTGCTTCACCAAAACAATGATGCTCATTTGTGCATCACTTTTGTTTGAATTCTGCAATCGGTAGAACCGGATTTTAATTTTATTTCACTCTTTGATTATTATGGTGCATACAATTTTCCGTAAAAAACACAGGATAAAACGAAAAGAAATACGGCTAAAAAGCAGATTATTTATGTATATTATATATTTAAATACACACGCGTTTATTTCCGGTACATTTTTAAAGAACTGTACATGTTGTAAAGTATCGCATTTATAGTATTTTTTAAAATGTTCTTTCGTTGTATGTGTAAATGCATATTTCGAGTTTATTTTGTTTTATTTAAGGACGTTTAATTTTTTTGTATTTTGAATTTTTCTACGGCAGTTTTTTCGTGTCCTCCTTTTATTGTTTTTTATATAGTTAAGTGCGTTTTGTATTAATTTTTAGCTATTTTTCTGATTTATAGATTACAGTAATTCATTCTTATGTTTAAATTTTATCGATGTAGTTTATCTTACTATTTTTATTGAAACGAATGATTAGTAGTTTAATATACTCAAACACGTAGCTAAATGTTAATATTTTGTGTTCAACTTAGTCAACTTAGTTACTATCGTAAATGGCGGGGTTGTTGCCTTATTTGATCAACTATGACTATTACTCTGTTACTATCTTATCTATTAGAAGATCGTATCATTTCTTCTTTTAGGACTGGAATGTTTACAAATAATCACTGTTCGCTATAAACCAGAAGTAGGCTGTGTACAATAAGAGTAAACAGAAACAATAACGACCTTACAGGACGAATCAGGTTCAGCAACAACATGATAGTTCTGACCAGATTCTGTTATCACATCCAACCACACTAAAAGTTTTACGTATTTTGTTATAGAAGTTATGTCTCGTACGACAATATTATAGAAATTAAGAAGTTATATTTACTTTAGTTTATTTTTCTCGGCGAAGAAGGGCGTTTTTAATCCACTTATGAATTTAAAAATGACAAGTGTATTTGGGCTAAACATCTAATTGATCAAATTTGTCATGAACATTCGTAATACCAGAACTTAATGTGTACTTTCGATCTTTACCATTTTCTCTGCACTGTCGGAAAGGAATAGAGGAATTTTAGTTCATCGCTATCTATCGAATTTTTATAATTATGCACTGACTCGATTCGACACTGGACTAATGAAGTAAATAACAAATAAATGGTTACTTTCGAAAATTGTTTTATCAAACGTCTCTGTACAAATAATAGGAAAGTGCAATGAAAATAAATATATTATATAGGCGAATCCAGCATTAGTTTTTACTTTTATATATTTTTACATATTTTTTCATGTAAATATCATATTAACCTTCGCCGGTCACTGGGGGTCCAGCAACCCCACGATAAATTTAAAGGTAAATAATTTGCTTTATTAGTTTTAATTTGGAAATATTGGAATACCTATCAGTAATTTAAAGTACTACCAATAAATTTGGCCGGGGAACAAAGTTCCGAAAATCAACACACCGAAAGGCCAAAATTTCGATAAAACACGGCTGCAGCGTGATTTTCTCCACTTTGTCTTTGAAAATTTGGCAAAAAGAAAGCAAATTAAAATACCTAGGACTCACGCAATATCGAAATTTTAGCGCTTCGGGGTTTTGATTTTCGGAACTTTATTCCCCGGCCATAAATTTCTCGTAATGCCGTTGTCTGAGAAACGTCAGTATACTCGTAAATTACTTTATTTGTTCAGTTATACATATATCTTATATTTAAAACTTATGTATAAATAAACAAAGTAAGCAGGTAAAATGATGAATTTTATTTTTTAAAGATTATGCACTTCATTCATCTAAATAAATATCTTTTTTAAATTGTACATCAATAGACTATTTTTTTCTGCAAGTAAATAAAGTAATTTTCTTCACTTTTTTTTATTTATAATTTTCTTTACTATGTTGTATGCAAACTTATGCAAATTGAACAATGAGGTCATAATTTAGGACTGTTGAATAACGTCTCAGAATTTTTGTAACCTGCTACGGCTTACTCTTCTAATAAAGGAACGATTTTAAGCATTGGGGTAGGGTAGACCCCGTGTGTCGTTCTTAGCATTTTTAGGAGGTGTGACCAGCCAAAGGTTAATTTGTCATTCATGAACGTACGTTTTAATAAGTATAGAGACAGTAATCTGCAAGTATCAACAGTTATTAGTAAATGGCACTTCTAAAGTGATAAAAAAAAATAAGTTTATTCCGACATTATTTCATTGATTATCATTTAACAAGGACATTATAAATTGTTACATTTACAATACATAATCATGTAAGGTTTAACTAGAGTCCAAAATTTTCTTGAATTAAGTCGGTACTTAAGCTTAAAATTTTACTTGAATGCATCAGAATTTACTTTTAGCTAAGATCGTGGGTTTGGAACAAGATTGATCTTATTTAGACTAACAGTTATAGCTCTCTATCTGAATATAGTACTTTTTATCATATGCATTGACGAACTGAAGAAAATTACTCAGACTTACAGTTTAACTCCGTTTTCGGAAATGTTACGATACAGGATCTTGAATTAAATATAAGCAATGTTTGACTTATTGTCTTTGTACGTTCATAAATTATCATTACTTGTTTCTTATTTATTACAGATTTTGTGTTGTTTTGTTGTGGTTTATTTTACAGTATTTTTTTCAAAGTTTGAGGCAAATGAAGACCTTAATTATTTCTTTCATAAACATTGTGATTAAAGCACAATATTATTAACATGGTTTAAAATTTAGTATACTATTGCAGTTTAACCTATTACACGATATTAACCAAATCATGATTAGCGCTAAATAATGATTAGAATCATAGGTATTTGTTAAACAAACAAAAAACATTGATTCGAAAAAAATGTATACTTATATAACTTATAAATGTTGTCAGCATCTAAAATAAGATTAAATCAAATAATAATCATTGAAAGTTAGCATGTACTACCCAATTTTTAGCCTTTTCAATTCAAAATTTCTATTACGTTAACCCTGATAGAAATTGTGTCTACATTCTAACCAGTTTTTGGCTAATAAACTCGAGTACTACACACTTTGTGGACAATAAACTTGACCATTTACCCATTGGAAATGTAACAATTTTATGGCTATTTCTTAGATAGTTTTGTAGATAAATCTTGTACAGTTTCTGTCCAGTGTCTAGATAGATATTCGGAATATTGAAAACAGATAAACTGATCAGTTTTTGTCCAGGTTTTGGACCAGAATTTTACTAGTATCTGGAATTTTTTTTTAATGATAATCTAGATAGTTTGTAGATATTTTATACATTTTAGGTGCATTTTTTATACATTTTCTAGATAGTATTGATGAATTTTAGGGCCATTGTTCTTTTAAGCGCTTTTATAAGGATTGAATCTTTCGGCGAATATTAGCGAGATACTGATTATTGTCTTCTAATTTTATAGCAAGGTATAATTTTTCCAAGAACCGCGGACAACGAAAAGAATAACCATGAAACGTAAACAACATACATCAAGGATTGTAAACAGTTCCTAGCATTTAATATGAGCCCGTTCTAATTCACATTTATTTCGCACATATATTAAATTGTCCTAAATAGTTCACAGGTAAGATTTTTGACAAATATGTCATTTATTTCTGTCCAGCCAGAAAATGGACTGTATACAATAAAACTGGACTGAATTTCTGCTAGGGAATTTCAATCTCTCGATTGACATTTTTATATGTATATTCTCCTGCATCTTTTGAACGATATGAAAATCTATTTTCGCTTGTCTTAAATATTTCCTTTAAAATTACATTTTTGTACGATAGTATCTATACAGATTCGAGTTTATTTCATACACAAATTCTATATATCCTTTCCATATTATGAGACTACAAAATCGTGGAAATTCTATTGAAATATCTGCCTGTGTTGATTTAGTTTAATTAAATGCCACAACAAAATTATCTCCATATTTTCCAAATAAACCATCGAAGGTATAAATTTTAAGCTGTACAAATAATTAAACATAACATTTGAGTGACATTCCATTACAATTATACCGAAACTGTTACAGCGTCAATTACATGAGAAAACAGAGTTCATTATATATTTTTTAATTTATATATCATATTTTTTAATTTAAATATCTCCTAATATTTAATATTCAATTTGTTCGTGTGGAAATGGAAATTTAATGTTGAGATGAAAATCTGAAATCTTGCAGACTATTAATTGAACCAAATAGATACAAATTCAACGATAGTTAGCTTCTTTAATTTCAGTTTCCAATCAATTTGTAAGGAAATGAATAATATTTTTTTTAAATATCCTAAATTACTCATATAAAAAAATACTCACTTTGGTCGTATGATATTCCAAGAATAAAATTGGTAAAAATTAGAACTTATTGAACTAATTATATCCCAATGACCAACGGTCCTAACTTAATTAAAAATCTAATCGACTTTAAAGTCAGGTATAACAGAAAATCGGTAAATCTCGAATCGAAATTAGGACATTTAGAGTAATAAACGATATTTTGATTTGGTAACCTTTTGTCTTCTTGTTTCTAACTTTTATTTCGTCTTTAAAAAAATGATTTGTTAATTATTCAACAACATATTTTGTTTCGAATTCTTATATTAAAAGTGGCAGGAAATATATGTCATTTTGAATGAGCTAAGAGAACAAGGTCTTAAAATTGGTTGTAGTAAAGGATTAAACAAGTTTACCATGTTTCTCACTTCTAGTCTAATAGACAATTCCCCTAAACAGAAGCCTGTATATAAAGGTTTAACAATAAACAAAGAAAATAATAAATATTACGAAAACTTGGTTCAGTGGCCGTTTTAACACTATTTTTAACGATTGCAAACATATGAACATTTATTTGTTATTAATTTTTGAACACACACGTTTGTCTTAGACACGAAAAACCAACTTTAAAGACATTTTATAATTTTCGTCACGAAGGAAGTGACTATAAAATATAAACGAATTTTTTAGTTTAAATTATATAAATTAATTATGAAATTTACCTTAAGCAGAAAATGTTCTGTCTCGATCGAGTAGATTAAAATTGCTTTGGAACAAAGTTATATCGCATTGTTACTTGAATCCAACATAATTGTTATATAATCAAACGTTATTACTGAAAGATAATTAAATGTGATGTCCTCCAATATACTATGACATGAATTAATTGCATATCATTTTGTTGAATATTACAAATTTGTATGAAATATTGCTCTGATGTTCTTTAATTACATGAAAGTTATTAATAGTGAAATGTTCCAATTCGAAGGATGTTATCACATTGTTGTATCCGGATTCTGAACAATTTTAAAAATATTTCTAGCGAAAATAAGAAAAGTTTAATTATTCCCTCTAGTGTTCCGATCAATAATATCTGGAATATAAATTGGTATGCGTGTATTATGAAGTGGACTTTGTTGACACTTATCGATGGCTTTTTTTAGACAAATTAATGATAATCAAATTTTAATAAGTTCAGCAATACTTTCTCCGTGCTTTACTAAGAGATATTAAATGTTACTTGTATTTATTTATACTAATAATAATAATAATAATAATGTTAGATTCAACCCCAGTTTTATTGTTTTCTTAACCGATTAAAATTAAAATAATAATTATTATTCTATTTTTTTCGATAATAGGCATTTAGTTCTCTATATTATCGCTAGAGGGACACAGAATCTGTTAGTGGTAAAGTCATTTAAAGCAATTATATATGCAGCAGAAAAAGTCAAAAGTTCTATTTGAAATAATAATACACAAATGGATAATTTATACTTTTTTCACATTTAGTGGTTAATATCAACAATCCGACAATTAAAATTAATCTTTCCAATTTTATTTTAGTCAAAGAAGCATCTTACGGAGTAACTTATATTTAATAATTCTAATGTTTCAGGAATTCCTCAAAAATCAGTTTTTACAGTAGATTTTGGATAAATTAAAATAGATAACATATAACGGTAGTCGAAACTAAAATGTATTTATAAGAAACGGCTTTATTGTGCAAAAAATGTTTCAATGGCTGATTATTAATGACCATTTTCACTGATTACTTATTATTATATGACATGTGAATAATTTGTTGAATAAATTCATCTGTTCGATGAAAGATTAATTTTTTTCATCAGTTTTTAATCTCTTCTGGTTTTGATTGTATCGATTTTTATCGAGTACTTATAAAAGGTAACTCATTCGAAACAACTGGTTTTGTCTTCAAAGGCATTGTAATTTGAATCGAAATACTACGCACCCAATAAAACCAAAACTTCAGTGACATATAGAATTTCATTTTATTACAAAATTATTTTTTATTAACGGGTCAAATCAAGGGATGCAATGCATTTAAATTAAATATAGCAGCGATACTATTGTATATGTCACTGTCATTATTTACGGTTAAAATTACAGAAATGTTGTAAATTTTACTATCAGTATTGTAAGAATCCTACAGATTTATAACGAGAATTCTTATAATTTGTACCGAATACCTATAACGAAAAATGTTCTTACAATGCCCTTAAATGACGATATTCAATGATAAAATGTCCACGGATTTTAATATTTTAATACTTCAAGAGAAAGGGGAAAGCGGTAGGGGAATAAAGAGGAGGAGAGAGGGGCAGAGAAAGACTGATTAAATTAAATGCGCATTTATTAATAGAGAGAAGGGGAAGAGAGCCAGAGAAAGCGGGAGAGATAGAGAGGTGGAGAGAGAAAGAGAAAGGGGAGAGAGAAACTGGAATAGAGAGAAGGATAGAGTGGGAAGAGAGATACTGATTACATATATATATCTGTTAAGAGAGAGTGAAGAGAGTGAGAGGCTGAGAAATTGGATGAGATGGAGAGAGAAAGAGAAAGGGGAGAGAGGTAGGAGAATTGAGTGAAGGAGAGAGGGGGAAGAGGGAGCCTGAGAAAATAGGAAAAATAGAGAGGGGAAAAGAACAAGAGAAAGGGAAGAGGGGCAAGGGAATACAGAGGAGGAAAGAGGGGGTCGAAGGAAATCTAATCAAATCTTTAAAATAAATATCGAAATGAACGACGCGTTGTGGTGAACATTGAAATGAACTAAACTTCGCGACTATGATAAGAACACGAGTCTTGAACTCAAGTAATAAAGTCAACGAGTTTTAGGCGTTTTCTTCGTAAGACTTTTGAAATAAACAGATCTGCATAAGAGGCTCCAATTTCAGAAAACTTAGAAGATTTCGAAATGTCAAAAAATTAACATTTGTTCAGAATTCCACGATATTTCACATTGGAGAGAAAGAATTTTTTATTTCACGAAATCTTAAAAGCGAGGGATTATTATACTTGCAATAATTGTAGTAATTATAAATTAAAAACTCAGACAGTTTTCACTCATTATTTGGCTCCAACAGAATATATTATGTATCTTCTGTAGGATAAACTCTACATACTGATGACAGTAGCCTTTAGATTGTCTATAGCCACTAATAGTTTTCTTGCTGCCTGATAAAAACTTTTCTTACCGCAATTACAGGAAGAAAGGATGATTCATGTCATACAACGCAGTAGTATTAGACCTGAAAATTTGTTGAATCGATTCACTGTTTTTATTTAAAAATATGAAATAATATTAAATTTCGGTATGTAATATTATTTTTATTATTATATGCATGTTTATTAATTATTCATCGATTAATATTCATGTAGTTTATTCAACGTCGAATTCTATATAATAAGTTCGAAAATTATTAATTGCATATTGTGAAAATGATTAAAAATGTCAACAGCAAAATTTGTGTAAAAGACACGCAAGAATTTATCTCCGTGATAAAATTTTAACAAAATCATTATTAATTTTACGAAATTACAAATTCGATTTACATATGCATGATGGACATCATTACTGAATTAATATTCCATAATAATTACATATTTATAAGTTAATTAAACTTTAAATGTAGATGTCACATACATTTTTAAAAAATGTTACCAGAAAATACTAAAAAATTGTTTTCGTAAAGAATATAAACATTTGTCAAGATAACAAATATTAAAATCAAAATTAATACAGAAATACTTAGATGTACAGTGATTTTTAGTGTGGTTTACAAAATATTATTGAATTGAATTGAGTGCATAAATCTGCATATTATAGTACGTTCAAATTATTTCATTTTTATAAAATTCCGATTAACATTTTGAAAATTTATGATTTTCAATATTACGAAATAATTGAGGTGAGATTAATTTTACATTTATTTTTAAAGAAACCTGTTTGCAAGAATGTGGATACAAATATAAAAGGAAGCGAAATGTACATTAATATAATTGTTGATATAATTTAATAATAAATATACAAACATTATACAAACTTCGTATTTCTTGTAAATTAAATAGTTTCCTATTTCACCAAATGCACAAAACAGGATAAAATATAATGTCAAGTAGAAACTGCTCGATAATGATTCCGCGTATTATTTATTTATTATTTATTCATAAAATGACATATCCAATTCGACGTAAACAAAATGAAATTATAAAATCAACATAACATATGAATAAGAATGATAACGTTTCTTTTAAAATTTGTTACTAATTTTACTTGAATAGTATATCGCCACTGATTACTGAATTTTTAGTTTAGTATAATTACTAAAAAGGGATGAAATTTTTACAAACATATGTTTACTATATTGTGTAGTTTTTAATATTTCTTTTGCTATTGTTATATTTTAAATCAAGAAATTCCCACTAATAGTGAAAATTACCATCTCTCGAAACCGACTCGTTATGCTGCAGATTGGAATTTGCTGAAACTTCATCGCATGCGATTAATAACACGAATCTGCATGAATGATTGATTCGCAATTGCTTAATATGGGTACTTGAAGTAGCCCGTAACTAACATCGATTTCAAGAATTCAATAAATTTACCTCTTGATGTTCATTACTTTTTGGGCTTTGGAAAAATTGAATTTTGATTACAAGACAGTATGTGAATTGTTTAATATATAGGTGCTGTTATGAAAAGCGTTTGTAAATAATATAAAATTATATAATATGTTTATCAAAATTGAAAAAAAGAACTACGAAAATGTCGGAAGGGGATTAAGTAGACTAGAATGTTATGGATATTATTTATAAAGTCTTATTACCTTTCTAGTCTACATTTTTTACTAATATCGACCAAAAACATAGGGGATTAAAATGTTTTGAGTCTGTTTAGGAAAAGATACATCGCATGCGTTTACAACAATTACTTTTGTATTTTGATAAATGTAGATAAATATACAAAACTTCATTTAACCCTTTGAAGCATACATTTTTCCTTACGCGGAAAATGGCTGAAAATCGTTACTCGGGGGTTTTCGGGGTCGCTGATTACAAATCTAAACTCAGATTTTCAAAATTCAATAGGGTGGATCCAAAATGGCGGACCAAAATGTGGAAAAGTTACTTAACCGAGATGAAACTGTGTACTCGGGTATTTTCGGGATCCCTGATTACGAATCTGAACTCAGATTTTCAACATTTAATATGGCGGATCCAAAATGGCGGACCGAAATGTGGAAAAGTTACTTGATCGACTGATGAAACTGGAAGTTTTAAATAACATACAAATAGTACCGCTCTCAGTCGAATCCAGAGACACGAACGGGGACGTGGCGAATATTGTCTCCATTTTTTTTTATATTTTTTATATTTTTCGGCAATGTTATTTATTTTCGGTAAATAATTTAGAACTAAACAACGAATACAAGTGATTTTTACAGCCGCGAACTATGACATTTTAACATTCGGGTATGCCATATTTAATTCGCCATTTTGAATATTGAAAATCTGTGTTCAGATTCGTAATCAGCGACCCCTAAAACCCCTAAGTACCCAGTTTCATCTCGATTAAGTAACTTTTCCACATTTCGGTCCGCCATTTTGGATCCACCATATTGAATTTTGAAAATCTGAGTTCAGATTCGTAATCAGCGACCCCAAAACTCCCCGAGTACCCAGTTTCGTCATGTTTGAGTGAAGTTTTCGTCTCAGCATACATTTTTTGTGAAAAAATCCATAAAATTTACAATTTGTTAATTATTTAAACAATTATAACATAATAATTAATGATAAATATTGATTTATTTATATTTCCTAACATGTTTTCTAAGGTATGAAGCAAAAAATTGCAAGACAATTGATTAATAATTACCTGAAATATGTAAAAAATGCATTACAAAAAGGTGTCGATCTATATCGACACCGTGCTTGTAAGGGTTGAAAACATTTAACCAGGTTACGGAAGGTTACAACCTTGATATTTAAACGAAACATAGTCATAATATTAAAATCAGGTTTCTTACAACCTATATTAAAGTCTAATGATATTGTAAGATTGTGATAATCTTATAGAGAAGTAAAAATTTAATATTATAAACTTAGTCAGTTTTACATACTTAGTTTGTTTTATGGCCACCAGGTGATATAGCAACTTTGGCAGCTCTGTTCGACTCCCGTAATGGAAATGGGGTTAGTAGCATAAATATATTTTTTCGATTATAAGATGAACTACCTTGAGTTATTGTAAGATTTGTACACGGAAAGGAAGAAACACGACTGAGTCCTGTCTACGCAGCACTGGTTACTGCGTGGCCGGTTCGCAAATACATTCTATTTCAACTCGCTATAACTCAGTCAATTTTGAGAATTTTGAAACGAATAAAAAATAAAATTGTTCATTATAGTTTCCCAGATCTAGTGCACTAAGAAAATGTGATATATCTTAATAAATAAAAAAGTTATTAATTTTTTAATGCAGAACTACGAAATTTGTGTTTTTATACGTTCAGGCGCTTCGTTTATCGAGCGAATTTCAAGCATCCGAAAACTTTCAGCGAGAAAGTTGTTCATTAAGGTATGAACAAAATTTGTGAAAAGTTTCAACTCTATTGCATTAATAGTTTAAAAGTAATGAATGTTTAATGTTGGTCGTGGCCTTGCGCGCATCGCCGTGCACACATGACGCGCTGGCCGTCGGCCGCTACCTATTTTAAACATTCATTAATTTTAAAACTATTAATGAAATTGAGATGAAACTTTCCAGAAAATTTGTTCATACCTTAATGAACAACTTTCTCGCTGAAAGTTTTCGGATGCTTGAAATTCGCACGATAAACGAAGCGCCTGAATCTATAAAAACACAAATTTCGCAGTTCTGCATTAAAAAATTAATAACTTTTTGATTTATTAAGATATATCATTTTTTCTTTCTGCACTAGATCTGGAAAACTGTAATGAACAATTTCATTTTTTATTCGTTTCAAAATTCTCAAAATTAACCGAGTTATAGCGAGTTGAAATAAAAAGTATTTGCGAACCGGCCACGCAGTAACCAGTGCTGCGTAGACAGGAGTCGGTCGTGTTTCTTTCTTTCCGTGTATGCAACCTTAGGGAGATTACATAACGTTAATTTAACATTATTCTGCAATAATGCACAAATATGCTGGAATGTAAATCTAGCGAGACCTTCATTTAGCGAGCAGTTCCCATTCATTTAGTAGGGAAAAAGCTATGAGCCAACGATTCGGTAAATAAATATAGAAGAGGTCTTAGTAGGAGGAAATATAATTTTTGAAAAAGATGAACGGTATGTCATCTGTCCTAGATGAACAATTTCAAATTAACAATAGCATTTTTTAAACCAGTCAAAGAAATATTGAAGTTCGATATTTTATTTCTACACCGAATGGTACAGAGAAGGAATAAAATTCAATGAAGATCCATAAACTGATCCAAAATAGTCACTGAATAAAATCGAAATTCGAATGGAAGTTTATACTAGAACACGTACTGCCATTGCTGGATTTGTTAATGAACGACCAGAAAGCACGGATATTGGTTCGTGACTTTTTCTCTGTATTCGCAATATACTTCTTGTAACGTAATCTCGAGATTTTTAGGAAATATGTTTTTCGTCCCTTAAAACGTAATAAATCTGCATCTGAACGAAATCTTTTCCATTTCCGGTGAGTAGATTTCTTTAAAAAAATTAAGTTCTGGAATTAAGCAATACCACTCAGGAAAATGGATCGAGGTTAGTCGCATCAATTGTACATGCTTCAACATAATATCATAAATAATTTCATAAAAAATCGACAACGACAATTCTATATCTAACGCGCTTACAACCCGATTCCAATTTACTAATGAGAAATCTCTATTCAGCCCAGTAAAGTCAACCTTGTTAAAATTGAAAGATGTGAAATCAAATCTATTCGGTTCAACGTGATAATGTGAAAGGTAGAAATAACCTTGAATATGATAAGAATCTGTCGGCAATAAAAAATCAAGGCTATTATGATAAATTGTGTCAGGAGTAGAGAAGTGGGGATCTAAAGTGTATCCTTTACTGGGGTGAATAGGGAAGTGAAGAAAAACGCCTAAAAATGAAAATAAATTAGAACAGACATTCGCGGCTCATCTGATCCCGGGCGGAACATACCCAGAAGTTCTCTACCCAAATCGATTAGTTCCTATACAATATTTGGCAAATTAAACTCACCACAAAGCAGCTATTGACTATTAATATTAGTTAACATATTCTCATATTATAATAAATGAAATTAAATGCAACTTAGAACCTAGATGTTTTTGAAATATATTATTTAGCCACTTTTATCTCTAGGGTCACTCTAAAATTCTAAAAGTGAAAATGTAACTTTTACTTGAAGTGAAATGCCGTTTTTTGATATTTCACTGGAATACAGGGACTTTCATTTGCACTAAGTACTTTTATAAGAGTGACATTTTCAGTACATTGAATACAGTGAGATTGTTGTAAAAAAGTGAGGTTAGAATCCTTGTCGGAAATTCTCTGTGTGACACAGAGAGTACGGCCATCTTGAACTGAACTTTGGCCAGATGATCTGACGGAAAGACAAAGAAATGTGCAGTATCGTTCTCGTAAGCGGTAAAATGCGATAATTACGTATACATATATCCCAATCTCTGACTCTTCCATTTTAAAAGTGAAATTTTCACGTCAGCTTAAAGTAAGTCAGGAATTTCACTGAAATGAAATGATTTTTAATCAAATAGTCACTGATGTAACAGTGAACTCTTCACTGTATTAGATGCCGTTACAATATTCACTGTTATAAAAAAAGTGAGGTTAGAAACCTTGTCGAAAGTTACTATATGACACAGAGTGTATAGCCATTTTTAACTGAATTTTGGTCAGATGACTTGACGAAAGACTTGTAAAGTTGATGTAGCGAACATTCGCCGCTCGGCGGTGCATACAGTCAGAGAAATTATTTACTAATAGTTAATGTAAGGTATAATTTCGAGGCTCTTATATTAACTGTAAAGTTATAACAGTAACTGTAAAGTAAAAAACGCCAGGTAACTTTAAGATGAAAATATCAGGACTTTCCTGTAATGTTATTGTTTTTGACCCTCTGGCAGTAAAACTCGATTTCTCGGCCTAGGGCGAAACCACAAAAAAATACATTATTCTCCGACGAGTGTGATTTTTACCCTCACGTTGTTCGGGCGACAAATTTCGCAATCGTCGATGATCGATAATTGCGCCCTTGACACATAATGTACAAATATTAACTCGTACATTTTAACATTCAATGAGCGTTTGTTAATTTTTAATAAATCCTACATTAAATTCTATCGTTTGAACTGCGCATGTCAACAATGCGTCGAAAAATTCGTAGAAAATCGAATGACTTCGCGTATGTATGTTTGTTTACATCGATTTCAGTGAAACTGTTAGCGCGGAAATGTACTACATATCACGTAATGATATACATTAATATTTAAAATTATTATATTATTTATTAACATAATAAATTTAAACGAATCGCAGATTATAGAAACTTCAGGAAAAAGTACCTTACCTTAAGATCAAAATCTAAATTCTGTTAGCTTTACTATGAAGCTATTACATTAACTGTAAACCAAAATTTCTCTCAGTGTATATATGAATTGATGAATATGATTATTTTTTTTATTATGACTTATTTTTGATCAGTTCAGACAATTGTACTATACAGGAAATTTTAGAAAAATATCGCCGATGTTTAATCAGAAAAAAAATTTTTTAAAGCAACATGAATTCTTCAATAGTTTGTTATTGAGAATTTTTCAATTTATGTGTTTGATATATGGTACTTTTGAATGCAGAAAGTTTTAAAAAATTAAGGTTTTTTTAATAAATGGGTTCTATGAAACAATAACTTATAAATAAAAAGATCAGTAACGTTTTATAATCATTGGCGAATTTTTATTTTTTGCTATTAGCAATATACATTATTCTTTATATTTTTTTTTTATAAAATCTTAAATTACGTTTTATTTTCCGAAAGATAAATTTAATTGTGAAAATTATGCTGTTAATAAATTGGAATTCCTGCTCCAGTTTTTCAAACGATATTCCGATGATGTAATAACGGTGATTGCATGTAACCGTACACGTTTTCAATATAATCCATCCGAAAATGTTCAATCAGATTACAATGAAAATAGAACAGTAAATGGTAAATCAAATTTCATGAATTAAAACGAAGGACCTTAATAAAGGATTGGTAGTAACAATGAATGTTTTGATATTTAAATTATTGATAACTTCATGAATTTGTGTACTTAGTACCCTTATATGGTATTTATGATCGTTGGGAGGAAAGCTGAAACATATATTTTAAATTACCTTTCCGGCAAATTTTGTGAGAGGCTCTAAAGAAAATATGGTATCCTGTAAATAATTTTATAAAGAAATAGTTTTGTACATAATTTATAATAGTATTGATCGTTTAACTTCCCGAATGCTTGATTAAATGGAACCATAATATGTTTAAATTACTTGAATAAACAGTTTAATGACAATAATAAAGTACCTTAATTTTAACATTATAATCTCTTACCGTTAAATTTTTATTTTTGGTTAAGAATTAAATTTATCTATCCCATTATGAACTACTGGTAATGAAAGAAAAAGTTAATTTTACACACATTAACATCAATACGCACCCCCATTGTTACACTGATCAAATTTATTTATTGTGAAGAACGCTTCTGGAAATATGGCGAACTAAACCATTTTTTAACCTTAAACAACATTAGTTAACCCTCCTGTGCACAAGGACGTGTATAGTCGTGCTCGGGTGGGTTAAGTGTTAAAATACACTTATTAATAATAAAGAAATCATTTCATTTAATACATTCTAATTTCCTATACCAACAAAATTTATTTCGACGGAAATGGTTGTACGAGGTCCCAAAATTAAGCTTTTAAAGTCTATTTCGAAATGCAATATGAAAAATTTAAATATCTGCATAAATTTACTCCAAATTTATTACTCAGGGATTTTTTGGGTCGCTGATAACGAATCTTCCACTGAGCTTAATAACTTGATATATATCTTCTCGGTTCAGTTGAAATTTTCTTTTTTTCGTCAATTTGAATAAGTTTTTGATCAATTTATTTGTAACGTTTCTTCCTGATTTTTTTTTGTTCGAGCTGAAGTTCAGAATTTGAAGAGTTTTTCGATGTTTTGTTCATTATTTTCATGTAAAAATCACAATTAAATGCAAATCCGCGGAACTAATAAACTGTATAGTTAATTTTCAGGGGTATATAATTAATCACAGACCATTTATCGTGTCTTAGCTTTGCTGGTTGGACCAAAACTAGTCTTGCCTTCACAATAACGACTTTCAAACGAATTCATGAGTTTTTTTAAAAATTCATCCGTCATATTAGATCCGTCATTTTTAATTTTTGAAAACTAGCGGCAGATTCGGCGACCGAAAAAAACCGAGTAATAAATTTTGAGAGAATTGAAGAATTTTTGATAAATCAGCCGTCATATTTTGGTCGTCCTTGGATATTTTTCATTTTGTATTTTGAAGTAAACATTAACCCGATTCGTCCTAAATTGACAAAATTTGTCTCCGGTTTTCATCCTTCGCAAGTTTATGGATATATTTGAGATATTGTTATGAAATATACGTCTCCTATAGTTTTGGGTATGCACTTTTCGAATCTGAAATCCGATCTTCGATATCATTTACCATTCTTTAAATGTGGCTGTATACACGGGAAAAAACCTGAATAAAAGCAAAAACTGTTTCAGTAAACTGCAATTTTTATTGAGAAGAAGTTCTGGGGTCGTATCAGGCCTCAGAGTCCTGTGGCATAATGAGTTTTACTAAAAGTTGGTCAACATTATGATTTAAATTACAAAATGGCGTCCTCAAGATGGCGCTACATGGAATTTTTTGGGTATTTTCGTTTCATTAAAATATTTCTTGTATCTTGTCCTGTATTAATGTATCGTTTCAACGTCTTTCCGTTGAAATAAACAGAACAAGAACTTGTGCATAAAAAATTATTAACCAAACCTAAAAATGAAAAATCTGTGTGTAGAATATATGTGCTAGTCTATAAAAACTTGCAAATAATTTAAGCATCATTTTCTATGAAAGATAAAATATTAAAGGAAGTGTCAAAATTAAAAATAAATTTAAATCTTTGAATTGTTATAGAGGAATTCTAAATTAAATTAATGAAGGCTATCAATGTCAGCGTTTGATAACTTACTCATGAATATTACAGCGTAGCATAGAAAAATTAAAATATTATAAACCGCATTTAAATGTTACGTACGAAATAATAGAAAATATATTTTAAAAGAATCAAATATTGTTTATAGTATTTATAAATTGTCATACAAAACATCAATAATTATTGCAACAAAACAATAGTAATCAGAATATTAAAATTCTCTAATAACTTTTAAGAAATAAAGTGTAAAAAATAGTTATAATTACAAAATGTTAAACTTTTATATTAATAATTAAAATTTTAGAATAAGTAATCATTTTATTATCTTAAATAAATCTGACATAAATTGTAAAACTTTCTTCTAGTTCATCTATTGAAATTACGAAATTCACCTCAACAGATTTCAGATTATATCGTGTTTTACAATCTAAAAAGATTATGCATTTTCATAAATTATTTCATAAATTTTCATATATTAAGTGTATCAGTTTTGAGTAACATCTTTGGAAAATTATATGAATTTCGTTGTTATGAACTGTGATGGATTGTTTACTAATATATTAAGTTTTTACTTACTTGGTAAATCGTTCGAGTGACAATCGAAACGTTCCGGGTTCGACTCCCGGTGCACCTCATTTCTTTTATAATAAAAGGAAAAGCAAAAAAATTTCCATGATTTTCAGAGGTAAAAACGTTGGAAAAAATTAAAATATTCGTGTGCATGTTATATTACAGTTTATTAACAGGCAAATTATAACTATTTTTGTTACTTGAAAAGTATAGTGAGCGAAATGCATTATTTGTTCAGATTTTTCGAATTATATTTATTCTACAAAACACGCTTTTGTTACTAAATTAAAAAAAAAATAAAGCAATTTGAACTTTCATATTACGATTCATATTAATGAATATAGAAGAACTGAATTGAAGAGCCCGACAGTAGCTTTTTAGTAAATTGAAGTAACATATCAAATATGTTAACATGAATCCGTAATAAATAAAAAAGATATTTTTTATGTCTGCATGAGGGTGCAGAAAGGAAGACGTATTACGGAAGTATTTGTAGGGTTTATTGAAAGGAAAGGGAGTCCCCTCGAATCGATCTTCCCTTCAGATCTTGACTGAACGTATTACTTGTTACGTATTTACACACTCAATCGATATTTGATTACATTTTACTCTATAATTTACCATTTATTGCTAGAGACCTTTATGAATTATTAATATCTTTTACGTGAATTTATCGTTTGTGCTCTTAACTTTTGTATAATTCTTTGCTCATATATACTATTGCTAAATGTCTATTCGATTAATATCATGTTCTATTATAAGAAATAATGACAAGAAAAAACATGTATGCAGTAGAGGCGCAGTATATTTACCCACTCTGTTCCACGTATTTCCTTCCTGTTTCGTTATATTTACCAAAGGAAGGGGAGCGTCGCTTCTCCCACTCCTCTCAGTCGCGTTATGTTCGTGATGTCACAGCAGGCCCTTCCTGAGGCCCCAGCCGTCAAGGTGAGGGAAAAAGAAAGGGGTGACAGGTAATATAACGAGACGAAACCAGGCAAATATAGCGAGACACAATTATATCGGGACTCTACTATAGTAATATTCTATGTTTTAATCAAGTCGCTTCTATTCATTTTTTTTCAATCGTATTTCAAAAAATAGTTAATTCTGTATGAATAAAAGAACCCGATTGCCGAAGTTTCAAAGAATAAATTCACATTATCTACTCAGAAAAACTATTGCATATATTCGAAAATTAGTAGGAAAAGAAGATATTTTCCCGGCAAATACTAGAATTTGTTCGGATAATGGTGAAATGTATTTGAAAACTAGGAATAATATTGTAATGGACTTTTTGTTATCCAATTGTCCACATTTTTCGAAATGAAAAGGAAAATTGTATTTAATTCTTGTATTATTTCTAAATTTTTTTCTGCTGTAGCGCGTCCGATAAGGCACCGACTTTGTAACCCGAACGTCTCGAGTTCGAATCCACCTAACGCCCGATTTTTTTTAATGATATTTTTGTTAATTTGAATAAAGAAATATACATACTCCTCTCCATATTGCCAATACAGAATAAAACAATTTAACTAAAAAATTTGCTAGATGTCGATTATGTTTGAACCGAAAAAAGATCTCGTTTTGCGATGTCTCATGGATGCCTTGTGGATAACTAAGAGATATTGAGAAAGAGGGAATTTTTCATATCCCTTGGATGTCTTAGAGTTATTTAATAGGTACATCTCCCGTTAATCTCTGGGATAACCGTAATTTTTCTGGACATCCTGTGGACATCATGTGGATGTATTTTTCTTATACGGGTTAATTCTCTTCAGACATTTTTATACAAACATTTCGGAATTAAAAACATTTTTTATTTGCAATCTGACTAGTCATGCATACTTATGAGATGATAAGAGGTAAATGGATTAGCAACTAGTTAAAATTCGCCTCAAAGATGCATTGCTTCCTCCCCGATATAGAATATCGCGTTGACCAAATGTAATCACGCAGCCGTTTCGTAATTGTTTTAAGTGTTCGGTCAGATAAAGAGTAGACATGCGCAGAAAAAAATAACCACCGCCGGTCCTTGGGGACTTGAGTTATTGCCGTTTTCAGCGGGTACCAGGAACGGTACTGGCCTAATCACGGCACTCGGTGCAACCGGGCGCCCATAAAGGAGCAAAACGATACTCGCGTGCCTGGTGGTTTAGGTGATTCATACGGCACATATTTACGCGACAGCCAAGAAGAAGGATGATATCTCGTGCACCAAAATGCATATATACAAATACGTCTGCAGATGCTTCCTTTTATTTTATGGTCTTGTTCAAGAGATAAATTTCCAGAGTTAGAGCTTCTATTGAGCGTTTTTTATTGTCGATTTATGTAGCATTAAGGAGATAAAGAAAACTGCATATTATGCATGCAAAGGCGTTGGAGTCACGATTTTTCCCTTGGTACTTCAGAAGGTCAAACGCGTTGAAGTAAACTCCAGTACGTAAAATTCCAAGTCATTTTTTGTACAACAAAAATCTTTATTATTTGGCCATTTTACCTTTGTTCTCATATTATGTACAAAACATTTTAGGACAGAACATCATAAATATTAAAGATTCTTGGTCCTTTGTTGAACAAATAAAAAACACGGCAGTACCAAAAAACTACAAAGTTATCTCATTAGATGTAGTATCGATGTTCACCAACATCTCTAATGATTTAGTAGCCAAAAGTATTGAGAATAAATGGAACGATATTAAAAATTATACATTATTATATAAGAACGACTTTATTATTGCTATATTCACTTGTCTGGACTCGACTTATTTTAAATTCCAGAATACTGTTTACAAACAAACTTACGGTATGCCAGTGGGTTCGCCTCTCTCCCCTGTTCCCGGAAATCTAGTCCTTGAGTATGTAACGGAATGCATTGTAAATAAACTAAATCTTAATCCAACTTTTTTTTACCGATATGTCGATGACATATTTACATGCATTTCGTAAAACAAAGAATCGGACATCCTATGAGAATTCAATCATTTTGATTCTCACAATAGATTGAAATTCACGTCAGAAATTGAACAAAATAAACTAATAAATTATCTAGATGCCAAAATATTCATTCAAGACAATGGGAGTCTGAAATTTGATTGGTTTCATAAAGAATCCTGGTCAGGTAGATACGTACACTACGAATCCATCCATTCTATGTCTCATAAAATCTGAATAATATAGAGTAGGACCTCTCTTATTCTAATTAGTAGAGTTTTTCAAGATGGCCCGACCTCTCTTATTCTAATTTTCCCCTTACCCCCACTTACTTTGCTTACGAGCTTGTGATTCGTGGACAATATTTGTCGTTGACTTTTCGTATGATAGTGGGAGAAGACTTGTGGGGGAACGATTAGAATAAGAGAGGCTGGACAATTCAAATAAGAAAGGCATTAGAATAAGAGAGGTTCGAATAAGAGAGGTCCTACTGTATGTAAGTTTTCGAAACATTAAAGCTACCGGAAGTGTACCATCCCTTTCTGTAATGAATCCCATTTTATCTCCTTAATTCATACATAGTTTGTCAACGTTTCCTTTATTCTTAGTACCAGACCACTAACACCTACAAAACTTCATATTCCCTAATTTAGTATAAATATGATGCAATCACCACCGTTTTCTTACATGGCCTTGAACAGGACTCATATCATAGTCGAAACGTTGCTAAATATTTATTTATTATTTATATTACAAAAAAAGAAACCTCCACAATTATTGACTCCCGGTTGTTTTTTCCTCTTCCTCTATTTTTTAAATTTTTATTAAACTGAACCATTTTCTATTTCTATTATTTATGTGACCGAAAAAAACCAAAACTTTTTAAGAATATATTAATTTATAAATCGGTCGAAAATTAAAACCTTATCAAATGTATACAAAACCATGATATGGAAAACAAAGGCGAAATGAGATTTTGGCATTTTTTCCACTGGTATGATACGGGTAGGGCCTAAGCCGAAAAAAAAGGTCATGCGTTATGAACTCTTCGTAGGAAGAAAAATAAAAAACCCCCACTACATTGTTTCGCTGAGCCACACTCGCTTCGCGACACTCACACACAGAAGCACCCATTGCACGCATATAAACAAGGATGCAGAAGTGGGGATAGTGAGGGGCTATAACTTTGCAGAATCTTCCACCAGTTTGAAAGAACCGACTGTATAACTTAGGACGAAGCCTACTGTATGTATTTTTAAGTGTCACCTTAAAAGAGTCTTCAGTGTGGACATTGTGCGGGCGTCGGACGGTTCCGGGTTCGTATCTTAGTCGGGGTCGAAACTTTTTTTTCTTTCTTATTTACTTCCATGCCTTGAAAAAAAAAAAGAAAATTGAAGGGTTGCGCGGAATGTTTATCAATGTTACGACAAACCTGTAAGCACGTAGATTAAGACTTTTTTTTTGTTTTTTTTTTCAAAAATTTCCTCTAAATTGTCACTCGAATTTTTATTTTACCACACGGAAGAAACACCACGGTTGTTGCAACCTATGATATGTTTATTTGTACTATATTATATTGATAATTATTCCCTTCCATATCTATGGTTGCTGGGACCATGTCTATTGACAAGGTTTCCATATGTAAAGCTCTCTTTTCAATAGCAATGTTCGACCTATCCATATTTTAATTCACAATGCTTCTTTGGCAGGTACGTCTTAACCTCTTCTTTCCGTGCAAGTTATGCTACATTCATAATAGCTTTGGAGTGTAATGTTTGAACTAAATTAGAACATATAGATAAAATATCTATTTGACGTTTCAACTTCATGCGAGTTTTCTCCAGGATTGAAATACAATATTTTTCGAGCACCTATTTGATCAAAAGAGAGGTGAAATATCTTCACTAAAATGTCAATAATGTCGTAAAATGCAAAATTTAGTAAATGCGAGGTATTAAATGACAAAATTTGATCGCAGTTGCTGAAGCTGCAATGCCGAAAATTGTATTATTCCATTTCCTCGAGGGATGACGCGTTTGAAGGCCGGCAACAGTAGCTATTATTGACGGTGTCCTTTGGCTCGATGCGACAGTCATTTGATATTTGAGTGCGTGTTAGGGTAGTGAAAGTTATTAAATTTTTTGGTGGAAAAATAAGTAAATGCATTGCGAAAAATCTGAAACTTACATGGGTTGTAGATAATTTTTGAAGATCGCATTGTCGTGAGGTATTCGTTGCCACGCTAACTGCGTCTTCTCTCAAACTTAATTTTCATCAAAAATATTCGACACATCAGAGCTATAAAAAATGCAATAAAAAAGTCTATTTTTTGGTCAAAATATCTTCGCTAGATAATACTGGTTGCGGTGTAACGGAGAGATTTGAAAGGGCTGATGTATCAAACTCTCGCCGTTTGGTAGCGCCTCTTTTCAATACAAACACCCTACAATTCTCGAAAGCGGTGAAACGCGATAAATTCAGTATTTACGAAATTCACGTTCTCATTGTTTATTGCTTGCGATTACCAAATAATACAAGTCATTGATCAGTAATCTATGGATATTTTTTTTTAATACTTTATCCAGAAAATACATTTTACGTTCATGAAACTGGTCAAATTGATACTACATCATCCAGCATTATTTCACTGCAATCTATCGCTTTAAGAGTTTTAGAATGTATGCATTTCTACCAAACGTAATAGGCTACCCTTGTTATTATTACCGGAAGTAACTAAAATTCCATATTTCGAAAGTTCAAACCAAGTAATAAAATGTTAAGTTCACCACACAATGGAAATTACGAAATTTATACTTTTATTTCACGACAACTTGGGAAACTTTATTATTTGTCTTCTGTATGAATCACTTTAAAAACAGCGAGTTCCTCCTGTGTTCGAAGACCATCGGCGCCGACGAGGGTTCGATCGGCGCATATTTTACGATTTTTAATACAGCCGCGTATCGGCCGGAAGCCGTAAAAGTTCCGCTTCGCAACCAATCGACGGTATCCGACTTTATCAAAAATACACGCTTCCTGCCTAACGAGGATGAAACCGGGTTGTCGTGGGGCGCGAGCATTCTCCTACCCAAGACTTTTTCCAAGAATCGGCGCCCTGGAAATTCAGGCTTCGATTTCAGGGCGCTTCAGGAGTTTCGCGAAGGCTTGCAGGAGCAAGCTCGAAGAGCAAGTTTTGTTCGCGAACCTTTCGAAAGTCACTTAACTTAGATTGCAACAGCAAAATGACTTTACTTTCCAAGAAAGTTCCTTCGGCTGGACGTAGGACGGGCATTCAAAAAGAGCAAATGGGGAGGTGGGAGGGTGGAAGAAGCCGCCAACGAGGTTTAACGAAACGAACTAAATTTTTCTCTAATTTCGTAGCCAAGACGTCGTGTTTTTTATTCGTCTGTAAGTTTAAGTACCGGTTTTTGAACGTCAAATGATTAAAGGTTATTGGTAAAGTATGCTTTACAAAAAACTACTAAATGCGACAGTTGATTTTAACTAAGTAATCGACGGCAGGCTTATATATTAGTATTTAGTGACATCTAGTGCCAATGTGGTATAACATACAAAATTCTATTTTCTTTTTTGTTCCTTTAAAATGTAAGGCAGATGTAACTTAAAGACTTTAATTCAATAACAAAGAGAAGATTTTAGTCTCTCTCTCATTATCTGAATCGAAGACAGAGAACGATGGACCAGACTAAATTTGAAGGTGGCATAGAGGCCACCTAATGGTTCTAAGGATCTCAACTTTGTATTCGATTTTCAAGGTTATTTACAATCGGAACACCTAATTTGGATTTGGTTTTGGGCGAATAACCTTAACCCTTAATCCCGATGTATGGGTCGTTTTCGACTCAGAGAAAATTCAAAATGTACTTTATAAATTGCACAACTTTATAAGCATTTTCAAAGGGCAGGATATATTTGATCCAAGTAGTGGGAGGAAAAGGCCTTAAAATAGCCGTCGGAACTATGGGTTAATAGTCAAGATCGGAGTTCTGTTAGTCCCTTTCACCCTCTTTAACCCTAAAAACTATGTGAGTAATTTAAATTCGCCAATTTGACCTTGGTATGACTTTCGTTTCACAATAAAATGGTCCACCCTGTGTACAAATAGTATACATAAATTTATCTTGTACATCTTCAAATTTCAAGGGCACGTTACAAAAAAATTGCACATCTATGTAGGTTATATTAATATTTTAACAAACTAGGAGTTTTATTAAATAACTTTCCTTTCCAAACTTTTGTTGTAACAGAGGATAATATATCGCTGGATTTGTATATTTTTTAATCGAAACATATTGGGTAAATAATTAATAGTTTAGTAATTGCAAAGTTAATTTAATTATTGGGTGTTCTCTGTGTATAAAAACGCAACCAGTTTACTGCTTGATGACGCATATATGTATAAACTATTAGCGTCTAGATTGTTTTTTTTCAAATTGTTTGCCCGCAACATGCTGCGAGGATGACTCCATACAGAATTTAACCTAATTAAATGTCAATCAAAACATTGTATGTGTCATTGTATTTTTAAGTTTGTTTCCTTAGAAAATTCTAATAATCAATGACCTTAGTTACCTGGATTACCTTCAAATAGATTTGGAAAACTAGGGTTGGAATATATGGGCGGCAATCTCTGCAATCCACATCCAAGGTTATATCGCTCAAAACATTAGTACAAGAAGTTATTTGTGATATTTGGTAATTGGTTATGATGGATTTTGCTTAAATATTAGTTGGCGACATATGTTAATACTTGTCAACCATTTTAAATTTTGAAAATCTGAAGTCGGATCAGCGACCGCGAAAACCCCCGAGTAACAAATTTTATTTTGTTTTGCATAGAAGGACAAATGTTTGCTTCAAAGGGTTAAATAAACCAAATAATTAAAATCAGCGATCTAGAAATTAAAACATTTCTATAACATAAGTGCTTCACAAAGGAAGTTCCATCATCAGGAGGACAAAAACAATATGCGATTTTTTTTGTGAGTACACTAATTTATGTTCTGAACATGAAACAAACAAGGATGGCTCCAATTCCCTTTCAATGTTTCACTCTAATAAGGCATTTACCAACGGAAAAACTTTCCTAAGAAGGTTATTGCAACTATAGTATTGTAAAAATTTCGGCTTCTTGAGGAATTTTTCCATTGAAATTTCTACTTGACTCACATTCAATATAACGAATATAATATTTAAATAATAGTAGTTATTAGTTGCATCAATTGCAAACTTGAACTTTGTCCACCATATTTAACACCGATGCGAGTCTATTTAGGTTCACATGCGAATCATTAGTGTTAGTTATTTGGTGTGAAATCAGTGCGATTTATTTCTTCGACAATATTCATATAATAATAAATACATTGATTTTCGATAACGTCGGACACCGTTCAATTTGTAGACAAAGAAAAGCGTTACTCATATTACATAATGTTGATACCTATTCCCCGTGTTTTCGATTGTTTACAGTTTGGACTGTTGATTGTTATTTCCGAGAAATATTTTTCACTCCGATTAAATATTTCACACAGAACGTGTGAAAATATTAAATTATTATATTCGTTATATTGAATGCGAGTCAAATAGAAATTTCAATTGAAAAACTTCTAGACTAGTCTAAATGTTGACAATGTTGGTTGTAATATGTAATAACCTTCTTAGGAAAGTTTCTTCTGAAGGGTAAATGCCTTCTTAGAGTGAAACATTGAAAGGGAATTTGATTAACGGCTACCCTTATTTATAGAATGTTCTCAATATGAGAAAAGGGTAATCCATCAAGCTTTATGTACCGAGATTCCGCAAGTAAAAACATTAAACCAATTTATTGATCGCGAAACTTTGTACTCCAATTAGCAAATTGCTCAATCTGAGAAAGTAGTAGAAAATCCAGAATGTTTTGGAAAAATCCATAGCAATATACGACATGCTTTTTATACCCTGTGATATTTTACCTGCAAACTACCTAAATAAGAAATTCTTGAATATAATACATGCGGTTATAACGCTCTGCTCCTACTTGTTTGCACACGGAAGAAGTGAAATAGTTGGAATAACACGCAGCCTTCTTTTTCAGTTAATTTGACTATGTAAATAGTGACCTCAACGAATTAGGTAGCCAAGTGTACTATTTAAATAGAAAAATTAACTATAACAATGTAGTTTTGGCAGATCCTACTACTTAGATAGTAAAACGAACTATTTCTTTCTGGCCATGCATAACGGTGAAGTTTATGTTGATTAGTGTATTGAATTATGGGCGTGCTTGCAAGAATTTATAAATAAAGTAAAACCCGCTACCGTTTATATATAAAAAAAAATCGAGAAATGCCCTCATGTGTATTTCAAAAGGAACCACACCAACCCACCGTCCACCGCATTTCTGCACACCAGTGACACAACATAGTTCTTACATTCGTTCGAAATTACAATTTACTAATTCAAACATGCTTGGCGATATGATCGTTTATATAAATTCAAAGTCTGGCAATTTAATCATAAAATGTTTGCAAATGTAATGCAAATCACATTACGAACTGATAAATTGGGAACATCACATTTTACGCATATGCCTAAAAAATGAATATTTAGAGGTCGCGTGGAGGTCATGCGTTTTCAATGTACAAGGTGACCTAAAACTTTTGAGGTATTTGAGGAATAATAAAGTTTAAGCTGTATAAGTTTTAGGATTTTTCCCTGATAATTCATTTGTGACCTGAGCTTTGATCACCTTGGCGTTGACGTTTTTAATAATGTAGGTGTAATTTCACCTATTTGTTAAGTGAACAAATAGAATTTTCATTTATACTTATAACCATTTCAGGTAATACATGTTTACCCAAAAGTTTCTGAACGTTTGCCAATAATCGTCGAGTTTAATCTAGACATCAATTTGGCAGTAATTCTTTCTACAAAATGATTGGTTCGCTGCTTGAATCTACGTTAATTCCATACCGGAAACGAGACGCGAGCTTCTTTTTCTTATATTTTTTAACGAGGATAAAACGAGAAATGACAAATGCGATAACAATAAGAAAAAAAAGTGATCGGCAAGCATCGATTCGCCTTTGAAAGCGATACGTTGGATGTTGCCGCGTAAGCGGATCGCCCTCCGCGAGAGGGATGATTTTCAATTTGCCTCGGGTGCTGTGATGTAAACGCGAATTTATATTTGCTCTGTCTGGACCGTGAATTTGATCGACGAACGACTCGCGATTAACTGGCTTCTTTATTCGATGATTACTGGTCGTTACTTCTTTTGACATTTCTTCTCTCATTACTGGATCTCAGAATTTTAATATTTTCTAGATTCTTCAGGATATCATATTTACTACAGAAGGTAAATTTGATTATTATGAAAAATAATGCCTATCTTTCATTTATGGCTGCTGATAAAGAAAGCACGTGATAGAACCGAACATATTTCTAAAATAAAAAGTAAAAAGCAATCGTTAATGATAATTCTACATCGAATTTTCTAAACAGGAATCGATTATAATCCTTACAAGATTGCAGTAAGAAAGACGTCTCTCGAAGTAGTCGAAATTAATTATTTTGCAAGCTATTTTATAAATATAGCTTATCAAAATCTGGCACATCATTAGCTAAATGTTGTGATTTACCAAAAATCCTTAAAAATAATATCCACTAGTCGAAACTAACCCATTGATAGGGTAAATTTTAGACAATTTACAAATTTATTATGTTAAAGGTATAGGAGAAATGGATAGTGTAAGAAACAAAATTAATGAATTACAAGTTATGTTGCATCCTTATTTATAAATATGCCAACAGAATTAGTCATATACAATATCTTCAATATATTGAACTGCGTTGTTTTTCAGAAGTTCCTCTTGATCATTGGTTACAAGCACAGGACTAGCTAAGTTTCCGTATATACTTATTGATTTTAAACAATTAATCTGTTTCATGATACCATGGTATAAGAAGAAAGGTATATCAACTTTGTGGTTGCGCAAAAGCAACCAATCGACGTTGATCTAAATTGATCGGCTGAGGCAGGGGATCAATCAGCATTGATCTATATTGGTCTTTCCCCTTCTCCAACATACGTCTTGCAATACCTCTCTTATTCTACCATGGCATGATACCAGTGTCATCTGGGAGCCCCCTACTCCTCGTACTCATTGCCCCTCCTACTCTTCCGACTTCAGATACGAATCGGGAAGAGCTGTTATTTTCGACATTGTGGGGAGGGGATAACCAGCAGGTACTAGTGCAACCATACGGATTTGTTCATCCTCACTTTTTTGGTATCAATAAGGTTACTCGAAATCTTACAGCTGTAACGTGGATAGTGCCAGCTCCGTCGATACATGTTATTGATTTCCAAATGGATAGTAATCAACAACTTTCTAATTAATAAAAATATATAGTAGAGTTTATTATTAATCTGCAGAAGGCCGGAATTTTTTTAAAGAACATTTATATTCTCAAATAAGAATTTTCTTGTTCTTATAAAGTCAACATGGAAAATTAAAATTAAAAAAAAAAATGGACGTGGTCATTAAACTGGCCAATGGTAACACCAATAATATAAAGAATATTTTCACCTTCGAGTAATTTCAAGTATTTTAACATTTTTGTATGAATCTGAAATAGAAAAAACTCTTATTAATGTGACATATGATTAATTTCGAGTAGGTTATGGTGTCAATGGTTGCAACTATATACAAACCAAGTTTATGACCAGCCCAAAGAAAGTGTGTATCTAAGAAAACATTTGGACACATCACAAACCAAATTGTGTTGAGCACAAACACGCCTTTTCTGCTGTATTTGAGGCCATGTAATATAAGGAGACAATTTTATTTTCAAAAATGTCGCCACAGTTTCTGAAAGTACTTCTTTATCTCTCCAAAATTCATTTTGAAATGTAAAAAAACGTAATTTATTTCTGAGAAATCATCTGTTGAATTGAGTCTCTTAGCAATTGGTTTGCTGTTATTATGTCCGTTTAACGCGTAGACGTTATAATTTGTGAGGGTCACTAAAAATAAAAATTAATTAAGATTTCAAAAATTCAAAATGGCGAATCCAATATAACGGATGTTTTTTTAGCAATGTATTTGGTCGCTGAATAAGAATCTAAAGTCCAATTTCAAAAATTCAAAACGGCGGATCCAATGTGGCTGATAAATATTAAGAAACGAGTTGGAATGGTCAGTTGGACTAGAGAGTAATTCCTGCTCGACTGTTGTGGTATGTTGGATCCGCTAATTTGTATGCTTGAAATCAAACATTTTCGCATTCAGCGACCACATAAATTATTAAGAACATTGTACTTATCACTATATATCTGCTGTTTTGCATGCCCGGTAATGGAAGGTAAATACTGAAAATCAATTGCTAAGAGCACTAAATTAAACAGATGATCAGGGCGAAAAGTAAGACTTTCAGAAACCGTTAAGATCCTTTTAAAATAAAATTATCTGTTGATAATATCTAATTTTAAATATAGTAAAGAAACGTGTTTTTTGCACTTTTGCTATAGAATATCTCTAATACCTGACTTGCCAAGGTTTTTTTGACGTTCAATATGGATTCAGCACACCAAAAACCTTCGGGAAAATATTGTATGCGTCTTGGCTCTTAAGGTCGGTCAAATTATGTCGTCCTGTGATTATTATAATTCAAAGAAATTTTATTTTTGACTAATTTATTTATTTTATAATAAGAGGATCCGTTTTGTACCGTTCTTAAAGTAGATGCGTATCTTCTTAAATATCACTTTAAAAGCTCATTTTCATCAGTACTTGTAATATTAAAGACACTCTTGTAATATTTAAGATACCTGAACAGCTTTTAAAGATGTCTTTGTCATATTTAGAATTTTAATTAAACAATCATAATCATTATAAAATAATTTATTTAACAATTTGCACGTGAAGAGTATGGATTATACAATTCGGATAGTACGTCAGTTTCTCTAATGATTTCTGTATTGATACATTGAAGTCTCCTTTTGAACTATTTTAACATGGTCATCCAAATACGAACAATGATAACGTTAGGAAGTAGGAAACATTGTCCAACTTGTTCCGATTAACTTTAGATAGTAAATAAAGCTATCTTTCGTGTCGTTCCAAGGGTGGATGTGCCGAACCGAAATCAATCCAACACGAAAACGCCCCCTTTCTCTGGGAGTTGGAAAAGTTCGATAAATTTTCATGAGGTCTTACTTGCATTTCCAGCGACCCCACATTTGGCCAGCGTGACTCATCAAAAGCGATTTGTCAAAATTTCGGTCGGTGGATATATCTTAGCTTATGTATACTACATTTTCTTCCGAAAAATTAAGAATCCTAGAGTTTCATTACCAGAGATTTATATATAATTTGACCGCTTCTGAATGTATAAGTTTATTAACAAAAATACCAATTTGACCAAATTTTGTAAAAAAAAAATCATGATTGTCGGAATTTGGTGGTCATATATAAACTATTAGAGCAGAAGATAAAGAAATAAATAAGCAGACGCAACTGGTATATCAGTTCAGGTTGAGCGCGTTACTTTATGATCATCTTATAAGTGAAATTTTGGTTTCGATAGCTATCGGGTTTTATATTAAATGGAAAAAAGAAAAAACATCCCTCTCGAGTTGAAAATGGAACTATTGTGATTATTCGTTTCGTACCAAGATATTATTTTGCGCTCTTCAGCAGAATTAATTTCGTGGACTAATTTGACGATTTTAAAAATTAAACCTTGCGACTTCCTAGTGCTCTAAACAAGCCTGTGCAGCATAAGAAAACTATTTAAAATCAAATTTGATAACAGATAATCTTTTGTTTCCCAGGTTTTAGTAATTCTGACAATGCTAAAATCTTTTTAAAAATTGAACTACACATAAAACTAACATATACTTTAGCTATCATAATGCAACTAAAAAAAAGTTCGATCAGATTCTTACACTTGCGAAAGACTAGAATCGACTATTCGCCTCCAAGCGGCAGTTACATGCAATTACATAGAATTGCGGATCTATAGTCACTCTAATCATTCGCTTATACATATGTTATATAAGATGGTGAATGTTGTTTAACAGTTTAACCAACCTGTAAGGAATCGCGTAAAATAGTGTAAATTAAAGTTTTATATGTTTTCGGATGCAGTAGGCGCAAAATGAGCATTTTACGCCCGCGAAAGTACATTATACGTCGTACATAATATAAAGTGTTATAAGAAAGTCTTGATGAAGTTGTCTAATCAAGTTAAACTTTTTAGTCTGTTCAATTATGTGAGTAGTAAAAACATTTGAAGCGGTCATGTAAACATTTCTGAGACTTGCTGAACTTTTGGTATGCGTTTAAAATCCTTTAAAATCTCAAACCGAATGTTTTGGCACTAAATTAGATAATTTTGTTAAATCTTCTATTACTTTCTGCTTTTATTAACTTTTTTCCAAGTTTCATTTGTTTCAAAATGTTTAAAAAGTTGAGTAAAATATAATTTATTTTTTATAATAAATTACGTGCTACTTAAATCGATATGTATATTGATATAGTTAGATATATCGATATCTATCGATATCATCGTACCTATACATCAATTCAGATTATAACCTCTATTTATTTCAGTTTAAACAACATATGCAATGTAACCCAACTTTTAGAAATTGTCATTTGAGTTTTTACGATTGATAAAAGTTTTCTTTTAACTTTCTATAGTGAATAAACTTCAGGTTAATTTGGCTACATATTAAAATGTTGATCAGACAAGATAATCATGTCACGTTGTCATAACGTCGATGTAACCAAATAGAAATTTCATCAAAAAAGTGTAAATGCTATAAAGGTATTCGTGTCATTATTTCACATAATTTTCACTTTTATTTAAAGTTTTTAATATTCTGACTTACTAACTTTTCAATATAATTTAAAGAATTAAAAGCAAATTAATTAAACATTTTATCTTTAATTTATCAAATTTCATTATTTTAGTTTATGACATTTTATATTCCCTGTATGCAGTTTACATTCAATATTGTCGGCTACAATGTTGTAAACATCCTTCGAAAGTGTAAAACATTTCCATTCTGTGTGACTTACATTTCTACGACAGTGTAGATATCAGGTTATGGCGCAGTGGGTTATGTTTTTGACAACTAACCAAAAATGGTAACCGCGTTGCTTTAAAGCTTTTTTTATCAAAATTTTGTCGACCCAGCTGCAAAAATGGCTGCATCTCGTTATGACGTAATCAAATACCTCACGATCTTCTTCAATTTGTTATTTGCAATAACTGGTGTCATTGTGTTTTCGATCGGTGTTTACAACCTAGCGCGGGATAAAGTTTACGAAGAATTCGAACAGAAATTCATAGCCGTATCTATTGTGCTAATCATCTTGGGGATCTTCATATTTGTCTCATCTTTCTTCGCCTGTTGTGGAGCGATTTTAGAAAACAATATCATGATCATTACATTTGCTGTGATGCTGGTAATTATCTTCGTTGCAGAATTGATTATTGTTGTTTCATCCTTTGCGATAATACGTAAAATCGGTGTTGAGTTGGAGAGAACCATGAAAATGTCAATGTATCAATACTTGAACAAAATTACGCATCGCAATACATGGGATGCGGTACAACGACATTTTAGTTGTTGCGGCATACATCGCTTTACTGACTGGGTAGGTGTCGGATTTGAAGATCAATATATACCAATATCTTGTTGTCCTATAGAAAAAGAGAGAAATTATTGCGAACTCGATGCAGAATATGTCTACAAAGTAGGTTGTAAGACATCTTTCATGAACATATATAAACGAGAATCTGCAATTCTTGGAGGCATAGCCATATGTCTGGCAGTAATGCAGGTGATTGGTGTGACATTTGCCGTCATGATATCCCGTCAGATCCGTCGTCAAGAAGAAGAACGTCGGCTTCAAATTTTGGAAGAACAGCGACGGGCTCGTCGTCGAAGATTTGGACGCTTGAGAATATAAATGTCATTTAATAAGATTGAACATCTTCAATCCAGTTGTCCTAGAATACCTGATTGTGCTTCTCTGTCAGTTGTCAAAAAATTGGTCATTGTGATGTATCAACATTTTGCAACAAGTGAAGTGGCACCGTGGTTTGGTCGTCTTCATCGATCATCCATATTTTATATTTTTATTGATGTATAATTGATTTATATATGCAATTACGTAATAAAAGAATTGTACTAAAAATAAATCGTTTTAATTCCTTAATTTACTTCGTTGGCCCTCAAATTTCGTCGATTAAATGCTTCATATTTACGTTTCTTCAAAACACATTCGCATTTGACTGAATCAACAACTAAACAATATGTGACTAAACAGTCAATGACAGGCTCGTACTTCCCATGTCGCAAGTTGTTCAGAATCGAAATGCAAATATTCATCACGATAATAGGTGCGCACCAACGTGACAGCTTCGAATCGAAATCAGTTTATGAAACTTGCTGCGATCCGGGACGGTGCGTGTAGGCAAGTTTAAATTAAGCCCGGTCCATTAATGACAATGGGACTCGAAGTAATTTCCAGTTGCTTCCAGACAGTTCTGTCGAAGAAGCTTGTGGCATCCGATGTAGCAAAGTGCTCATCAAGTTGCGCGTCATCTGGTGCTTTGTATCAGTTAGCACAAACGTTACGTTGAGAGACATTTTCTTGGAATATTATGTTTCAAAAGAAAAATATACTGTATCTTCCGTATTTGTCAATCTTTCTGTATGTATACTAAAAAGTAAAATACATTTGTTCGCATTGAAAATAGTTTGCCCATAGTACTTGCATTACATCAACTTGCTGTTTTACGTTAAAAATTATTTGCTTCACGATATGTTGAATTTTGAAGTCATTGAAATTTGTAGAGGGTTCGGACATATTAGGTAGTACAATTCCTATCTATGCAGATAAATTTGTATCGTTCCTTTATACCTGACATCAGTGTTATCGACTCACGAGTGATATTGTCAGGTGCACTTTAAAATTGAGTTCCTTGGAAGGCCTGAATTTCTCGGCACTTTATCGTGTAAACGATAAATGGAAGGTCTATAGGATAATACCGACAATGTCGACACATGGGGTTGCTGGAGGTATTGCGCGTCAAACACCACGTACAAAGCGGATAGCATTCGATCCATAAGCTTTGCTAGCAGAATCGATAAAATAGAACTATGCATACCCTTTCCATTAGTACTCGAGTATTGTCTTATTGTTTGAATGTCCTTTGTTGGAGTTGTGAATATTCGAAGCGTCTTTTTGATATTTAATTAGCAGTTATGCTGTTTCAGCGAGTTATTTTTTCACGATCAAGGGAATATGTCAAGTTAATTAAAATGTGTCAAAAACTAATTAAAATGTTTAAGAAACATTTGAAAAAATTGTTTCTTACAATATTTTATTACTTCATGAAAATTTGAATTTCAGAAAACGCTAGCCTAGGAAAGTAGAATTTTCTGCTTGAAAGAAATTTTCGGCTTTAGTTAGGTCATAAAAGTAAAGTGCCCAAAAATATATAAAAGAATTTTCTATTCTCATATGTTTCGGTATATTTTTCAGTAGCTCATATTTTTATGAATTAACTAAAAATAATGACAATGTATCATAAACAGTATTATAATAATTTCTTTACTTTTGTTGTACCCAAAATATTTCCCTAATTTACTTTGTTTTGTTTTCGTATGGTTTCCTCCCCTAAAATGATTACAAGTCCGAAATTAAATAAAAAATCAGATATAGGAAATGTTTCCAGGTAACTTTGGGATAGACTGCCAGAATGTGAAAAACTGCCATTCTTTCTGGTAAAAATGAATACATTTTACATTAAAACGAAGAACATCGATTTAAAATTATTAGATATAATGATTACAAACGCAATCGGAATTAGTCAGGATGGTATAAATAGCACAGGTCAACAACATTTATATCCAGAAACCGGAAGGTTTTTAGTTGTTCTGAATCCAAATTTGGCCGAAGAATTGTTCTATCACGTGATCACGTCATGCTTTTAAAATATCCTAACCTAAACATACTTATTGCTCATATTTAGTAAGTTTATGTGGCGGAACAAAAATCTCTGAAATTATTATTTGCAATTTGGCATGAAGCATATTAAGGTGCTATTTGTCACCTTTAAAATGCTCTTTTAGTCATTCTGATAATGTTTTCATAAAGTTTTTGTCAGGGAACAATTATGATTTTCAGATATTTAAGAAAATGCTAATTATATGAAAATAACTAACAAACTGAGACCAACTTTCTTTTAAATTGTTCTATTACGTCAAGATGTTGCGATATCCTAACCTAAAAGTGCAAAAAAAAAACACCGATTTGCCTATTTTCAGTCAGTTTCTGGGGGGAAACCTATTTTTCGTAATTTGAAAAAGAAAAACAGATTAAAATGCATTCATCAGAAACCTGTGTATATTTTTCTAAGTAGTGATGATCAAATCTAATATGACTAAGTAACTAACAAATCAACTTAACAAATAAAACGATTATTACATTTTACCAATTAATTACAATCACGGTGTTCCACTATATATTAATTTAAATAATTCAACAATCTACAATTATAACATTTTATAATATTATTTTAATTTTAATTTTAATTTTATATTTTATTAATTTAATACAATTATATTATACCTTTTCCATAAATCGATGGACGTAACGACCACCGAGATTACATTGATTGCAGAGATTGGTGTATTTTTTAAAATATCATAATATTTTGTTATTATTTTGCCTGGATTGTATAAGTGGTCACAGTAGTTATTGTTGTCCATGTTTTGATTAGTGGATAAAAGTACTATATTGATTGGTGCTTATTCAAATTGGTAGTTATCCGAACCAATCTCTAGAATTGGCGATTATATCGACGAGATTTAGGTAAATTGCTAAAAGGTTTGACGGGATATAGCGCAACAATTTGCAATCGAATGGTTTTAAAAAAACATACGCATGGTTATCAACAACATGAAACTGATTAGAAAACATCAATTAAAAATGACCAAAAAAAACATTCAACGTAGTTTTTGCAAATGTTATGTATAAATAATTATTACGAACTTAATTTGGATTGCAAACGAAGAGTTAGATCATTTATAACAATATGAGAATGAATTTTACCGACATGATATCTGACTAATAACTCGTAATAATGCTGTAATTTACAGATACTATCATTTAAATTGCTTTATTATTTATTCATAACAAAATTGCTTATCATTAAATGTTGAATAATTTAATTACACAGTAGTCAGTAACTTAAATAATTTATTTTTATTACCGTAATGTAAATTACCAATTAAAGCATTCAGGAATGAATAATAAAGGATTGTTAATTCAACTTTCATAGTGATCGATGATGTACTGTAACTAATTCAATTTAAAACAATATCTGTAATAACATTAAAAGGTTAGGTTATGTTTGTCTCTCAATTAACAATGTTTCGAAACCAGGTTTCACGGTGACTAGAATTGCTTCGAAATGTTATTTCTATTTGTCTGATATGGAGTTCAAATTAGCTTTAATCTGGTAAATTAGCAAAAAGGTCATAAAATTATGTTTAAAACAATGCGCTGTTGAATATGACACTTAGTTGGCCCCTGTGTTCCATAGGTTATCACAATACGCTGGGGCCTTCTTCTTTTACTAACTTTTTTAAATCGAAATTTCACTTGTAGAACGTCAGATCCTATTTCAATTCATTTACTTCTACTTTTGTACTGAATAACTGCAATTTTTTCTAACTTTTCGGAATCTGTTTCCCGTGTTACAAGACATAAAAATCGGTTTTGAACATTTTGAAAATTTTTTTCACCTACGTGTAATTCATTACTTTTTTAAACAAATGTTTTTAGGAGAAAGCTCTTTAAAAAATTAACAAAATTAATGATAAGTGGGTAAAAACAAAGATTATTTAAAAAATAGGGTGGCTTGTAATTTATGTTTCATATCATTGCATTACATTCTAATAACCATTAGTGTCAATAACAATAAGTTTCAGTAATTTTTTGGGTCACTGAAAACGAAACTTAAGTCAGAATTCCCAACTTCAAAATTACTTCAAACACATCAAATGATTCAAACACATAATAACTCTAATATTGTTAATCGAAATTTCACAAACATTGATGGTAAGTTTTTTGGGTCATTGTTTATATCTCTGATGGTAGAACAACAAAAATTAAAAATTTACTTATCAGACGCCTCAAAAACTTTTATTTTTTGCGAAATTTTGATAGACAATACAAGAGTTGTTTTCTTTACGTGCACCATTTTGAATCAGTCTTTAAAAATTTGCAATCTTTATTTCACATTAATTTTCAACGATCCCAGAAGCTTGCGGTAACCTAGTTTTTGTTTTGGAACATATGAAATGTTGATTTATCCGGTTTAGCTTGACGAAAACATTATTTTTAAGCTAGAATGGCCATAGTGTATTAGCCATTTTTAATGTGTTATGAGAAAGTGATAATCTATAATAAGTCATGAGAAAGTTGCTTATAAATACAGTTAAATTAACAAAAATTGTCTAAAAATTAAATGCAAATTTTGGAAATGGAAATTAATCCTGAGAAGTATTAATTCCGAAATCTACAAATAAACGTTATATTTCATTTACGTTAAAAATATCTATAAAAAAGTTATATTTGGCTCTCAAGTTGTTCAAATAGATATTGGCACAAAAATCAGTCTAAATTAAATAAATAATATAACAAAATTTATTATTGAATTAAAATAAATTATTAAACAAAAATAGGAATATCGACTTTCTCAAATATCTAGATTCCTAGCAGTCTGGTTTATGCCTAGTTCAGCTTGATAAATTCTGGATTTGTTTGCATTCGAAGAAAAATCTAGAGGGATGATTTTTGATAGTTGATTTATTTTAGGGAAAAGGAAGTTCAAGACTTATGAGCTTGAATAAAATGTAATGGGAATTGATAGCGGACATCGCTCCTTTCCTCTGCAAGCCATGGCATCCCGGCAAAGTAGAGGAGAGTAGAGGCTTGAAGGAATATTTGTAATTTATAGACCCTAAGGGACCTGAACTTTGTTGCCATTTTTCACCACTTTTCTTACGTGTAACCTTGAATTTTAACGTTCTAGTTTCAGGATTTTGTAAGTAAACGTGAGCAGTTTTATTCAATTCGAAGTAGCATTGATAAAAAAGTATGAACTAAGTTTTTTGGTATTAAATTATCCTGATGTGGCATCTTTTATCGGTGGCAACTTTTCGTCCTTTTGTTTTTATATAATATGCTTTTATGGAAAAATATGTTTATCTTGATTATATACGCAGGAATAAGATGATACCTACAAAAATGTTTAATTTTAAAAATGATAGTTTTAAAATGGTGTTGGAATACATAAATTTTAAACCCAGATATTTTCAAAAATACTTATCATATATCAGAATCAAATTGTATTTAAAAACACAATAATTTTAATTTGGACATCTATCATAGTGGACCACCATCTTTAACCTTCCTGGTGCTCAGGGGGTTTGCTGACGTTAAGTATTTTTATTGTGTATTGAAGAATCAGGTATTTGACTGAATTTCATTTACAGCACAGATTTATACCAGAAAAGCGCAATGTAAAAAATTACCTGATTGAGATTACATTTTTGGTCTGCCATATTGAATTTTCAAAATCTGAGTTCAGATTCGTGATCAGCGACCTCAAAACGCCCCGTGTACCCACAATTGCATGAAAAATGGTTCATCAGAAAAATGTGTGCCGGAAAGGGTTAAATGCATCTTGGTGCCCTCACATTATTGTATATTAAAATCCTTTGCCCTCAACCCTTTATTCGTATTTTTTTTGGTTTTTCCTTCCTGTTTTATAAATTCCCTCCATTAGACTAGAAAAACTACCAATATCAAGTTTAAATTAATACAGGAAAAATACCTAAAAACTTATAGTAAATACTTAAAGTAGATAGCTCCACCGATTCCCGAGTTGTCGCAATATATTGAGATATTCCACTAAAAACGATAAATCATCGTTTATTTAATGTTAATGTAAATAAGAAAAAATACAATGGTTACACACTTTTTCATCGGTTTTTAAGGTCTTTTCATTTTTTTTAATGTCTGTATGAATTTCTTTACATCGTTTAACTGGTATTTCAAGGAAGTTATATCGAACGTTCAAAATTTTGCAAATTTCTTCACTTTTCTTTTACGTGATAAATGCAGAAATTATTGTAGATTTTTAGTACAATATTTACGATTAGAAAATTATTAGTTGATTGCTTCATTGTTTTCAATTTAATAACATCGTATAATCCGTAAAGCCCTTCTGGAGTATAAACCACATCGTATTTGTTACCTGCTTATAAACTAGTTCTCTTGACATAACAATGTTTGACCATGCATACTGAATGTTCACGAATCATAATTGATCCACCATATATATGAAGTGATTGTTACCTCTACATAAAGTTGGAGTTAAGTCTAAATATGCTAATTTTGATAAGACCCCGAGAAATTCTATAAAGCAGTCTATTTTATTGATTAAAAGGTAAATTTCTATGTAAATTGTAACTGTGTCGTATCGTTTGTTATAATTTGTTTCATAACATGTTCTGAATCGATAATCTCCGAAATTGCACGAGTGTCGAATTAACCTCCGGCTCGGGCCTTTTACCGAAAATTACGCGACAGTTAACGAACCACTTTTTCAATCAATGCATCCGAACCAGTTGGCAGTGTCCGGAGGACAATGTTTTTCCCTCCGCCGCAAAAGTCCTTTCATTTCGGCTTTTGATCTTGCTGATCCTATATTTGGGCCCATTCACGCATCAGCTACGCAATATTGATACTGCGCAATATCCTCGCTGAAACGCACAGCGATGAATCTCGCTGAGTGGCATTCAAAAGCAGTCAAGTATTCATTAACAACATAGCCGGCGATCCCGTAGTTACTGGAGCGATCTGTGCCGGAAATTTAATCATCGTCCGATGGAGATTAATTCGAGCGAAAGCACGCAAAGGAATATAAAAGCGCGAAACCATAAAAAAAACGCGGAAATGCCTTTGGAGATTCCGGGACACCCGCTTCTGAGGGATCTTTATGAAAGTGCCTAGAAAAAAATGAGAGACCCAATCTTGTTTGTGGCATTGACGCAAATGAAAATGCATGTTTGAAGGATTCAAAAAGGATAAAATGTCATGCATGTTACGATATATACATGATGGCTGATGGATGTGATAGCTTATTCCAAACCGTTGGTGGTATATTGATAATCCTTGCTACATATTGCTTGGACACGATATGCAGAACATCATAAACCAATTAATCTCACGTGGAAAAGTTCTGTTTGACATTTAGAGGACGGGAAACCACTATAATGGCTCAAAAAAATATCTCATGTTAGTTTGTAAAATAGGTTCATTCTGGGGTTTTTCGGCATACTGATGACGAGTTTTATGTGATTAGTCAAAAATTACCAAAAAAAAACACTACCTAAAATTAGGGGAAACTACCGTTCCAGTTGTGAAAATAAACTTTCTGTTCTAATTCCTATGTCGGTGAGAGGAAAAACTAATGTCATGTGTCTAACTACTAGAAACTTCATGAAATCACATCTATCTAAACGCGTTTATCAAAATTGATAGGCGTTTTTCCCTCACGAAGGAAATACCGACTTGTATCCGCCATTTTGGATGCGCCATTTTGAGTTCCAACAATTTTATCATTGGTTTATGAATAATAATCTCAAGATTAGCTCGTAGAAGTTCTTTTCATTTTATTATATCAAATTTAAGTCAAATGAAACAATTCTTTCGAAGTGTCAAAATTAGCCTTACTCCTGGAGACGGGCAAGCCACTATAGTGGCTCGACCCTGGATAGACACTTTATATATGAGTATTTCCCAATATTAGAGACACATATTATGTGTTTTTTATAGAAAATTCTGAGAAATTGAAAATTCCAAATTCCCCGTCCTCTAAAGGTTAAATAGGTCGCGTAATATTCAACCACCTTTGGCCGCAATCTTCTACATCTTGACCCAACTGTGCTTTTCAGAAATTTAAATCGATTCAAATATTTCAAACCAATTCTTAAAGTGCGGATGAAAATTTCCTTCGGCATTCATTTCTTTTCCTTTAAGATCGGCATAAATATTCTCCGAGCAAAGGTACAACCCGTGGTATCAAAGGAGACAAATGTATTGAGTAATGTACGTAAAGGGGCATCGTGCCACTTTCCTTACAAAGTAGGCTCAGTTAAGGCAGCATTTAATTCGCGTGCAGCTAGCGGCTCTTTTCATTGAGCTCGCGGCAGTGGAATTATGCTCCGATGGATTTGCGAGTGCAGCTGCTTTTCTTTCGCGGGAAGTAAAGTCGCGATTATGACGATTGAAGTCGCAGATCGCTGCCAACTGCTAATGAGCGCCAATCCTCTGTACGCTCCACAGTCGTTTCTTTGTCGAGGTACGTTATAAACCGGAAGGACAATTAGAGCGGCATTTCCCTCGTTTTCCCGTCGCGAAATGTCAACCACAGACGGCATTCAGGGTTTGGAGAAGGCCGCAACAAAAATAATTGTGGCCGCAGATTGTCACGGTTGCTCGTACACCCACCGACAGGGTTCCTTGCGCCCGAGGGCATACAGTCGGTAATTTGCGAAAAGAGCACGTAAAGTCCGATTTTAATAGGGGTTATCAAAAATCGTTTCTGGTCTCTCTAAAAGTGTTGAAAACGAACAATTTGCTCATCGAATTACTGTCCTGCGGGAAAATCGATATACAGAGCGGGTTGACCCTACAACAAAGGGGCTTGTACCATAAACGACTAGAAATGATCTTGAAACCCATTTATCTCCGGAGTTAATGGAAGCGTCGGGGGTTCTGCTAAATGATCCTTCATCCAACAGTAAATGAAAGACTGTACGCGCAATCGATGAGTAATAACAAATACTAGAATCGGCTGGATTCGATAGTGCGCAAGGATTGGAAAGTGAAGGGTGATGAATTCTAAGGCTAGGGTATACATGCAGCAATCGGGGTTAAGACCAAGTGTAAATACATTATGGATACAATATCCCAGCCCCGTCTGGTGTACGGGAAGCAACACGAACGATATTATGCGGAATATTTCCACGAGCGTTTCCCAAGCACTTCCATTTTATCGCGATGAAACAAATGGGAATTCCGGAGGAGAGCTTGCACGCACTCCAGTTACCCGTAATCGAAATTATCAGCGCTGAGCTTTATTAATTCGCCCAAGGGCCACGAAAGCTTGCTGAACTCATAAGTTTCGAGTCTTGTTAATCGTGAATTAAGAATATTGCAGGAATTTGATATCGCAATGCTTGCGGCGAAGGGATGCGCTCGTACGAGAGAACCCCGTTAACACCTCTTTCTCTGTCTTCGTCTTACGACTAACAATCCGGCATTCTCTCAAAATGTAGACTCCCGTAGCTCAAGGCAAGGTTCTTCCGCTTCGAATTACCCATCCCTCACCCCTAAATCCCCCTTACGGTGCTTGCACTTCGAAATGCTTCGACCCTTTCGCGTCCGATTCAAAGGGTACTTTCTGCGCTCGCGCACTTCGAAAGACGAAGGAAAATCACGACAGACGGAGGGAAGAACAAGAACCCGCTAACTCGTGAAAATTTCAAATAAATACCTCCAGGAAATGAGTGATGAACATTTGTTTGCTATCAAACAGCCCGCCCGAAGGCAGACTACTCGATCCATGGATCAAAGAAGAAAGAAGGGCTTGTTTTCTCCTCAAAGCGCGTAACGATCGCTTGTTTTCCGGAGTGGCCCACGAAAAAGCGTCGTTGAGAGTTAGCGGGATGTTTGTTTTTAATTAAAGCCAGATATCTGGGCTCGAGCTTTCCTGTTACGCATGTTCGATCTCCGCTGCAATTCCGTCGAGCGACGCTTTTAATATTCAATTACCACTCGACCTTTTTAATTAGAGAGGAAATAAGCCATTCGCGTTCGAACCGAATCGGCATCTGATTCCAACCAATCTTTTTCCCACGCGTATTTCGCCGCATAATGTTTCGAAATGCAAATTCTGGTGGGATTCATTGATTTATTGTGACATGGAGGATTGCTTAGCTTAGCAAGTGTTATTCACTAGTGATACATTACAATAAAGTGCGCTGGAAAAAGCTGTAAAAAGTAATCAATTTTATCATTTTAATGGTCAGTTTAGTTCACGAAAGGCGATGAAATGATTAACATTGCAATTATTTTGGTTGGGAAGAAAAATAAACGTGCTGGAGCATTGAAAGGGAGGCGTCGTAATTCAGTAAAGCATTCTACTGTCAATCGAAAGTCGCATAAGGTAATGTAACCATATCACTCGATTATACAGAAGAATGTGCTTACTAATTAATTTCATAATATGAACCTATTTGTGCCTGCACATCATAATAAACAGTAACATTGCTGATATAAAACAGCAACGTTAAAAGAATTTTAACAGCTTCACACTCTGATCGGTCAATGATGTTAATTTTTTAGTGCGAGATTTATTTCTCGACCGCTAGTAATAAATTCTCAGTATCGATAGTCAAAGTTAAATATGTAAATAAAAAACCGGCATCGTGGCTAAGGCGGTAGCTGAGTAGACTGCGAAGTCACCGGTCGTGAGTTCGATCCTCGTCCAGGAAACAATATTTTGAAAACGATTAGAAGAAAGGCTCGATATTCATAAGACGATCCACGTTGTTTGTTTACGTTTCGAAATGTTTATATGGCGGGAATAGACTCATGAACGCTACTGTAGGTTTCTGCAGTTTTCCTACATTTCCTACACAGATGTGACATATGGCGCCATAATAAGATGCAACTAACATACAACAAACTGTTGCAACATTAGAAACAAGATTAATGCATGAAATACCGTAAAAGGGCGATATCGTTCTTTGAACAGACAATAAAAAGTAATTAATGCTTTTTATACTGGGATCATATTCACCTTTATTTTCGATTTTTCTGCTTATTTACAATTTAACGGTGGCCGTTATTTTCGAGAAGCACTTATAACATTAATTTTGTTCAAAGAACTAATAAGTATTGAATATGTAGATTCTCGGAAATGACGGTCACCTTTCAATTTACAAACAAAGTGATGGGTTGAATAATAGCATCATATTGACTTTTGTTTACAATTTTATCGGTGTTCGTAGCTTCCGAGAATCATGTAAGTCCACATAAACATATCACACGATAGATCAGCCTGCTTCAAACATGCAAACCATAAAGTTTCGAACTTTATTTTGAGAAGAATTATTTCAAATTAAAAGTTGAGTTTTCAGTGAATAAATACCGTTGAAGATGGAGATGAGTCATTGTTGTGATCAGTACTACTCTCTTAATCCTCAGTGACTTTACTCTTTATAATTCAGAGCGGATCTTGACCTAGTACACTCTAAAATTCTTGTAATCGATTTCGCATTCCTAAAAAGAGAAAGCACAGAATAACACACTTTTTGGCGTAAATTGCATTCTCTTGGAGTTGATTTTACATCTTTGACATTGTTCTCCCTGCTAAATTTCAATTTATCTATCGGAGCATTTATATACTTCCTCGAAAATAAGAATTACTTCTAGAGGGACTCATCTCACTGAGATGATGAGAAATCCTCCAGTAATGAGAAACTCTATCCTTCAGAACATTATCACCCCTATGAACTGTAGTAACAAATGGTATCGATGGAGGGGTATATAAAAATGGAATGGAAAAGTTGTGAAAACATGCTCGTACGTTCCACAATATTAGGCTACAATTTTATTTTAAAAAAATCGGTACAGTATCTTGTTATCAAATGAAACGTTTCGGGATGGAACCTTCGAAATATGCATGACAGAATGATAGTTGGCAAAAGTGCAATGCGTAAATAGGTTATTTATTGTTTATCTCCATCTCATTATGTATCCGGTTTGTTTTCTGTTCTTTAATGTTTTCTTTACTCTAGATCAACTCTACACGTAAAAAGAGAATTACTGTTAGAGAGTAGGTTGTATTTAATGCACCGCCAGAGTTCAAGTATTAGTCTAGGTAACTGAAAAAGTCGAACCAACTTAGCCCACTTTCTGCACCCAACACTTTTAGACCGTATCAAATCACTGATATTTTTGCAAGAGCGTTATTGTCTATTCCCTTCATAGTCATTTTTAAGACTGATTCAATATGAATATCGAAATTGGAAGGACATTCGTGAATGCATAAAACTAACTTCACCTCAAAGTTAGGTCGGAGATCTTAGGGTGTAATTTGATTTTGATCTAGCGAAACTTTATAGCTGTTCCCTCGCGATGAATTGACACACTTTAATGTCCCGAAATGGAGGCGTAAAATGGCCATTTTACGTCTAATGAATCAAAAATCATATTACTTTATATGTATGGCAAAGTTACATTTCAAAACAAATCGAATAGACAACATGATTGGATTGTGGATTCCTTCTTGTATATGTCACTGGTTGCGGCATATTATCCATGCTCGGCAAGTTGCGTTCGCAATCTGACATATGGTTTTGACACAAATATCTTTCGATGCACGAGACCTAAATACCTCCATTCCTCTTCTGACAAAAATCTTGAATTTTGAGACCTCCAGGAGTAATCCGAGTATGATGAGTCCTTAAAACGAAATGAAATGCATGACCAGAGTATTACGTCGCCTGTTATCGTTACCCTTGCACCAGAGAAAAATCCCTAAGCCTTCGCGTCCCTAGGGATTTCGCACTGGCGCAATGGGCATAAGAGATATGTTACATTAGAACGTGCGGAACGTAGGTCGAGTGCATCTCTCTTAGCTATTAGGAGGCTCTTGGAGCTAAGTAGAAAATCGTGTCCGGAATATGAAGGAGACCCTGCGTTAGGTGCTGGATGCTGATAGCGATGCAGCGCGAGCACGTCAGCCTTCGACTCGGTTATAGTCGACACCGGTCGATAAACTCCTATTTTGCTGCTTGAGACGGCAAAATTAACGCGACGCCAATTCCGTGCTTGTCGGGAAAACTCCACGAAGCGTTAACGAGGAGGCGAAACGGTCCGAGTATACAATGTTGTTCGAAAGGGAGAATGGCAAAACTTTTCCTTGTTTTTTTTTGTGCTTCTTAGTCTGGCAAACTCCAGGCCGTTTATCGACTTTATTTCTCGCCGAGATTAAAATTTCTTTTCTTACTAATTACGTTTTTATAATTAGATTTAATTCAGGTTGTATTTTCTAGGTCTGAACGACGAGCTTTATTACGTCCGTAACGGCATCATCAATAGGTACGCCATGAACTTCGTCGTTCCTATCCAAGCGCATATCGACGACCTCCAGTTCTCCTGGAAAAGTACAGTCAAGCAGCCGGTAAGTTTAATTGACCAAACTTTCATGCAAATTTGTAGAGTACTTCCATCATTTAATATCCAGTTTTTGACTACATGTTGCGGAAAAAGAAATCATTTTTAGAAGATTATTGAAATTCTCTTTCGTTTGGTGGACCCTGCTTATCACGCACGTGTGCGAGTACGAGCGAACAATTATAGAGGAAGAGGAAAATGGATTAGAGATTTAAATACCGTGTTTTAAAATTATCTCTGTAAGATTCTCAAAAATACGTTTACGAAAGGGCAGCTAAGTTTTCCAGAAGCCAATGTAGGAATGCTTCGAATAAGGGCTTAGTTATTAATTATTCATTATATTACCAACATTTTAATTACTCACTTCTACTAATATCTTTCAATACACAAATAGATGGATTTAATAGTAATCGTTTTTACTAGAGTGAGGTTCCCATTAGGGAAAAATGTTCACTAGTGCGAGAACTTTAATATTGCGAGGTTCACTAGTTTGAGATTATACTGTACTACCAACAAATATACGATGAATGCAGGTGCATCAGTTGAGAGCAAGCGGCCATCTTGCGAGATTTATATACTGGAGAATCGAAACATGTCCGCGAAGTTGTCGATGCTGGTCGCACTTATACTAAATGTAGATCTATCTCAATGTCCACAGCATTCGATGAAAGAAAGACAATTAATTAATTAATTTATATCTCAGGATCTGCTGAATCGATTTTGATCAGATTTGGTTTAAATTAAAGAAATAAATGTTAGCCTTAATCATATATCGGAAAAGTCACTCAGAAAAGTATGGTAATGAAAAGAAACTTGTGTGCACATAAAGATGTACTGTAGACACAGATCGGAATTTTATAAGAACCTGGCGGGAGGCGCGACCGCTCCTCTTGATAAGACGTAATGCCTCAAACGTGAAATAGTATACTACGACATGAAGTTTTCGCAAACATTTCCTCCAAGTAAGTTTAATTGGTACAACTTTGAAGTAAATTCTCGCTGCCTCAAAGATCTTTGATACCTCGCTATCAATACTCTGTGCATTTTTAACGACTGCGCTCAAACTTATTCGAGTTTACCTCCGCAACAGGAGTTAAAAAAGCGTTATAACCAACTGGCTTAGGAATCGTCCTAGCATATGAAGTTCGTAGATTTCCGGATTTCGAATCATAAAAGGATGAAGGAGGAAGATGCTCTTTTCCCCAGCATCGAATACCGATATGTCGGACGAAAACAAGAGTGGAAGCTTATCGGGGAATCCCCGGGTAGAAACGTCGATGTTCCCCAGCATTGATTTCCTTTCTTGTTCTTCGCGCGATGTATGCAAATGTGGGATTTCGCAAGGGAACCCGGGAGAGTTTTCGATGCGGAATAAAATCACAGCTTCGCGAAGATCAGCAAACACTGGGAAAAAGATAAAAAACGTTTCTACTATCCATTAACGAAGTGTGAAGCAACAATGCGGAACAAAGTAAACACGTTACATCAGCACAATGGTAGCGCAGGCAGCCAACCGAGTGCCTGTTTGCTTTAACATTTTCCCCGCGTCGCTTGCGGATCCTGCAGCTTCGGCATGTGTAGAGCTTTGGAAAAGAGTGCACGCGGTGATCATCGCGTTACATTAGTACAAAGTAAATGCGCCCTCGCTTAATTTACATTTACGGATGACTGCAGTACGCGCGTAAAATGTAGTCGAAAAACGACAAGTTGGGGTGTGAAACAATTAACAGAATATTTTTATTTTTAGCCGGGCAGACTTGATGCGTTTTTAATAGCGCCGTTTTATTATTTGAATTTAGTGACTGTACTTCTCATAAGGGTTGAATTAGTAGATAAAGCTAGCCTAGTATTCTACCTACCCGCGATTCTTACAAATGGCGCTGTCATTCCAGTTGACAATTTGGTTTCAGATCGCTTGTATTTTTATTCGAAGCGTAGGAAGTGCGATTATATTTTGAAAAATTGGATAGGCAGCATCATTTAAACTTGTGTGATTGATAACCTAAAGTTGCTGGCGAAGAATATCTTTTATCTAAAAGATCACTTTTCAACCATTATTTAGATGTAATAGTAGTCACGCCTTTCTTCAGTCGTTGACAGATCGAAGAAAAATGTGGCCAAAAACGGCTTTCACGGTTTTATTCCTACTAAATTCGAGGTTGAAAATTCTCAAATTTCAAAATCGCAGCTGATCGTATTTTCGAGATACATGAAAATTTCTACAATATTCTGATTCTGAGGATGGGATTGGGATAACAAGAGCGTTCTTGATTCAGTACTTTATGCAATGATTTAATTAGATATATAGTAAAGCTTCGATATAAGAACCTGTCGGTATAAGAACACTTTTTAGTTCAGTATAACAACTATAAACGCTTGAGGTCGATCCCCACTATGAACCTTCCTTCTAATTTCTGTGCCGTTCCGTTTCGCAGAAAGGTCAAGAGGGGAAGCTCAATTCTCATCAAACGGTTTTCATATCAATGCGTGAAGGGCAACTTAGGAACGCACATGCTCATATCGAGGCTCTACTGTAATATGATCAAATGAGATCTGCTTATAGTCACATCTACACAGATAAAATTTTGCGTTCAGGTTGTGAAATATTTATTTTGCTTCCTAGGGAAAAAGGTACTATATTACTCCCCCGATATAGATAGCGAAATAGCATTTTGCATTCAGAGTCATGGGAACTAATGAAGAAGCGATTTATAATCTCGTTTTAAATAGCCTGTAGGATTAACATTTATCAATTTAAAAAACAATATATATGTTATTGTTGTAAAACAAAGAGATCAAGATAATTTTGTGTGTGTATTATCAAAATTATAATTTTATTGACGCTTTTCCAAAAACAGAGAAAGAGTATTCAATTTCAATGTTGATCGCCAAGTTTATCTCTTCGCAGGTAGAACCAATTTATCTAAATATAAAGTCAATTTCATATTCGTTGATAATTGATCTCCGGATTAATTGGATACAAGGGCGATTCCAGATTTGTTACTAGATGTCATCCACTGTTTAAAAATATTTTTATTGCCGAGGATCAAATTTGCGATTGTGGGTTGCCAATGGCTATTTTTCCAATGAATTGTTTAGTTGGTAGATATACGTCTTTGTTTTAGTCTAATCCAAAATTTAGGAGCTTGAAGCAATTTTAGCTTACGTAACTGCTCTTAGGCAGTCGAAAATGCGATATAGAAAAAGATATTTTCCACATAATTATGCTCTGCATTTTCAAACATAAGATATAGGATAAGTTCTTTAGATGGTTCCAAATTTCCTGCTTTTAGCAATCTGATTTCCTGAATGGAATGTTCAGGAAAAATTCTCATTCCCTATGGTATATCGACACCATGAAGCTTTTAATCTATTTGACATACCGTGCCACATCATGTCAGTTAGTAACTGTCAATTAACCATCGCACATGGAATTTTGTTCAATATGTTTAAGTACCATTTCGCTTGTTAGATGGTTACGTCCAACCTCCATATCTATTATTGTTTCTAACATCATCTATCTATACCCATTTTAATCTATCTGTTATTTAAGACCAGTTCATTTCCAACATCATTTTCCCATCATAATTATAGTCTACCGTAGGGTTACATCATTCCAAACAGTTGAAATTCGAGAGGTACCTGTTGATGTAAAGTTCTGCCAACATAACGAATTACAAAATGACTAACTAAACAGATAAATCAGAAAAGATCGGGGAAACGAGGAAGAATTAAAATAAAAAACGAACCATGAAAGATGTAATACCGGAAACCTTCGACTGGGAACATCTTGATCGTTCTTTTATCATGTACCTTGTTTCAGTTTTAAATTCCGACGACAAAACTTTCTATAAGACGTCAGTTAAAGCGGGTATCAGTACCAGTGTCGAGGAAATTGAAGCGACGTCTGAAACAAAGACGGGAGGTTGTCAATTTTCTTGTCGTTTCGTATTTGATTCAGAACATAGCTAGGAGGAGGCAAGAGGAGAAGCCGAGAATATTCGCATTTCACCTAGTAGGAGTAGAAAGCAAACGCGGGAGCCTTCGGTTTCCTTGGTGATCATGGGAAGCGCAAACCTAACTGTAGCGAGCATTGATGGTTTGTGTTTGATATTGACATAGCATCGATACCGACCCCTGCGTTATTCCGCATGGTGGTTCAGGCATGGACAAATTCACGCGCGGTGGTGGCCTTTACTAAATGAGAAAAAAATTGATACACGATCGCCCCTGTCGAAATACCAAAATAGACCGACCCATGTTTATGATGTTACGAATGCTGCACCCTAGCCCTGATAGGTATCGAAATTAATGAATTCCATATTGAATTGGGAGTGCGATGAATACGAAAATACCGAATTTACGTGGTCAATGATGCGAAACAGTTAAGCGTCCTGAGAATGACGGATATCCAGTTTTCCCTCAATTCTCCGCATATTTTCTTTTGTAGGAGTGTGTTGGAAATCTGGGATTGATCGATTGAATCCACAATTACATATTGCGAATCCATATCCACATTTGGGATAAATTGCATAGGTCAACAACGCTTTTCTCGTTATCGAAATATTTATTCACATCAAATCCAAATCTGGGGTGAGAATTTGCACCTCGTGTTAGGACTTTGAGATACTCGAGGTTATGTTTGCTACTTTTTAGGTTAGGTTCTAGATATACAATTTTTTATTCTGCTCGCTTTATTCGATATTAATTCATCCTTTATTGCAAGGAACTAATCGATTATCACTAAATTGAAGAAAAATGCACCAATGTATAGAAATGCTTTGTATGAGAAGTTTGACACAATAAGTATAAATAACATAAACAATAACGACCTTAAAAGATGAAACAGGTTCAGTAACAACCCGACGATGGTTCGGACCAGAGTTTTTTGACTTCCCTAACCTAACCTAACATACGAAAAGGTTTATGAATTCTTTTATGTGAAGTGGTGCCTTATACGACAATATTATACAGGGTGTACGAAAAGTCCCGGGACGGTTGAATAACTTTCGAAAGAATAAAAATTTCAAAAATCGCCGAAACACGTGATTCGATTTTTCAAACAAGCTATCTTTTGAGGGGGGGTTTCGGCCCCCAACCTCAAGGGGGGCGGGGGGCACGAGGGGGGCCAAAAATCTTAAATGGCAACATGGTTTGAGTGGGGGCTCATTTGAAAGGTATTTTCGAGACGAATTCAGATCACTGGTCATAGAGGGCGCTGCGATCATTTTTCGGAGAGATTTTTAACTTTTTCAGATCTTAGACGTACTAACGTTTGAAAAAATGTAGATATATTCCCTCAATTAATACGGTTGACACCCGTTTAAGAATATTGTTTTACACGATTTTAAGTTTTTTAAGTTTTTTAAGAATATTGAATTACACGATTCGGCGACTTCGAAATTTTCATTTTTTCAAACGTTAGTACGTCTAAGATCTGAAAAAGTCAAAAATCTCTGCGAAAAATGATCGCAGCGCCCTCTATGACCAGTGACCTTTCAAATGAGCCCCCACTCAAACCATGTTGCCATTTAAGATTTTTGGCCCCCCTCGTGCCCCCCGCCCCCCTTTAGGTTGGGGGGCCGAAACCCCCCCTCAAAAGATAGCTTGTTTGAAAAATCGAATCACGTGTTTCGGCGATTTTTGAAATTTTTATTCTTTCGAAAGTTATTCAACCGTCCCGGGACTTTTCGTACACCCTGTATATTGTGAGTTCTTTAAATACCTTTGTTGACAAACACTGAAAGAAATAACGCAAGGTTGCGTATGAAAGCCGATCTAACCATAATTATGCCTGATATAGCCATATGTATGCCAGAAACCTTGCATTATTTCTTTCAGTGAATCGATTTGTAATTTTGAAAATGGCAATACTATTTGTGTTAAAGAAGTTCCCTTCAACCCATATTTGAAATTATAGTTAGTAGTAGTTAATAGTAAATACAACTTCATTTATGTAATACACACCAAAATAATGAAAACTTAAATGTATTTTGATAGAAATTCTACCACTCTCTGTTTCAGTCTTTTGGAATACGTTTCGTGGGCAATTTTGGTAATTTTAGATTTTTTCCAAAATTAGTCCAAACAAAATTTGATGTATTGATTCGCCAGATTGTTCTGACCTCTTGCATAATACATTCTGCAAGTCAAAATATATAAGAATAACGCGGTCTCCTTCTTTATAAATATAATATTTTATATATAAGCATTTATTTATATTTATACACATATATAAGAATGCGAGAAACGTTTGTTTACAGTTAATGTACTAGATTCATAGTAAAGCCAACAGAATGCAGATTTTAACCTCAAGATACTTTGTCCTGAAGTTACTGTAGTCCCTGATTTGGTGAAACTTGTTTATTTAATAGTTAATATACGAATTTTAAATATTTATTACGATCATTACGTGCAATGTAGTATATTTACGCTCTTACAGTTTCTCCGAACCATAAATAAACAAACATACACACGCGCAGCGTAAAGCTAATAAACTAAAAATAACAAATCGGAAATACATCTACTGAAAAATATTTTAGTCTACAGACACAAATGAATATCATCTAGAAATTGATGAGTTTGAATTAAAAATAAAAATCAATATTTTTTACAGAAGCTACACTGAGTGAAATTATTTACTAATATTTAATGTAAACTATAATTTCAGGGTTCTTTTAGTACAGTTATAACAATAACTGTAAAGTAAAAAACAGGTAAGTTTGAGAAAAAAATACCAGTACTTTCCTGAAATATTATTTTATATCAATTCGTATATTTTAACATTCAATGGCCATTAGTTAACTGTTAAATAAATCTTACATTTAATTCTGTCGTTTGAATTGTACATGTCAACAATGCGTCGAAAAATTCGTAGAAAATCGAATGACTGCGGGTGTGTATATTTGTTTACCTCTGTTTCTATGAAACTGTAAGCGCGTAAATATGCTCCATGCCACATAATGATACCGACATAAATATTTAAAATTCTTGTATTTACTATTAACTTTAGGATAATGTACCTTACCTTCATATCAAAACCTAAATTCTGTTAGCTTTACTACGAAGCTATTACATTAACCTGTAAACATACATTTCTCTCAGTATATAGAAGCCACTGTAACGCTACTCGTCACTGACCTGCTCACCAGCTCCTTCTCACAATTTCTTATAGGTGTATAAATAAAAATAAATGATTATAAATATATATACGGGGTGGACCTCGGCTTGCGGGTCATAGGCATTCCATGTTAAAGAAGTAACTAGATCTGCCGACTAATCACGCGGTATTTAGAACTTGTGGGCTTTGCTACAATTCTTAATTCTGTTTTGTTATGCATTGTGAGAAATGAAAATCCTGTAGCAAACCCTAATTACCACGGGATTAATCGATTGATGATCTAGTTACTTCTTGAACATGGGATGCCTATGACCCGCCAGCCGAGGTCCACCCTGTATATATATATATATATAAAAAGCAATTTGAAATATTTTAAATTTCATCATGAATAGCACAGGTCCAAAAACGTATACTGTTTTGATTTTAGGAATGAGACCACATTATTTTTATGTAGAGAGAAAATCTAAGGCAAAAAAAAACGTTTTAAGATATATAAATTTTAATATCTTGCGAAAATTTTAGGCCAAATTATACCTTATACAGGGTGATCCAAAAGTCCCGGAACAGCAAAATATCTCAGCGGGAGTGCATTTTCGGGGAAAATGTTTTAGACAAAAGTTTAAGGATTTTTCCCTGGCTATTTAATGGTGATATTGAATTTGACCTTGAACATGACCTTGAAGGTTATTTCAAGGTCAAGTTAATTTTTTTAAATGGGAACCCCTATTTTTTTTCACGGATTCGGAAAGAGCACAAAATTTTACGTCCGAATATGCTATGGCCGTTTTTTTCGGCAAGGTCATTTCAAGGTGAAACTTAAAACTCCCGTGACGGCGAAATATCTCAGAGGGTGTGCATTTCTTTGGAAATTGTTTCAGACAAAAGTTTAAGGATTTTTCCCGGGCTATTTAATGGTAGCACAGAATTTGACCTTGAACATAACCTTCAAGGTTATTTCAAGGTCAAGTTTGTTTTTTTTTAATGGAAACTGCTATTTTTTTTCACGGATTCGGAGAGAGCACAACATTTTACGTCCAAATATGCTATGGCCGTTTTTTTCGGCAATGTCATTTCAAGGCCAAACTTAAAACTCCCGGAACAGCGAATTAACTCAGCAAGAGGTCATTTTCGGGTAAAATGTTTCAGACAAAAGTTTCAGGATTTTTTCCGGGATATTTAATGCCAGCATAAAATTTGACCTTGAAAATTACCTTGAAGATTATTCTCAGGTCAAGATTATTTTTTTTTTTTAATTGGAACCCCGTTTCATTTTCTTAACGAAGTTATGAGGATCTTCCGGTATTGAGAGTGGTTAAATTCATTTTGTTCAGTCGATGCTATTATTGGACGATCTGCTCTAGGGAGATCCTTTACAGTGCCGTAAACTTCGAAACAATTTATTGTTCTGCCAAAAGTCGATTTAGGAATCAGTTCCTGTCCCTCGCTTGTCCTCTAATTTTGTAAATAGAATAATAAACTGTTTAAAAAAAGTGTATACATACATCTTACGCAACACTTGTGCAAAGTGAACTTGTGCGCGCGAACAGCGACAGAGAGCACGAGTCACCAGCGAAGTAAATAAACAACATACATTCACATTGAATTTATACATACGTGTACAGTCTTATAAGGTTACATTTTGGTCTTAACTTTATCGTTTTGTGAGATACATGGATTTCCTATCTAAACGCCTTTCCTATCTAAACGTATTAAGCATCATTTCAGTAACAAAATACATACGTATATTTCGTACAAAGAGCAATGGCTGCGCTAAGTGAACGAGAAAGAATAACCATTCTCATGATGAGAGGCTGGGGTGATAACCAGCGATCTTTAGAGAATGTGCGAACCTTATTTAACGCATCATTTAGAGAGGGACGAGAACCGATTTCTAAATCTACTGTTAGCAGAACAACAAGTTGTGCTCTCTCCGAATCCGTGAAAAAAAATAGCAGTTTCCATTAAAAAAAACAAACTTGACCTTGAAATAACCTTGAAGGTTATGTTCAAGGTCAAATTCTGTGCTACCATTAAATAGCCCGGGAAAAATCCTTAAACTTTTGTCTGAAACAATTTCCAAAGAAATGCACACCCTCTGAGATATTTCGCCGTCACGGGAGTTTTAAGTTTCACCTTGAAATGACCTTGCCGAAAAAAACGGCCATAGCATATTCGGACGTAAAATTTTGTGCTCTTTCCGAATCCGTGAAAAAAAATAGGGGTTCCCATTTAAAAAAATTAACTTGACCTTGAAATAACCTTCAAGGTCATGTTCAAGGTCAAATTCAATATCGCCATTAAATAGCCAGGGAAAAATCCTGAAACTTTTGTCTGAAACATTTTCCTCGAAAATGCACTCCCGCTGAAATATTTTGCTGTTCCGGGACTTTTGGATCACCCTGTATAACCCACGGTATACTTTTCATACTCATTTTAGTCATACCTGTTCGAGCTTCTGGACCACCGTGAAATGGTTTCAATGTGCAAACATTGGACGTCCAGAACATATTTAGACATTGGAAAATAGACGTTTAATAGACTAGGTTTGAGAATCCGAGATACATGCATTGGACGTACAAAGGTAGTGCTTTAGAGGTCCAATGATAATTAGGATATTCACTTAAAGGTTACATAATAGTCAAACAATAATATATTCATGATTATATTCTGACATAACGTTTCATTTTCCCGTGGGAGGATAAAGTGTTTTGTACGCCCCTTTTACGCCACTATATCAATTTCTGTGCCTTTACGCATACATGAATATAACACATCCGTTTTCGCTGAAATTTGTTATCAATCGTATGATATGTTTATTGTGGTGGGTATTAGAGCTGTAATTTCGAAAAACGGAAAAAAATATTCATTAATTTTGACACCATTACGAAATGTACTTCTAGTCATAGTATATTTACAGTGACATAAACATATAATAGAATATAGGTTAACCAAAATATATACGATTGACTTTGTCCAGGATCGTGGAATACAATCAGAATGATGAAAGGGTACATTTTCGAGAAAATTGATTGAATATTATATCAAAATTAATTCCGGATGAATTAAGCATAATCTCATTTACAAATTCCTATAAATCTCCTTCATTTTCCGTTCCGGATATCTTCCCCACTGATCTTCTCGATGTCCTTGGAATTCTCCTTGGTGTCGTCGAATTCTCGAATTATCCTAATTACCACCCTCTCGTGAATCTAGGGTCTTGATTAAGTCCTTAGAGGGGTGAAGACGTAAGCGTGCTTGTAGGTACAGGTGCATCTAATATACATAGAAACTAGGAGAATGCACCTTAGTTAAGGGGTGAGGAAGGGTGACGTCCTCGGCTATCCAAGAGAATGGTACAAGAACGATCGCATTCCGTAACGGAGATTCAACAAGGTCTGCAGTCAGGATGCTTATCCTTATCCTTATGACCATTGCATACCCTCGACCATCTAGAATTATCCCGCGGGTGTATTTTCTGTTATCTACCCGGGATGCGCGTTTCATGCGGGGGTTCGTTAGCGGCTGCTGCCCGTTTCCTCGCTTTACATTCGGCAGAAATCACCGCCCCTTATCGAGACATTCTTCCTTATCTATAGGACTGGGTACATTGTTTCCCACTGTCTTTCTTTTATATCAACCATTCGATTTCAGGGTGTATTCATGCTGGAAAGGTGATTCGCTCAACGCAATTTATTCGATTTGCGACTGTAATGTCCCTTGGAATGTGAGTTCATGATTTTTTACATTTTGTTAAAGTTTCTCGAAATTCTTTTTATCCTTTCAGGAAAAGCTATCGGATGATAATATGATAGCAAAATCTACTATAGCGGAATCCGACGCAAAGTACGATTTTTAGGGCATCGGGTATAAAACTAAAAAAATAATTCTACCATTTTTTAATATCTTTTAAAACTCGATAACAAGTGACTTTACTTGCAATTATTACGTGGAAAAAAAAATTCACAATTCGCTCCTAAGTAAATTAAAAAAATTATTAAACAATCGACATTAACTGTGCCTTAAATTAGGAAGTAGCCTTTGAAGTTCTAAGTACTTAAAAGTCAAATGACTCAAACGAGATGTAAAAACTAATTTGAAACAAATTACTAAGTGCAAACGATTGGTGACTGGATATTTTCATTTGGCTTCATCCTGCTGATGAGCTCATCGTTCAATATCATGAGACAATGCTGAATCATACTATGAATTAAATGACACAAAATATTTTAAACCGTATTAAAACTAGGGTTGATAGGATAATTTGATTTTGGTATCATATTAAGAAACACCTGATATTTATAAATCCGATCAAGAACGCTTTCTTTAAGCTCCTCGAAAAAAAGAACTTGGAGAAACCTAGAATGGGGCATAAATTAAAATGCTGAACAGTTTGCTCTATGCATTATAAGAATATGTTTAAAGTTAGAAATATGTAATTCATCCTTCAAAACTCTTGAACCTTTAGCACGATAAGGTGTAATGTTTCACTAGTTATTTATTATATTAATAACATTTATTTCTGACACAGAATTGTAAAAATTCTTATATTTGCTCGAAAATATGGCTGCAACCTAAAATTTTTTTTTTAGTTTTGTTTGCAGAGTTTGAAAAGTCAAGGTCAAATACTGAATGATTAAGAAATATGTTCATCCTAGCGTTAAAGACTTTTCAATTTAAAAAAATTTTGGGATCAACTCTGCGAATTTAAGATTGATTCGGTGTATTAAAAGTTTGATAAACAATTTTTAAAAGTCATATTTGGTACGGTATTCAATTTCTATCTCAAATATCTGTAAATTTACAACTCTGGCATTTAATATCCCCTGTAATTAATTTTGATTGTCTACGTTTACACGGAATGTTTGATCCGCGATCAAGGACCATGTCTGTTTCATCCTACTTAATGCCTTCCCCGTATACTCGCATTCTAGTTTGATTTGATTGGACGCATTTAGTACACGGGCATTAAGATAGTTCGTGCGAATATTGGAAATTATTATCCTTGATCAGCGAGTTCGATGTTGGTCATAAACTTTGGTATTATTCTATTGAAAAGTAAATTCTGCTAATTTAGAAAAACTGCAACCAATTCAGAATTTGCATTTTTCATAATTGGAAACAAATTTATAAAACACTTTATGTGTTCATTCACTTGGTGCCTATATGCAATAAATTTTGATGGCTTTTTCTCACTATTTTAAATTTTCCAATTCCGAAGCCGATTCGTGATCAACGAAAACCCTCGACAATCACATTTCAGTCGTTTATATTACTTATATAACATTATCTGTTTTTGTGAATTGACATCCATAAATATTGGTTTACGTATCCACCCAGAAACTATCCGACACTAATAGTATAAAAAATGTTTATGACAATGATAGGGACTGTGTATATATTTTATTCATAATTTATGTTCGAGATATACATCAAAGACAGTTTTCTACGCATAATTCGGTGTATGTGTTTGACATCTTCATCAGCATTATTTTTGAAGAATACAGTCCTCAACAAATGATTTAAAGCATGAATGCATCAGAGATGGAACTTCATAACAAAATTCACTACGTGTGAAATTTGACTGACCACCCCTTGACCTAGTCATCGGGTACTGGAATTGCTCTTTCGAGTTTTGCCTGAGTTTGACATCAAAACACTTCCATGATATATGCGCAATTATCTCCCATGCAGTTTCTGTAGTAAGTTCAGCTTTCAAACTTTGCTTGACATGCCTGGAAATGGTATAATTCTTTCCAAATGTAGACGAATTCCAATAAATAATAATTCAACTGAATATAAACAATGCTAGTCGGCCCAAATTTAAGAAATTATTTGATAGATTCTCTTTTTTCATTGCAAGAAATGGTTTTAATTATCAAATAAACAGCCTTTGATAATCCACTGTATTTGTAGTGTATCAAATTCAATGGTTTGATAAATGGAATGCATTTATACAAATGTGAAATCTGGTCCCATCTCTATAAGTGTTATTGTAATAATTTAAATTAATCTTCTCAACCGAATATAGATCTATATCTTTGGAGAAATATTAATGAACTTCATACAACCGTATATATTGTGAATTTACTAGCGTAAATATTCCCGTGCATTTTAAATAACGTTCATGAATTGGCGTGGATTGGAGTCATTTGCATAAATTTCATCTAACAAATTGTTATCACTTCAGCTGTCGCTTATAATATCGATGGGACAAAGAAGAAACTCTGGCCTCAAATGCGTGAGTATAATTGACAAGCACTTCCGCAGGGATCTTCACGGATGCCAGTCACGTCCAGATCCGTTTTCGCCCTTTTCCATTTGCTTCCAACTTCGCACGGATCTTAAACGTTTTTAAAGTTCTTTCTTCAGCGATATATCGAAAGAGTTTTCCTTTGATTTCACGGTGAAATAAACGACACGCTACGCATATGGTTGAGTTTTGTTGGCGAGCCATATTTCCAAATTTTAATGAAAAAATTATCGCATTGGAGAATCGAGAAAGGCATAAAATGCGGAAAATGGTTCGTTTTCGTTATTCAGCAGACTTTTCCCGTGTACCGGAAGATTTATGCGACTAATTTGTTCTCTCGGCGAATCTGTATCTGATAGCCCGCAACGATGGCTCTCGGTGCACATTCGTTCCATTTCCTATCTACAGATCCGTCACCCTAGTTTTATCGCCGACCTGAGTCACTATCTTCCGATCGTAAATATTTCTATTCCATACTAGACGTAACGACATGTACATATATTTTAAGGGTGATATTCTAGGATATTGTAATCCGGTACTCTTCCTGACAGATTTCCTGCTTCTTTTTTTGGTTAAAGAAATGTTTGCATTAGCTTGAAAAGATCCTTAAAATCAAGCATAACCTCCAATCGGGGTTTCTTCAAGTTAGGAGTAAAAATCACATCAGATGTCAATCAAAACTTGTAATCATCTTCTTCACAGTCTCTGTCATCTCCTCACTTTGCTCAATCCAGCAGCAAATGAAGCCGCTCGACAGACGGCTTTGAGGATGATTCGTGAATCATGCACTTGTTAGACCAAAGTTACGTATTCCCTTTTTCTCTCCCCAAGAGCCGTTTCGCCAGAAAATTCGGGGGTGTCGAATCGAGGCGATGACGAGACGAATAAGGGTGCTCGAGGCTCGAATTGCAAACTACAGTAATAGTTAAATAAAATGGGAGGTTGGTGGCCGTCGCGTCCCATTTCACTTCCACCCCTACGTGTTGGAACTCCTCCCTGCTCTTCCAGCCGACAATTACTTGTAATACTGTCCCCGGGCTCCGATGGGGCGTACACCCCTTCGATAAAAAACGATATTATTACTCTGCCATCAAGTCTACTGTATTCTCATTGTCTTTGGATTTTATCGTCCTCTTCCGAGACGTTCACCCTGAATTTGTTGCGATAACTGGAAAATGCCGAGAAACGGCCAGCAATTAGTGCACTTCGGTATGGTCGACGTAACGAAAAGGGTCGACTGAAGGGGAAACATCCTGATCATCTATACATTAGCTGTCGGCACCGCCGTAACCGCACCAATTACCGTTTAATGCCAGGTGAATTAAATCAATTTCAGCACCTAGAAGGTTATAAAATTTCGAACTAATTATCCCAAGATAAAAATGTCCTATTACAATTTAATATTTCTGGAAGAACGCCTTATTCATGTACTTAGTAGGGGTGAGAAAAGTTCATTGACCGACGGGCTGAAGAAATAGCATCGCTGCTCCTTCATGGCATCATTCCATGTTCATCAAAGTGCACTAATGTCCTTTTGTAATTTACGATAATTTTATTACAACGTTCGAGATTCTCCAGTAAAAAGCTTCAGATGGCGACACTGATGGCGGAGTTAAAGTAAGGGAAGGTAAAATTGAACGGGATCACGGCCGTTGACGCGGATAGTGATTAATGCAGACTACGCCTTGCCTACCACGTGGTAAAACCCGCACGCACCCCCTTCCCAAGCCCTTGGTTCACGGTAAGTCCTATGGGATAACGGCATCGTGTTTCGGATAACAGGGAATATCACGAGACACTCGACACCGTGGAACAGACCGTAGCAAACACGGGCTCACGGATTATACGGCATAATCATTCGAAATCCGAGAGTCCTGGTCGTGTGGTAATTTCCGTGAAATATCCCTGAAATCCGTCCTTCTCTTCCGAACTCAGGACAGGAAGAGTTTAGAGGTTAGGGGATGTAACGGGACTCGAAAACAAGAGTGAAACTTGTGCCCTTCATGCTGACAAACGGGATCCAGTGATTGGCACTGGGCGTCGTTATTTCGGAAATATTTGCATCTGGTTAGAGTTTGTTTGCATACTCTCCGTATATCCCTCGTTACGTGTTGGCTGATTTGATATACCGGTTATTAATATTGGCAAGTAAATAATAGACATGTGCAAACATTACACGACTAAAATATTTCTTTATGTTATTAGCGGTTAATATTTATTCTGTATATCGCATTCATCTGATGGAATGATAGAAACAGTGTTGGATAAAAATCAGGTCAATGAATTGTATCATATACAAGTACATAACTAAGTTTTGGTTTTGGTTGTTTGAGATCATACTAACCGTCGATGATATTCTAATTTAGGTATGATTTATTGGCTACGTTAAAAAGTGCTCGTGACATTCACGATGTTAAAATTGATGTTGCCTACCAACGCTTAAACAGTAATGGTATCTTTCAGCTCGTAAGATTTTGTTCAACCCCATCCATGTTGAGTATATGGCTTTTTCAATAACCGGTCATTTTGCAGAATACGTTCACATTTACGAGAAAGTTACTACCCGCTATGTTTCATCGGCTTTCCCCTCGATAAGGTTTTAAGATCGAGTCGTCGAGTCGAGCGCAATAGGGAGATGAACTTCGTGGGGGAATTTTTGGTATATGTGCTGCATAATGCAGCTGAATTATGTTAAAGTATACAGCGACGTTACATAAGCGAAGGACGGTCTGTCGAGAAGAAAATTTGATTGTATAATCCATGAAATCGACTGTGCGTACACATCTATACATGCGTATACTTTCAAACTCGTATTGTCGGGAATAGAATGGGGTGAGGTCACATTTTTCAATATCCTGTGTCCGTCACGTGGCTTGGGCATGGTCAAATGACGGACATTTGCAATCTCGGTGGACTAACGCGAACACTTTGTCAGGCTGAGAATTGTTTGCCAACCCCTAACATACACCAACATAGTGATTTGATAATATTTCAAATGATATCGTAGTAAGTTGGTTTAAGGAAACTAATTGTACTTATTGAGAAATGTGTGGGAGATACTTGGACAAATTTCCGATATATTCTCTCGATTCTCTTAAAACAAACTTCACGGTAAAACCCAGAGGGCTTTTCATAGAAAAGTTACAAACCTCGTGGTTAATTCTTCCATGTCGACAAGAAGAACAGTACAATCGAGCTACGGCGCTTGAGCGATCGCCTCATTTTTTTTCCACGAAAAGTTAGATGAGGAAATTTGTCCCAGCGATAGCTCGTTTGATAGTTCGCCAACTACCACCACGAAAACTCTTATCCCTGCAGTTGTTGGGCTCAGAGCGTTATGCTCGAGAATCTCAAGTTGTTTTATCCTACTCCCAAGAGTAATGGAATTATTGGAATTTGAAAAAGGTAAATGAAGATCGCTTAATGTTATAACGTTTCTTTCCGCTGATACGCGGAACTGCGGAGCCGACCAGGTGTTCTGTGAAAGCTTTGTGCATTAAAGCTTCCGGTAACGATAATGTCTTTTTTAACGTTTTGGAATATCTTAAGTATCCGAGTTCAGCTGGAGTTGGACATTTAAATTAAGATCAGTGTTATACGTAATAAATTTGTTTGATTTTTGGTAAGAGTCTACTCGCGAACATCAGCGCGTCAAGTGTCAAGCAAAGGAGCTTCTCGATGTAAGTCAACGGAGACAGTGAACCAGGTACCGTAGCTCGTTCATCAACTGGAGGATTCCGGATGTCTGTCTCACAGGATGAATTTATCGGTTTTATAATTAAGCGCAGCACGCAATACCCGCCGAGTTACTCTTCTCTAATTTATATCACCCGCTTTACCTACCACGTTTACGATGCGAATCGTGAAATGCGTAACTTGCCCTGTAACTTGGATAATTAATAAATGATGTCCCCGAAGCGTTCCCTTGATCCCGTAAACGCGAATTAATTAATTTAATCCGTAATGCTATTTTAATGAGAATATAGCTACTTCGATACACGTCGTCACTTCGTGTCTCTTCATCAGTAATGCAATCGGCAATGAACTGAAATAAATATTTCCAATTCAGATAAAATGCGAATTTCAATTAACAAATTTATTTTGGGTTTGGCGCGTTTCGGTGATGGAAGCTTCATGGAGAATTCACGTGGTTTCGATCAGGTGTGTCAAATGAAGTATTTTCATTTTCCACGTTTACGAACCTGGATGCCATCAAAAAAGGGTTCCGTGGCAACATCTAGTATTCCAGTTAGTAGAACTAAATAGTTTGGTTGTTATTGACTTAATCGAAACCAACCAGTTTAGCTTCAAAGGTCTATCGTTGAATCGATTAACTCTTGAGTATGTTGGAGCTTAAGGGCTCCGGAATAAAAAAAGGATATCTTGTTCATCATTTTTAATATTTTTGGATTTATTACAACAATGTTCATGCTCGTATTACGCAAGTTTTAATACTTTCGAGTACCTATTCAGCAGGTAAATTTTGTGTAACCTTATTAAGTCCATAAAAGTAAGGCTAAACATCCAATTTTTTTGTTTAACTCCACACGGATCGCTATTGTCTCTAAAGTAGACAAAGGAAGAGTTAGAGCGGCAATCATTGCGAGCAGTAGGGTGCTCTAAGATACTAGCGTCACTGAGCGGATTCTTTGGCCTCTAAACAAGGTTGCACGAAAAATCGCCCAGAGCTAGCTCCATGACTTGACCAATTCCAATTGGTCTATAGGGATTAGGTCTTATTAAACTTTTATAACAGCAGATGAACGCAACGCTTTTATCACTTGCTAATTTTGATGATCGGAGGACTTCTTTGGATTTTGGGTTCTGAAAACAAAAACAAGAATTCTGGCGGATAAAATGATACCATCCCATTCTCCGAATTTACTCTTCAATACTGTTAACGAGTGCCCAATTCGGTACGCTTCACCAAGATTAATGCTAAAAGCAATTTCGCTCACCGCTAGAAACGTAGCACTAGTATTTAGTTGGCAAATGGCTCATCAAGATTGCAAAGTGAGTAATTTCGCGCTATTTATAATTCCAAATAGGATCTTAGAGCCAAAATGGGTCGGGTTGTTCGCGCGAGAATCAAAGTAATTAGCGCGCGGTACCGTTTCAATTACCGGCGCTAATGGAAATTCTGGACGATGCCACGGCCTGTCGTCCTAACGGGGTGGGTTTACCGTCGCTGCGCGTCATTGTCCGCCAGCAATAGGGAAGTCTAGGCGTTTCGATGCTCCAGTACGAACCGTAGGTGTCAAGCTGACACGTTCGTTCAGCCATGTGCAACATACGCTGTGGGACGTGAATTAACATAAACGTTCGCGCTTTCGGCTCGTTGAATGTCGTCTGTGTGGTTGGTTTGGTTTTTGAAAAAAAAAATAACATTCTGGATTGGACGGCTGAATAATTGACTGTGGAAACTGATGAATTCTTTTGATTTCCCTTTAATTACAATCGTTGAAATATTTATAAAAGGTGGTATCTTTTTCTTTCGCAAATAAAACAATAGATTTGATGGCGGAGACGACGATATTGTCACAAGTTCATCGTATCATGCAAAAGATCCAGGCCTTTGTTTATCTCGGAAACGCTAATATTGCTCGGGGACGATAGGGAATTGCAGGAACGTCAGCTGTAATAGCGCCAGCAGTCGCAACTGAAAGTCATACAGAGAGCGAAATATTTCTCTGAACAAACAAGTCTGCGCGACTTTGGAAACGTGGGCTTCTACTTTACTAGAAAAACATATTTGACGAGACGAGCTTCCGGTATCGTGACCTCCGATTTCAAAGATCTGGTATTTGCATATGTTTTGCGGGCCTCTGCTTATTACTTCGTCCGAAGCAAATAGAAACCTTTAAATATAGCACGGTTAAGATATAGTATGCAAAAAATGGAAATGCCTAGGTGACGAGGAAAATATGAAAATTCGATATCGCTGAAATGCTGTAAATAACCGTGAGCTGTCAAGCAGATTTTAACAAGTAGCTTATACGATACACGTTCTTCGCGTTGAACTTTAAAGTGAATTCCAATGACGTCTTTGAAGTTTTCTGAGAGGAAAGCGGCTGGAGATGAGTCTCGACTCAGGTGCAGAGTTCAGACCCATGCTTCATCAGATTCTTGTTGAGCAATTTGTGGATGCTAAGCGAAGCACTCAACGATTCCACATGTCGTAGTTGGATACAGCTCTTCTCGACCCCTCCTTTCGAAGAAAGCACCCTCATTAATATAAATGAGCTTTCCGCTCGAATACATCAGCTGTTGAAAATAAAGTTAAATGAGGTCAAGATATTTTGTTGATGATTTAGCAATTGAGCTAAATTTCTTTTTCCTCCATTGCTGGTCAAAGAAAACGATTACATAGTCTGACATTGCATGTACTTTTAACAAAAGAAGCATCATTTCCAAAGTATTGTTTAATTCTAAAAACGACGGTGATGTCATCCTACTCTCCGTAATTGCTACATGTCTGAAACAAAGCTTGCATCTGGAGGTTACGTGCGGTGTTCAGAATTACTGTTGTTGTTTCTATACACAACTCTATATGCGTTAAGACGCTTTGATAATCCGATGACACCTAGGTAAACCGACTAAGCTCAAAATTTTTGTTCCTCAAGGTATGCACGACTTGTGTATTGTCTTAGCAGAACTTTGCGTATTCCATTTATGCATGAATCTAAATTTGTGCTTCAGCTGCTTACATGCGAGCTTGCGCGTTCGAAATAGGGGAAATATGGTAATGTTGATCAGTTATTCGAAGGAGGAGACGATAAAACGATAATGGATGTTATTATCATCTGAAATCATATAGTGGAAGAAATTTTCTTTTTTATTCTCTTTTTGTGACGATTTTTAGTCAGTGACGTTGCTGCTTTTATGGCGACATTCTACAACGTTTAAATCAGGTTTATTGACATTAAATGCAAAAAAAGTGTTGGAATGTAAATTTTGTAAAATAACATAAACAAATATAAATTCCAAAAATTAAATGAAATGTAGACATTTCTTTTTGTTTGTCTGTAAAATGATTTAAATAATGGCTATTCTTAATTTACAAGGACGTTTTAATACAAATCAAATTCTTCATGAGAAAATTTAATCTAGATGATACCTCGAATATAAGCGCTGAAAAATAAATAATAATTTTTAGTAAATTACGGGACATTGCGTTTTTAAAGTCAATACATGAATTTTATTTTGAATTGACTTTTTAAAATCCCCATAAATGCAACCATTTTAATATTGGTTTTCTGCTACTTTTCCACGCTTATTCGACGTTATATATTTAATTCTTTAATAAAAACACTCCGTCATTTGATTGCATTTAAAACTTTCAAGTGCAGTACGCGCTAGTAACAGTGTTGGACAACGTGTAACATGTACACAAATACAATAATCCAGTGCTCCGGTTTTATTTATCGGGAACGAAACAATTTTTAATCCTGATGGAACTTTTGCATGAATTCCGCGGATTATCCGGATCAATATTCGGTAGAGCAAAAATAAAAAACAGCCAGAAATGGCGAATGTGTGTTGCATTTATAGCTATCATCATTTTCAAAAACTTTAAACGATACAGTCCTTGCCGTTTTACGCCAGTTTTATCGAAAGAGGTATGCACGGATCCCTGGAAAATAATTTTTTGTACAGTTTGAAACTGCTGGTATAGGTTTTGGATTTAATATCCGTAACGAAGGCTTTGTCACGTATTTCGATTTGATCTCTATTTTTTTTTTACAGATCAATATCAAAATTGTATACGCGTGATTATTTACTCTTGTTGTAGAGTTTACAAACGCCTTTTACGATACGAATAACAACGTACAATTCCCATGTCTAACATTTACGCAACTGATATAAACTAGAATAATGCAGCTGGAGGTGTCTTAAAATCGTAAAAAAGTTTTGCATGTGGAACACTCAGTTATTCACGCACATCATGTCACCTTATGCTGTTTGGCTTTTATGCAATTTCAAGTCACGATCTTGTACTTTTTTACCAAGCTGTTAAAGCTAAGGTTTTTTAAAGTTGTAGATGCGATATGCTATTTTTAAGAAGTTTTCAAATGTATATCACATTGACTACAAGCATGTAGCTTGTAGAAAAACACCACTGTAGAATGATACGTAGCAAATCGATGGCTGAGATTTTTAAAAGTTTGAATGTGATTCCTAACATATTCCGGAAGCGTTTTTTATTAAATGATTGATGTAGGTATCCAACCAAACTTTTCCTGGTTTTGAATTAAAATTTGGTTAGTAAGAAGTCTAAAATTTAAAATTCAAGACTATATTTTTTACATAAATTCTTTTGTCGAACTTATATTTAGCCTTAATAAAATCTAATTATTGTTACATCAATAGATTGAACTTACCTGTTGAGATAATCTTGATGAAGAAAGGAATTTTACCGGAAGACAATTTGATAAGGAAAAATAATCGACAAAGTTTGAAATGACAAGTCGTCGATGACTCTAGTGACAAATCAATCGATTTAAAATGGAGGAGTTAAAAAATCAATTTCAATATCAAAGATTTGAAATAAATGATGTTTCGATCATTTGTAATTATTAGGGTTAAACACTAAGATATTCATAAACAGTTCTTGACAGATTGTCAATCCAACTAGTACTAATTATATGTTGGTTCTGAAACCAGTATATAACTTTTTAATGATTTTGAAATAGTACTACTATACTTTTACGATGATGAATCAAATTTTAATTACGTCGCTTATTTTTCTTTTATTCTATAAACATTCAGTTACACTGTCGAAGGAATTACATAGCAATATCTCGTTTGGTTCACGATTTCTAGGTATTTTGTAAATATAAACATCGTGTTACCCCACTAAGTGACGTTTCCTTCATAGACTGAGACATTTCTTAAGATACCCAAGTTTCACTAGCAAAATGCCTATATGTCAGTGAAGTAAAAGCTAATGGAATTATATTTTGATACCAATGACCACCGTGAAGCAAAATATTAGTAATAATGTATTCATTATTTTGATGGTACTCAACATAAATACTGCCACGACCCCAAGTAGCACAAAATGGATGAAATTAGCTCCTTCGTCTTCCATTATGTCCATTACTTATTTACTTAATAGAAGCCGAATTAGGTCACGTGGAGACAAATTTGAAAGTAACTTTCTGGTCTCAGTTAGATATCAAAAGCTATTATTATATACTCTCGAATATGACAACGTTATAAATTTATAACTTGTAATATATAAAAAATTAAATCAAATTTATATCTAGATTAACCAACCTTGTTAATGTATATTTGTTTACATTACAATACATGGACTGATTTTAAAATCATTATGACAATTCTAAAATTGTATTGATATAACGCTATACTAGAATACGCATATATTCCACATATATGAATAGAAAATAATATCGTTTATCGGCTTTCAAATAGGTCAATAACCCTAAGAGTCGATTTGCAATTCAAAAGCGAATTTAAGAACGACTTATTCTTTGATGGAGAAATCGTTTTGTATTTCATGATTTGGGCATTTATCATGTTCTTCATTAGTTCCCAAACTTATGTATTTTGAGTTGTTATTTGAATACCTAGAATTGGATTCAGCTTTTTGGTCTACTTACGAAAGAGGTGTCTAATTACGAATCTAAGTTGAAAATTAAAAATAGCGGAAAAAAGTTTTTCACACGTTTTCTCGTATATTTTTCGTGTCAGAAATGTTGCCATTTTGAATTTTGAAATTCTCATGTTCAATTCTTAATTATCGTCCTCAAGAAACTCTATGTAGGCTCAATAATAAAAAAAAACAATGAAAAAAATGAGTTAGGTGTTTTATCTAAGAATGATGAATTTGTATGACTCAAAGCTTGGAATTCAAAACTATATACCATCATTTTAAAAGGTTTTAATGATTTCGTAAAATAAAGTTTAAAAATAAATAGCTGAGTACCATCCGATATATGCATTTAAAATAGAAAGAAGTAATATGGTTCTCCAAAAACATAAAAAAAACATTTGATAACAATTTAAGCTAAAATTTACAAAAATGACTCGCTGGAGTAAATTCAAGTTTAGATTCGTTTTCAGCACAATAAATTTACAAGAATCACCTAGACAGTGCAATTTAACATTTTCATTTAAAAATTAATTATTATCGGTTGCCATTGCAGGTTGTAAGCCGCCAAATTAGAATTTATATTTATTATTGCTTTTCAGCACATTGTAAGTCACGATACCAAAATGTGATAGGATACATTTTTAATAGGACAGGAATGAAAGAGCAGAACTGAATTTTTCGATAAAAATATGTAAGGTTGACTGCCAGTGGTTGACAAACCCCAGAGGTCACGTTGACCTTGAACATTGAGGCATATTTTAACGTAAAATTTTACGCTCTTTCGATTACCGACGACATAACTATGGTTCGCATGTAAAAAAAGTTGACATTTAAATGACCTTGTAGGAGAGGTCCACGGTCAAATCCAAGGTCACCACTGGATTCTTGGTTGAAAATTATATAAGTCCTAAATAATCGACTTTGTACAAGTTTTCTCCGTCGAATCAACTTGGCTGCAAATTTTTTTTCGACCATACCCTATTTTTTCACATATTTTGAGTATACATAAATTTATCCGCCATACCCTTTGTAATACACTGTTAAGGGTATTTTACGTCCATACACTATTATAATAAATAAATAAATAAATGTTAACCCTTAGTTCCGACGGCAATTTTAAAGCCTTTTCTTCCCACTACCTGGGTCAAATATGTCCTGCCGCTTGAAAATGTTTACAGTTGTGCAATTTATGAAGTACAATTTGAATTTTCTTTGGGTCTAAAACGACCCTGAAGTCGGGATTAAGGGTTATATTTACTATACATTCACTTTGGCAGCAAGATGGTTGTGAGTGCTGATACTTAGCAGTTACGGCAAGGAGTGTTGCTTGGGTAGTCACCCAGACTTATTAGTACTTAGACATTTGTTACTGGTGCAGAAACGAAAAGAAACGTACCATAAAATCGTTAACACCACCATTGCGTCAAGAAGTACTCAATTTAGCACGCGTGCCCTTGTGGCCGCTCGTTTACGCCTAGTTCGTGCCACTGGCGGAATCTCGGCACGACCTTAACGATCACGTAATGCAGGTAGTTTACTAGACTCGAAGCCTCCTATAGCATCAGCCGAAGGGATGCGAAATGCGTCTCGGTTGGTATACGTCACAGGGTAATATGGTCCGGGAACGAGGCTGAGAGTGAAAGAGGATGAGATAGGAACCGTCAACTGACGCGGCGTGTGCCTCGGAGTTTGGGACATGTTTGAACAGGCTGCAGCATCCAAGGTGTGGGGTTCCTATGGGGTTGCTATGACGATCACGCCCCATCGAATTACGCGAAAATTGCTCGACGGGTCCTATCCTTCCTCCACGTCCCTCAACTCTCCTCCAGGCCATCCTCACCAAGCTTTCCCTACTCTACCTATCGATGTCTCTCTCTCTATCACATCTCCCCGCCTCGTTCGACATCTCATCGCTCAGTTACGTACACAGAAACGATAAACGGTGTATTTCATAAACCTCTTGAAGCTCGAGTACGCTACTGATATATCGACTGTTGAGCAAGCCGTGGAAATGCTAGACGCTAACATTCCGCAAATACTAAATCTAGCTTCTGATTAGCAGTGCATCGGCTTTATTTCATGGATGCAGATATGTTGTGCTGACAAATGGAGGTCACTGTAACGAAAAACCTCAAATAGATGTATGGTGTAAGCGAAACAACAAAAAATTGTAACACTCACGGTCACAATATTTTTATCAGTCAAATCCCTGTGGAAATTCCCTCAGATTTTCCATAATTTTGACCAGAATCTTTCCATATTTACCCTACTTACGGATTCTAATCAGAATCCGACAAGATTCTGACCGAATAACCAAGGTATATTTAGGTTAGTTTCATCAAATTTGGTAGTAATGGCGTGGTCAGACAAGCAAGATTCTGATCGGAATCTGGTAGGATTATCCTGGTCAGAATCCTGTCGGTAGAGCGTTACAATTCCTGTGATATCCTGGTCAGACATAGGGAAGGCTGGTCGGATTCTGACCAGTCTAGCGTTACATTTTCTACATGGGAAGAAAAGCTCGGGGACCGAATTCGCACCAGATGTCAGACATCATTAATTCGCTCCTAATCTAATAATGAGCACACCATCTTCAATTTTGAATATTTGTCAACGTATTCACGATCAGCGACCAAGAAAACCCCCGCTTAAATATTTCATTAATCATTCAACCTTTGTAGTAAATAGCAATATTTTATAAATATTTTTGTGCAATTTAATTAAAGTAAATTTTAAAATTTCATAAAAGTTACAAGTTCTGTGATTTGCCCATATATTTTAATATAATATATGTGAAGATCAGTTAATCATACTTCTACTTTGTCTGTGGGGTGTAATCCATTATCTAAACTGGAGTATTATTCATTACACCCAAAGACTACCTAGAATTGGCCAATTAAAACGCTTGCTCTTGAGGTTTGTCAAAATACCTACTGTCTTTGAGTTGTCTCATCTTGTTACCACTCAGCTGAAAAGTTTTAAGTAGTAACAGTCCGGAATGTTATTGGTTCCTGTTACACGTGCTTTTATTCAATGTTTTAGCACATTAATGAAGAATTTGTCCAATATTGTTCGTTCAATCCAGCCTTAACATTTTTTATGCAAATCAAGTTGTTCATTCATATAAAATATGTTTCCTATCAGATTGACATTTTTTGAATCCGATGTCAAAATTAGGAAAAAACCAATGTTGATACCGATTTTTCACCACTTTCAAGAAAATGAATTTTTTTTAATTTTAGAACGGTTTTGTATTCAGTGACCTCAAAATATACACGAACATATTCAAAATACATGACAGGATACAAAAAATATTTTAATAAAATGTAAATAATCAAACAGCACCATTTTGAGGATGCCACTTTGTAATTTATATTTTAATATGGATGAATATTTAGTCGAACTCACTATTCTACAAGGTCCAGAGGCCTGATATGATCATGGAAAGAAAGATCATATCGCAAGGAAAATGACAATGCATTGAATAAGTTTGTTTAACGGTTATTCGGTTTTTAATTGTCATATTATATTATCTAATAAGGGCGCAAAGTTAAATTTTAAGCATGAGGAAGAATTGAAAATAGATGACGCCAAAGACATCTTGTATTGACAAGGTTCCATATTTATATGATAAAAGTTAATACTCATAGTAGGTATCGCATTTTTATGACAATTTTGCCCACTACTTGTATTCGGTGTAGGATTCTGCAGTTCCTAAACTAAACTTAAAGGCTTATAAAAATAGTACTATGAAAACTCCGTATAAAGGGCGACATCGCCAGTTAAAAGATAAATAAAATAAACAAAAAATAATGAAATATTTCAGAGCGATACACCTACCTGCTGAATTGAACTATAAAGCCACGCATGTTGACACTACCCATCTAACCCCCATTAAAAGCAAGAATTTGTCAATATTAGATTAGAATTTACATGATAAAAACACCCTCCTTTCAACAGAACGACCTTTTTATTTAGATAGATCTGTTCGATATTGAATGGAAGGGAAGATAATCACCCAATATTTGTACTTCAGTGAATAAAATCCTTACAAGGGCTGGATTAAGATGAACTAATTGTTTGTCTTCAAAATATAATACCCTCAAATTTCCATCAACTTTCTACGTGATTCAAATCGCTGATTCTGATTAAATCGTGATCAGATTTTAAATGCGGTTTACAATACACTATTCAGTTATTACAATTCGTACTTCTACTGATACTTAAAAAAAACATTCAGTATACATATAGACTACATCCCGACAAGCATTCAAATAAAGGAGGTCTTAATGAATTATTAGTAAATGCATTTTTGTAATAAGATGTGTTATACGTATTATATATCTGTTCAAAAGAAAAAGCTTTTGCTGGAGTAAAATTTGTACGGTTATTTAATGATATTTAGTAAGTGTCTATTAAACATGTCAAACTGGTTTCGGGTTACTCTAACGGTAGACGGTAGTCTTGATAAGACAAATTTTGTTTTCGAAACCTGCAATTAACTCCATAAGAGTTTGACTAAAAACAGAAAATAAGGATCAGATTCTTGAAAGGAATTATAGCTGAAAGTTTGCCAAAGAACTGTTCTATTGGAAAAGATTCAAGATTGGAAAATAATCACGAAAGCCTCGGTACAATTTTATAAAATTATGTTCTTGTATAAAAACCATTATAATTCTTTAAATTGATAATTTATACAGTCGACTCTTTCAGCAATGCCACTTCCCTAGTTTGTTGGACGAGATTGTTCGCTACTAATATTACATTTACCTTCTTCTCAGAATGTTCCGCAGAAGAAATTCGTGCCCGAAGGACACCTGGGCTTCCAGATGACCCTTAACCTCAATCTGATGATCCACATTACTTTTTCTAAATATATATTTTAAAAAATAAGATACGGAAAGAACAAGTTGGTTAGGAAAATGGACTGGGAATTGGTTGGAATTTGACGGTTGAAAAAACCATTTAATTAGTAGGAAGACTATTTAATTATATAGGAGAACCAATAAACTGGTCAAATTGGTTTTCTAAACCAATTTATTTGTTAGCTTGCAGCGCACTGAGCCAGGCGACGATATTGTTAAACAACCGCTAACTAACATAGTTATAGAAGTCACTATAAGCAGATGTAAATACAAAGTTGTAAATATAAACACGCGACACTGAACCAGCGCAATCATGGTCTTTTATGATCTGTTACTTGATTGCGTTGCGTACACTAGATCCTGTGTCGTATGTTTATATTTACAATTTTGTATTTACCTTATAGTGACAGAAAAATCAAGAATATTTTTACGGTCGGTAAGTTTGATTAATCAATAGTTATACAGGGTTCTGGAATAGTTGACATTAAAATGTCACTTATTTTGCGAATATATTAATTTATAAACTTTATATCCTTACCAAAATTAAATTAAAGTTCATGTCTTTATAAAAAACAAACAAGAAAGTATAAAGTTTTACAGAAACAAACCGGGTCTTCGCCCAATGTGCTTAAACGAAAATGCCTGTAAACAGGTTGAAACTACCTCCGTTAAACAGCCGCTCCTTCTCACAGGATTAAAGTAGGCATCAAAGTTCTCCTAATCGCCTTTTCACGGTTCGCACGAACTTCGAACGCGAAAATAATTGAAAACAGCACCCCATTCCAGGGTGTCGCAAATGCTTGTCAAGGCGTTGGATTTTCTGTTTAAACTTTTGATAAGTCCCGCTTTTAAACGGCTTAACTGAGTATTCTGGTGTATAATGCGTTCGACATTTTTGTTCTCCGGGTGAGTTGTACCTTCTTAAGTAATAAAATTTAACAGCTTCATAATTTTAAGCATTTGACTTGTCCAACAATTATCGTAAGATTTTCCTTCGTAAGTTCCAAAAACAAAACGTTGCCATGTAATCGCATTGAATTGTTCGCAAGTTGCCTTAGTATACTTTTGTTCACCAGTGTATTTTCTAAATTTTTAGCAGATATTTTAAACAAAATTTAGAAACCACGATGGGGAATATAACACAGAAAATTTTTTTTTCTACACAATCTAATGTTTCTGCAGGTAGCTGCTCAATAAATTAAAAATTTATGAATTACGTCCTCCCTTGATCCCATCTTATTTTACATCTCTGTAAATTCGCCTAATGTTAAATGAAATAAATTCAATGCCAAATTTGCTTTACTTTGTTGAGAGTCTACAAATATATTTGTTTAGCTTTCCATATAATTTGTCCGAGATAATCTTTACAATATTTTTATCATTCATATCGTTAACTAGACAGCAGATATTGGTCTTCAAATTAATACTTAAAGTATTAGAAGACTACAAAAAATAAAGGCAATTACAGTAGCCCCAAGAAAATAACTAAGATGTTTAAGTAGTCAAAAAGTAGAGGAGTTAGGGACTTATGAAAGGGGTTTTTTAACTGGAACCTGGATTTTGGTAATTACTTTTTTTATTTAACATAGAAAAGAAAACAAAAATAGTGTCTTAAAACCCTCAAAACAATTGCCATCATTCTTTCATAGACTGCAACTGCTTAGTGCATAATGATGCTTCAGAAGGATTAAATTTAAAATTCATATGAATATTAAAGTCATTATTTATATTGGTCTATGGCGTATAACATGATGAACATATCACTCCTTACCGAATTAAACACAACTGGCTTACGTCCAAGTCACCATGGAAATGTATAAATTTGTGAAAATCTATTCATTGTTTACTTCATCCAGGCATCGAATCTTCTCAATAATTTCCAAGGGGCTGTTGATCATACTGTGAAAAGCAATACTTAAATTAATACGAAAATTGGGACAGAAATCCGGAATTAATTAGGAAAATTGACTGAAAGTAATGTAAATAAGACTACTTATTGTTAGACAAGGACGGGCCTATACACTAGACATTGAGGGACCGTAAGATGTAATCATTTTAAGTATTAATTTTTACAGTGAAAATCGGTCATTTTCATGTTAAATATTGGAATTTCACTTCTTTATTAATTGGCAATTAATTACAAATTATATAACAGGAATTACTCCTTGAGCCAAAATGCTGTTTTTAGAAATACCCGTGAAATGTCGGCCATTTCAATGACTGCGATTGTATGACACTCGATCAATAAGAAAATCTCGGTAGATGCCAGATTAAAGGATTACGGTCCAATAGCAAAGCTTTTCATTGGTAAGTAAATAAAATACCATCCTCTAATCCGGCACTCACGAGGTCATCCGAGTTAGGAACGTTGCGCACCTGCAATGCTCTTCGTCTTCCATATCCGGAAACGGGAAACGATAAATACGAATCATAGGAAGTACTTTCTCATTGTGTGAGCTTTTCGACCAGACATCTCTGTATTTACGACCATGAAAATAAATAAAAACGTAGATAATAAACGTATACATTTTTACACTTGTTGGAGTAAAAAATTTCACGAATAATATGTGGTAACTTGATGTGGAAGATTTGATTTGTGTACTGTTTTAGAGGAATCTCAATGAATAGTGATATATCTGTAAAAAATGTTGCACTACAAGTAAGAGTCTATTCTGATAAAATTTTTGGTCCAGAATCCAAATAATAGCCAACTGGCACTAGTTTTTAAGAAATTGAAAGTCAAAGGGATAAAAAATACGATTTCAGGCATTTTGAGCATCTATTTATTTGAGCTCAAAAAAATGCTTTTCAGTCAGTTGTGATTGGATTTCCGCAGAACCCAAGGATGTAGACCCAAATAACAACTTGGACTTAGTTTTTGTACAAATTGAAGGGCAAAGAGATAAAAATCGTGTTTTTGAACTTTTTTCACATCTATACTACAGGATACGATGAAGAAAAAAAATGCAAAATGGCGGCCAATATGTTTGACGGCTTCAAACTCGTTACCGTATTGACTACTTTTCGAGAAAAACAGAAAAATGTCCTAAAATACGATTTTTTACTCCTTTGAATTCAATTTGGGCAGCAAGAAGGTCCAATTTAATATTTTGACGTTCATATTTGAATTCTGCGTGAAAAATCCTATCGGAATTGACTGTTACTAGTGGGACAAAAACATTTTTTTGTGGGCAGTGAATAGATGCGAAAAAATTCCAAAAAACGAATTTTTTACCTCTTTGACCTTGAATATCTTAAAAACTAGTACCAACTGGATATCTTGACGGTCATATTTGGATTCTGGAGGAAAGTCCTATGTGAATCGGCTCTTACTTATGCGGTAACAAAATTTTATTGGTCTGTATGATCATATAAATATAACTCCATATGGAATATTTGTTATTTTTCGGCTTTTCGATTCTTGTATAAAAGTAGCTTTCATCCCAGCTCGCAATGTACACATAATTACGTTTATTTTCTATTTATCTACGTAGTACAAGAACCGTGATACCAAACATTTAATTTTCATATTATTAATGATTAAATATACGTTTTCATGAATATAATAGCGAATAAATTGCACTCGTTTATATTGATTTATATCAATTGACTTGGTGGATGATGTCGAGCGACATATTGTTAGTGATATTTGTCAATGTCGATTACATTTTGCATTTTTATTTCTATAAAACAACGTTTCTACCTACATGTTGCCTAATATGTTACATATAGAATTCTGGATTCCATTGTAATCAGGTTAATTCAACCGAGTCAATTATTTTGCTCTTTATGTTAAACTAATGTGCCGTGATTATTATTCATGATACTTCCATATAGTTCATAGTAGAAACGCCAAAAGATGTGAATATACCAATTACTGGACATGACGGTATAACTAGTTAGTGCAATCAAATTTAATGCATTTTAACAATTGACAACTGTCCTTATTATTGACTGTCCAGCTACATTGCGATGATGTAATGCTACACTAAAAAAATAAGTCTTGAGTTAAGAACAATATTTAGCTCATTTTAAGATGTAACTAAAAGAAGCCTTGTTCGACTGAAAAGTAGACTTCTACAAAAGTCTTAACTGGCTTAAAATGAGCCTAAAATGTAGAACCAAAAATTAAATATTGTTCAGAATTTGGAATTAAATTATGCCGCTTGAGAATTTCGGTTTAGATTATTTAGACTAAAATCAAACATGCATAGACTGAAAAGCACAATGAAATATATTCTTTCAACAAATGAAATATTTTGTTATTACTACGAAAAATTATTTGTCTCACTAAGTGTTTGTGGAATGGAAAAAAATCTTTTTTCTATGGCTAAATTTCAGCCAAATTTTAAAAAAGTCCTGGTTGTAAGATTTATTTTTCCCTGAGCAAGTTTACCTTCGTCATTGTGAATGTTGCCTAGTCTATAATCTCATATGGATCTGTTCATGCTCTATGCATCATGTTGGATAGGAAAATAAAGGTTCACATCAAATAATTAAATGGAAATTTTAAAAATAAAATGCAATTTTCCACTTTGTGGTGGACATTTTTCCAGAAACTTTCAGTTCTGAGAAACTCGGATATATAAATCACAAAAATCTGGAAGACCTTAAATTAAATGTGAAACAACATTGAAATTAAAAAATTTGAACCCATACTAAAAAAATTCGGTACATTTTAAAGGCAATCTGTCGCAACTTTAAAAAAACTTTGAAAATTCAATAAATTTTGATGTTGTGTAGGAGTATAATAAAAAATAAGTAAACAGGTCGGCTTTGTGCTACAATAAATTTTATGAAGTTTTTCCTCGACGTTTCAAACAAACTCGTGTTCATTCTCAAGAGGTTACTATGAAAATTAAAGAAATGAATGGTCGCAAGTAAATTCCAATTCGATGATGGAAATACTAAAAGACAAAGAAAACTTAGTTAACTATTTTCATAATCCATGTCAATAGTTTAATTATATCTTTTAAATAAATGTCTCTTTGAATATAGATATTTTTTACGTAACATTATTTGAGCTACTATATTATATAAGCGTATTCACAAATAAAATTACACTAATTTAGGATAATATTTGATATTTATATGAGTTCAATTAGTCGAATAAATTGCCATGTTGACAAAACATTGCTTTTGATGCACGAGCAACAAAAATATCGTATATATCCTTTAGTAATTTAGTGCGCAAAAACAGTTACTAAAAAATTTAAAAAAAGAACAGATACGCATGTTAAAACGATGACAGCTTTTCAAAATAAAATTTCCCTTGTTCAAAGTGGGTAAATATGAATTTCACACAGAATCATAATTGAATTTGCCCTGGAAGTAGCGTCAACATCCTGTGTTTTAAAAGTAACAATAAATAAAAGTACATCTTAGTTGCATTTTTTCATTGGGAAATAAAAAGTTGTTCAAATAATAGTGGGATATCTAAAATCAGTAAGGAAAAAACTATGAGCTTCTTTAAAAAAATAATAAGAGTAAGAGGTTTACAGAGTTAATAGGAATGCACTGGAATTTGTTGAAATTTTAAAGATTATTTTATTTGGAAATTTGAAAAATGTACGAAAAATTGTAGTATATTGTAAGAATTGCCATGTTGATTTTTTTATTCCAGACCTCATGTTTTCAATAACGATTAATAAATCACAATGAAAGTAAACGCGATAATAAAAATCTATTAATTTTCGTTTGTTTTTAAAATTTACATTTTTAATTATCTTCACGATATTAACGAAGTTATAACAAAGTTTAACTTACGAAGTTACTTAAGTACTTAATTGTGTGCTTTATAGAGGTGCCAAAACGTAAGGAGGAAGTTTTCGTTAAATTCTCAAGAATGTCAAAGATTAATTTCTTAATTAAAAATCAAAACAAATAGAGTGATGAATCTAAGAATTTAGTTTCAATTTTTATGAAAATACTGTTCTATAATTATCAAATATTTTGGCTAAAAATAATTTTTTATTTCAAATAGGTCTTCTTAGTACAAAAAGTTAACACCACGCTCCCGAATGCACATACTGATGTTGGAATGGGTTATTACATAAAGTAAAGTTTTGATTTTTTTATACACGATTTTAGCATTTTGTATCGACCATTCAAGGTATGTATTTTTTTACTTGGTTTCTTTTTTATTATATTCTTACAATCTAAACCGTTTTCCATACGTGTTCAAAATAGGAGGGATTTGTCAATTTCCAAAATGTTGTAAAACATAGAGGTTGTCACTTTTTTGGTTAGCAGGTTGCCATCCTCCGGTTTTTCGTTTATTTACATTCGTGTACCTATAAAATATTTTCGTTGACATTTGGAGATTAATCGTCCTAATAATGATGGATTTTACTATTGCCACAGTTTTTAGACATCATCTTTAATCATCAACATCGTCACAATTGTCATCATTATCGTCATCATCCCATCAACATCGCCATCGATGCGGACTCATCAACATCAACATTATATTGTCCGGTATCATATCTTACCAACAATTTTCTAGGGTTTATTAAACCTGACATTTTGAAAATTCGAAATCTGACCTAAGATTGGTGATCCGCCACCTAAAACCCACATGGATAACAACTTTTTATTGAGTTTTTTTGTGTTCGTCAATGTTTCAGCTCCTTTGAAAAATTTTAAAAACATTTTTCGAAATTTTAACTTTCTGCTTCTGAGTTGCTGTATTTCCAGCCCTGTTTTTCATTTACGAATTAAGAGTAATAAAACTAAGGGATGGACCTACAGGCCTCTCCCTTCGGAATGATAGCTCTAACAAATAAATAAATAAATAAATAATATGAAATTAACGAATTGAAATTATAATATTTATTGCGATTCACTATAAAAAGCGAAAGTAATTTCTTGGATTATATAAAAAAGTTCGTCATTTGAATAGAACAGAAAACGCTCCGTATGAATAGTAACGGATCGATTCGAATAAAATCCTTCGGTCTGGTAACTACATTGTGATATATCTAACCTTCGTCGGGCCAAAATTACTTTGTATGTACATGTACTATACGGGAAAGGTCAATTACATGTTACCTATCAGACTTCTATTGTCAGAGTCTGGACCCCAACAATCGACTGTTGCAAGCGTACCAATCGACCGTTCATGCGGTTTGGATAAGGGTTATCGATAGCAAAAGCGATCGGCAGTTCATAGTCGCAGTTACTTGTTAATGATTGTTCTTTCAGTGTATTAGACACGATGCTCATTGAACTTTTGTAATTACAAACAGTCGAAAATCTCATTCAAGAATAAACGAAGTAACGGTAGTAACCAGACCAATGAATCATCATTTAAACTTAATTACGATTAATGTAGTAAAAGGAACTTTTAGGATCTATTGGTTGTTTTTTTAGTATATTTTGACATTGCATATTACACTATCATTTTGTATTGTTAATTTTATTATATATTTATTATGAAATGTTCCTATTTACTGCGTAATTGAAGTATAGTTTCAAGTTATACAGTTCCAAAGAGTTCCTAAGAGGGAATTTATGTCCTATAAAGATCACCAAAATAAAAATACAAGATAAATTTAGTTTCGGTAGCTATTATTACTACCAAACATGCGGCGAGGTGTATCTAAATTTCTTCATTTTCTGTGATTTTCGTGTTATTTTACTTGCAACTCTTCAAATGGAAAATGTGACCTGGTACCATTCGGTGCTAGACCTGGACAAATTTGGTTCATGGATTATTGAAACAAGTATTTATTAAGGCAAAATATAACGCGAATATAGACTCCGTTCTAACAATTCTGAAAAGATCCGAATCAAACGTTTGGTCAATCAAAGAAAATCTTTTCCAGGTCCTGATTCTTAGCACGTTTTTATGTAGGTGCGAGACATGGGGGTTGCAATACATGTAGGAAATTAATAGTTTCCAAATTTAATACAAGGGCATATTTAGTTTAGCAAAATGTATACGAAACTAGGCGATGAGATAGGAGACAATTATAAAACCAGTTTTTGCCCAAATGCTAAAACGTTAAAATGGTTAAAGACAAAAAATGGATGATGTGAGGTTCCCCAAGATTGGCTACTAACATCTATGGCATATATCAAATGGTCCTTTTGCTCTTCGGAAATTATATAGGAATATTCAAGTGCAGAATGTTTCAAAAAATTATATGGCAACCCTCCAAGCTGAAGATTCTCTGTATTCGGACCTTATCAAGAAAGTATGTAAGAAATGTAGTGAAACAATTTTTGAAGAAGACTAAAAAGGCTGCAGTCCTCTAGTTTAGAGGTTTAGAGGTTTAGAGGTATATGGACATTATTCTAGAACTTTTAAACTTTGAGGTTGACGAAAATTGCATTTTTCTTTTTTAGGCACTTTCATGAAATTAATTTTATTGGATTTAGAATCGATCAAATGACAGGAAAAACCTTGCGTGACTCATTTATACACAATGTATTTTTTTTTAATGTAACATATTACGTTACTCGTAAAATTAGTTTTTAGTTTTGTAACGTTTAATATACATAAAAAATTCAGTTCTTTTGCTTATGGCCTAATTGTTAGAAGCTAGTATATAAAATTAAACGTCTAGTTAATAGTTATTCAAATTTAAAATAATAGATTAAATATGGCGGACTATTTTTACAAAATTTCTTTGATTTTTATAAAATTTGATATGTTAGGGGTTTTGAGGCCACTGATTACAAATCCAAAGTCAGTTTTCATTAAAATTTGAAATCCAAATACATGATTTAACATTAAGGATACTAAAAAATTAAAACGATTTGTAAAGAATAATCATTTTATTATTGTCAAAAAGTGTGTTTTTTGTTGTATTAAAAAAACACAAAAGTTATATATACTTTAATAACATAGGAGAAAAGATCACAATGATTCCAAAGAACTTAGAAGCTAAATTGTAGATGTGCCATTAAATAATTTGATTTTTCAAAGTGAGTTTCGCTTGGAAATTTAAAGTTTGACGTGGTCGCATTTTTTTTGTATAGGTGGCACACATTCGGGCAAAGGCTCAAATTACTTCTTATCATATAGGCAATGTACCCCTGTTGTGTGGTTTCTTAAAAACTAATGTGAAAAAAATTGTCTAAGGTTGATTGCTAAATTGTCAACTATAAAAAAAAGTTATCTCGCAAGGTTTGAAGGTATATAATTTTATTCCTCAGTGAGGCACATCATTAAGTTAAGGATTTTTCATTTGTTTACATCCCCAAATACTTCCACAAAAAACCACAGACCATAAAAAAAAAGGTTAAAAAAGTTTCAGTGTTAAAACTGAAAAAATGTAGTGAGTGTCGCGCACCAAAAACAGTCAAATTCACTACTTTAATTTACTCTCATTGTTTTCTACATATCTGTAATTAGTAATAAACACTTATTACATGTAAAACGAACAAAAATTTGTTGATCTGTAGTGTTGCAAAGTTATATTTAAAATTTTTAAGGTATCATAATGAGCGACAACATAAAGTTTAAAAATTCTAGAACAATGCCCATATGCGCACTTGGTCTCCAATAATATCTAACAATAAGTGTACGAATTCCTATTATGGGCTTTCAACAAGGAATCCTATGATGACCTTGGATTTGACCTTGGATCTCCCCTTCAAGGTCGTCTCAAGGTCAACTTTTTTTTTTAATTGTGACCCATACTTTTGACGTCCGGAATCAAAAGAGCGTAAAATTTTACGTTAAAATATTCCTCGCGTACGTTACGAGGACAAATAGTATACTACTCTCTACTCGCAGGCATCAAATCCATCTCGTGCGGGAATCACCTATTTTGCGCACTTGTAGCATAATGTACTATTTTATTATTTTTGTCATGAATAAATGTTAAAGTACCAACAGCAACCACCAAGTAACCTTATAAAAATTTGAAAAAGGATTCGAGGATGAGTTTGTTGTTATTGCCAGCTTATCTCACTCGTGCCCGGTTCAAAAATGACCTAAAAAATGTTTCGTGAGCCTCCCTAATACCCATGCTTTTACTTTTTTCGAATGTTTATTTCTTACACAATATTGAATCAACAAAATTTACATAAATATGTAAATACACAAATATAAAAAAATCAAGAGATAATTGCAATGATAAGATTTCGAAGATTTCGCGTGTTATCTACGAAATTTTACAGATATGTATGATTTAAAATTAACCAATCAATTCTACAAATGGATATTATGAAGTATACTACTTTTCATTTAATAACACCCCTCCATTTATCCCCTATCCTAAATATAGCATACTTGCATTATCCCGTTCTTTTTTAGCTCTCTATTAAAGTCTGTCTAAGACCAATGTACTCCACTTTTCATAAAAACTCTGAAGAGATGAAAAAAGCGCACTACCATGCACCGGTTGATGCCGGTGTATGCGTATTTACGCAAGCGCATGCATTCATGCGGGACCGGGCTTCATAACCGCAGAACCGCAACCTCCCACACCTGCATCGTCCCTCGTCGCGAGGTGGTCTTTTGGTACGAGCGGCTCTGGTCCTTTGTGCCCCCCTGTCCCCAACCCCCACCTATCTGGTACCCCTTGCCCCCCAAGCCCCCGTCCCGTTGGGGCAAAGTGCACGTGCGCACAGACGCCTCTCTCAGCCGTTATCCGATTCCCGATAACGCTTCCGATTTCTGTAAACGAGCTCTTCTATGCGACAAAGCGCTAAGGGGGCTTTGCACCACCTCTAGGTCGCCGAGTGCATTTTTTTCGTGTCGAGTTTCCGAGCAGCGAATATATGCCATGGAGGAATCGAATTCCGTAAGATGGAGATGTCATAAATAGTTGTGGCAACTATAGTATATAGGGTGACCTTTTTGTCTATGCTAACCGGATAATAGTGGATTCCTGAGTTGATTCTAAGTAACTTTTTCCTGTACCAAAATTGGATCTAAGACTCAGAATTTAAGTTAAGAACCATTGAAATTTAGAAAAAAAAATACTTTTTTCGCAATAACTCGGCTTCTTTTCAAGTTATTGCAATGAATGAGTGCTCATTTTTAAGCTTTTTTTAAGCCCTACAAGTCATTCTTGAGAACATGTGTCCTGCGGTGAATATTGGTGACAAACCCACATCGTCAGTCCAAACGCGTTTTTCGTCAATTCTATGACATTGAAAGTGTTCCCGCGGACTCAATTTTTATTAAAAACGAACATATGTGGGGGCAAATTCTTCGCCTTTTCAAGCTATACAACTCTTTCTAGTTTGACATTTCGTTGACTATTTTGCGAAATGAGTTAGATGCGAAAAACCACAAAAATTGGCCTTTTTTACCATTTTCGAGGATATAACTTCAGAAATATTCACCGCAGGACCAATGTTATCCCGAATGAATTGTGGGGCTTAAAAAAAGCTTGAAAATGAGCCCTCATTCATTGCAATAACTTAAAAAGAAGCCGAGTTATTGAAAAAAAAGTAATTTTTTGTCTAAATTAGCCGGTTGGCATAGACAAGAGGATCACCGTGTATAGTAAAATAAGTCCCAGCCATACTCATAGTAGTCACAACCATTTGTATAGTTACATATTTTCAAATTTAATAAGGTACAGGGAAAGTTGGCACTGTAACATAAAACTGAACATAACTATGCCAAGGAATTATCTGGCTGGATAAGCGCCATCGTTCTAGACTCGGAAATTCAAGACGCATGTCCCAAAAGCATGTAAAACTCTCTTGCGGAACCAAAATAAAGGATATTGTCCCATCATCAGATCTATTTTACCAAAATCAATGTTTTTATATCTATAAGTATCCACATGCGGTATTTCCGGCCCATTAAATTTTTTTTTAACCTTGAAATCTTAAAATTGAAAATAGTGGACCCAAAATGATATTTTACCATATGAAAACTTTTTCTACCGCAATGAACAATTTTTAGATTAGCTTAACCCTTTGAGGCATACTTTTTCTTTATGTTGAATTGACTTGAAATTTGTCACTAGGGGGTTTTTAGGATCGCAGATTACGAACTCGGTGTTAAAATTTCAAAATTCAAAATTGTGGATTCAATATGACATATTTGTTGCATATTTACATCGTGAAGGCCGTCATATTGAAGCCGCCATTTTGAATTTTATAAAAGTCATAAAATCAGTGTTAAATGCTTTTTGGACGTACATTTCTGAAATTACATTTTACAATCGTTTTGGATGAATAAAAACGTAATAGCTTCTTAAAAACGCTTGACCAACTTAGCTCTCAAACGTTTTCAAAGGTTATTCCAAAATTGTTGGGGTTGATGTAAAAAGTCCGATTTATATTTTCACACTGAATAAAAATATTTATATTTAATGTCTACATTAATTAATAATGTCTACATTTGAAACAAAATGGCGACTGCAATGACAAATTTCTTCTGAAAATTAAACCTTTTTTTTCTTGATAACTTTAAACTTTAGAGAAAATTTCTATAAAACCACAATATCTTGTAATTGGTCAAAGAATAGCTACAAAATTATGCCGAATTTTGTTAGTTTAATATCTTTTTTTTTAATTCAGAACATCGAACGTTTGAGAAATGCCATGAAAAAATTTGGGATTATTCTTTAACCAATTTCAGCACATTTTTCGTATAAGGATTTTTTCTCTAATGTATAGTTTTCATGAAAAAGACTTAATAATCCATAAACCGTATTAATTTTAAAGTGTTCTTAAATATAGAATTATATACTTTACAAAAAAAATCGTTAGAATAAAAATGTGTTTATTTAAAGTGTTATTTTAAATTAATGTGCTAATTTAAATAATACTCCCAAATTTTTTAATGTTTCTCAAAATTTCTTTTTCGAAATTCGTTAATAAATAAAAATCGTATGAAAACATTCTGAAAATAGTACATTATGTGCCAAGGGCGCAAATATCGATTTTCGACGATTGTGAAGTTTGTCGCCCGAGCGAAGTGAGGGCAACAATAATACTCGTCGGAGATCGATATTTCGCCTGTGACCAATAATGTATTTTTTGATCCGATTGTCGTAGGACTCGATAATTCGCGGCCGAAGGTTTCGCCCTAGGCCGAGAAATCGAGTTTTACGGCCGGAGGATCAAAAAAGATATTATAGCTGTATGAAAATGTGCGGTAAAGTTTACAGTTAAACAAAAAGTGTCATTACAGTTGCAATTTTGCTTTACGGGACAATCATTTAAGTTTGCTTATTGTGCAGACTCGTATTTATGTGATTCGCTATGTAGGAACACATTTTTGAAGGTAAACCACTTACATGTATTAATAACACGTTCTTGGCCGTTTATTGCATACAAAAACTATTTTCTTAATCCAGGCTGGGTCATTTTTTGAAAACAAATTGTGTAAAAATACATAAATTGACAACAATTTCCATCAAAGAAGTTTAGAAGGTGATTTAAAATTAGTACATTATGATACAAGTGCGCGAAGTAGGTACTTTGCGCACAAGCGTGCGAAATTTTATTTCACGCACGGAGTTGAAAAAAAAAAACAAATTAACAAGATAAAACTATGCGTAAATAAAGTTTGTTTAGTCAAAAAAATTTAATATCGCAGTGTCATAAGAGAAGAAAACAATATTCGCAAAAAATTAAAAGAAATTATTTTTAGAAAAATGTTTAGATAATTTGTCATGTAATAACAAGAAAAATGCTTGTACAAAGTGTTCTGCAGTATTGTTGCGAAATTACAGCTAAAATGTACATTACAAAAAGTCGTAAAATTATAAGACGGGTCTACTTGATGCACTCTTATTACATGCCTTGACATAAAAAGTTTTATGAGAAGTACATCCGACAAAGATCCTCTAGTACATATTAAAAGTGATGAAAACCCGCAATAGCACGCGATGTGACTTGTCTGCCCTTATAAACTTCTCGTACGATTTACACGATTTTAATCAACATTTGAGTAATTAAAAGTAAATTTCAAAATTTACATAGCTGTAACGAATCTTTCATGTTTAAGAAATATCTTTAAATAACACCTATAAGTGTGTTTTTAGAAATCCAGAGCTTTATCAGTAATCATTATTTCCCTTAGTATTGAACAATTTCAAATGAGACAATTTATGATAATTTTAACTGAGTAAAATAGAAGAAAATATAATACAGTAGAAAATACAAGTAAAATACTTTAACACTTATTACTTCTATTTTCGTCGGGTGCATTTTGACGATTATATTGTAATACGAAGTATAATGCATAACAATTTTATCCGCCCGCAAAGTGCTTTTATCTTATCCTATTATTTTAATATTTTTCAACGTTTCGTAAAAATATAGATATTTCACAAACATGATAATAGCATTATCAAAATGAAATTAAATAAGTTACGTTTTAAATTAATAGTACACTGAGAGAAATGTTTATTTACAGTTAATGTAATAGCTTCATAGTAAATGAAGCTAACAGAATTTAGATTTTGATCTTAAGGTAAGTTAATTTATCTTGAAGTTACCGCAATCTGAGATTCGATTAAATTTGTTATGTTAATAGTTAATATAAGAATATATTATAATATATAAGTTAATATAAGATTATATTATATAATATAAGAATTTTAAATATTAATGCCGGGATCATTACGCAATACGTATACGCGCTTACACAGAGAGAAAAAAATTGTTAATGGAACCACGAAAAAATAGTAAAATCGATTTTAACCTCTTAAGTAGTAGAATTAACTATATGTAAGGTTAAAGTCGATATTTGAGGTAACGTACAAACCATTTAACCATCGGAAAATAGTAAATGGAACAATTTTATTGTACCATCTACCATGGAAATAGTTAATGCAACAACTTTTCTTATTTACGCGTTTTACTAGTACAAAAAGGTTCCGTTAACTATTTCTTTTCTCTCTGTGTACAGTTTCACCGAAACAGAGATAAACAAACATACACACGCGCAGTCATTCGATTTTCTACGAATTTTTCGACGCGTTGTTGACATGAGCAGTTCAAACGACAAAATTTAGTGTAAGATTTAATGAACGTTCATTTAATGTAAAAATATACGAGTTAATATACAATAACATTGCTGACTTGCCAATGTACCAATATATGACAGTTGTCTAAAGCAATAAATACTAGTATCAGATTCGTTTTTTATTTAAGTTGCAATATTAACAAAATATAACTGTCAGTATATAAAAGGAAATTAATTTGGCAGTTGTGTAATTATTGTGCATGGAAACATATATTTTTATAAATTAAGTGATACAATGTTATTCCGCCAAGCCGACGATATAATGCACCTATACAATAGTCTTAATGCCGTCTCTAAATATTTTTTAATGTCTCTCTTTTGTGTCAAACAAAGTTGTTATGATGTTTCCAGGGCGCTTCTGTCGGTTTAGACGCACAAAAAGTCTTTTCTTGAGGCACTAAAAATTGCGACAGCATTTTTTTATATCCCATTTTTGATATCATATTCGTGTCAATATGTTGATTTAGACACATTAATATTTATAACATTTTCGTTAATAGAAAGTCCCAAAAGTGTCGTCATACTGTTGTCGTTTTGGAGACGGCATTTGCCATAACTACTCATCTTTAAATCGTCACAGAAATTACAAAGTTTTGAGACATCTCGTCCCTTCTCCTTATTAGGAAAAATAACCACACTACGAAGGTTAGAATTTATAACTTAATAAAGAAGCAGTCAAATGGTAATGTACATATTAGGTCATCATTTAATAATGAGTATATCATTTTTCACATTTGAGGTTGGGATTTAATACGATGCATCCTATTTCATCATCTTATGTCCTACAAGTCATTTTCTATGACTTTCAGTCTACAACATACCATTAGGCATACCTTTTCAAAATGAGGCAATCGCGCAAGGTTTTCTTACTTTAAAAGTGGGCATGATATCGATTCATAAGTTCACTAGAGTAGGAGGTAATTTTTTATTTAGATTTGATGATTCCATATTTAGAATATGGTGATTTGAAGTACAGAAACGTTGAAAATATTTTGTAGGTTACATTTAATTTTCGACTTATCTTTATGACTGGCAAGTGATCAGTTTTAATTAGAGATTAAAAATTGAAAAATAATATGATTCCACAGTTTTTTCCGTCACATATATGGGTGATTCTATTGAAAGGGACCCGTTTTCGACAAATGTTTAAGAAAATATATTTTGTTGAAATCAAATAGTTTTATTTGTGAATTACGTTAAGGGTATATTATAAAGTGAGAGTCTGAAGTGGCGCTAAATTCATTGTTATTATCATTAATTTTATAGACTTTTTCAAATGTTACAGTATTCCGTTTAACGTTGTGTTGCGAATTATTCCGATTATCCAATTAACTTGCAGTTTCTTACTCGGGGGTTTTTGAGGTCGCTGATTACGAATCCATTTTCAGATTTCCGAAATTTAAAATGGCGGATCCAATATGGCGGACCAAAATCCGAAACTTTATGCGGTTTATATGAAAGTTGGTACTGGGGGGTTTCGAGGTCGCTGAGTACGAATCTACAGTCGAAATTACAAAAATCAGAATGGCGGATGTTTTTACCCTATATATTAGATCCGGCAATTTAAATTTTGGAATTTCAACTTGTACTTTGGCTCACATATCCGAATCATCAAATTTGTATAAAAAATAACTTTTGTTTAAATGGATTATTTGCTTTTGCGAAATATACTTAGGGAATACTCTGAAATGAGAATCCGATGTTGCGCAAAATTTATTTGCATTTTTATGAAGTTTATGCCACTTTTTGAACTTTTAAGTATCATTATGATTTTAATGATCATAATTCTTATCGTACATTTATGATTTTTGATTTTTTGAAAATTGACATCAGATCCATAATCGGCGACCTAAAAAATAGCTTCACAGTAAATTTCAATTTAATTGTACATTTAGAAAAATGATGTGACGGAAAAATAAAAGTCTACGACAAAATAATATTAGTTTCTAGTGCTAAATGCGGATATACTGAAATCCATGAATTTGTTTATATAAAGTCATCAAAGATACATAAAATGTTCAAGTAGCACAGTTGATGCACTTAAAATGATCAAGTTATTGACGGAAAACAGAGGCTTCGGAAATGACGCGAATTTTTACTCGCAAAGAAATATGAACTATGAACTAACAAAAGTACAAAACAATAAATTATAAAAATATAAAAAATTATAAAATATTCTGTATAGTTAAGATATACAATTAACGCTATGAATGTCTTGATTTATTTTGTCAAGTACTGTTTAATAACAACAATACACTATAATGCCATTTATTGGAAAAATGGATATCAACTGTCAAATGCCGGTTTCAGAACGAAAAATGTAAAATATACTATCTTTAAATCTGTGAAAAGATAGTTAATACATGCTAGTTTACGAAATAATTTACACAAAATTGCATAAAAAACATAAGTATTATAATATAATTCGACTGCAAAACTGTAACATAACGTTGGCGACATGTTTTCTGGACCCTACTAAAAAGTAGAATCACCCATATGGAATTAAAATTGCGTCCACTAATTGAAAAATAAAATCTCATTTATGTCGATGCAAACTAACATTATCAGTCATTTTTTTCAATTGTTTGACGCAAATCCATTATCTTCGATTATCGAACCACGACTCGAATGCACACGTTTACGAACAACACACCGGAAATAAACAGGAGGTTAAACTGTACATCAGACGGACACAACATAACCAGACAGGCAGAATCTGACTGATTGTGTATTTCACGCCTCGAGAGGATACATCTGTGCCTTCCAGCTAACGAATTACATCAGGTTCGCTGGAGCTAACAATTCTTGTTCTCTCCACAGTTGAGATAATCAATGATTAAAGAACTCGAAAGAGGAACTCAGGCACAAAACGCATCTCCCTCGTTTTATTTCTCGTTATCAATTCCCACGACTTTGAATTATTTTCAGATTTATTTCACGATTCGTTGCGAGTAATAAGACGTACTTGACTAATTGATTCGCATAGTTATTAGTCAATGGTGAATTTCGAAATATTTTTTAAAAATTTTCTAAATATCAGTTAGAACTTATTGATTCTCAGTGAATAAACACTGAGTTTCACAGAAAACAGAAATTTCATTTTTTTTTTAATCCTGATAAAATTTATGAATACAGTATGGATTAATCGGCAAGTAATACAATTAATTAATAATATAAAAAATAAAGCTTTCTCTACGTAATTTATCAGGGACCTTTTTTAAATGGCGGGAAATATCAATATACTTCATTTAGCAGTCATCACATTACCGTAATTTATTACACATACTTTTAAAGTAATTAACTTTACTTATTATGTATAGTGATTTTATTTAATGCTGTCCACGATATAAATATTAGTTGTCGAGAGTGTACTCGGACATTTACGAAAAACATCATATACCAAATGCAGGGGCATATAATTAAAGCGCTATAATTTAGTACAAATTGGTTATTCTACAGGATTAATGAGTGCAATTCATTTTCCCCCTTTTTAGTGACTTTACGTGTTTATGTTTGTTAATTTCATAAATAAATATTCTTTTCACGAACAAACTTGTGAATATTGGCATTATATTTGTAATGTTTTGAAAATGTATTTTTTAACAATTCGTTTACTGATAATAACAGATTACTGATTCTTGTTAATTACAGTAATGTTCATTTATGCTTTAACTTAGTATTTAATATAAATTATAATTAGTTTGTAAATTGATTTTAAGAATTAAATATAAGGTTTTTAATTGATAACTTTATTTCTGATATAATAAACGAATAAAAGTATAAAATAAAATATAACTAAAACAGAGCATTATAATCTTGGGACTTTATAAGATGACCATATGGTTACTTATGTTGATGGAAAATCCATAATTTTCTACTATGACAGATGTGAAGAAGATTATCTACAAAATGTAAATAATATGGCAGAATAATGAGCAGATGAGTATAAACACGACATTATAACGTCAACTTTCATTTATAATCATTAATTAATCTTATAATTATATTTCGTATTTTTCATTGGGTACTTACTACTATTTTCCATTATACAAACGCCAGATGTTAGTTAATCTGGAAGATCCAAACGCAAGCCACAAAAAGGGGGCGGATATTTGAAATGCGGTTTTGTAAAAGAAAAAAATTTGTTTAAATTAATATCGAGAGGGATAGGATGACAATTAGTAGACAATTTTATGATAATAAAAAAATAAGTAATTTGGACCACTGTCTAAATTGAATTTGTATTTTTTTTTGTAATTTGTTTTTTAAATATAAATTTTATAAATTCTCTTCTAAAATCATAAATTATTCTACATAATTCAGAATTACTTAATAAAATATGTTACTGTTATTATGCAAAAATGGTAAAGATGAAACATTAACGCATTTTTTAAATTTACTTTTTCTTTAGTAAGAAATTAGGGCAAAATACCAGACATCAAATTAGAGGCCCAAAAAATTAACAATAATTTTCAATACCCTTTTAATACTGTAGAGCTTTGATGAATAATATTTCTCGTAATAATAATTAAGAAAATAAAAATTATATTTTCATTTACTTATTTTATTTTACAGATAAAAGCGTACAATATTATTTTGTGCAGATGAAACGTTGTTCATTATTTCGTCGTATTTTTATTGGCTGAAAACTGAAGTCATGCTGTAGAACTTTTATTTGGAATAAATATTATGCCTGTATAATAACAGTTAAACGTAGAATTAAAAATTTTAGAGTGGCATAATTTGTACTCTATGAAGAGTGATTTTTCAGAGATAGATTTAAAGAGTACAACTTTTCAGTATATTAATCTTATTATTAATATATTGATGCATTTTAATTTATCGACCTTTGGAAATATAAATTTGTTAGAGATAGATGGGGTTAGTTCTTGGCCATTTCCATAAAGGTAAAATGAGAACATTGTTTAATAATAATTCAAAACAAATTAAATATTCATTAAAACGGGATATTAGAAATGCATTCAACAATGTTATCCGTGGAAGAAAGTGAAGGGCGCTTAAATTTAGAATACAAAATAGAAATAAAATTAGAAGGAATAGGACGAGAGCAATTTAAATAAAAATAAAAAAGAAATCTACAATTTCCACCCTAAATACAAACCGTTTTAATTTAGTATGTTACAACTCTAATTTGCACCTTCCAATATGTGTTTTCTTTTTCTACTTTGTTTCATTCAAGTTTTAAAGTAATTTTCCCTCCAGTTTTTCGCTTCGTTGCGTTCAGACGTTATCATTAAACCCATTGCTCTTCAACTTTTTTCTTTAAAAAGCAACTGCGAAAGAAAACTGTTTGTAATTAAATAGTTTTATATTTTTGTTGAGTTCATCCTTTCTCTCTCTCTCTCTCTCTTTCTTTCTCTCCTCCCCCTCCTCCCTATTATAATATTGTATGTAGTAATATATTATTGACATTAATATGGTTATATTTATTATTTTATTTTTTGTTTCTTATTCATATAATTTTGTAATTATCTATCTATCTGTCTACCCCCTCACCCACTCTCCCTTTCTTTCTTTCTCCCCCCTAATATAATCCCTCTCCCTCTCTCCGTTGTAATTAACTAGCAATCACGACAGTGTTTGAGTTTATGTCATTATTATATTATATTGAATTAAATTAAAATTGCAAGATGTTTTTTGTCGTTACTTCGAACCATGATTTTTTTAAAATAAATCCCGCAAAGTCTGGCTGATGATTCCAGCGGATACAGACCGATGAAATGTCCCAAAAAGCGATTCTATCTATTTTCAATATATAATATCTCTTTCAATCGTCTGATGATAAATTAATTATTCTAAATATTTAGACTTATGTCCCTGTTAATTAATGTTAAGACCCATCGCGGGCCCCAAATACGGTGACAAACGAGGACCATAAAAAATTAATTAATGGAACCCAAAAATTGTCCAATTAAACACTTTCTTGATTTATTAAATTATATTAACATTTACACACAAAAAAACATTCTCTCTCTCTCTCTCTATTTCTCTCTCTCCTTCCGTCTATCTATCTATCTGTCTGTATACATTAGTTTATGCATTTATAATATTCGTTTGAAATATTTCAGGGCTCAACCATAGACATTTTTTAATTCATTTTTGAGCTTCCTTAAAAAATATTAATTGTTTGGTATTGTTAAATTAAAAGTCGCAACTTGGATTTAGGAGATTTTTTACAAATTTGAACTTTAAATGCAATTTTGACTACGAAAAATGAAACAAAAAAATGGTAGACTAGGTTATTTCCAAGTGAATATTAATCCATTGTCCTATTCAGACTGAAGGTCGAAAATCTACAAAAAGATAAGTAAGCCTATGACTTAACGAGTTAATAAACAAGTATTTAAATTAACATCAACTATAAAATAGTTTCAAATTAAATTTTAGGAATTAATAGAAAAAATGCCTGTGCAATTGACGAAGGAAATTTGTAACTGACGACTCTTCAATAAGTTACGGGTGGCTATTCGCAGCGAGGAAATGACCCCATTGAAAATCACAGACATACGTGAAAATTAGCATGAAATCCAAATTTGACATTGCATTGCGTAGGATGCGAAATGAATAAAGTTTAGATTGCTGCGAGTTACCTAACGTGTAAAAGCGGACAACGCTCCCGCCGCGGGGGTTCCCCAGACGCCGACGTGTGTATATTGTTATTATTGTACATAATTCAAGAGGTCTTCAGAGACACGCGAACTAGAAGCTCCCCTCATATTTCAATCAAATATTTAGCTTTTAATGGTCTTAGATAATAGTGGCACAGTGGGCTTGCAAGTGGTTCGTTTTCTCTTCCTCCCTCTCTGCTTTACTTAAGTTATTATGAATGAACGGAAGCCGATATAAAAACAATAAAATATTTCGTTCCAGATCGATTTTGACTTATGTTAAATTAAGGAGAGGGGGTTCAAGTTAATGATAAAAGGGAATATTTTTAAGCTTTTTTTTTGTCACGAGAAAAAACTTGTTCCTAACATTATACATTTATGTTCTACAACGTTTCCAACTGTAAAATAATTTTGTGCTACTTTCCCTTCATCAATAATGATTATTTTCCCTTAAGGGTGGTTTTTTCAGCTAAGAGTTGGACGACAAAATTCGGTATTAGTCTTATTGTTTAGAAATCGACTCAAAGGTATGTTTCCAACTATAAAATATCTTTGTGCTACTTTCCCCTCGTAAATAATAATTATCGTCCTTTAAGGGTAGTTTTTTCTAGCTATATATGAACGTCAACAACAATATAATATATATTTGTTTATCTCTTATGCGTATATCAGGATCTCTCATACATTTTCTCGTCCAATTCGTTTCAAACATCATATAGAACGTCATCCTGACATTATGTCCGAAAAATGTAATCGAGTAGTTTCAGCAATATTTGACGGCTCTCTATGCAACAACTCTTTAGCGAGTTATTCAACCAGAAAATAAAAAATTGACTCTTCAAATTCGAAGCATTGTTTTCTCGAATTTCTCACCCTCTCGCTGAGAATTCCCCGGGCATTTTCGATACGAGTACACTCCACATTTCACCTGCTGCCGTAAACAATACCAACAGCTTTCAATGAAGTCGCTCCCCGACAAACTACGGAGGCGGGGTTCATAATCGTGATCATCGAGTCGTGGAGGACGCTACGAATCAATCGGCGTCGTAACCCCTGTTAACGAGGGTTGAAAATCGATTTCTGTAATTCGACAAATAACGCGAAAGTAGTAATATCCGTTCGCGGCGTGGATGTTAGCGCAGGCCTTGCGTTTTGGGTGTTTTTGGGGAGGCTTTGGGCGGAAAGGGGGGATAACAAATTCTTCAGCCAGCCAATTTCTAACCCTCGGCATTTCCGTCAAAGACTCGGATTTAATTTCTCCCCAGTCGTCACACGGTAAAGCCGCGTTTTCAGAAATCCCACCGGTGCCGCCCGAGCCAGGAATCGAATCAAAGCGTAAACTCGAAACTTTCCTTCAGCGACCTCAAGACTCGTCGTAGGAAAAAAAAGAGAAAACCAATGGCATTTCGTTATTGCGTGAGGGAAGAAAAACGTGGGGATGAGGGTGAAAGAAAGAGAATCCATCCTGGCTACGACCTTTCTCATTGCGGGTGACACGTACCTCCTTTTTCTCGTTGGACGACACTCGAAGGAAATTGATTCTGGTCGGAGCGCGAGACCGGAACTACGCTTTAAACTGCGTATACTTATTTCATTAATGTCGACTGCAACTTCAAATTGCAATCAACGTTGGCACACTCTGCTTCGACACGAGGGCTGTTGAGAGTTCGCTCGATTGAACGTCATCGTATTCCGATTGTCGCTCTTTGATAGAAATCTATGATCAAGAATTCGTACGAGTATTGTAATATAGATGATGTGTAAATTCATTAAGCTTTTAATGCAATATTTTTTATTTATTCGTGGAGAAAGTTTTTGGGATTAAATAGCTTATTATATCAGACGATTAACCAAAGGATCTTTATATCCTCATGTATGCAGTATTATATATAAGAATGCAATGCAATAATATTTATTGAAAACAAGACCAAGGTTCAAGAAATTGGTTCCCTGGCTCTGAGCAATTTTTCGTGGTCGCTTTCTTGAAGCCGATGAACTAAACCGCATAGCAGCGCGCCGATCGCCTAGTGCCTCTCACTACAGTGCCAATTCAGTCGCGTTTTCATCAACCCTCCAATACGGAAGTCAAGATCTCAATTTTGAGCATTTTACACATGTACTACATTATCAATTGTAAGTATTATCGACACCATGTCGGAAATCACAAGTCAGTGATCAGATATTGACCACAACCAATTAGCAACAGATAATGACTTTGCTGTCATCATGGTTCATCCAGCAACATATATTACAGCTATTGGTCCAAATATTATGGACACATTTGGACCTACAATGTATCTACACGTCTGGACATGTATAAACATCTCTGGGAATTCCTTGCATGTCCATTATTGGGGCATACAAAATACATCTGAATGAAGATATTATGGTCATCCATTAAAGGTATGTAGGGTACATATATATGTCATCCATACACATCCAGTGTATAAACAATGAGGGTAGGTAAAAACAAATCAAGGTCACGTCTTATCTAACTTTCAACGTGAATTCCAGAAATGATTTTGAATTTTACCTAGGACCTTTCCTTCAACTTTATTTTACGTGTTCTTTTTTACCGAAGGAGTGTACTTATTTAAATGAATTTTCGACTTCGAAAGAGAAGCCGATAGAAATCGGTTGCAAAATTTCCATTTGCGTTCATTATACGCCCTATATAAAATCATATTTCTATATATATTTTCCATTATTCTTACAATGCCTGAGAAGCCCCCCTGCATAAAAGGCCACCATTCAGAAGCTGTTATGAAACAGTATATGGATTCTTTGGCAGACCACGAAACACTAACTTCCCGCACAAAACATCGTTTAGTACTCCACGTAACGTAGTCGGTACCGACTTCCATCCTCACCAAAACAAATATTAAAGAGCAACTTTGGCCAAACCATCCATATACCGAGATTATCTCTTGGATGCGCACATTCGGAGACGCACCAAAAGTTGGTGAGCACGCTGGCTGGCGCTTTCCATAATGATAATAATAACAACGAAGTCGGCCCGTAGGAAGGAAAGTTTGTTCAGCAAACAACGCGCGCGGGGTCTTCCGCGAAAAGCGGATGGTACGAGGGGGGCGGAGAGGTGGGCTTTTGCGCCCGGTGGTTAAAAAGGGTCTTCAAGGAACAAGGAGTGCACGAACGGCAGACGTTCCTTGGGTAAACATTTTTACACTATTACGAAAATCTGAGAGCAGATATTAAGCGAGTGTATTTACAACATCGGAAAATCGCTGGTTCGTGCACCCCATAGTCGTTACTTGCGATGAATCGATCCGTCTTGGCGCTCGAGTCAATTTCGAGGCCCGCGGATAGATAGTGCGGCAAATGGAAAGCGAAGACAACGATCGCGAGAGGGAAAGAAAAATAGTGGCTACGAGGCAAGACGATTAGATGGTAAGAAAGATTGAGAACGATAACAGAACGTACCGTGTTGCCAAACATTCCTGAAGGGAGATGGCATAAAGATAAAGGAACTTAAGAACAAGAATTTCGTGATTTGTAGTCTTTCAGAATAATAAAATGAAAAATGAATTATATTTGATGGCAGTGAAAAATGAAACTTTTTGGCCTAGGACTTTAAGCAGGATATTATCGACGCTTTGGTCTTCTCGAACATTAAATTATTCTTAAAGAGATTTTTGGTATCTCTTTCGAAGCATATTTGAAAAAAGTCATGTCTTAGTTGCGATTAATCCGAAAAACGAGCTCTTAATGATGTCTTATTTAGGCCTTCTAAAAATAATAATCTTGCAAAGTTTATGTATGAGATTTTTATATTTCGGATGATCGATGAGATTTCAGTTTCTGAAAGAGGCACTAGATGGCTTTCGAGTCGAAAAATGAACGCGCGCGATTTTAAAAAATTCAAAATGGTTTATCCAATATGGCGGCCGTAAAAATTTAAAAGGTGAATTTGATGACATTTTTCCTAGGCAGGCAAACATTGTTAATAATAAACTAATATTTGTAATAAAAGAACGATTAAAAATATTTGTTTGTAAAATATTTAAATTAAAGATATGAGATAAAAATAAATATAAAATTCTATTTTCTGCATAAAGAGAATAGGCGAATACTAAGGTCTAAATGAAGCAAAAGGACGAAAGACATATTGAGAGAGGCAGAAAGAAAAATAGGGAGCGACTTGCAAGATAGAATGAACAGGAGGCGGGGAGAGATAAATCGCAAAACTGTGGAGCGAATTCTTCAAGAAGTTCGCGTTTCGGAGTAATCATTATTTTTAACACTCTAGAATTCAACCGAAAGTGTAATGCTACGGTGTTATTTGTTACACTGAGAGTGATTTAAGATTTTTATGTTTATTTTCGTGCATATTGTAAAGAAAAGAATATTAAATTCTAAAAATGTTTCAAAATGTTAAAATTGTAAAAAATTTGGTGTAAGTAAACTCAGAATTGTTACGCAATATTCATATATAGCAAAATAAAAAATACCTGATGTGCAGACTTTGTGCTGGTGTCATAAAAGATTAAATTTTATATCATTTACATATGTCATATAAAGATTATCCAAAACATTAAATGATTTATAAAAAAATGAAGAAATACTTCATAATTTTATACTTCATACTTGGAGTTACTTTGGAAATATTTATATCTTACATGACGTTAACATTCCGAAATAATTTTGTAGTATTTACAACTAAAGTTAGTGTAGACACATTTTTCTACAAAATTTCTATAATAATACGTAAAAATATAATCGTATAAAATTCCATAAGGCTAGTCAGAGCTGAAATGAGCTGTTTTACAAACTGACCTGAATAAGTTACTAACTTATGTTTAAAAAATCTCGCGATGTAAACAAAAATTTACTACAATTATAGAAACAAACATCCTGCATTTTTAAAGAAACATTCATAGTCTCTTAGTAATTTTCTGCAGATAAAAAACTGCATTCACAGTCGTCCATCTTAAATATACAACGATTAAAAATGTCTAACCTCAAATAAGGACTTTCGTTACAATCGAAGCTTTTTCAGTATTCAACAAAATTTTGGGTTGCATTTACTGGTAAACCAAGTTGTTTTAGTTGCAGTAACCTAAATGTCATTTCGGATGAACAAAAAATCACGATTAAAATTCGAAATAATTGAAATTCAATTTTCTGTAAATATGTGTCGTTTTTCTTTGCGATAAACAATATTTTTGTTTAGTTTGTATCCGACTTAGTTATTTATATTATTCTGCAAATTCTATTAAACTGAAAAATTAAGTTTCCCTTACAATTCTCAAGATTTCTTATTGGAAAGAATGAAAGATACTAAAAAAATGAACTGAACTAGTTATTTGCCATGTAAATGTTTGAATATTGATAAAAACATCTGGTACATCGTTTCCAACGTATATCGAAGAGTTTTCAAATTTGAAGAAGTATACTTATAAAAAAATTAATTTATATGTATTATCAAACGTATTAAATAGAACTTTTTTCATCCACACATGATTATATTTGTATAATTGCACACCATTATTAAAATATGACCATACTTAATCGTAAATATTACGGTTCAAAATTTGGATATGTACATTCAAAATTATGCATTGTAATATAGATACATAAAGAGATCGGTATTTTTTACCATACTTATTCATAGATTTTGTCAGAAAAATTGCCTATAACTTATTAATCATGCATAAAAATGTCCAAAACGGGTTTCCCCGGGTATAAACTATATTTTTTATACAGGATAATTTATTATTACTCATTATATTTATTATTATCATTCGATTTAATTTGGTGCGAATCAATAAAACGAGTAATGATCTGATTGATATATTTTATTATTTTGAATAATCGTATTAAACAAAACTTTTTTTCTCAATAAATTAGTTTGCTAATGTAAACTTACACAATATAATGTTTTTAGAAGAATATAATAATACATTTACACTACTAAATTACCATATACTTTAAAACATGTGAATTTTTATAACGAATGCCATCAATCTATTCTATTTCTACATAAAATTAATCCCTAAATTTATGAGGCGGAAGTCGACAACAGTTTCAATTTAGAATCATCGTGATTTTTTCTATAATCCACGCTATTTTTAGACAGACTATATTGCGAATTATAATCTGTATTTCGAACATTTTCATACCGTAGCTATTTTTATTCAATCCATTAAACGAAATTCATCTGAATTGTACAAAAACCTCTTTTTGTCGAAAACAACCGGAAAAATATTTATTAACAAACGCCAATAAAAATAATAACTGGGGCATATAGAAAATAGTAAATAATAAGGTAAGTATATAAGAAAACTTTACGAAGTCATTTTTTATTAGTGTTCATTAATTTGATAATCGTAAAATAGACCAAAGATCAAAGCATATTTTCGAAAAGTGCTGGAATTTTAATAAATAGGAACACACAAAAGTTGTTTACAGAAAACATATAATTCATCGTCATATATATCACAATTCAACGAAAATAATTTAGTGAAATTAATAATTATTATAGAATATCTTGAAATAAACAATAAAGTGTAATGGTTACCAACTTTTCATGATTAGGATATTCGATGTGTTATGTTAATTTCTAACAAAATAAGTTTCGTTATGATAGAATGATGGAATTCGCTATATGAAACTAATTAGGCAAATTATGAAAAATATTGTAATGTGTTTTATTTTATTAAATAGCAGTAATTTTTTTCATCCTATCTCTTTTAAAAAATGTCCGTAGTAGCGCAATTTTTTAAAAATATTTAAAGTAAAAAAATACTATATACTAAATGATATTACATTGTTAAAAATTGCTGTAGCAATTTCGTGAAAGAGTAACCGAAGTTTTTTATCGTTACGGTTTTCCCAATTTTACGAAACAGAATTTAGTAATGTTCTGAATTATTTTGGTAATTTTATGAAATCTTTTGGTAACTTTTGAAACTGTTTCTTAATTTTGTTTAGTAAAATTCTGAAACGGTAACGGTAAAAACTTCAGTTACTATTTCAGAAAATTCCTAGAGAAGTTTCTGACAGTGTAGTAGGTAAAATAAAAAATGCATAATCGAAGATTAACATGCAATTAATTCCTTACGATGAATTTTCGATTTTGTTAAATTACAATGGGCCTGTGTGTGTTAAAATTGTTATATGTATACTTTGCACAATAGCTAGTATAATTCTGGGTGGGATATTGGAGATATGATGTAGAACGTGACAGGATTGTAAATACTCTATTAATATAAGTTAAACTTACTTTTAAGGCATAACATTGGGCTTTATAGCGTCATTATATGAACTTCCGCGGCTGGAGTTTACATACATAATTACTAGTGCAGAGTTCAGTACTATCTGTACTAATCTATTAAGGACTGCACGAAACGGAATCTGTGTTGTCCAACTTTCACATTGCATTAATTATAACTTTTGCAATTATGAGCTGTATATGGCCTCTCGAATTTAGGGTTTTTGGAAATTTCAAACCGTTACCAATTTTTGTAATATTTTTGGTAATAAGAAGTCGATTGTCTTATTTTTTGCTCTGGTATAAGTATTCACTGAAAAAAGTTTTATTTTTTTATCAATTGAAAATTTAAAAAATTTACCTCCAAAACACTACAAAAAATGGATAAACTTTTGTTTATTTTTAGGATTACATTATGTCGTAATGATTCGTTTCTATTCTGTTACTCCCAAGTTTTTGGGGGATGTTGTATGAGAATCTAACTACATATGAGTAAATGATATGAGTAATGATATGAGTAATAATGTATATGAGTAAATGGTGCACTGCAAATTTTATTGTCGAATTGCAAAATAAGTAATTCTTCACGTTAAATTCAACACTCAGATTGAAACATCATCCTGCCATTACATCATAAATTTGGTTTAATACACGCACAGAAAGCAAATGTACTAATTATGACCTTTGCTTCTGTTAACTTAAAAGTGAGCATGATTTGTAAGTGTATTATCTAAGAATACACTTTTTTTTACTGATAATTGTTATATTATTGTTAGTTTTGAAGTTCAGATACTTTAGAATTTCTGAGGTTACAGCTACGTAATTTTAAACTTATTTTTACACCTTAAAAAACCATTAGAATGCTCAATTTCCGACATTTTTTAAAATCATGTACGCTAAGATAATGTACATTAACTGCAAATACAGAACATTTCTTAAAAAGAAACGTGGACGTTACATTGATTTGAAATTTGTTTTGTTGAAAATAAATATATGTAGATTCCAGTACAACACTTTTAAAAAATCAGTGTATTTTTGCTACGTGTCACGTTGGAAATAAACCGATTCACGTGTAACGTTGTAAAAGTTCAAGCCCTGCGAATAAAACGCGTGTTACATTGTAAATATACGTACTCGTTTGTAATCAATGAAAATGTAAATTCCGGCATTTTTCTGGCCTTTGCTTTTGAAAACTTCATGACCATTTCTGTATTTTACAGTTTTTAATTCGACCATTGTATTTTTTTCGATTACATTGATTGTGTATTAAGCACATGTAGTTTATACTTTTATAACGTTACAAGTGAATCGATTTATTTCCAACATGACATGTATTAAAAATACACTAAATTTTTTTTCAAAACATGAATATCTGGACAGTCTTCATTTTAGATTGATATATTAGTAGTTGTATTTCTGTTCAAAGTTACGAATTCATCAAATATTATTTCTTTGTGCCCTAATTGCGAGTCCCACTATTTGCTAAATACTGGTAGATTTAGAGATGCAGAGAATTCAATAAACATTATATAGTGACTGAGTAAGCATATAAAATCTAAAGAAGTAATAATTGCATCGCAAATGAAACCTTCAGATTTCATTAATTAAGAAAAGACGTCTGAACACAATGTCAAGCAAACGATCTTAGAATATGTAGACAAACTGTGATTCAGCGGATGTGAAGTGGAAGTACAGTCTAAAAAGAGGATTCAACATTTACTAATTATTCAGTCGACTATTTTCATTCCAACTTTGTTTCAAGTTTAATTATGATTGAACAATGTTTCGTACCAAGATGGTTTATGTCATTATTTGACAAGTCTGCGCTGCTGTCGCATAGAAGAATATCGAGTAGATTTAGTCTAACCTTATTTTCGGAAGAAATCGCTTTTTAGAAATACCTAACGATTTTTTGTTTCTTTGCGCATTAAAATTTTAAGAGTAAAAAATGTTAAAGTGTGGGTCATTTGGTGTACATTCCGAGTTATTGTAGTGATCACAACTAATTCTATAATAGAAGTAATATTTTTACCTCCATATTAATATATTAGATTATACCTAGGAATGAACTCAGAATCAATCAAACTGAGTTATATTTTAAGGTTGGAGTTGATCTAAGTCACGAGTAGAAATTACATTATCACTAGCTATTACTAAGCCTACACCAAATTTCCTTTAAAAGACAACTCACAACATTACCCGAGTGTCACGCAGAATATCTTAACTTTACTTGACATTTCGTAATAGCAGATCTTATTTCGAAACAAAAAACATATCGTTGAAGAATAAATTGTAACTGGAACTTCTTAATATTTCATTGCGCAATGACCGTAATAATCTACTTCATTTTATTCTTTTTTTGATGCTCTATTATGGACAGAATCGATGCTATATCGACTGCGGAACCCGTCTTAGGTTTTTTTTACAAAAAAGGTGGTTCCCTACGCCATTGCACACCCGAATAGGGGTACCTCTCAATATGAAGGTTCTCCTGTTACCTAAGTTATACAAAGGCCCTTTAAAATGGTGACGATCTCGATAAAATTATTTGTATTCGAATATTATAATATCGACAAATAATATGATGACTTAGTCAATTTAAATGATAGAGAAATTGAAAAGTCTTCCGGTTTCGGGATGTCGTCGATTTAGGAGGTCATGTCGACGTCGCTTGATCGCAATAAATAGTTATATTTTTGGTATTATCTTGATAGTTACTAAAAGATCAACTTGAAACTTGAACACGTTCTGGATACTTCTTAGAAACTTAACTTCTGGGAATTACTCAAACTTACCTAAATTATCTGTTATCATAAAGTGCATTCAGTATTCAGGTTAAGATCTTAATTATCAGTTAGTAATAGCAAACAATTCCAACAGTAAGACTTCAATTGGGCATTTAGTGCAACTTTAATAGAATTCTAATGAATTTTTCCAAACTATACTTCCTCAAAAAATACTATTTTGATACACTATTTACACCTGAATAATCCTAATTTAACATAAAAAAAGATCTACTATGATTCAGGGCGGGTCGAAGCCCAGCATGGATAACAAGTTGCAAAGTCTAAAAAATGAATCTTGTATTCCAGACCAGCCATATTGTTAAAAATGTCCTTTGTCTATTTTAGGGTTTCCTGATAAGTTAATCCATTAGTTAAAATTTAAAAAACTTGTTAAATGCTTCTCTCATATATTCTAATTAAGACTAGCTGAATTCTAATTATTTTCCCAAACGAAACCCCTTCAAAAGTTGTCGGACGGATGTCAAATGACCGTAACTCGCAGCCGCGCCAATGTTCCAATTCCAGATTGGCTCGAAAAAGCGCAAAAAATTCTAAACAAGTCAAAAATAGCGCAAGAGCACGTATCACTGTGAAAAGCTCACATCTCGCGATATGGCATCACGAACGACTAAGTTCATTATTTACGTCCTCTCGTTAAACTTGTGGCGTGCTTGCGTTCTGTATATGCGGCGACAATGGGGTCTGGGGCTTAATCGGTACGCGCGTGCCGATTATCCTGATGCCCACGATTCCATTGGTGCTTACCCGAGATATGCTTGAGCAATGAACTCTCGGTACACGTGCGTGCAACCAAAATACCCAGAATTCCGAACAATAGCTTTCAGAAAAATCCCGATTGCGACACCGCCATTTTATACTAGGTGACAGAGCTTAACGAGGGTGTTGCGATCGATGCAAACCCTATTGGGTATCGGTGAATCTTTCTGAAATTGATTTGGTCCACGGAAAAGTCGGTGGTTAATGTAATTGGTACATTAAATATGAAATCAGTTTGTGGCTGGCATGGACATGCCCTATCCAATCGCCTATTTTTCTGTTTCCAATCGTAGTTTAGAAAGATTTTTGATAGAGACTGTTTAAACTATTCTGCGTGCTGCTGTAATAACATTTAACAAATGATTTACGAAATAAGATTAGATATTTCATATCAATACTAGATAAATTATAATACTAGATAATAAATTATAATAGTATATAAATACTAGATAAACAATATTAGATACGACTAGTCACACCCTCAAATGCAACCAGGGTCTAGGAAAATTGAGGATACAATACACCGTAAGATTTTTATAACATATGAAAGTGTTAATCTGAAGAAATTGAGAAGGGTATCGCTAATGTAACTGAAGACCCGAATAAAAAAAGTTAGTGTGGCACAAGTGTGGCAAACTATGGCTGCTGTTATGTGGCGAATGTGTGGCGTAGTAGAGGGAGCACATATGCCATACAAGATACAGCGATTGCTCCAAGTACGGCAAAAGTGTGGGATAAGTGTGGTGTTCGACATTAAGTATATTTTTACAAGTGTGGCATAAGTGTAGCGGTCGAAACTCGGTATATTTATTTACAAGTGTCTCGCACTTGTGCCACACTGATAAAAAATATACCAAGTGTCGACTGCTACACTTATGCCACACTTTAAAAATATACTTAATGCCGACCGCCACACCTATGCCACACTTGTAAAAATATATTTAATATCGAACGCCAAACTTATTCCACACTTTTGCCGTACTTGGAGCAATCGCTGTATCTTGTGTGGCAAATGCGTGGCTCCGTCTACTGCGCCACACATTAGCCACATAACAGCAGCCACACTTTTGCCACACTTGTGCCACACTAACTTTTTTTATTCGGGGATGCTGCAGGTTTTTGTGAATGAACTCATTAAGCAGTAGTTTTTGTAAAACTCAAGCTATTTTGATAGGTAAGACCTACTTCATCAACCTGCCAGAATTAGCTAATCGGGTTTTTACAACCTTGAGACATCCATGGGACTAAAATTGTAGTCCACGGGACTAAAATGATCTATAATGATCTTAATAGTATCTGTAAATGGAAAGCTACTACTAAATTCAATGTCCAGATATCTATCGAATGCTCTGCCTATTTTTTCTTTTGGGATAACGAAATAGTAGGTTCTAAACTAGTCTGACAGACTCTTAGGTTAGGTTCTTCATACAATATTATCGAACCTTATGTTTTGTACGTATCATTTATATCTTGTATTATCTTATTTATTTTATGTATCACTTATTTTCATACTTTTTCATTTATTTACCATCAACTGGAAAACCCTTTTATAAAAGCAACTTACTGGCTGCATAATAAGAATAAAGTAATCTAACAAAAAAAGTCTATTAAAATCTATAGAATTGTCGTTTAACATTTTTTTTGAAAATTACAAAAGGTTCTCTCTTTGTTCTAACTTTTTTACTTTTATTTAAGCCCTTAATTTAGTAACGAAAGCTACGAACAATTTTAACTTCATATTCTAATGTTTTCGCGATCGATCTTCAATATTCCGAGGTTAAAATTTAGTTTCAGCAAGAATTCCAATATGGCGAAAAATTAAAAAATTCATGCTGAAACTTGTGACCACAAAATATTCGACTTCGAAGTGCAACTTCGAAAAATTAGGTAATGGAGTTATATCGAAATTGTCCAACGCTTTATTTACTGCAGTAACCATTTAATTGAAAGTAAAACTTATGGACTCTTGAGCGTTAGTAGGTCAATACGTGGAATTCGCAGACAAAATATTTGGGTTATATGTTATCAGTATTAATAAATTACTTTAGTATAATAAATAGAAAGGGACATGTGCTAAGTTAATTGCTTTGTACTTTTATTAGGTACTTTTAATTAATTTCAAATTGAAATATAATAATGAAATTATGACTGAAGTGGTGATCCTCCCAAGCACAGATCTGTCCAGGCGGTATGAAAATTATCACGTCCAGCAGTAATCAGAGGTGTCTCATAAAGTGTACCTTAACGTTGACCTGATTAGGACCTGATCAGGCAGCAATGAGGCGCACCTGATAAGGGATCAAGTTGTGCTAGGCATAATAATAATAGGCCTTAATGGGTTAGTAAAATACATTTCCTCTTAATGTTTTTCTAACAGTTAGACTTTATTTTCCGAAATGATTCAAAAGATTGTTTTAAAATTTAAAGATATTCCGTGGGTAATTTAAATTTGTCCAATATTGCAAGGGGCCATCAAGCTTTAGAACTGCAGGTTATGTTCCACCCCATGTGAATCATGCTACGACTGTTTGATTACTTGGAGTTAACTCAGCAATTACCTATTCATTTCAGCGATGGCTATTCTCTAGATCCCATGTTTTTTGCATCATCAACACTATTTCAGGACAGTTCGGATTTCTTAATTCCAACTGATACTGACCAAATTCATGCTTATTTTGATATCTTATGAGAAAGTTATTACTCATCAGATTTTAACACATCATTGAACTATAATAAAGTCAACCTTCTGGAGAGATGTTGCGAAGGAACCCGACATGAAAAATCTGTGTAAAATTTCTATGAAATTGTATAATAATATCGTTTCGAAACATACTCCTTTTTAAAAAACTTATTTTTGCGAAGAAAAATGCATATTGGAGTTGTAAAAGATTTATAAATAATATGGAGTTAATAGTGTTTAAATGCTCGTGAGAAAAATGTTTGAAGATATCAAATAAAATACCCCTTTTGATATGTAATTTCTGAGAATGACCACCATTGTGGGCTAAAAACATTACAATGAAAAATTTGTTGTTACTTTAGTATAGTGACCGCATCTATAGAAATTAAATAACCTATTTATTTGCAGGGATCGAGAAATGTTAATTACATAATTTTTCATGAACGTATAAATCTAAGACAAAAATAAAGTTACGAAATTTATTTGAACAAATTATACACAAAATCGACGTACACATTAAACCTATATAAAAATAACATCCTGTAATGAATGTATAATAGACAGCACTTTCTCTGTGCTGCCATATGTGAACGTCCAGTCCCGATTGTAGAAGTAATGTAAATAGCTTCAAAAAGCTATATAATCAAGAAAACAATTGTAATAACATGTTTACGAGTAAGTCACAGACTGAGATATTTACGTCATGCCATGATTAAAACTATGAAGCCATTATTGCTGACCCTCTGATTGTTCAGTAATCATATGAAACGTCCCAATGTACAGGGGAATTTTATGTGCCTGTTAGTTTTACGATTATGACGACAGTGAACCCTCGTAATATAGCGTTTTGATGAATTGACTTACAGGTGAAATATTCGATGGAACTGGATTATGACACGAGAGGGGGAATAGGCCACAGTTCAACTCGAATGGCTTTATTGCCACCGAGAGTGAACGTCTCTGACAAGGGGGAAATCCCGGTAGTCCTGCAAGTGTTCACTGTTAGACTACTTTGTTCCGGTCTGGAAAGTGCGGAGATTCCTTTGGCCTTGAAACTGGACGTAATTGCACCACGTCACACCAAATACAACAATACTCATGTCGTATTGAAGAGGAATAGGATTTGCCTGAAAGGTAATTAATTTATCATTTAACACATCCATAGAACTTTTATACTTATAGGTGTTGGAACACTTAATTGCCTTTCATAACCCTTACACGCAGAGAGGTACTCTCAGAGTACCATCTCGAGTAATTCGCGTATTATGCTACATGTTTCGTAATAATGTGTCGTTCTCAATATACTGAGGAACAAATAGAATTCTTAGATATTCTTAAATAGGATATTTGTTAGAAATAAATCATTTTTAAGAATAGGAAATAACAACGATACTTGCCAATGCACATTTTCTATTTTTTGGGATGCCGATTCCGAATCCGATGTTATTTTTTCAAAATTCACAATGGGTCATCCAATATGGCAGGAACAGATGTCATTAAATTTACATTTTCGCATTTTGGTCCGCCATTTTAAATCCGCTATATTTATTTTTAATTTCCAAATGCTGATTCGTAATCAGCAACTTCAAACATTCCTGAATAACAAATTTAAAATAAATCGTCTATAAAGAAAAATTTGACCTACGGGCTAACTCAGTTGATTCTATTTTTATTGCCTTCTGGTTTATCCAGATAATAAGAAAAAAACTCGAATTTTATAAAATGCATTTTGAAAATTTCGTCCAACATATTGGATCCGCCATTTTGAATTTCGTAAATTTTACACCAGATTCGTGATCAGCGTTCTTAAAAACCCCGGTACACTGATTTTTATAAAGATCGAAATATTTCGAAATTTTTCGTACGCCATATTGGATCCGCCATTTTGAATTCTAAAATTCAACTTCCAATTAGTGACTAGCCACACAAATAACTTTTGATAAACATATTACCAGTAAGAATATCTGAATTTAACTTTTCAGGTCGCCATATTGGATATCGCCATTTTGAAATTTAATTTTTGCGCCAGCACATTTTGAGGTTTGGGTTCGAGGCTGAGAAATTTTCACTTTATAATGACTGCCTCGTCCAATTTTGGCGCAAAATAATTGTTCGAACAAAAATTAGGGTGAAAAATTCAGATTTTTTGTTAAATAATCGATTGTATCTTTTTTGGAAAATATTTTTTAAGAATAATAAGGTCAGAATCGGAAAGTATGATCAATTGCATACTACAAATGATCAGTCCACAATTTTGTTATCATTAATAACCCATTAGAACTTACAGCTGAAAAGTTCAAGAAAAATTCATACTTTGGGACTTAATGGGTTAAATATTACACTCGAATCAATCGTTTTTAACTGCATGCTGAGTGAATTCTCACAGTCATAATTATGTAACGTTTCATGCGTACTGAACTATAAAAGATATTGAGACAACATTGACAAATTTTTTTAATGAAAATTAATGATTTTTCGTATTGAGGAAAATTAACAAAAAATACGAAATGATAAAATTACCAAACCTACTATTTAAAACAATTTTTCAGATCATATGAAAATGTTAATCACAACCTCTAAAAACATTTTTTTTAATATTAAAAAATGTATTTAAATACAAAATTTTAAATCATTATCGAAATTGACATTCGTGTCATTGTGCTCCTTCAAAAAAATGGACCAATTACCTTAATTGTATATATTAATTCATACAATTTACTTACCCGTATACATATTACATAATAATAACGTGTGTGCACTGCGGCGTAATTAGTATAAATTATAATGTGTACTTAATATTCACCTGTACATATGTCGCGTATTTTATTCATCATATTTGCAAACACTGGCAAAGCAACGCCTGCAAAATACATTTTGTGTGTAATATCGTTAAGTCTGATCCTTTCTAGCTAAAAGCAAAGCACCATTAAACGGGTAAACGCGATTATTGCGTCACGAGTGCATACATACATGCACATAGGCTCACACATACATTACCCAAAATGTTCCATCTCGTCATAGTCAAATTAGAAAATTAAAAATGCGCATATAAATTTCTTCAAGTTACTGAAAAATTATTCGGACAAATTTAGTTTTAGCGTCGCTCTTGTGTGTACGCGAGAAAATGCTCAGGATTCCTCTGGTGCTTTATGTAAGCAATTTAAATGGAAATGTAGTGGTGTAGTCATCAAATTATATATTTGGAGAATTTCAATTTACTCAAAATTACATCTGCTTCAATTTTGTAAATAGCAAATAACATATAAGAGTTCATGCTCATCGAAGTTTGTGGAAAACTTAAGTTGGTTATAATTTCGTGTTGATACAATTCGAAATAATAGTTTCTACATAGCACATGTTATATTTGTGAAGACCAAATATTTAAATGTTAAAAATCCACGTGCCAAATTTCAAAAAAGTTCTAACTTAGGTAATGTTACTATATGAAAAAAAATAGTTTTTTTTAAAGCTTAAATGAATGTTCAGTTATGGTTAACTTATATAATTCACAAATTTGATAAAAGAATGTCCTTCCTTCAAATGTGATATTTTTTATTAGGCCCCTAAAGTATATTAAGACAGTTTAATTAGGCCTAACGAAGGACACATCAATATTTTTGCTCGTATTACAATTTACGCCCATATCTACTTACTATAATATTTCCAATCTTTTTCATTTGAAAATAATATTGTTTGAAAGTCAACTCATCGATAGTTCAAAAGAAATAAAGAAAGTTCTTATTTGGTGCTTCAGAAATTTCTGTTATAGATTTCTTGCCATGAAAAGCTCTCTGGTCTTCTTTCTTTAAAGTTCTCAAATTGAGACGTTCTCCTCTTTAGTGTTTGAAAGTCTGCGATTAAGATGAAGAATTAAAACAGAAAATAAGAGCATGACCGATTAAGGAGGGTTTCTGACAACAAAAATTGGATTGCATTTATTGTTAAATTCTTTTTACGCCATTTAACAAATGATTTAAAACAATTTAAAAGAAAAATATAGACATCAGGATTTTTAAATATCTAATTGATTAAAAAAAGATTAGTCGGAAGATTTCCAGCAAAGAACTTTCAACAATTGATCTACTGAATTAAATTACCTATCATGTCTGTATCATTTATCAACTATAACAAATTTTCTCCTATTTTGTAAATCCGTATTAATCGTTATTAATTGTTTTATATGTTTATAATATGTGGTGTCATGTGATGCCAAATAATGATGATGATCACATCTTATGATGACAATGATAAGAATTATGTCGTCAAATTGAGACAATAATCTCGGTTGATGATTACGTCGTTAAATAAAACCGATACCATACGGCGGGGATTTGAGATGATTACAATTATGTTGGATGACGAAGACCATGTCCCACATGATGTTGGATGATGGCAATGATGCATTGGATGATGGTAATGGCTAAAGATGATGATCCCTTCAGTTGGTGAAGATGTTCTCATTATTGATTTCATCAAATAATGAGAATTCTATAAGTTGATTACTATAACGACATCAGATGACGATAGCATCGGATCATCATAATCATGTCAGATGATTAATACGATGACGTCAGATGTTGGCAATAATGTCGGATAATGATGATGACGACAAGGTCGGATGATGTTGATCACGCCAGACGTAATGTTGGATAAGGATAATGATTTTCTTTGATAATAAGAATATCGTATGCTACAGATCATTAGGATGGTTATGATGATGGCGTCAGATGATGTCAAGGATGTGATTGATGTTGGTCATGTCAGGTAGGATGTTAAATAATGATGGCAAGTGATTTCAGTATAGTCGGATGATGATCGCGTTAGATCGAGATTATGATTATGACATCACATGATAACAATGATGTCGAATGATAATGATCGTGACACACGATTATAACAATGATGATATCAGATAATTACAACCATGACAGATGACAATGATAATATCCGATAGGAAATTCACAATGATGTCTTGCGATGACAGTAATGTCCGGTGATGATAATCATGTCAGATAGTTGCGATGATGACGTCAGATGATTTTAATCATACACATGATTTCGTATTCACACGTTTATATACGACGTACGAAATACAATTTCTATTATCTGAATTTTAGCTTGTCATTTTTGTAAAAGTAAGAAAACACTTATAATTTGTAGTCAATTTCCTCAACATTTTTATTCCATAAAAATGCAAAAAATACAACTTTTAATAATCATACTAATTCTATTGTCGTTCGATTATATTTGTATTCTTCTGAAATACTATATTTTATGTGATTTCAACATTTAAAATAATATCTCATTTTAAAGGCGTTAAAACTAAACTAGGAATTTATACCGGTTTTATTGAATGTACAAAGGAGTTATGTGTGATTCCTGAGTAAAGGTTCAACACGCATGCTTCTCGGGTTCCTCCTTTTTCCTTTGGTATGAATGGGGGGCACAAGCCATACAGTTCAAAGAGAAGAGTACTTCGAGACTTCTATTCAATTCTTTCTGAGAAGGATATAAAATGTAATTTCAGCGATATGAACCTCGATCAAATCTGTAAAAATGTTATTTGCGAAAAAAGACAGACATTAACAAAAATCGTAAATATCAATAAATTTTATTATGAAAAAGACTTTTATTTTTAATTTATCCTACACAGTCTATAAAATATTTTATATAAAATTTTCAAATTCAAATATATGACATTTATTTCATTTATGGAGTGATAAAAATGTCCCTTCCTTTGCCTAAATGTTTGGAATAACTTTCATAAAAAAATAATATACGTTAGTTTCCTACACTGAGAAAAAAATCCATAGTTGACTATATCACATAGTTGGAAAGATATAGTTAAAACTACTAGTAAAAATAATTAAATTTACCACATTCGTAGTCGATTTTACTATAATTTTGTTACACCAACTATCTCCTCATTGTTAAAAAAATCTACTATGTAGAATAATTTAAATAAATATGACAAATATAGTTAAAATAATCTAGTGTAATCCTCATTTCACACGTTGTCTCGTAGTAAATCCTTATATTTACTATTATTCATAGTTTGTATTTACTATAAACACATAGTAAAGACTGCCGCACCCTGTGTGTTTTGATGCCGCCAGGTGGCGATGCGGCGTTCGCAGCTTTTTTTCTTCGCGCCCGTGGCTCCCTTTATTAAAGTGGATTTTCATTTGGTCATAAGAAGGACCGTCGGGCGTCAAGATATAATAATACGTAATGCGTGTCGTATACGCACGTGTATCTATAGACTAGTTACACGATATTGAAATTTGTGTGTATAATGGCATTGCATAATACATTTTTAAACTGCTAGAGTGTGACATTCACAAACTTAGTGCAGTATTCATTTATTATTTTTATCTTCGTTTCCTTGTTTATCTTAAACAAATAACGAAGGGAGAAAAGTGGACTTTGCATATGCTATGATATACATAGTTTACAAATATTTTTAAAAAGTAAATATTGACTTCTTTCCATATTCTTTATGCCAATTTCTTATACAATTTATCTCATTGAAGGTAGTAAATTTCTGAAATGACTATTTTAAAATAGTTGAGTCCCATTTGTCTATTATGATAAGTAGCATTTTAAATCATGGAACAATAGTTAAACTTTACTATTTCAGAATAGTTATTTTAACTATTACCATGCCTAGTCCTCATTTCACATTATGATTCATAGTAAAAAAATGGTCATTTCAACTACTTTTTTTTCTGAGTGTATGGCGAGTTTCTGGGGAACCTGAAATCGTAGTTACCATCTAACTCAACCTCTTCTGTGCAATCGAACAGGTTTCATTCTGATAAACATTCGTTTAGTGACACGGTTCCAGCTAGAGATAAATCAGACTAATTTCTATATACAAATAAGAAAATTTCATTTCTGCTCTCTATTCCAGTTTTTCGCAAATTTTTAATTGGCTTGTCGGTTAGGTAATAAACTTCTTACATATCGATATCAATACAATTTCCGTTAGAGAGTATGCTTTACTATTCTTAGGTCTAACGAATGGAGTGGGAGGATGAAGAGTGGCAATTTGTCCCTGGCGATGTTAACTTCCACCCAGCTATTCTAGAAGGGACTGTGTGCAGAGCATTTTGAAGACAACGCTTTCTTCGAAGCAGTCGTAAATGGTAAGGTCTTACGTAAGTTAAAATGCAATGCACTTCCCATCGATAAGGCACTTTTTGAACAATCTTGCGAGCAAGCTCTTAATACTGACGTTGCACCACTTGACGACTCATCAATTCCAGATATTAATATAGAGATGCCAATTTCATTGTACGCTCCAGTTTTCCACATTGATAAGAGTATATCTGAATGCCACTGAATCAAATACAATAAATCAAGATACTTAAGAAATATCAACAACCACAACTAATGAAGCTACGTCAGCCAACATTATAGATTCAGTGGCATGTTTAAAGAGCAAAAGACGTCAAAGAAAAACACCGATATGTAGAAAAGAAAAGGCACTAAAGGAGAAAATTTCGACGCTACGAAGGACGCTGAAAAGCCGGAATGGCTTAATAGACAGACCGAAGAAAAAATTGAAATGGAATGAATCGGATGTAGCAATATTAAAGAGCATTGAGAAATTAAATGGAGACCGAATAGCATTCATTGAAATGCAAGTAAACCACATTAAACGTCATCCTTTGCTACGGCGTTGTATTATAAATCGCCTAAAGCTTACGTATTTCTTAAAGATGAAAAACATTGCAGCTTACCATCTGTCTCGAAAATCTGAGAATGGGTCAATGAGCCTAACCTTCAGCCTGGTATATGAACCGCTATTTGGCAAATTAAAATCCTGGTCAGGGATGATGACAGATGATCAACGTGACTGCATGTGCTGGTATGGGATGAAATGAGCATAAAATCGTGCATTGAAATGTACGAAAGGAAAATATTTTGTATTATGTATCTCATCTGCTGAATTGTGGAAGAAATAAATGGCGTAGTGGGGATTTAATTATTAGAGGCGATTTTGAAAATATCAACCATGCCGATCTGTACCGAAGTTTACAGACTGCCACTTGGATCCTAATCCATGGCAGAAAGGTAGCGTCTGCTTTACTAACAGGCTACAATTCGGAAACAAACTATGCAAAACCTATGAATAGTATATTTGATTGCTTAAATAACAGAACTAGGCACGATCCATGTCGTCTGAAGCGGCCACTTACTGAAAAGTAGCCTCAAGTCGAAAAATGTTTACGCTACAGCGTATGGTGGATAGAATCGTGGAAAACTTGTGGAGCGAATGCACCACCTCATTTTTACTGAAGGTGACAAGCATCTTAATGCACCTGGAAGATTTTAAAGCCAGTGAAATATTTTATTACGTAACATCCCGTCTACAACAAGATCTGTTAGATAATTTCGTTGCTGTTATGAGAAATAGAAACGGAAATAACGATAAACCAACTGCAATGACGTTTCGAAGAACAATGCAATATTCGATTGTGGAAAACCTATCAACACCATCAAAAGCAACAAACTGTAAACGTGATAATACACACAGTTTGAGTGTCGATGTTAGTCTCGCAGAAAAGAGACGAAATGAAGAAATTAATCGCCCTCAGAAAGACAAGCGTCAATCGCATTGGTTTGAAGACGTGGAGTGGACTGAAGACTATGAAGCAATAACATCCGAGATGCTAAGGATGTAATACATGTACGAGAAGACCTTTTTTGAATGCATCATTCGTTCCGTTGCAGGGATCGTAGCCTACAAATTCCTGCAAATGTTTAAATACGTAAAATGCAAACATTATCTGGTGAACGAGAATAAGCAAATGCAGACTGCGACGGAGATGCACATTTTTTGGAAAGCATACTCATCTAAGGAAGAAGATAATCTAAGAAATCTCAGTGCCCCAACGTAACTATTCTTCAATATTGTAAGCACAGCATATATGCCAAATTTGAAGAGATGTGGAAAACTACGAAACATAAGCAAGGCGTGGCTTCCATACTATGTGGTGCAATTAGGAAAACATTACTGAACAAATATAAGAATGTATGGACGATAGAAGACACCTGTACGAACCATTTAAACTTTTTAATTGCATTTTTTATCCGAGTCCACATTTTTTACCACCTAAAATAGGAAAATTAGGATGCCAGACATGAAAATAATAGAAAAAGAGCTCATTATGGCGAGAAGCCGAATCGCAAATTGCAAAAAGTGTCTCATCAGTGACTTCTATTCCTTATTCATCAATCCTACTATTCCATTTTCCTTATACCTTCGAGCTATTTCCTGTAATCCTGTCCCCTCCTGCCGGAAGATTCACTGTTGCAATACCGAAAACAACAAACACAACATTATCGTCTATGCATTATTATTCAGTTTGTACTTGATGAAGTTCTCCAAGACTTTCTTATATTACATAGTCTCAGCTTGCTCTCTGTCTCTACATTGTTTAATTGTTTGGTTTTTTTTCCTGCTTATTTTTGAAGCAGTGTTACCTACCACCTTCTCGCGGTTTCCGGTTAAAATCTACTATTATTTTCTTATTTTAAGGGTACGTAGATTTAACAAAATCATGAAATCTATTAATGATATGAGAAGTAATTTAGTAAAGGCAGCAGAAGTTAAAATTGTACTTAATACAAGTACACGTCAATACAGCCTTAAAAAAAAGAAAATTATATCTCAGTCTGTAAATATCTGCAACAAATTTTAAATCTTCGCGGGGATTATTTTACTCTGTTCATAACAAATGGCATATTTCACGCAAGAGGTAATGGTTGCGCATTATTGTATATAGTTTAGACGAATGCATGTAAGCGTTATATGATAGTATCTGTTAATTTCGAAATTTACTGTAAAACTGACAGAATGTAAGGTGTTTTGTAAGCTAATAAAAAATAAATATATTTCTTGTCGTTTAAAATTGCCGAACTATAATCCTTTAAGTATTAACATTAAAATTACAGATTTTTTACGCGTACTTACTAGACTTTTATTCAGTTGCAATCTGTTAAAAAATAACTTGTATCTGAATGATTTCAAATAGACATATCGTCATTTTTTGAGATAGTATTTAGTAGAATATTAGTGGTTATAATGAGTGTCTACTTCCCACATCAGTCACTGAAATCAAGAAGTTGCATATAAGATTATTGAGAAAATGAAACTTTCTTTCATTTTTTTCGGCTTCTTCTTCTTAGCAATGTAAAATCAAAAGTTCTTGAATATCCAATTTTTTGTCTGATATTGTTTCAGTGATGTTACACGATTATTTTAAATAAATTCAATTTTCGATTTTTGTTTGCATGTTATTGTTTACAGTTGTACTAAATTAAAATCTACAAACTTCAGTGTGATTTTAAATCTTCCTGTTAACATGGCGGAAGATGTTTTGTGGTCAATAATTTTGATAATTACTTTAAAACTCTACAAAATTTCATAATATATGTAAACATAGTCATCAGTTTTTCCAACATTTGTTAACTGTGAGCTGTTTTATAGTAAAGTGGTGCAAAAGGAAACAAAGCACTTAAAACTCTGCGTAAAGTTAATTTTTAGGAAATGAAGTAATTGAATTTTGACGTTCCTCATTTTCTTCAACAATCAATATTTATGTTTTGTACATGTAGTTGAAATAGTATGATAACGTGAAAAATAGTATTTTAAATAATAGTGTGGTATCACTGAAATAATACAAAAAGAATTGGCTGAGTAGGAGATATTAACCAAAATTTTTTATCGAATTTTAAATGTTTCATGAAATATCTAATATACAAGCCATCAATCGTTTTACTGCTTGCGAGTTATGTGCTACTAATACGACATCTATGTGAAACGGAGTCTACCAAATGGGGTTTTTGATCTACAAGTCTAAAAAGTAAACAAATAAACGTTACAATAATTTAAATCGTTTTTATTTAGATTTATAAAAACAATTGAATAAATAAACAAGTTATTGATACATTGCTCGAAGTTTAAAAGTTTCAAGGAATATCTAATATACAAGCCATCAATCGTTATACCGTTTGCGAGTTATGTGCTACTAATACGACATCTATGTGAGAGAGAGTCTACCAAATGGGGTTTTTGATCTACAAGTCTAAAAAGTAAACATAAATAAACGTTACAATAATTTAAATCGTTTTTATTTAGATTTATAAACCCAATTGAATAAATAAACAAGTTATTGATACATTGCTCGAAGAAGGTTAATAATCATACAGTTTTCAAAAAAATACGGTAAATACACTACACGTTGGAAATAATGCAATATCAACACGTTTGGAAAACTTAACCGAATTTTCCATTCAGTGACAGATTTCGCTATTTTTGTACAATGGCTCTTTGACACCCTTTGAATCGAAAAATAATAATGGATTACAATCAAACGCATTGGATGTTTTTGATTGGAGGACTTCTCCCATTTCTGTCGTCCATTTTCATGTTTATTTTCGTTCAATGGTTATTGCGAAAAGAGACGTTATTTCCATGTACAATTGGCATTTGTAGGAAATATTTTAACCTAATGATGAAAATTTCGATTTATCCTTTTTACAAATTTCGATTCAATAAAAATCTCATTACACGATATATCATTGAGAGCATACTTCTATTTGTAATCATTCTCGAAAGCTGCTCTTACTTAAGGAGAGAAAGAGGGGTTTGATCCGACCAATTCTCCGATCCGGCGCGTACGGTACCGAGTCGCATTGTACTCGTAGTCTTCTCCTTGTCGAAACTACGTTGACATCAGACGCAGATCCGGATCCGATTACAGACACTCGGCAATGTACAACGAAAAGCAATTCGTCGGCGAAAATTGAATCTCATCTTTGATTGACTTTTATGAAAGGATCTAACCCAAGAAGCTTCGAAAGCTATAAGACGAATTGAAAATCGAAGTTTCGACGAAAATATAAAATCATTTTGACAACTCCAAATCTTTCAGGCTCGTTTTCTTAAAATCTGGTGCATGGAACATTTATTCTGCACGAATTTCACTAAGTTATGTATATTCTAGTTTATAATGGTACTATTGATGAATAGTCATGAACCATACTTAAAAAAAAAAAAAAGACATTAAACATTTGGACCATCGGCCGATAAAACAGGAATTTTGACCTGATAACTGTTTACCATCAGTTGGTAAAATAGGATATTTGATAAAAGTTATATTGTCATATTAAAAATCGTTAATTCGTATGAGTCAACGAGACAAAAGAAACTGATAGAAAATACTCGTATCGGAAATATATAAAAAATCATTCATTCTTAAGAATACGGGGTAAATTTTTGATAAAATTCTTTGGTATTTTTTAGGAGATCTGTTATACTGGTTGGAATTGCAATTACAGAGTCCGAATTTTGAAAAACCATTTCAGACATGTATAATTTATATTTTTACATATATATTACTCAGTATCTGAGGATTTTTTTTGTGGAATTCCCATAAACGATTTTTTTAGCGCTAAAGATGTTTTGATCTTAAATTAAATTTCGAAATATAAGTCAGCAACTACACGAGGTGTAGAAATTTCTGATAAGGGGGTAAGGAATGAAAGGATGTCGAGTATATCAACGAATGAAATTGGGCGCTCTAGTTCAAGAGCTCTCGGACAGATTTATTTTCTCCTTGTTGCTTCCTACTTGTCCCTTTTCGCGACTCGCCAATCGGGGATGTTGGCGTAAAATCGTTTAGACTTTTTTATTTTTCGTTTCTCTTACGTGTCCTTCTTATCTGCTCCGTCGTGTTCTTAAAATCCTTCGAATCACCCTGCTAACAAACCTCCAAATTGAGAAGAGATTGTTGCAATTAAAGAAATGCGATTGATCAAAGCCTTTCCAGAAATAAGAACTTTTCATCTCTGATTGTTTTGGCGTACTTCATTTTCTTTCATTTTAGTACTTTGATACTTCATTTACTTGAGAGAAACTGGTGCAATTCGGAGCACCTATTGTTTCTTATCAATGGCGAAAATCGATGTTGACATTATTACAGAAATAATACTTTGATATAACATTATGTCATGACTCTCGTCGTATGTGACAAAGGAACTTCACGGAGAAGAACGAATTGTTTAACAAATGCGGAATCAACAAAGCCAGATTAGTCCCGATTACATTCTAGTTTGTGAAATTTACATTTCTGTATGCTACCAATATAAATATTTAATCATTGTTTATTTCTCGACCGTTTATAAAATATGAGATGGATATTCTTGGTATTTATCGGTCTGTTTATATAAATATTAATTTAAGTAAACATAAATAAATAACTATGTAGACGCTACTGGGATGTCAGTGCACGTCTAGCGAGTTACTTAATAATCTTCTTATATATGAAAAATTATGGAAACGATAACAATTGGGTTTTAAAATTCAAAGAAAAACAGAAAAGTAGAAAATATCCCCCTCTAGCGCCTAAAACTTGAACTATTGTAAAAAATACGTTTTGCATCAGGATGTCATTTTGTGCTCTTCAGCAGGACTATTGACATTCTTGCACTGAACGCGATAGTTAATTTTAGTTTTGAAAAATATATAATGAATTTGAAGGTTGGGATAAACCTTTAAGACAATTTGAAACACGTTCTTAACTTTATGCAGTTAAGTGCCATACGTAATAAGAACCGTTATGTAATAATTAATCATTGTTTATTTCTCGACCGTTTATAAAATATGAGATGGAATTTCTTTTTTTTTCTTTTTTTTAAGGAACCATGGAATTTTCAAACCCAATAGTTATCGTTTACATAATTTTTCATATAAGAACATTATTAAGTAACTCGCTCGACGTGCACTGACTATATTCTTAGGTTCAGGGCACTGACATCTATATAGTTATTAATTTATGTTTACTTAAATTAATATTTATAGAAACAGACCGTCAAATACCAAGAATTTCCATCCCCAACCAATATAAATATGTTTCGTTTTATTGACAATCACGCAAAAACATTTTGTACCAAATGAAAACAATGAAAACTGTGGATCAAAACTTTTTGAGCTTTTAATCACATAAAATCAATGAAACTGTTATCGATATCCAAGCATTAATTAAATATACTACGCGGCACTCTCGACAATTTCGTACCTACTTTTGAATTAATAATTTAAAAAATAATAAAAATTTGAGAAGAAAACGAGAACACTGTTTAATATTGCAATTCCAGGCATGTAATAAATATAACTGTTGAGTATTCACTCCTATACCTAGCTTTTATCGAAAGTAACAATTTGTAGGTTATGTGATACTATACGCGCACATGTACATGTAGCAGGATTAACTATAAAAGACGGTTTGAGTTGTCCTACTGCAGCATAAAATAAAATCTTACTCTGTTTTATAATTAATTTTAATCATGATGTCCTTTCCGATTTGATCACAAACTTGTTTTTGTTTTCTGAGTATGCCAACCTATCATGCATTTTTTTCTCTGCCCTCTCTTAGATAAGTATTTGTCATGTCCTCCTTTCCTTTATGACAACACTGTTTGTTATCCGAACAAAACTAGATGATAATCATATGAATTCTAAACCAGCCAAATTTTTCTTGTCTCAGTAACCCAACTGTTAGTCTAATAAACCGTAATGTTAGTTCAGTATTGACTATTTCGGTTGTTAGGAGAACAATTGCTTATTAACCACAACAATTCCTTTTCTCCGTTTTACTGTGGAGATATGTTTTACTATAAACTTATGACACCTTTCATCATGTTTTATTGTTTCTGAGCAACCCACGTGTGAATTGTAAAACAGGTGTTGGGTGCTGGTCAAAATATCGGAAAGTCAAATAACCGAAAGGTCATAAAGCAACCGTCGAAAAATCGACAGTCAAAAAGCCAGCACATAAAAAAATAGACACATCGATAAGCGGACAGTCATTTTTGGATGTGTCGGCATAATCATTTTTATTTGTCGATTTGCGACACGCACCCCTGCTTTCATATGCAATCATTTTTACTTTTTTTTTAATTTCAATTATTATTAGCATTTGTGTTCCAATGTATGCATTTGCAAGCTCTTCATGATTATTATTATTAAAAGCAATAATATAAACAAAAAAAAAACAGAATTATTTTACCTTCGGTACCACTGTAAAAAAAAGAAATTATTCCAATTGGAAGATAATTGATCCATGTGGACTTTAGAGAGTATTATAATCTTATTTCTCCAAATAAATACTATTATGCACATGACTGTAATGCCCTGTCAATTTAACAAACACTTTTTGTTTACTTGTATACTTGATAACAAATTTTCAAAACATTTGTGGCACTATTAGCGTAGTGTGTCAAATTTAATTGGAAATTGTTGTTATATAGTTTTAAGGGTTGCGGAATTCGAATTTCATCTGAGAATGTCATTATTTAATGTGGCGAATCCAATATGCAGGATCAAAATTAAAAGTGATGATTGAAAATAAATAAAACTTTGTATTGAAGTAGTTAGACACCGGAACATACATGTTTGGAAAAAAATTTAATAACGTTTACAAGAACATTATTTTTATTATGAACTTCCCGATCTACAGGGAAGTTATTATAGTCACCTCGAAAATTGAAACTGCTAATTTTATAATATCTCCACGTTTTGTGAACTGAACGACTACTAGAACTACACTGACACATTTTTAGATTGTACGGATGAAATTTGTATTTTGCCCAACGATTTCGCTCCAACCGATGAAGCAAATTGTTCAAATTCTTTTAAATCTATGCGTCCTCATCTAACTTCGACCTTGTTAGATTTTAAAAATGATCGAACATGCGGTTTTCCAGTTGTCACAATAAAATAGTTAAAAAAAAACGTGAATAAATGATATTATTTAAAAAATTATGTCATTTTCCGCGTGGAAACTATTGGTGCGCATCAAAAAGCCAAGAGATAAAATAGCCGAAAAGTAAAAAACAGATATTTTAAAAGTTTACAGTTCCGATTTTTTTACTTGTCGGTTTTTTTATTTATCGGCTTTGTAGCGGTCGATTTTGGCCGGGGAACAAAGTTCCGAAAATCAACACACCGAAAGGCCTAAATTTCGATATAGCATGGCTCCAGCGTGATTTTCTTCATTTTGTCTTTGAACATTTGGCAAAAAGAAAGCAAATTAAAATACCTTGGACTCAGGCAATGTCGAAATTTTCGCCTTTCGGGGGGTCTGGATTTTTGGAACTTTGTTCTCCGGCCTTTAATCACAAAATCCTAAAGAGACATTTACTTTTCTTTTTGAAAGATAAAATCAGTGTTGTGTAAAAATTAGTGTCATTTAAATGCATAAACAATTGTGACATTGTGAACGTTAATTATATTAATAGTGAAACAAAAAACAGAAAATCATATGGGTACTAATCAACCATTCAATACTAAAGTGATCTTCTTTGATTATCAGTTATATTCAAGAAGATTCTCATTTTGCAACTAAAATACCACGTGATCAAATAAAAACGGGTCGAATTTAGATTCGTTAATTATAAACAGACAATGCTTCCTTACTATTCGAGAAACTAATGTATGAATACACATTTAATTATAATTTATGTAATATAAATTATTATTGCTAAATTGAAAAATAACGTAACATTTTCTGGTAAAGTACGTAGCGAAACAAAACTCTAGGCTTGTACCGTGTCTCTCGTTCGAGTGATTCTATTTTATAAGACAACGATCATATCATGTTTACAAAACCGGTTCTCGTCTGATCACCGAAGTGAAGAAACATTGAGCGCGGTCAGTACTTGGATGGGTGACCGCTTGGGAACACCGCGTGTTGTTGTCTTCTTTTTATTTTTGTTTAATTTAATTTTTGATATTTTTGTTTAATTTAATTTTTTTATTTTTGTTTAATTTAATTTTTGTTATTTTTGTTTAATTTAATTTTTCATATTTTGTTACTATTTATAAACAACTATTGCGAAAATGTGAACATTAATTATATCAAAAGAGAAACGAAACGTTGAAAATCATACCGGCAACCATTCATCAAAGAGATCTTCTTCGATTAAAAGTTTACTAAGTATTGTGAAAAAAAACGATAAAAAACCTAAATCTAAGTTAGTGACAAGAATCTTGAAAAAAATAAGAAAAATATCTGAGCATGATCCGATTAAAAATTGATTTAATAAAGTAAAAGGGAAAAATCATATTATAGAAGAATAACTAAGATAAATAGCTGTAGGTTTGCAAGTGGATGTTGTAAAAAAGGTGTAAATGAAAGTGGCAATTATAAAAAAGAATATGTTGAATACAGATTGCAGGAAAAATTACGAAAAATAGGTTAAGTAAACCGGAATAAAATACGAGACATTGATCCGGGTGTTGTTTTGCGATTATAAGAGTCAGAGTCGCTTTATTAAAGATGTTATTGGAGGGAAAAAACATTTGTTGTTTAAAAAAATTGAAACATGCAAATATAATTTGTTAAACAACTTTTATTAATGACTCAAATTTTCTTCGTTTCGCAGCTTAAATTTAAAAAAAAAATGAATAGATTTAACGAGTAGCGTCTACCATTACGAAATCTACCAGAAATGTCTCGACTATGTCTAAGTAATAAGGAATGTCTAAGGAATATAAAATTATACCTAAATAAATTTTATTTCCCAAATCGCCGGTTTTAAAATGCATGCTAACGAAATCATTGATCTAGACTTATAAATTTCGGTATTTATAATTACTTTCATACGCTTCCAAGGTCAAAATATGTTTTTGGGGCATTTTAGGGGTCGCTGCATACGATCCCATTGCAAATATTACAAAATTCAATTGGCGGATCCAATATGGCGAATGTCTGAAGCAAACATAATTGTTTCTTATTATATAAAATGGAAAGAACTTACATAGGGGATTTTGGGGTCGCTGAATACACACAAATGCGTCAATACAATTGCAAATTTCGAAATTTTAGAAATCTATTGCCTCCTTGCCGTGCACCAAGGAAGTCAAATTTCACTTAAAAAATATAGAAAAAAGTACTAAAAATCATTATTTTTCCCAAATTTGTTCAAAAATAGAGGTTAGGTGTCTTCTTTTGAAAATTTATTCAGCGGCAGTAGATAGAGCTTCTTCCAAAACATAAGATATATATGCATTGCCACAGATAACGTCGAAAATTGGTGCACTTAGGCCGACTTGGGTTAAGAGGCACTATAATTTGTTTTAACGGATGTTAATCGATAATAGTAATAAATTTATATTTCTATGTGAATTCAACTTAATCGCTGTCTAAAAATCTTCTTGGGAAATTGCTCATAAATCAGGAAAACAAGATTCTCTTTTCAAAATATCTGTTCTTCAAAATTTCGGAAAATAGCATTCTCGGGAATTCAAAGAGATAAGAGAACTCAACGACGAAATAACATGAATGGAGTTTCCTCTGGAAGACCCAAAACGGAAATCTGCGTCAGCGACAATCGCCACGTTACAGCGGGATATAGGGTCGACCGTTAATCCCCCTAGACTTAATTCTACGCCGGTGTAAATCTCGGTTAGCGACTCTACGATCGCGTCTGATCTCGCACCTAACTCCTATAGTCTCTTCTTGGATCCGCGAATGAGATTCCCTGGGATTCTCTGCAAAGTTTCGGACTACTTTTTCTGATGGAAATCCATGATTAAAGCTTAAGGGTAAAAATTTTAACCCAGTTTTACTGGATGAAGTATAAGCCCATTGATACCCATTGAAGCGTAGATATTATAAAAATGGTTAAATGGACTAAATGTTAAAAAAAACTAATATGATGAAAATATATACTTCTGTCTTCCAGTAATGTTAGAATATCTTGAAATCCATGGATTTGTAGTAATTGTTGTCGTGAAAAGGGTTATTCGAATTCGAACATGATTGTAGATCCATGTAGATTTTGCTGAAAGGTGTTCAGAATGAGGAAAAGTTTCAGGATGAATAATGTGGAAAAACGTATCAACGATAAAAATGACGTCAACCTAAGTATTCCAACAATTCCTTGAGATCCAATTATTTTTAATATGATCGTGCAATATAATGAAAACCTGCTTGAACAATCCCTGGTAGATATGGTCACGAGAATCTGCCCAGAATTATCCTAGATTTTTATGATCTGGGTAGAAACTAGTCTATATTATGGGTATAGAAATCCTACGTAAAATTACATGAATTCTAGTCGAAATCTACCGAGACGCGAGACATTGAGACAGACATATCGTTTAACACGAGTGCGACAAGCTCCTACAACTTATCGACCTAGGCTCGATTCGAGAATCTCGAATACCTCTCGATCGAACGCCCAATATGGCGGCATGCTCTCAGCTGATTCGCGCGCACATGCTGTGGCATTGTTTACAAAGCTGTTGTAAAGATCAAAGCTTCATTTCGAAAGAAGAATTTTTTACATGTAAATCTGCTCATTTTGTCGAATCGATTGATCCTTACCTATTTTACAAATTTAATATTATAATTTCGGTTTGTAATTATTGCTTTATGTCGCTCTAAATATACGGTAGTGGTCTATAGCGGGTTTTCATCTAGAATTGGTGAATATTTCTACCGAAATGCTACCGCACAGTAGGATAATGGCTAGTTCAACCAGCCACATCTCTACCAGAGGATACTCCATGGGTAAATAAGGTGTAATTTCCAACACTTTTAATAGCATTGACAACTTCAAAGGTTACTGCAGAATTTCTTGTTGAAAAATAATGGATGTATTGATGGTCGCTTCGTCATTTACTGAAACTAGTCAGATTATTGAACACAAACTGAAATGATATCGTACAAGAGATGTTTGAACAACCTACAATATATTAAGGAAAATTATGAGAACTACAAATGGAACTTCGACGTTCCGAATTTTCGAAAATACGTGAATTTACAGTAACTACGACTATCGTCGCAATTTACCTTAGGGCGCATTCATTTAATCGGTTAATTTTTGTCATTCTACGTGAGAATTCTCGGGCAACGAGAATTTCCAGCGGTAATGGTGTTTGCGCCTTACCGTTTTCGCTGAGTAAAGCGGCTCAAGTTCGTTGCAAGTGCAGGAAAGGCCATTCGAGGCAAGCCAATTCGTTTAACGAGCGAGAGAGTCATCAAAGCTGTTCGTCGCTGGCGACGTTGGGTGTCGTCGTCCGAGTTCTACTCAATCTGCGACGGGACTGCGTAATGGGATTTAGAAGTTCCATTGGCAGCAAAATTGTCGTATTCGAATCAAAAATCTGCAACGAACTCAATTTCTGCGTCCCTAAGCCAATCTGCGTCCGCACGCGGATTATACGAGATGTATCTAAATTGGCTCGTTTCACGTCCTACGGGATTGCGACTAACAACCGAATACTGGCCACGATATTCCCGTATTAGGTTCGTCTGTTTGCTTCGAAACCTTTTTCAATGGTTTTCATCAAACCTGCAGCAGAGTGTAAAGACGCGGACGACGGTTCGCAAATTGCCAAAACTTTTGGGATGGTCGGAGTTCCAAACAATAGGCATAGCACAAACAAAGGTATTGTCTTTGGAAGAAAGGTCATTATATACATTATTCAGAACACTTGAAAGCAACGATTGTCCCTGTGTCAAAGTTAAGAAGATTTACGGGTTCTACTATATACGAATTTTTATGGGAAAACGATATTTGTAATCAATAACACCCTCGACCGCATCGAATTGCGTTTTCGGACAAAGTCATTTTACATCAATCCTTCTTTTGCCAATAGTGGACAGGTACGTAGATCTTCACGGTTTCATCAAGCCCAAGTAAACTTGTCCCGATCTGTCCCTAGCGACCCACCATTTCAGCTTTCGCGGTTTCGTCTATCAACCACGAAGTTCATCGGCCTTCCTGTTATTTACTCTGCCTCTTCACGAACTGTTACGGAAAACAGCGGCATTGTCCTCACGGGAAAAGTATTTCGAAGGAAAGCTACGGTACATTTGAGAGAAAGTCAAAAGAGAGAAAACAGGACTAAAAAAACCCGAGTCTCAGAAAAGTTTTCGAATCGCGCATTTAGCAGGAAAAACCTGCCGCCAGCAGGACAAAAGTACCGATCAAAACCACCCGCACACCCTTTACATTCGACTAAATCCTCCAATTCGCCTTCCCTTTCATTCTTCATCGCACCACCGTGCCTTAAGAAACTTCGAGCTTTGAGTTCCTCAATTAATTTTCTTTTAGTCGATGGAGCATGTACTAGTTTCGTGTAAGACAAGATCCTTTTCCTTAATTGCATTTCGAATTATGGAGAAACGAGATTTGATAATCTTTCGAGAAATGATTTATTCCAATAGATTTATAACTATTATGCTGACATTGTTACAATCGTAATTTATCTTTTCAGAAGTTAATTCCTGGACATTTTTATTTTACAGGCATTGGAACACTGCCGAAAAATGGGACAGTTTTCCTGGAAGCTGGACCAATGACGAATGGAAATGGAGCTATATATGTAGCTGCAACGTGTGCTTGTGCTCTTATCCTGGTGATGGGCAGCGTCGGTAGTGCTCTGTACTTCAGAAACAGCAAGGCAAGAGCTCAAGACTCCCAGTAAGTAATTTTGAATAGATCGCACTAATAAACATATCTAACCTAACCTAACCTAACCTAACCTAACCTAATCTACCTAACCTAACCTAACCTAACCTAACCTAAAGTAGAAAAGATAGACGTCGCGCCGTAATGAAGTCAAAGTCGGATAACTTTGAGAAATTACAATTTTATGAATTGACTTCCGAATCGTAGGTGCAGGTTAAATAAAGATTTAAGTTTGACCACCCAGAGTACTTTCTAAGTTTCCAAAGTTTTACGAGGGCAGTACCAAAATTAATTTTCTTTCGTCATAGATATCCACTTTTATTTGACAACACTCTTGGACCATTGGTAGTGCATCACTCTATTTGTAATTTCGAACCACAAAATGAACGACTCTGTTTTCGAGCTTCTGAAATTTTCTCGAAGAAGCGCAAAAGAAATCTCTCGTATTCAATGAAATATCGTTTTCAATAAGTTCAGTGATCTGGTGGTTGCTCGGCACACGGCTTTCGACATTTTATTACTACCTACGGCTACGGCGACGCAGCACCGTCGGAAGAAGCCGAAGTCTACGTTGACTAGACGAGAAGTGGTTGGTAAGACGAGGGGAAGATGAATATATAGTCGAAACGGGCGTTTGTCTCTCTTGGGATATATTAGCTCTTTTGAGACTTCCCACCCTAATAATACTCCGAAAAAGAGGGAGACGACATTTCGTTCTCCCGAGGGTTGGCCGTGTCTCGAAAATCTTTCGCGTGCACTCGTCCTGCAGATCGAGAAATTGCCCGCACTTACGAGAGCAGTCGATTGAAAAACGTGCCAAGTGCCTTTCGTTTTACGATTACGTTAGGAGCATCTTACGACTAAATTGTAGTCGCTTACGGATATTGGTAGTACTTGGACCATCCGTGAAACATCTTTATTTCCGGTATCCCCCGACTATATTTCTCCCTTGACTATATATTACTTGAAGATTTTCCAGAGTAATTTTTCATAACCATGATTTATTATTTGATAATAAAAATTTTCTGAATTAAAAATTTTGATTTAGGAAGGACATTAAGTTCCAATTTAGTTAATGCACTCTATCTCATTCAGCGGATTCTGGCATCCAGCCTGCGGTATTTTTCTCTTCTCGTTACGTACGCGAGTCTGAACTTCGACGAATTTTCATACATAGTGCAAACCAGACGTATGTAAATGTACCTACTTTTTTTTTGTCGATTCGTAGGAAAAGTTTACCATGCTGCAGTTACTCTGCGGCGGGCACCGGCGGGCTAACCGGAAGCTCCGTTCTCGTACGAGTGGAGACCCGACCCGGAAGCGCCAATTCAGGGAGTTACGCTACCATCGCAGACTTGGAACCACTTTACTCGCGGCCATGTGACTCCAGGACAAGTTACTACGCCGCCAGCCATGTGACGCATTTAAGCCAGGTGAGATGATACCGTCGATATTTCTAGACTCTATGAACATCTGGGTCTCGACATTTCCATCTCGGTTACTGTAAGAAAAGTTTGAGTGGATTTCCAGAGTTGCACGCTGATGGAACTTTCAACTAGAGAGAGATTTCGTCAAGAGTCTGCTCTGGTGATCCGGAATATTTCCTTATTAAAGTTAGAAATGATCGAAATCCAGATGTATGGCAATCAAAAATATTTAGGTCTGAGCATGCAAGTACATCGCCATATTTTACTGCTGCCACCTGGTGCGCAATTTCCATCATGTCTGAGTTCCATGTTAAGAAATAAGGCGAGTTTCTTGTAATTTTTTCTAGACTCTATATTGCTAGCACTGGGTCACAGAAACAATGGACACAAACAGTAGACCTCATTTTCCGGAAGGGTACATAGAATTTATTTTCAATGATCCCAATCTATGGGGTTTTTTGATGATAGTTTGATAAACGGATATCGTAAAAACTTCTCATTTGCAGACAGTTAGACGTTTACAAATGTCTGGTTTTAGGGAGCATGTTAATTCATCCTAAACGTCTCAAAATTTAAAACGTTTTGAAATTTGAGACGCTTTTGCGGCCGTTATAATCGATGATTCGATACAGAAGTCGATAGTTGCTCGGAGAGACCGGCGCAGTCTTAACATAACCTAGAAATCTGTCTTTTTTCTCTTTGCTTTGTTGATCATTAATACCTTTAAATGGATTGATAAAATGGTTGTGTAAAATATGGTATTTAAAAGCTCTCCACTTTGTAAACGTAGCACCGCATCCGTTTAAAACACATTTCACTTTAAATTTTGGATCATTTTTGAGATGCCTAATCATGTGCTTAACAAGCAAATGAAATGAAATTGTCCTAAAATGGCAAAGCAAACATACCTTTTGATCCATTTCCAAAAAAAAACAGAAAATTTGGATGAACTGAATCACCATTATAGTTTTCATCAAAGGGTACGATTCAAATCAATTCGAAAGTAAGCAAAAACGTATGTACATCAATTATATGCAAAAGTTAAGTTAGGAACTTTGTCATGTGCGGATGTCCAATAATTGTACTTGGGAATAAAAACATTAGTTACAAATTAGAGGAATCGTTTCTTACTTACTTTATTAATACTCAAGAAATAATTCCATTTATTTATTTCTTAATAAATAAAATTTTAGATGACTAAAATTTGAAAATGTTGCCACTTCCTGAATATCAATTCTTATAAATATTTTAGACACTTATATCTGTCTTGAACAAAGACGCGTATGGTAATGTTACACCATTCTGATCCTACACTGACAATACCGCCTCGGGAATGTTTTTTGGATATTATCGTCCATAATGAAGTTTAATACTCTTATTAGCAAATAGCGTCAGTTATTTACAAGAATTTGAAAAACACTATTTTTTATTTAAACCTAAAATTTATTGATGAGCTTTTTAGAGACTCTTTTCCATGTAAAAATTGTCTACCCGAATTAAGAACCTCGCGTATTAAGTGTTGGTAAAGTTATCTCATTTTTTAAACCTTTGATAGGTTTAGACCGTTACGCCTCATATATTTAAAATTAATGAAAGTAATCAACTTAACTCGTACGCGGACTACATTTTAATACATTATATCAAGATTAGATGAATAAGCGCATAGATGGATTAAAAGACATAAAAGACTGACGTCGCCTTAAGCAGCTTTTAACGCTCTGTCAGTCACTGCCGAGTTTACGTCCCGTAACGAAGCACTTGAGTGATCCACTTAATCAATCGCCCGAAATATTTAATGAAAAATGTTATCGTCGAATCTCCTTGTAAAGCGAATTTTGGTAAAAGCCAATATAATTAAAGGTGTTAGATGATTTGTTATCTGAGATTTCAATATTAATGTTCTTAAAGGTCTTGAGAGATATAATTCCTATAAAGGAGATAAAAATAACATAATCGTTTCATCTGTAAAAATTAAAGTATACCAATTTCATAGAATGCATGTTACAATAGTAAAAAGATGGAAACGTAAAACATATACTCATTGGAGTATTGATTGAGGATATTAAATACTATAGTTAGCAAAGCATAAGGTTTACCATATATACTGTTTCTAATACTTACTGCATATGAAATACTAATTTAATATTAATAATGATAACAATTTTTGGACACGTACAAAACATTGATGTGGTCTGGGCGAGCTAAAGTTTTGAACAGAACTGCTTTTCATTCGGACTCATATAAATTGTCATCTTTTGTGTTCTATATGTAACACGAAACGATGGAAAGGTCGGATAAGATGATAAAGATAGTTACACCTTTGTCGAATACATAAAGAAAGAAATAATTTCACACATTATCTCTAGATGTACTTTCATTATTCACAGTTTTCTTTTGTTCTATGTTCATAATGTATTTTGGAAAATCAACATTACAAATTCGGTCTTTGAATTTAGATTTTGAAATGCGGCATAATAACGGTTATAGCTGTTATTAACAATTATTTTTACGACTTTTCGACGTCTACTGTACAAATTAAAATGCAGGCTTTTAAATCAGAATCGATTTCTCGGATTGCGAATACACAGAATAATTTATTCCCCACCTGTTGACAATAACGAGAAACGAGCATAGAGACACCGAAGCCAAATGAACCGTGAAATTTGAAATGAGTTATACTTACGTGAACAAGAACTAAATTTCTTGAATCAAGAAAATATTTCTTACAATTGAATAAATATTTGATTCAATACAAACTGTCGGAGGGACTAAATTAATACGGAGTAAATGTTTCTCAGTTTCATATATAAATATGTATTCGAATGGAGAAGAATGTGATGTAAAGAAACACATATGGATCAAGAAAATATTTACTGGAATATAGTAAATATTTAATTGTTTTAAGTAAATCGTGATCTTCTTTTAAATTAATATTTTGTTGTAAATATGTAAGTAAACTATTTACTTGAAACAAGTTTTTTTTATATAAGCAGATTGTTGACAGGGACATATTTATCGATATCAAGTATTATCATTTTCTAAATATAACATATCATTTTTTAGCGGAGTAAAATATTAGTTTAAAATATTTAAATTGTTTCAAGAAAATCTTGATTCAAGACAATATTTTCTTAATTTAGGATATAATATGCAAGAAAATAATTTACCTAAAGGAATTAAACATTCTCTTAAACTGGCGAAAATTTATGTCAATCACAAAAGTGATTACTTGATTCAAGTAAATATATTTCGTTAAATTAAGTAAATTTTTGTTCACTGCAGGATAGCTGATAAAAAAAAAACTTTTTTTATTCTTAATTACTAACACTGCACTACTAATGCAATGACTACAAAATGATTTACAAAATGAAAATTAGATGGAGTTAGATTAGATGAAGTTAAGTTAGTTAATAACTGCACAATGTTAGATTAATTAGATTCATGTTTATATTTCGAAGAACTCAGTTTTTGTTTTGATATAAAAGGTTTCTGTTGGAAGAGTGTGGTTAGGTTAGTTTAGATATAGTTGGATTAATGGTTTATTTTATATTTTAACGAACTGTTTTTTTTTTGTTTTGTGATGAACCGATCATGGAAAGTTTATATTGAAATGACCATACATTGAAAATTCTTGTGATAAAATAATGTTTGTTAAAAAGTTATGTGATGAATATTATATGATGTAAACGCATCGTGCCATAAGAACCCTGATACCTTTAATTTCTGTTCTGAGGTTCGGGAAAAGCAAAGCCAACTCTCTTATTTTAATCAAATATGTTTTCAGTTTTATTACTTCTCTTGCGGCATATGTGGAACTTTTCATTTTCCAGATTTTCACATTTTTCTTTGAAGGCACCGGTTGGAATATTTTCTGATGACAGATATTAATACGAAAATTCAGTTCTGTACGCGAAATTAATTTTCAGGTTTATGAAGAAATTGTAGCGCTGCTATAAAACCCAAAAATTGCACTTAATTATTGAAAAATTAAATTTAATGTTTTTTTTTTCGATCACTATTATTAAATGTAAAATCGAAAGTAACTATTTACAAATGAAAGTAATTTCACTTGGTGAAAGAAAACAATGGAAATCTTGTGCGTTTATGTAATTTCTGAATCCATAGAACAGAATAATTAAATAACAAAAAATGTAAACCACAAAAAAAAGACCTCACAAAATTAAAATTTTGTTAGCTACATTGGTGGTGTACAAGTATGGTGGTGTTTTCACGGATGTTAGAGAATATTTGAACAAGGTCAAATAGATAATTTTGCAGACCCGGAAACAGGAAATCACAATTAACATTCATTGGCAGAAAACAACACCCCAGAAATGACAAAATCTCACTATAATTGGAGCGAATTTTTCGCTGTTTTAGAGTGTATTTCTACTCTTTTTAGAGTGAGATCTTGCTCACTCCAGACTTCGAGTGGATAAATTGCCCCAAGGAATTTAGAGAGTGCACGACTAAAAACGTTTTCAATCTTTCCACATAATTTTTAAAAACTTATTGTGAAATACTGACGTTGGGTCATAGAAATATATCTATGTATGTTCTTCGATTACGTTTTCATGCGATTGCAGTCCTAAATTTGATCAAAAATGACTTCGGTTCGAGAACAACGATTACGACACTCGAATTCTGTAATATGACCTACAAGTGGTCTAAATATAAACAAAAAATTATATTTGACCTTTTAGTACAGCGCAGATAGCGACCGTTACAATCTACATTTGATTAGCTTATAAGCAGTCGGCAACCTATAGCTGGACAAGCTACGAAAAGGTTTGGAGTAACGCGCGCGATGTTATAAACAGTAAAGATGTCTGAATCCTTTACAGCACACTTTGAATCCTATGGAGGAAACCATTAATGTTACCTGCAATTAGGAACAGTAATTTTACTCCAAAGCACTGGAAATTAGTTTCTTTAGATTGAAAATGGACTCTTGGTTCAATTGTTTCTATTGATATTCCTTTGGAATTGAGTTTCATAATTTGAGCTAAGCCAATGGGACAAACGTGATATATTCATCAAGTGAAATAAATGTGTCAATGTCCTTATACTATATATTTCACAATGTTCACATGTATGCACCAAGTAGATTTATTTTTAAAAAATCAGGTACACTCCTTATCCAATTTACTCCTTAAAAATAGGTTCCCTTTTCTCAGTTTCTCATGTTAGTAATACAAAATAATATACGGTGAGTGTTTATTCTCAAAACTCTTTCCAGATTACATTAATTTCTTTGATGCGTTTCAAAGATAAAACCTGAACAAATAAATACTACTGGAAGCAATAACTTGCTGATATGTTATCAATAACGAATCTGATGATCAAAGCAGAATGTTCCACGTAGTAAAAACAGTCGTACGTCAATGCTCTATAACGAAGTTCAATTTTCGTTCATGAATGCACGATGGTACCCAATCATCGCATCACCCCCCACCTTTTTAGAAATTCATAAAATTCCATTTCGCTGAATTGCATCGAACGTTGCGAAATCTGCATTGATATTCCATTTCGAGGAGTTCTAAAATAACGAGATGTGACGACACAGTGTGAGCGTACATGTGGCAGACTGCAGGGGGGGTTAGCTGGCCGTTGGCAGTTCGTAAAAGCGATAAAAGAGCAGCTGAGTGGGTTGCGCGTAGGCGAGCTTAAAAAGGATTGTTAAAAAAACCCAACAGGTACATAAAGGGCTAGCTGGCCGGCTCGGAGATCAAGCGAGATGGGGACTGGCATCGCCCTGGACGGATAAAGGGCGATAAAGGGAGAAGCATTGAAAGGGGTTCGAGGAAAGACCGGGCAAAAGTTGTCATTGGAAAGCGGCTTGCTCGCCTCCGCAAACTCGATAAAGTTTTGTTGGGTACCCGGCTTTGGCTTCGAGGTCGAGGATGTACAAGTCGTCTCGCACGGTTTCCGTTTCCGGTATAAACCTATCCACCTACGATGTGGAAAAGAGTAGAGTTTATCCGGAAGGGGGAGGAGAGATCATGGTGGAAAGAGACGAACCGAGAAATGAATTACGAGAATCTCGAAGGGAAAGTGTGCGGGAAAAATACGGGAAGGAAGGACAGACAGGGCAGAAACTCACTCTGGGTGAAGAGGAAATCGGATTTGTCGATGCATGACGCGTGCCTTCCGTCTGTCTCATTTCCAGATTCCCATCCGAGTGCGCACGTTCCTGAATAAAAATCATTATGTGCATCCAATCCTATTTAATCGAAAGCGGTAAATTCGAAAAGAAAAACCTCTGCGAAACGAAGCAGGATGCGGAACCAGTGGCATACCAAAAAAAGGTGCCAAGTAAACACTATTTTACCCGGTCCAATCGCTATCGAATTTCCAGCAACACATAAAGTTCGATGCACATACTGAACGGGACAGAATATGCACATCTTCTATTTTAGTGCAGAACACAGACTATCGCTTCGATCTACCGTCGTTCTTTGAGCAATCGAAGTGTTATATCCTCCATGAAGATTGTACTTTACAGATTCCCAAAAAGGACGCATTTCACTCGGCATTTCTTTGAACGAAAAGCAGCGATTCTTCCACTTTCAGATTTTGCTGTTTGAGTGCTTGGGGCGCGATATTTCTCCTCGCGTCGTCAAAGTTGCTGGTTTTGCAAGACACTGTTGAATAAAAGATTCCGAGTGCCCAACATTCGCAAGTAGCGTAATGCGAAGTAATGGAAGCAACATTCTCAGGCGTATCGTTTTATAAGAAGATGTTCGCGCCAAGGCTTTTTGCGAAAGCTTCATGGTTTGTATGGAGTTACATGCAATATTAACGAGTACCCCACTCGATAACGTTGGTGTCGTCTACATCGCGCAGAGGGTCGTTCACGAAACGACGATGTCAAGGGTCGTGGGGTAGATAACCAGCAAATTGATCCAAGATCAAAGACAAAACAATCACAGGGCCTCGCTGTAGGATTTCTCCTACGAATCCGAAGAACCGAGGCGTGTATGCGAACTGGGAGTGTAACTAGGAAACTTGGTTCCTTCTTCACGAGAGTTGGTTCGAACGATGAGGGTTGCCTTGCTCGGGATGGAAGCTAACCACGTGTGTAACCTGCCATCTACCTCGACCCTCATTCCCTGGAGATTTCTACGGATATAGTCCGAGCACTTTCTGTATCTTTCGCTAAAAAGATCACAATGGAATTGACTTCTCGACTATATAGAGCTTGATACTCGATACGTATAATGTAATAATAAAAGAGCATTTGAGTACTTTTGGGTATCTTTTTACCAATTTTGATTCATTTGTGTTTTTTGTAGACAGCTTTCAGTGTATTTAGAATAAGCGCGTCAGCATTTACCATTCCTTTCATTACATTACCAGAGCAACATAATTCGGAATCACCATACCTGCATTTTAACTTATTAAATCTAATAAACACATTTAAAAGATGAATATATTATTCCTTATTATCAACATAAATACAATATGTATAATCATTACCCGAAAAAATCAGAAATGTTAATTTAATTAATGTTAAACTTAATGTTTAATTTTTATCTTTAAAATGACTGTTCTCAAAAACGGCTCGTTGGATTTTTCTAAAATTTTAGGTTTACTCTATTCATGAGTTCTACAAATGATTCCCACCATAAAATCAGTGGAGCTTTTCAAAGTTATTGAAAACATTTGAACATAAGTTGCAATTAACAGTTTCATCAAACAAGAGTTGCTTTATAAGGGTAGTTTTATATCAAAATCATCAACACTGCATTCCAAATATATTTCATGCTACGGGACCACGAGGTTGACATTATTACGTACAGCTGTGAGATTTCGTGTACCCTTATTCAAATAAAAAAAATGAGGATAAACTAACCCCCGCGTTTGCGTTGGTATCTATTGGTTAACGCTCATAGTACACATCTCGTTGCTATTCGCATGTGAAGCGAGATAAGCTACAGTAGAGGAGGAAGTACTTCCAGAAGTGTAAGGGGAGGGGGGTGGGGTCCAGAGGACACTGGCCTACGGCGCGGATTTATTATGGTTTATTTGGTTAAAGAACATTTAACCAAAAACTTCCTATAGTTCTGAGTATACTTATTTTTTCTTGGCGTTCCTTTAATAAAATTATGTATAATAGGAAGTGGAGTGGGTAAATAGTATATTATGAAACTAGTGTGTAAAAGTTCATTCTACGAATGTGAAGGGTTGCGGCCCGAGCCGAAGGCGAGGTCGTAATAACATTCGCAGAATAAACATTTACGCACATGTTTCATACGATATTTTATGTCACTTGAGTGCGTAAAATGCGACCGAAAAATGTCAAAAGTGTATAAAATAGCATTTTACGCATCGAATGGCATAAAATATTTTTGTTATTGTTCATATATAATATGGGGCATTGAAACATGTCGAGCAGCCTTAATGAATGTGTAAATTGACCAATGCGCCGAAGTCAAGACACATTGAAAGATTCCAAGGAAAAAAGTTTCGCATCCAGTATTGGAGAAAAAGAAAACATAAAAATGTATCTGCAAAGTAAGACTGAAAAAAAGTATCATGGAATAGAATGGGGCCGAAGGTAAAACTCCATAAAATTGAAATTAATGAATTGCCTCCTACTCCATTCAACGTCTGCGGGTCGTCCCTCGATTGCGTTTGTGCTGAGCCAATGAGAATTCAGTATCAAATGCGCCCAACGATGGACGAATATTTAACTTGGTTATACAAAGCAAAGAGACGTAAATATCAACGACTTGAGATTTGTTCAGGTCGTGGTCGCCACCTCGATAAGCCCTTCAAGTGCCTTCGAGAATGCGATGATGTTTAAAGGATCGAGCCAGCTTATAACGAGGAAATGCGGATGGAAAAGTAGACAGTTCAATTTAGCCTACCGAGGGATCCATTCATTACGTAGTACTTTTGACGTAATATCCTGCCGGTATTTTATTACCGCATTCTTAACATACAATATATAAAATAATTATTGAAGGAAAGTAATTTCAATTTGAAGGTCTTTCACCCCAACTTCACGTCGACAATGAGAGTACAAATTGTTTTGAATTTTCATTTTGCGTTTAAAGGATTTCAGGCTACCCCAAGTCCAGAACTTTAGAAAGGGGTGCGCTAACTCTTGGCTATAAAACATATTCTGCCGTACTTGATACCTTAATACACCACTGTATGGGAAATTTAATCTTATCTATCTTGGAACTTGGCCGCAGTCAGTCTCGACCCTGCGATCTTCTCCCTTCGTACTTGACGGAAAGAGTTATTACCTCATGTATACTGCTGCAGATCATTCGCCGACGATTGCTTATCTACATGCATTTTCCATATCCACGGAATATTTTGAATGCAAGGTGCGAGCAGTCATCCTAGACTTACGTTTATGATAGGGACATGATTTATTCCCGTCGACAACAAGCATAATATGTCCTGGAGAATTTGTGTAATAGTTTATGTCTACAATTGTCCGGGCTATTATTCTGACGTACCCAGTGCAGATAGCAGGCTGAAATTCAATTTTACTTTTATGAATACGAAATTTTCAATTTACGGTAAAATGCAGTAGAGAACGATTGGTTTAAGGTTTTTGTTGTTTTCGTTTACTTTTTAATCCTGAGCACAATTATACGTAACTTTTTTGATATTATCGTGACTGGAATATCAAGTAGCTCCTTTGAAAATAATATTTTGATGTTTGGAGTAATTACAATTATTAACTTTGGCTGATTTCCAAAAATATAATCGTCGGTATATTCGACACGAATCCGATTAAAGTTTTTTATTTAACGTCACTCCCCTCGATTCAATTCAATTATTCGATTACAATGTTGTCATTCTTCATTACCATCTCCAGGATAACAGATTTAATCGATTGCTATAAATTGAACTTTTGCGTTAATTTGTTTTAATTAAAGTTTTTGATGGATGTACGAGCAAATTCATTAAAACTAAACTATGTTGCCAGTATGGAAAAGGAGTTGTCTTAATTGTTCGATATTCTCAAGTTTCTGACAGCTGCTATTAAATATAGTTGTCTGAATAATCCCGGTTTTGTTAAAAAAAGTAAGATTGGATCTAATTTAATTTAATTATAAGACAGCTGTATAATATAATTAATTTTTTAAAAGAAATATTGTTTTTTCTCAGATGATGCGGCTAACCAATACGTCTTATTCTTTTACAATGTGATAAAATAATGGAATTTGTGATGAAATTTGTAAATTTTCGTATCATACTTAAATCGAACGAGAAGATTTACTATTATTGTCTTGACTATCTAAATTTTTCTTTCACTATTGTTTCTCAAACAACTGTGTTCATGTATTTACCTTTATAAAAATGGAATTTGTTTTTTAAATGTTTCTTTGTTATGTTAATTTTTTTGAAAAATAATTTGTTTTTAAATGTAGATAATGAAACTGTTGACCCGCTTTGTCTTATGCCCATTGAATTGCTTGAAAAAATAATTTCAACAAAAATTTTATTGATTTTTTTAGACTTGGATCTTAATAATTATCTCGCTTTCCCCTTTTTAATTTAATTATAACACATATTACTATTTAACAATAGTACTGCAAATCAATGTAAATCATAAGGAAACGTCAATAATATTACATTTTCCATATTTCAGATATTGAAAATCAAAATTAAGTAAAAGATTGAATCGCTGACAGAATATACTTTCACGAAAATTCTATAAAATGATTTATTCACGGAATATTGGCTAAAAATAAAGATATGAAAGTAGAAAACGAAATATCTTTATATTTGCCCTTTGTCTCGAGTTGGAAAAGTCGATGCCAAGTATTCTATGCGAACAGTTGTCGAATATTGTATCTCTACGTCTTATTTTTTATGAATTATTTTATACTTTTTATTTCAATAAATTTATATTGGGAATATTGTAATCGTATAACGTGATTAAGTATACTTCGAAATTATAATTCTTTTATAATAGTTTTATACACTTTTATATTTTTTTACTCTATCTCTATGCCTCTGTAAAATCATAACATATCTGATGTTTCATTTATATTCCCAAATCCATAATAATATTGTGTCATTATTTTATTTATAATATATCGTTCTTTTATTTTGTATGTTGAATATAATCTTATTTTATTTTTAATAATAATTACTACTTTAATGAAATATTCACTGCATATAAATATTATTTTTAACACTCCCGGAATAAAACTTGATTTTGCGCCCTTGTTAAATAATATACTATGTAGTCATTCAAATTGAGTAGACTTGTAGAGAGAAATGATTCTTAAGATTTACATTCTATATAATTCATTTTCGGAAACCTTGAATCTCATTTAACACATTTTTATTAAGTTAGTAAATATTAAGGGGGGTTCAGGCATAAAATAGGCTATGTCTAACATTCGTTCAGAAAATTTTTTTTTAGTAATTTTTGATGAGGAATTCAGTGGTAATACAATAAAAAGTGTAACAATTTTTGTTGATCAATAAACTTTAGCTATAACAACATTTTGCTAAAAGTGCTATTACATTTTTCTAAATTTGTTTAAAAATTTTTAAAAATGAGAGTAAACATAAAAATTCATTTTCTAACTAATTACGGATGGATTTTAAAAAATTCAATTTATTAAATTAAACTAAGTAAATTGATTAAGCAATTAAATAGATTTAGGTTCTTGAACGTTCAGCTTTTTATTTCCTACATTCCAAAAATGTGAAATGAAATTTGGAAATACTTTTTGTGTCACATTAGCAATTATAAAACGTCACAAAAAATTCAAAATTAATTTTTAATGAAATACAAAAAAGTTTTAAGTACATTTTTCTTAGCTATAAAAAACATTGGCAATAATAGATTTTTTAAAACTCGGTTTTCGTTAATTGAATTCAATCAGAATTACGTTTCGTTGAAAATAATATTTCAAGAATCTACAAACTTTTATATTTTTTTTTTAGATCAGATAAAATTGACTACCCCCGAAGCTCTTATCTTTTTAAATTTTGTCAGTATGTAATCTCTTCGAAAAAATCGATTTATCTTAATAATAAATGAAATGTAAATGTAAATAAAACAGTAGGAAGTGAAATAATCCTTTTTCATGATTAAAATATGATCATTTATTAAGTAAATCCATTTAAAATTATGTTATAACCAGAGTTGGGGTATTACACATTTGTAAAGGAATTATGTTTTTGTTTCACGAAAACATACAATAAGAAGAATACATTTTCTTTTTGACAAGAATTCATGTTCCATTTATACAGTAATTCTATTTTTGATACATCTACGAGGTTACACAGAAGATGCTGAACGAACAACGAACTTTGGAACATTCCCAAATGATTGTAATATATTGTTCGATTTATCTCTCTGCTGTGCTGTACAACGCTTTTCCATTCTGCGAACAGTATTACGATAAATTATTTTAAAAAACGTAAAATCAAGATTCATTCACATTGCGTGGTAATGTATCTAACCCCGAATTTCCTGTTTAATGTTTTACTATACAAACTGGTAAATTAAATAAGATTAATAATCTCTTATGCAAAAAATGGATGCTAGTGTAGAAATATCGTGAACAAAATAAATATGGTATCACATTCTCAAAATTCAAACTTTTAATAAAGTTTTACTTTGTATGCATTCACATATTTTGATATTTGTCGATTTGGATTTTAAACTAGTTAATAGTTTTGAAAAAAAATGTGTGTAACATCGTTTTTTAAAAATGTTAGTAGTAATCATCGGTGTTTGAATAACCAGGATTAATATGTTTGCATAAGTTGAGAAATATTTGAACCCAGCATTTTTATAAAAATAAGAACAGAATAATATCTCCTAAATTCCTGCTATTCATAAAAACCCCAAAGGAAAAAGTCTCGAGCAAATTTGTACCATTTTTTAATTTTTAAAACCTTTCAAGTCAATCGGATTATGGGCAATTGCTTTCCACCAATACTGGCATAGTTAATAGTTAGTTAAACTGAAATATCAAACAGAAGTTAGGTTAGGGGTACCCAATCAATTCAGGTGTACCCACACTTTCACACGACTTTTCAATTTTGGTTCTTAAAGTTTCAGGTTTAAATGTTATTTTAAGCCCTATTAGAGCATTTTATAACCTTCACATTCTCTCTTTAAAGGACTTCAAAAAGTCATTTTTTATACATTCCCCCCCCCCCCCCTTTTAAGAGACTGAACAAATTTTAACATTTTTAAAAAATATTTTCTTGTTTGCCGATACTTAAACATTCAATAAACACAGGATTTTAAAATAAATAACGGTCATTAATTGTTTGTTACATTGTGTTATCGACAATTACTTACGCCAAGTTCAGTTGTTAACAGAAACGTTTCCAGATATTTTATTGTATATTTCATTAATTTTTTATTATATGAGAGTGTTATCGTTAAACGTTCAAACTCTTAACCAAATACAAAATAAAAAGATAACGAGTATCGTTAGTTTTTACAGTATTTTTAACGTCATTACTTTGTTCGTTTGTTATAAGTATTTATTTAGTTTTGTTTTTATTTATTGTTTCTTATTTCTTAGTGTATAATCTTAACGGTCAGTCTGAAAAACAGCAACTCGGCTGTTATAACTGCTATAACTCGGCCTTTTACTTCTCTTTATTTCAATAAAGAAGCTATTATTATTATTTCTTATTATTTTCTATCATTATTCATATTTTTAAGCTATAAAATAGTTAAAAATTATATTATATAATAATAACATGGAAAATATTTTGTTTCAGTCGACTGATCCATGCGAAAAAGCAAGATCCCTTATGGTACCTAGGTCAGCGTTGTACTGCCGAAGTCTACTTCAAAAAGGAACATTTGGACGGGTTTATAAAGGTGGCTTGGATCTGGCTGGTCGAGAACAGCAGGTCATCATAAAAACCGTAACAGGTGACGTCTTGAAATTAATTTTCAATATTAAATTCTATTTTCAGCATATTTCTTTTTATTATCTATTTGGGTCATTTCCATGTCAACTCAGCCACTTTTGAAATCGACCATCATCGATTTTGTTCGTGATTTTTTTACAGATACATGTCGGTGAAATAAATATTGTCAAATTTGTTCAGATATTTAAAAAACTGTCCTAACTAGGACTTATCGCACAGACACAAATAAAAAATAGAATTGTTCGTCTTGAAATGTATTTTTATATAGGTATAATGAACACTTTGTTGAGATTTGTTTACATACGTTTTATTAAATAGTTTTTTCTTAAATCTGCAACTCACACACGCACAAAGCAATGTAGAGCAAGCGGAAACACAAAATATCTTGTTCAAACTGTTTCAGCTTCATAATGTCACTTTTAAAATGTTTAAAACGTGTAAATGACATTCAAAAAAGGCTGATTTTGTATGCTATTTCTGTATTTATAAATCGGCAATTGCTCCATAACTACAAGTTTATGTTTTTGCAGTTGCTGATTATGAATATGAGGTCACGTTTTCAAAATTCAAAATGGCGGATCAGTCTGGCTCATGAAATTTCAAAAATATGGAATGTTCAAAGTGGTCACTAAAGGGTTTTCAGTTGATTGCAAACATGAATTGAGATCAACGATTAATAATTGTACTGTTTGATTATTAAATGTTTTTGGCAGTTGAAAATATGAAAGTTGCCATAAACTATTTGGCCATTATTATAAACCGAATGCAAAAATCATAAAAAACGATGATAAACTACGGAGTCTAGTATACTATTTATCAGAGGAAAAATTTAGAAAAATAAAATCTTTGAGTTTTTCCTGCTACCGTATGAAAATATAAGGATTTTTAAGGGTTTTCAATGTGTTCATTTTATAAAAAATTTAATGTTTACCTGATTTCTAAAAATGTATGTCAAAAAACTATGGACACTTTCAATATCCTACAAATTTTGGAAAAAAGTTTAACATTCTTTTACTGAAATATAATAACATAGTATACCACCTAGGAATAAATTTTAGGAAATATCCTCAGAATCGTATAAACGTTACTATTTAAATATTATAAATTTGGTATTTTCAAAATGTAAAAATATTTTAATGGAAATGTTTAAAATTTCATGCCATGGAAATAGTTTAACGTTATCAGGAAATGTTGTATTAGTCCCGTGATGTATGTTTTTTAGTTGATTTTCGACCTTCATTCTCAACAGGAAATAAGATTAATTTTGGCTTGAAAGTGACCAACCTTACCATTTTCGAGTATGCCCTTTGAATTGGTGTGTTCAAAATTGCATTTAAATTGATTCAAAAACTAATGTGGCGCATTTTAAATAAAAAATGAACGAAATTCCGTGCTCTTTAGTTAGTGTTTATGATGCACTTCCTAATTTTAAATATAAAATTCCGTGCGTTTTGTTTTCTGTAAATTTTTTTTCGCATCAATATATAATATTGTGTGATCGATGCCTATTCGCAACCAAAAGTGCACAAAATCTATGAACTTTTATTTAATTTATTTGATTTGTCCCGAATCAACCTGACCTTTTTAGAACGTCAATGTTGAAAAAATGAATGATTTTTTTTTGGGAAAGTTTTTTCTTGAATGGAATAGACTGTAGAGAAATTTTTCTAAGAACAAAAATATTTTGGAATGAGTTGAAGAATACTCTCAAATTTTATCAGAATGCATTAATTTACATTTTTTGATTTTTCGAAAATTCGAAATTTTAAAAAGAGTAATTAAAAAAATGTGAAACATTTGAAAATATTCTTTAGTCAATTTTAAGACATTTTTGTTCTATGGATATCTCCTCTAAAGTCTACAGTTTTCAAGAAAATAAATTATTAAACTTTCCTAGATTTCAAGGAAAATAATTTATGCAAAGTTCCATATTTAACTCAAAGTTCTGATTTCTTTTTTAGTTTTCAGTTAAAAGAAACTTAAAATTTAGAAGCATAATGATATTTTTTTAATCTATCATAGTTTCTAGATATTGTAAATAAACACAGTAAAAAAAGGCGTATTTTGGGGAATTTTTGGGAAAAAAATGTTTATTTGAAGTATGGTCTCGTGACTTGAATAGAAATGTTCATTTTTAACCATTAAACACCACTTACAAATTTGTACTCGTTTGATAACGAAAGGTACATTCTAACTCATTTTAAATTATTCAAATAATTAACTTATGCAAATAAACTTTAACGAGGAAATTCCTGCTAATAAACGAATGCTATAATTTGCTTACACCTTATTTCTGTTCAAATTATTCCATCACTTTTCTGAAACGATAGTCAAGCTCGTTAAACCCAGGGTGGGTTTAAACTTTGAAGAGTTCCCTCTCGAACTTGATGAATATTTACGTGCAATTTATACGCTTCTCTCTAAAAAATAATTCAATACTTCTTTGCATTAACGAACGTTCAAAATATTCGGAACCCGTTTCTAATTTTTTAGGTTTAATGAACATTTCTCTACTAAGTTGCTTTACCGTCCACACAAAATATTCGTATGTGTACCTGTTTTGGGTAAAGTAGGAATCTTTCTTGTTGACGAATAGCAATAATATTTTTTAAAGAAATTATCTTTCATTTTTCAGATGTGGCTTCAGCTTATCAAGCTTCACTTTTGGTGATGGAAGGTTCTCAGTTGGCGGGATTGATCCATGGAAATATCGCATCCTTGACGGCTACGTATCTGGATGGTGCGTGTCCACTCTTAGCTTACGCTTGTTCGCCGGGGGAGATAAACTTGAAATACTATCTTACCGACGGTCATCATCATCCCATTACTAGAGACTTGGTGAACATTGCGTTGCAAGTCTCAAGAGCTGGCGCTTTTCTTCACGGGCGAGGACTTTTACACAGGTTTCTTTTAAATTAATTTTTAAAAAATATGAATTGAAGAGCCACAATTTAAAAAAAATTTTTGAATTTACTCCTACAGCATTTTGAGAACGTCCAAATGTACGCTTTTATCATCCCAGTAAACACAAAAGTAGAAGGCCGCTTACAGTTGCCTTATAGTTAGCTAATGTCTAACTTACAGGCAACTATAAGTGAAAAGTCGACTTAACGTTGCCTTTTCACTTATAGTTGCCTATAAGTTGGACATTAGCTAACTATAAGGCAACTATATGTGGCCTTTTCATTTTGTGTTTACTGGGATACATCCTCAGGATATTGTATGCTTTGAGAATTTTAAAAGTGGACATTTAAATGTCTTGAAGTTATCCTTAATAGGATATGATATTACTGATAGTGTGTATTATTTATATCTTTTAGAAATGTGATTGCATTCTCCGGATAATGAACATTTTTCATTACAGGGATATCGCAACGAGAAACTGTCTAATCGAGCCAGGTTCTCTTAGATCCAGACTCGCTGATGCTGCACTAGCTAGAGACTTGTTTCCTCAAGACTATCACTGCCTGGGCGATAATGAAAATCGACCAATTCGTTGGATGGCTTTGGAAACCCTCCAACTCGGCCAGTACAGCAACGGAACTGATGTGGTAAATATTTTTAGTTGACTTTTAATTTATTTCTGATATTTTTATTTTGAAAATTATTTCCTAATGTGTATTGCAATGCAAATATTTCCGATCTGCTAACATAACATTCAATTTAAAACTGGACGTCTTCAGCAGAAAACAAAAACAATTTTGCTGTAACAACGGATATGGTTGAGTTTACTAAACTATTTGTTTTATTTACATATGTTCCATGCCAAGTGGGCCACTTTTTTTACAACATTTTTAACTTCAATCGTACTTATATGTGCTTGAAGGGACTTGGAAATGCAATAACTTTGACCATTGAAATTATAACATTTATTTTTTTTTTTTATAATAATTTTAGATTTCTCATTTTAAAGCTTTTGATTGATGGCCGGATGAGTGACTTTTATCTCTGACTGATTGTTTAACTAAGCTTTTAGATCGGTACCAAATTTTTTATAAATTTTACAAATTAATACTTTTAAATTCGTTTGTTATAAAAATCGCTAAGATATTTTCTTCCTAAGTTATGATCTTTTGAAAATTTTTTTCTCATTTAGTTGTAATTCTTTGAAAAAGAGGACAAAAATTTCTGAACATGCAAATTCATGGTTCGCGAATCACAGTGGTACGTTTCTTTTTATTAAAAAATCTACCATCTATTAAGAAAAGAAAACTTTCTGTGCACTAACATCAAATTAGTTGAAAGGACAAGGGAAACGTTTCAATTCGTGTTAAAAATAGAAAAATGGAAACCATTATATTATATAATAATTGGATATTTTTCGTGTGCTTTGAATGCAACTCGAAGTCTAAAACCTGGTATTAGCTTTAGTTTTCCAGATACCCTAAACAGTTGCTGGACCCTGACAAAATTTGCTCCTTGAGGATTTTACGATTGTTCGAAATAGTGCTCTCAACTCTCTCAAAAATGATTGCGAACATTTTTTATTCACGACAAAAAAAACACATTAAACCTTTTTTCGAAATTTGGATTTTTTATGTTTTCTTAAATATTTTTTATACACTTTGGAAAACCATTTATAACGTAAGCTCTATTAAATACAGTTTGGAAACATTTTTAAAACTGATGTCTTTAGTAATTTTTAACGTGGTACCAGAATGAAAAGTGTACAAAATTTAGTTGACCTATAAGAAAAAATTAGTTTTAGAAAAAAATTGAATTTTTTCAAATGCATCTATAATTATTTTCAAAGTGTGTTTTTATGTTAACACTGAATATCTTTAATTTTTAATTTAATTTAGAAAAATGTAATAGAATTTTTTCAAAAAAAAATTTTTTTTCGCGCTAAAATATATGGGTAAAAAATTATTTCTGTAGTAATTTTTGACATGTAATTTAGTGGTGCTAGGATGAAAAATGAGAAAACTTATTTTGATGATAAGAATTTGTTTAAAAAAAAAAACGGAATTTTTTAAAATCCAGCCGTAGTTATTTAGAAAATTGGTTTTTTATTTCCACCCTAATTTTTTTTAATTACTAAATTAATTTAAAAATAATTTATTTTTTTTATTAATTTAATTAATTTAATAATTTAATTGTAGTACCTATTTTTCAAACACGCTATTTTTTTGCGCTAAATTATAAGTGAAACGTATTTTTTCAGTTTTAATTTTCGCACCACTGTATTCTTTGTCAAAAATTAACAAAGAAATAATGTTTTCAAATTTTTTAAAGGTGTATGATAAAATGTGGTAGGTTTAATTCTTTTCCAAATTCATTTCGTATTGGAAATAAACGTTAATTTAAACGTTAATACTGAACGAATCTTGAGGTATGATTTTTTTCCCTAAAATATAGTAATAATAAGTGTGTGTAAACAAAACATATAAACAACGAAAATTTCGAGCATGAAAGTTTTTGTTTGCCTTTTCGTGAACTGCAGATTATTGTGATTATTTTTAACTTTCTGAAAATCAATGAAATTATCCAATCAGTATTGACGTTATTTGACCCTTTGTAATACAAAATTTCGAAATCAACCATCCTTAATGCAATATTTTGAATTTCGAACATCAAAGATCAGGTTCGTTATCTGCAATTTTAAAAACCTCCGAGTAACATATTCCTAAGTAACTTTTTCGTCCTCATCCTTTACTGAATTCGTCTTTTTGTACTTTGGTAAGATAAAATCAGAATCTTAATTTTTTACTTGAAAGTCCCCAAAGTATGGGTTTCATCTCGATCAAGTATTTTTCATTTCGGTTGTACATCATAAATCCGACATTTGTCGACATCTGAGGTCCGATTCATAATCATCCCGGGTTACAAATTTCACTTATTAAGGAAAATTTTAATTTCCTTTATTCCCCGTAATTTTAGGAAAATTTACGCTTCAAAGAGAAAATCTTGTAACTTTTCATAGAAATAAAATATTTATGAATTGCCGTTGAAACCATTATGCTAACTAAATGTTGCAATTATATCTCATATATGTCCCAAACTTACAATACCATTCATTTTTAAGAAGTTCTTGTATTGGCGAAAAAATAAAATCCACAGTTCGCCTCCAAGCGGCAATAGTATGAAACTACATAGGCTCAGATGCCTTTCATCGCTTGATTCTTTAGAGATCGTTTAAATGATACCTCTGTAGATTATAAAGATGTCAATTGTGTTAAAAATAATATATAAGTTAATGTTTAATGTATAATAGAAAATTACATTCAACTACACTTTAAAGAATTGTATCAAAAATATGTTTTAGTTAGTTTTCAACTTATGTAAGCAAAAAAAAAACAAAAGGTAATGATTTTTTTTTCTTTTCAGTGGTCGTACGGTGTTTTCCTGTGGGAACTTGTTACGATGGGTCAACAGCCATACGTTGAAATAGATCCATTTGAGATGATGATGTGTCTTCGAGACGGATATCGATTGGTTCAACCACGACTATGTCCCGACGAATTATACGCATTAATGTCCGTCTGTTGGATGAACCATGCCCGAGACAGACCGACGATGCCTCAATTGTTGGCCTATTTGCAAGAATTTTACGACGCACTGGGTGGTTTCATCTGAACGGGTTCATAATAGGCAACTTAATTTTCACAAAAGTGGTTGTCGGACCTCTCTCCTTGTCACCATCACTTGCTGTTAGGGAGTAAAATTTAAGCATCGGTTCATTCGGCAAGTGTAAACCTGGAGCTTTTCGAGACAAATGGACCATTCGGGGATGCTGGGGTCGTAATAAAGTGGGATTAGACAGAATCAAGCGGTCTCCACTGGTCCGGAATTTTCGAAGAATTATGTGAGAAACACCGGCAAAATGCCTGATTAGAGTCGCGCCGTTTACACGTACCGCGAGGATGATAAATGGACGAAGTTGTCAGGACGCAATTAATGCTACTGCTCAGACGGACGTTAAACGTCCGTTTGTCGTAATCAAAGCGGAATTCAATTCTGATGTCCCTAGGTGACCATTAAGGTCGATCTAAAGCAATCGGTAGATAGTAATTCTACACTAAAAAAATCGATATTAGTAATGAAACAATGGAACCAGAATTTTTGACAAATTTGGCCATGTTTACTTTATATTTTTTAGCGTAGATTACTACCTTTTCAACTGACCACTTTAGAAATCTCTTAACATAAATCTGAATCTAGTCTACGTTTACCTATACCGGTATAGATCGCCAAAGTGATCGTAACGCGGCGCCTGGATCATGGCCACCGTCGTTGCAACTTCGATGCACCGGTCGCCGTATTTCAGGCGCCCGACGCTCGTCGATAAAATGTGAAATTTATTAAGTCAGTCACGAAGCTCAATTAAAAACTATACAAACCCGTGTTCAAACATTTTTATAGGAATTTTATGAGTATTGAACAAAAAAAAACATTTAAACCGTATCCTCGTTAAGTTATTTTTTGTACAATTATAATAAGTCTGCAAACAAGTTCGGGGCTGTGCAGATTACTAAGTAAGTTTTCATACATAATCGCATTTTAATGTTGAGATGTTATTGCCGTTCAACCGTCAGCATATATACAAACACAGCTGCTATTTGGCTTCTTGACTGATCGCGTAGTCTTATTAGCTAAGATGCGAAAGTTTTGCCGTAATTGATGTTTCAATGTTGCATGTTGCTATTCGCGTTTTGCTGATGTTTCTGCAACGACTTTTATGCTGTTGTTTATGGCTACGCTTTTGTCAATACGCCTACTGAGGTTTCAGTTGTACTTAAGTGTAAAATAATTTTAGGTCATTAAGAAGTCAATTTGTTCGTTAGCGCTAACTATTGTAATTATGTGAAATCAATACAATGCGGGTTTCGCGGCCATTGTAATTATTTGTAAGTTAAAACTTTACTTAATGCTGAAAATATTTTTCAAACAATGTAATTATTTTTTTATGAAAGTCCTTTCTATTCCGTACTATTCTTATCTCAAAATAAGGAAACATTTCGTTTGCGTGGATTCGTACGAGTGAAATAGTTTAATAATTTCAGAGCCTTTGTATAAAATTGGTAACTTAAACGAATGGTTAAGCATTTTTGTCGTGATAACATTTACGAGTTACAATCAAATTAGGTGAAATAAACTAACATCGATAGTTCCGGATCAACTTTTTCAATTTTGATTTTGTAGAAATAGGTTATGTTATATGACTTTTTAGTGCAAAAAATTACGGTTTCACAGATATATTTTTTCTACCGTTTTAGAGTTTTTGCAAAAAACAAAATGATCATCCAGGAATATTTAATTTTCTCTCGGAAGATATCAATTATTTGACACAATAACTATCGAAGACGTAACATAACCTCAAAATTGTCATATGCTCTCTGTTTTTACTCAATTTTTTTTGTTTTCGAATGTCCCAAAAAATACAAAATTTGATGAGAAATAATAACTTTTTTTTTCTACGAAATCGATTGTCGATTATGATCAGGTTATTTGAAAGTAATAATCGTGGCTTATTACAATATTTTCTTTTACATATGTTTATATCAAATGTTACTCCGCAAAAAATTCAAAATCTTCTTTTAATGCCATGTGTATTTTTTTTTATTTTTCTTAGTTTTGTCAATATCGCGACGTTTTCCTGAAATCAATTTTCCTAAAACGAATTTTATATTGATCTATCTCAATTTAGATACATTTGAATACATTATTTTTATTTACAGCTTTAAAATAGATTAAATTTTTATTATACTTTGAGGATCCAACAAAAAAATCTAAAGATGGCGGTTTCGAAGATGCAACTATAAAGATACAATATTAACGATATTTAGTATCAAAATTTAATACAAAACTGCAAATAGTCTATCCATATTTTCATGTTGTGATACTTACAATGGAAGATACATTGTCCAACAACTCTTGTCTCGAAGCTTACATAACCTAGTCTGTTGATCGTTTCGAATATTTTAACAGTTTAACACCGGCTTGTTGTTAGTCGCCTCGTTTTTATAGCATCTAATTACATATTTAATTAATACCGGAAAGCAATATGCGAGAAAATGACAAACTGAACATGAATATTCATCTATTTTTTATGCATTTTTAGGTTATGTATCGAACGGTATAACATTCAAATTACGATTATGGACTTTTATCGACTTAATCAAAGTCACCTGTAACGTCGTATGAGAATTCAAAAATGTAAAAATGGGCACAAAAGTATCTCGAACTGAGACATCGACTTTTTCAGTTAATAATTTTCTTGCTGTTTTAGTAAATATTGTCCAGCAGTAAAATTGAGATTTCTTTTATTGGAGTAAAACTTTCAGTTAATATTCTGTCACTATAGTAAGCTTATATGCCTGTCATCTGGATATGATTGAATAATGGCTTAAATGACAAAATTTTTCACTGCGCATGCAATTAAAAATGCACTTTAAGTCGTCTTAATGTCGACTATAGTTGCCTATAAGTAACTAACAATACTAACGAAAAAACAATAATAAGAAGACAAGTGTCGCCATCTTTTTAACGTCCACTAGGACCTTAAGGGTCTGCTATAGTCGTTTATAACATCATAAACTAACCTAAAACATTGAAATTAAACAGAAACTAAATATATTTTCATGACTAAATCTGTTTTAGGGTGTTTTATCTGAATGTAAGTAAGATTCCCTGCAAACACTAAAAGTAACAGTTATGTAATGTTTACGTAATGGTTACATTGTTACATAAATGTTACATAGTTGTTACATAACTGTTACTTTTGTTTTTCTCAGGGTATCAATAAAATTGCGAATTTTGATCTCATTCTGAATTGCTTTTATCACAATCTTACATACATTCAGAAGAAAAATGAGTAAACTTACCATGAAATAGATTTGGAATTAAACACACTTTTTTGTTAATATCAATATTTTAGGTTAGGAATTATTGTAAATGGATTGGTAGTAGCTGCTTTTTCATGTATCACCAAAAATCTTATTCAAAGTTTGAAACAAAATTAATCTACTTAACCCTTTAAGGACCAAATATACATAAATTTAACGTAATGTTTGACCATACTTTTTTTTTATAGCCCAAACCCTGCTCTTTTCAATAGTTTGTAAAAAATTGCCGCAAATGTAAAAATAAAAAAATGACGAACATTTCTTTAATAAAAATCAGAATTTTTATAGAATTTTTTGTGATTTATCGTTATTTTCTTATTATTTCCCGCATTAGAATACCTTAGAAAATTATAAATGTCACGTAAATAATGTTTGGGCTAAAAGATACAACTAGTATAAAAAATTAAACTTAAAAATGGCGGCTCAAAAGTGGATGGTAAATTTTTTTTCCAAATCATAGTTTTCAAAAATTTAAAAGGGTGGATCCTATAGGGCAAACATCTTTACGAAAATCAAACGAAAAACGCATCATTGTTGGTTCTTGGTGATTTTTGGGGACGCTGATTCCAAATTGTGGATCCGCCATTTTGTATTTTTGAAAAATAACATCATATTTGGATTCAATGAGCCCAAAAGCAGCAGGTGCCAAGTTTTTAATGAATTTCGATCTTGGAATCCTTGGCTATTGGAATAAAAATCGAGTTTACTAGGAATTTTTGAGCCGCCATTTTGAATTTTAATTTTTTAGCTGTATCTTCTAACATTTTTTACTCTATATTTATAAATATTTGACGTATTTTAATATTGGAAATGGTAAAAAAACGACGATAAGTGAAAAAAAAGCGAATAAAAAATTATTTTTGTTAAATAAGTGCTCGTCATTTTTTTTACTTTTAAATTTGCGGCATTTTATGGCAAAAATATCTAAGTTCTCAAACCTAGATATTTTTCTAGATGAAAAATTTTGTCGCATGATTCTTTCTTACAAAATTTTTTTTACAAGTTAAATACATAAAGACTAGACAAATGATTATAAAATTCCTTATAAGAGTTGGATAGAAATGTTTTCATGAATAAAATGATGAACCTTTCGATTGTCTTAATACAATATGCAATTAATTAGAACAATCAATCGAAACGAATATTTCCAGATGTTTGAAAATTATTTCAGCATAAAGCAAATCGTTGTAATAAATGGTATATAAATATTTTTCAACTTTACAATTTATAGGAGTCATGTTTTTTCCGGGAATTAAAAAACAAAATATTTTCAAATGATAATAGAAAGAAATAGACATTTTTTAATCAATAAAAAATATGAAAATATCGACTGAATTATCGTGATCACTTTACATTGACATAATCTGTGATGATAATTATCACAGACATTTGTAATTTTTTAAAACATTTTTTAAAATATGAGCTATACAAAATTAACCATAAAAAAATAATTTCATAAATTCTATCGGTCAATTCATATTGGTCAGTTAAATGTTTCTTTCCATTCGTGTAACTAGAGTAGAATCAATTTCTAATCGACAGAATCAAACGCATTATTATTGAAATTTATTACAATTATATTGATAACGGAATATATAAACAATTGAAGTAATTAAACCAAAAAATTTGACCAAATATGTAATTTTTTTCAATCTTTTGTATTATACCGTCTTAACGAATGTTTCTCATGAATCAAAATTATGGACTCAATTAATTTACTCTTCTTTAACTGAATATTGAAAAATTAATAAAAAAATTTGATTGAATTTACTACATTAATTAATTCTAACATTTTTGCACTTTCATCTCTTTCACTTTTCTCGACAGGGTATTGTAGATATTCATGACTATCCCATCTATTTCTTCACCATTCTAATACCATATAATCGCTAATAAAACTTGAATATCGCTGTATCAATGTGGCTATTTTAAAGTTAGAAAAATTTCGAATATTCCTCAAGCTTCGACTTGTCTATATTACCATAAACTATGGACTGTTCTTGATACGCGCTATTTATATTCGTAACGGGGTCTTTGAAAGTTTGTTTTTATTGAAGTGACTTTTATGTCACGTCTCAAAAATTGTTTCGATTTTTCAATGTCGAGCTTGGATGTTCATTCCAAGGTCTCGAAGAGTTGAAGTCAATTTATGTGATTTCTTTAATGTCCTCGGGGTTTAAATTGTTATAAGTTGACTTCTACTAATTAAATTTAATATTAAGATATTTCATTTAATTAAAATAGAATTATTTTATTAAATCTAGTAACTTACGTGTAAAGTTTCGAGTGATTTAGGTCGCTCGCAAAAAATCTTTCTTGGAAGAACAGGGTAGGTTAGAGCTGCGCATATTTTTGTTCGTTGTCACTGCGAGTGTGGAAAGCGACTGCTGGAAATATCTAACAAAAATACTATATAGCTATTTGATCAATTGGAAATAGTACAAATAAATAAAAAATCAAAATTACACGCAAAAACAAAAATATCAAAAACGATTTTATTAGAAATCGGTTACTAACAGTCGATAAAAGAAAGTATAATTGCGCCACATATTCAAAAAGAATTCAAGATGGATTGAGATTATTGTGAAAAAGAAAATGGAGGCTGGAACCTTCTTCGTATGTTCGAAAAGAATAAAGTGGAATATTCGTGTCAATAACAGTCGTTTCGATCACATGTAGGTACTGATTGTGTTGTCAACTTTCAGTACTGCCATACTTCAATCCAAATTTTCAAATAATTTCAGACGTAAGAAATTTTTTGTGAATTTGTGATTTGAGTAACGGCAAACTGTGTCGTAGAATGACATTTTCGTGTTGTCAATTCCATTTTGAACTCTTCACGCGGTTGATGACTTATTGTAAATATTTGCGCCTCATCCCCAGCAAATGTAGCCGTGATATACGTAACATACATAATATATATATACATGCGAATAATATGCGCGCCGTATAAGTTGATTTGTGCAGATTCTATTATTTCCTATGCATTTACACGATGACGATTTGTAACGGCATTATTTTTCAGTGGAGAATTAAATATACGTGTTAATAAAAATGAATGTTTGTTTTTACTATCCTAACCTATAAACCTTCATCGCATATAACCAAATTTCCTTGAAGAAATTTCCATACATCTGTATTCAGAGGGATATATATATATTACAGATGTAAAATATAAAATAAACAAAAAAAAACTAACAAAAAAACTAGAATGTCTGACATAAAATGTATATATATATATATATATACAGGGTGATCCAAAAGTCCCGGAACAGCAAAATATCTCAACGGGAGTGCATTTTCGAGGAAAATGTTTCAGACAAAAGTTTCAGGATTTTTCCCTGGCTATTTAATGGCGATATTGAATTTGACCTTGAAGGTTATTTCAAGGTCAAGTTAATTTTTTTAAATGGGAACCCTTATTTTTTTCCATGGATTCTGAAAGAGCGGGAAATTCTACGTCCGAGTATGATATGATCGATTTTTCCGGCAAGGTCATTTCAAGGTGAAACTTAAAATTCCCGTAACGGCGAAATATCTCAGAGGGTGTGCATTTCTTTGGAAATTGTTTCAGACAAAAGTTTAAGGATTTTTCCTGCGATATTTAATGGTAGCACAGAATTTGACCTTGAACATGACCTTGAAGGTTATTTCAAGGTCAAGTTAATTTTTTTAAATGGGAAGCTCTATTTTTTTTCATGGATTCTGAAAGAGCGGGAAATTCTACGTCCGAGTATGATATGATCGATTTTTCCGGCAAGGTCATTTCAAAGTGAAACTTAAAACTCGGACGTAAAATTTTGTGCTCTTTCCGAATCCGTGAAAAAAAATAGCAGTTTCCATTAAAAAAAAATTAACTTGACCTTGAAATAACCTTGAAGGTTATGTTCAAGGTCAAATTCTCTGCTACCATTAAATAGCCCGGGAAAAATCCTTAAACTTTTGTCTGAAACAATTTCCAAAGAAATGCACACCCTCTGAGATATTTCGCCGTCACGGGAGTTTTAAGTTTCACCTTGAAATGACCTTGCCGAAAAAAACGGCCATAGCATATTCGGACGTAAAATTTTGTGCTCTTTCCGAATCCGTGAAAAAAAATAGGGGTTCCCATTTAAAAAAATTAACTTGACCTTGAAATAACCTTCAAGGTCATGTTCAAGGTCAAATTCAATATCGCCATTAAATAGCCAGGGAAAAATCCTGAAACTTTTGTCTGAAACATTTTCCTCGAAAATGCACTCCCGCTGAGATATTTTGCTGTTCCGGGACTTTTGGATCACCCTGCATATATATATATACTGGGTCATCGAAAAGTATCGGACCCCCCCATTATCTTCAGGTAGAATGCACTTAGGAGAAAATGTCCAATAGCAAAGTTGTACGGTTTCAAGCGGGGAGTAAGATGATGACCTTGACTTTGACCTTGACCATGTCCTTCAAGGTCATTTCAAGGTCAATCTTATTTTTTTAAATAGAACTCCCTACATTTTATTGCATATTCTTATAGCTTATCTCGAGAGCTTTCCAAAACACTATAATAAAATATTTTTTTATTAAGTACTTTTTGAGTTATAAAGGTTTGAAGTTAACAATAAATGCATTCTTACTGAAAATATTAGGGGCATCCGATTAATGTATTTTCTTTAAACCAATTAATTGGTCTCATTATTCCGCGCACAAAAGTATTAAGGTTATGATTACTGAAAACTAAATAATATTTTACAAGATATTCTACATTTTGTGTCAAAAAATTGTTAACTTCAAACCTTTATAACTCAAAAAGTACTTAATAAAAAAATATTTTATTATAGTGTTTTGGAAAGCTCTCGAGATAAGCTATAAGAATATGCAATAAAATGTAGGGGGTTCTATTTAAAAAAATAAGATTGACCTTGAAATGACCTTGAAGGACATGGTCAAAGTCAAAGTCAAGGTCATCATCTTACTCCCCGCTTGAAACCATACAACTTTGCTATTGGACATTTTCTCCTAAGTGCATTCTACCTGAAGATATTAGGGGGGTCCGATACTTTTCGATGACCCTGTATATATATATATATATATATATGCAGTCCTCCCTCCGTAATTACGTAAATGTCCGGGCTGGGCTGAATTTTCCCCTTGTTTGCAATTCCCGCCTCTACTTCCCCTTCTCCATGTATGAATGTAATAGAGCAGTGTACATCTCTTCTTAACTGGAAGGGGAAACCTGGACAACAATTATGGGATGGAAACAATTACGGAGGGACGACTATACATAGAGTATTCCATTAACCCTTTTAGTTAAGCAATTAATATAATAGCCAAGTAAGTATATATTACATAGCATATATTTTATTTATTATATATCTTATATTTTTGTTATTCCCATGATGTTTTAAATCTATTTTATGTTCGAAAAATGTATAAAAATTGCTTAGAAAGGCACGTGGAAAAATATCCTACAACCATTGTTTATTGTGGGATAAACCGAAAGTAATCGCGACAAATGTTGTAGAATAATAAATATGCTTTATAAAAATGAGTTTACTTATTATACATGAAAAAATTATTTATAATTTAAAATTGCATGAATCTTCAGTAAGAGTTTGTCTGCACGCAACTGTTCCTCAGACGTTAAAAGATGGACTAAACGAGAAATTCGTGATAAAATTAGCAAAAATATAGGATGTAGTAGCATCTTGCGTCGGATGACAATTATGAAAATTTATTTATCTTACTGTATAAAGTCGCTAGATTTTCGGATTCGACATTCGTTCAAAATCGATGGAAAACAGGTCACTTGTATAGAAAAATAAAAAACACTTCGCTTACTAAAAGGACAACAGTGGACGACGTGCAATTAAAGGGAGGTCCCACCTTCAAAATCAGCTTTATGAAATACGCCTTTAAAAAATTTGAAAAAATTATTTCTTTCAGTGGTGCTATAATAAAAAGTATAAAAAATGTTTTTGACTAAAAAAAAATTATTTTTCTCGAAATAAATTACATTTTTTTAAATTTATACGTAATTCTTTAGAAAATGTGTTTTTATGTTCACCCTACATTTTTTGAATTTTTACATTAATTTAAAAAAATGTAGAAGCATTTTTTCAAAAAAAATATTTTGTTTCGCACTTACATGTAGGGGTCGAAAAAATTATTTCTAGAGTAACATTTAACGTTGAATTCAGTGGTGCTAGAATAAAATACGTAAACCTTTTTTTACACTTAAAAAATGGGTTTGTTCCAAATTTTTTTTTAAAGTGGAATTTTTAAAAATCCATACGTAATTATTTAGATATAATAATAGAATAGAATATGTTTTTATGTTCACTCTAATTTTGTTGAATTTTTAAATTAATTTAGAAAATGTAGTAGTATTATTTAAAAAAAAGGAAATTTTTTTTTTTAGTCACAATTTATAGGTCAAACTAATGTCGAACACTTTTTATTAAAGGTCTATTTCAGAGAGTTGATTTTGAAGGTGGGGCCTCACCTTAAATGAAAAATAATTTAGATTCGATGTTTTTATATATTTCTTTTGTTCTGTTTTATACATTATTTTTATTTTTTGTTTAGTTGCTGATTACGAATCTCAACCCGGCATTTGAAAATAAAAATGGCGGTTCCAATATGGAGAGTACAAAGTGTTAATTGACAATTTTATTTTCCATATCCCCATGTTCTATGGGTTGTTGGTTATGACTCCAAGGTGAAGTAATTCAAAATGAGGATTCTAAAATGGCGGATGCCTTCCTTATATTTGAAGATGACACAATTAAAAAAATATTGCAGTGTTCCAAGGAAAATTGACAAGAAAGGATGACTTGGGATTTTAATCTAAATGAAGCGGTTTTATCGGACGAAATTCCTAACTTATGATTTGCGTCATATTACTACAGTATAGAAATTTCGACGAATTTTGTTAAGAAAACAATGTTATTTAGATGAAAATCATAATTGAATAATTTTTTCATTTGCAAAATTTCACACTTAATGGATGGTGTCCGTCATTATCAAGCCTCCATTTTGAATTTAGAAAATCTGACCACAAAACACCAATCCCAAAAACTAGCTTTCAAATGAATTGGACGAATTGGGTACATTGTGATGTAAAAGTTTTAAGTGAGTGTTCTCAGACCTATCCAAGTAGTGACTCCAAATAAGGATACTTAATTTGAGAAAATCACCGCGATGTCGACCATTGAGCCACTATTGTCAATTACTTTTTAAAACGCAATAAGATATTTGGGTGCCGTGTAATTTTCTTGAATAAGGTGAAAAACGTATAGGTTAACTAGTTTATCCACATACATTGTATACATTTTCTGTAATAATTTATATTATACTAACAAATAGAAATGTTATTGATAGAGCGCATTTAAAGGCAAAAAATACAGAAAAATGCAAAACCAAAGAAATGAATCAAAATTGATTAAATTCCGATTTCACAGTATCTGCAAAATGAAATGTTACCAACACATTTTGTTCTCTTTAAGCACAGGAATATAAGAATTAACAGCACTTAATTCCATTTCACTGGTTTTGAATACCACGCAATCCAAATAATTAAACCTAATAACAAATCATGAATATTGATAAAATTTGACGTCCCCATGCAAACATTACCAAAATCAAAACCAACTTGAAATGAATTTTCAGTAAACACGAAAAATAAATTTCCTATTAAAACCTTAACTTTCTCTAACTCGAAGCCTTTCCAAATTCGTTCATTTCACCGAAACGAACGTATATTCGTGGAAATCGAGGTCACACGGTGGCAGTGTAATTGGCGAAATATTGCCGCCTGGAATTAATTGCGGAGACAAAGTCGCAACAGGTCGTTTCTTTCCTTGCGACTAGTGCCAGTACCGGAGTACTGGAACGTAACGGAGGGAGAACGACAACAGAGGAGGGAGATGGAGAAGGTAAAGAGAGGCCCTTTCTAAAATCAGAAGGGGGGAGAGGGCCCCAAGACTTTTCAATCAGGAAGTGGAAACGCAGAGGAGGGGTGGGGTACGCACTATTTCCTAACTTAACTAACAGAGAAAGGAAGACAAGTAGGAAGAGAAAGAAAGAGAACCAACCAACCAACGAAAATGAAAGTGATGGAGAAAGTTGGGCATTATTACGAGACACGAAACTCAGTGCTCGTACAGCTCTAAAGCCCTCGCGTTTTCCCCTTTTCGCTTTGTAATTCACTCGAATTCCCCCACCATGTGCCCATTTCACACGTTCGATATGACTAAAAAAGTCGACTATCGCCGAACCATGTCATGAATACATTTTCACGAGGCGGTAAGAACCAAAATGTTCAATTTGAACGAAACAAGACTATAATAACAATTCCAGTATTATGTAAACTCTTTGAATTGGAAAATTTATTTCTGATTTTGATAACAAAGGACGGTGTTGGAATCTTAGGAAAAATTGGTTTTAGCCAAATTAGCTAAAATTTTACCATTTTAGTCATTTATAAATTTTCTTTACTCTAGATCCTGAACCTAAATGGGATTTTCTTTTTTGAGTGTTTTTCTGTGATATATTTCTGAATATTTTGCTCAAAAAATCAAAATAATTGTTAGAGCCTTTTTTCAAAAATCGATTTACGCACAGTCTATCGTAGTTATGGCTTTTTGAGGTTCTCCTGGTCTCAAAATTTGTTTCTCAATAGTTAGCGAAATTGTTTAGGTTGTAGTTAGCGAATATGAGAAAGTTCAGGACCTTGAAAAGTCCAACGATTTTATTGGTTATTTGTTTTGTTTCGACAAAATTTGAGGTCAGGAGAGCCTCGCAAAATCACAACTACAATAAACTACAAAAAATCGAATTTTAAAAAGAAACTCTAATGATTATTTTGATTTTTAGAGCAATACTCAAGAATGTCTACAGTACTGAACTAAAAAACCTCATTTCAGTGGACTCTTTATTCATCCGTGGTTCGAGCCCTACATGTTGCTAATGCCGAAGAAAGTATTTAAAAACAAACGTTTGGCAGGGAAACTTTGGGCCATAACCATTAACATTTACGACCTTTTTTACATAATTTCTTTACAGAAAAGGGTTACTAATGACAAGGGCTATTGGTTGAAGTAATATAGTTAGAATTAGTTACTTATAAACAGCAAAAATCAAGCCTGAATGTTTTATGTCAAATTTTGAGGTTTCAGTCGCCTTTGTCAAGTTCTTTGCCAGGTTTTTGTTATTTACGAGCAACAAATACTGAATGTATTACTTTACCCTTGGATGAAGATTATATTTCAGCATTAAATTGTAGCATTTTTCATGGTTTCTCACACTGTTAAAAATGACATGAAATTTAATGTATGATCAAGACCCACTGACATATTAAATTTAATGAGTTTGTAATTAAAATGGGTCTTAATATGCAGGAGCATAAAATACAAATCATAAAATTAGTATTATGTTACAAACGTTTCTACAAAGTGTATACAAATAAAATGATTAAAACTGTTCACAGATATACCAAAACATCGTACCTAGTATCTCTACAGCAAAATTATCAAAACTATCTATGAAATAAATGTGGATTAGAGGAGGGAGGGTACACATCAAACACAGCTAACTGTTTACAATCCTTCAGGAATGTTGTTTACGTTTCACTGTTGTTATTCTTTTCATTGTCTGCGGTTCTTGGAAAAATTGTACCTCGCGAATATTTGCCTGTTGTGGATCATTCGTTTGCATTCTGTAAGTTTGGTAACAAGATCGTTCTTTCTCGTTTGTTTATAATTGTATGGTTTTCAGCCGCTCGTGACCGTACAAACGGATTAAATTATACTAAGCATTGGAGAAAAATTATGAAGAAAACCGGGTGCACTTCAAAAAACTGGACATTTAAAAAACGGGAATTCAAAAACCAAACATTTCAAAATATTTTGAAAGTTCGAAAAGGTTTAAGAAAAAGTATAGTGTGCGAAAAATATTTCCAAAGTGGGGTAAATTTAAGATCTTAAACTTAAGAGTTCTTTGAAATTAATATTTTAAAATCCTAAAGTAGAACATTATTAATAGCTCATTTAGAGATTTTTAGACTATCGAAATCCTTCAAGATAACTTTCGAATAAGCTCTGAAAGATCTCTTCATCAGAATGATGGCATCCTTGCCCTTGAGGCGATGATCAAATATTAATTTATAATTTGAAATACTAATGTGTTACTTACTCATGGATACTAAAATAGAATATATGAATAATGTAATATACTACCCGAGGTAATAAAACATTTCGTTAGGAATGAATACAAAAACAGTTCGACTAGAAAATGATCCCAGAGCAAATTTAAATTAACCACCATCCTCGACCGTTGAAATTGTGAGCATCCATCAGCTTTAGCTTCAAAATGAAGATCGATGTAAGAAAGAATTCCGAGCCAGCATCGGTATATTTCATTATTTTCTTTTCTCATTCGTCACATTAAAGCACAATTGCCACATCGGATGAGAAACGAGGGCTCTTGTAGGAACGCTCCGTGAAATGCACGAGGTTTACTGCGGATGTGTGGGAGAGGCGTCGACGAAAGTAAGGGGTTACATAATTTCAGCACGAATACGTCCTCGTTAACTTTCATCGTTAAATCTTGATTTACTTGAGAACTCGAACGATTAAGAAAGCCGCAGGAGTACGCTAATGACCGATCGTTGGCTCAAAGACGTCCTAAAATGGCCCACCTGGGAATATCGCTAAAACTCCGTTTAGGCGCACGATGTTTACTTTACGTAACTCGCGTAATTGTTTTGCACATCGTTACTCCAGACGCTAAACGTGTGCTCGTTATTTGGTGCGAACCTAAAAATAAAATATTTCGTACACTCCTGCAAATTTTATGACAGTCAGATAATTATGAAATCATTTAATTACAAAAATTAATATCACAATATACAAAACAAATGTAAGGATAAAAATAGACGAAAAATAATGTAAATGTCTAGGGATATGCCAAATAAATAATAAACAATTGTATCGCTTCATAAAATATAAATATCTAACGCCCTGGACTACGGAATCGTAGGTCGTGATTTAAATTCTCATCCAGTGGATAATTGTTTTATTTCCTTTTCAAGTAACAGTTCGCTGTTTGTAAGAAAATCCAAGTTGTTTGTTTACTTTTCGAAAGTTTGTTTATAGTGCGGGAATCGACTCTTGACCGCTGCTGTACTTTAACCCCTTAACTGCCGATGACGAAGATTTTTAAAAATTGTTCAAAACTGTAGTTTTAAATATTTTATTTTAAACAATAATTTCAAAAACGGGTACCGACATTTTACGTGGTATACCCCAGACAATCTAGAAATAATTTTGTTTTAAATTTGTATAAATTATTGACTTCGTTACATTAATTAATATTTCGGGGTCAAAATCTTCGTCATCCGCGGCAGTTTTACTGTAAGTTTCTGCTGTCTCCTACATTTTTGACAAATGTGAGGATGATTATATTTATGTGTAAAATTTGTGTAAAACAGGTGATTCCAACCATTAAATTACAATAAGTAAAAAAAAATTAAAAAAGGTCATATGATTGAGATTGTAAATATATCTCATTTTGTATCTCCTTTTCTGTAGTAAATCGATTGATTGAGATATGACTTTCTTCGAATTCCAACAGATGGCGCCCGAATCCAAGAATGGGTTTATTGATATATTTATTTCATATGTCTACAGATGATACCTGAAATAAGTGATTTTCCGATATTTAGATAAGCACATGAGTACACATGTATTATTATTGTGTGACCTACCTTCCATCATAGTTATCCAAACAGCACATGAGACTTAAAAATGACTTCCAAAGCCATTTTCAAAGCCAATATGATATTCCCATATTTCTTCTCGCTGAAACCGAATCCGCATCTTATCTCCTGCTGGTAAGGCTTATAATATAACCTTCAAAAATACCTTAAAACAACTGAAAATGCTATAATCATTAACCCCATACCACTTTCACCCCCAATTGTTGATCCCATAACCTCAAAGTCCTTTATCCTCGTTATGACATAACCCCATAACCTCATAACCTTATTTAAATAGAACAATTTTGTGAGTTCCACTTGTTGTTTTAACAACAAACGTTCAAACGGAGTCATGGGAAAGCATTTCTATAACCTCAAAATCTCATAACACCATATCCTCAAAACCCTTTCATTCCAAAAACTCATAACCTCATAACCGTAAGAGAAGTCCAGTTCCGAAAATCAGAAGAACCTTTTAAGTGATTCTTGTGGAACAAAGTCGGTAAATAACTCCAGAATCCATTAAGAAGAAAAATGGGGTTCAAGCAAGTATAATGATGTTTCTTAGATCAATAGATCTGTGTAAATTGAGTAAAATAACAACATAAATAAGAAAATCCTGATTTAAATTATAAAAATGTCAAATATTAATAGCTTGAGATATATGTTTTTTATTTATTATTGGTGGAGTAATTCATTAAGGTGAAGTAAACCGGCTTTTTCTACTAAATAAGATCACGGAGATGTAAGGTAATGGTATAACAAGCTTAGGGGATTATGATGTTATGGAATTGTGAGGTTAATTTAGGGCGAAAGTGGTACTGAGGTAATGGTTGTAGCGGTGCTTTTCCGATGTGTTTTGAGGTTATGTCAAAAACCTTACGCGTAGGAGATAAAGGGGTTGCGAATTCCATTTCATCGGAAAAAAGTACATGGGGATATAATATTAGCATTTAAGAATCGGAGAAAAAAATTTTGTTGAGGGCCGCGGTAAGTTTTCGTATGTTTCTGTGGTCGCTGAAAATGAGTTTGAAGAATTGCGAAATTCAAAATGACTGATTCAAAATGTCTTACCCCAAGAAGCTAATAACCTTTGCATTTTTAATCGAATGTCAAAAATCGATGTACCCTTTTTGCGAATTTCCGCTTGGCAGTGTGAGAATTGAATCTTGAGGTACACCATTTTGTATTTACAATTTTCTTCACAATCAGGGACTGTTAAAATAACAGAATACATAGTTTCTTCATTAGTAATGGGTTAATATAATAAAATTACATCCCTAAATGAAGGTGAGATGATTATTATATTTTTCGCTAAAGCAACATTCAAAAAAGCATTTTTGTTCACTAACTTAAATTTTCCTAATTGTGTCTAATTGTCCCAGATTAAATAGTACCAAATCTGTTCAGATCAGGTGAATCAATAATCGATTCTGATATCACGCCATCTGAGTAAGTAAAACTTATTCAATTCCTACGACACTAACAGACACTGTTTTCATTGGTACCACTTTCAGCACGAGATTAAATCTCGGAATATGTCAAAGCAAGAACTTGGCTGTTACTTTACAGTTACTACGTTTAAGAAAGGGAGAGAGATCTCAAGTTTCGCAAACATGCTTTGCTACGGTCGATTTGTTTGAAGCCGTAGATACTTTTTTCAGTCCAATGCACTGATCAATTTGGAAATCATACGCGGATTGCGATTTGTCGATTCTAATTTCACGTTTTGCTTAAACGAATTTATCAGTTGTTTCGCAATTTTGTTATACATATTCTAATGACAGTTTTTACAAAATTCGGTTCATAACTTTACAAAAATAACCTGGGTGATTTCGGTTGACTGAAACAGCTTCTTCTTTCGAGTTTTCAAGTTATCGTAATGAATATTTTTAAATGCACAGAAAACATAAGACACATAACATCACTTATTTTGATATATGTCGCGAAAAAGCCATAAATTACGATTAAAATGATGAAAAGATAACAGTACTTTATCATGGGTCCACAAACACACGTGATTGAAGTAATAAACAACTGTAATAAAGTAATAATTTTGTTACATTTACAGTCCAGTAAGTTACTCCCTTATTACTAATATGCCACCATCTTTCAAAAATTCAAAATGGCGGACGAATTTGTAAACATCGTTGCGAAACCTGTTGATTTAAAACTTGAGATTTTCGAGGTCGCTGATTACGAATATTTCCGTAATCGGTTCAGGCATAAGTTTCAAAACTCAAAATGACAGATGAAAATTTATAAATCAACAGGGTTGTCTTGAAATTATCTTCAAATGTATAATCTATTAGATATGTTTATAGTCATAAACTAGTGTGATTTTCTAAATAGTTAAGTTATCACATGGACATTAATCGAGACATTTACCTTGCACAAATAGGTTGATTAAAAAAAATGTTAAAAAATGATTCTCAGTATAGGAATTTATTGCGTTCAGAAAACCTGTGCAACTGTTCTCGATTCGGTGTTTATTAGAAAACAAGCTTATAATGAGACTAGATATTGACAGTAGATATAGAAAGTCATGAAATACGGGTGCTGCACTGCCGGAGTTGATGAACATGTTCCTCTCTCCTTCCCCTAAAACCCCCCAGTAAAAAATGTCAGCTATTTTTCACGTAAGCAAATTGTGTGCTTCAAAGGATTAACAAATATATATTTTTAATTGAGAATGATAATTTGAAAAATGACAAAAGCATAACACTTTTGAATCAGAAGTTTGAATATTATATGAGACCATCAGTTTACGAACTTTTAAACAAAAAAATATATTTAAAAGAGTAGATCAGAATTATTGATATCAGTAACAATCAAATGTTTGTGGAATTTTTTCCAATTCGCAAACTACGTACAAATAGAAATATATATATCGAATTTAGCTGTTCAATCCAAGAAAAGCTACTAAATTCCAACCTAACCAAATGTAGGCATACCTTCAAACATGAAATCATAACCTCGTAATCTTTTATTCAATTGTATGCCACGGAGAAATTTGGAGGCGATTAGGTATAAGAATGTGTGCCGGAAGTGATGTCATCGATGACGAAAACCTTTTTAAATTACAGAAGTGGCCTCACGGGCAATGAAAAAAGGTATAGGTCATAGCATTTTCTAAATTCACCAATCAATTATTAGTTCCTCACCTTTTTCACTCAATTTTGGAAATACAAATTCAATCTTTAAAATTATTCTTTATGTTCTAACCTATTTTCCAAATTTATTCTGCACTGATTTTTTATAACTCGATCTTTTAGATGAAACCAATTAAAATCTATTTAAGATAAGAATTATTTTTTCGTGAAGTATAATTCATGCAAATCGAGCGACTGAAGTAAAAAGAGTTCCATAAAAAGTAGCGGAAGCATACTGAACGTTCGTGAGTTGTCCGATTTATTTTCAAGTATTTCTGTCCTGGGGTTCGGAAACCTGCGGCGCTCTTAAAAAGTCTGAATATTGGGCAATCTAACGCGTCCAAGGCTAAAAGAGCCTTGAGCCGCCTTTCCAAGTGTTTCACTAACTAGGCAACCAACGGCAATGTTCGCAACCACTAATGCGTCCGTACAGTTGTCGCCCGAATTGCGCGATTCTCGATTACACCGACTTTTGCCTTGTCTTGTTTTTTGTCAAGTGCTTTCCTTCTATGCCGAGAAAAAAGGCGTCTACATTACACAGCTTTTGCGAAATGGTCCGCCATTTTGATTTTCCAAATTTTTTTTAATTGCCATTATTACATTTCTTTATGTATCTAAAATTTAATTAGATCGTGATCCTGATGTCTGAACGTAAGATAAATACATTTTGTCAAAATTTTGTTTGCATAAAATGGCGGCAGTAATGTGACATGTTTTTTTACAATTAACAAATTAATTTTTTTCGATAAATTTTGATGATTTTTTTTAAATTTAAAGTGATATTATGTATTTAATGTATGAAGTATATAAAATTTAGAATCAATATTCCGTGATAACTTTATACCGCATGGTTCTCCATTTTGAATTCTTAAATTTTTGCAATCGTTTGTATACCTAAAACTTGTAGCTGGTAATTTCCATATCTAAATTTCAAAGAAATAGCATCCACAATGTCAAAACATTTTTGGTATTATTACAGAATGGCCGTTGCACTGCGAAAAATTTTATACACACTTAACAAATTTTTTTTTGAATAAAAAAAATGAAAATTATGTTTTCTATTAATTTTGGTTATGCTCTTCAAAAATCCGTTGTCAAAATTGAGTTCAATATGGCGACGGATTTGAAATAAAATATGGACATTTTTTGTTATCAGTGGACTATCCGGAAACAGTTCCAAATATGATCAACAGTGATTGAAATGATAGAAGTTTAAGGGAAAGTTTCCGTTGAAAATGGGATGTAACCTTTTCAAAATGGTGGATTTTCAATATGGCGGACAGACAAATTTTAAAAACTTATATATTTTTGCAAAACTTCGTATTTGCAGCTTTTTGCGGTCGCTGATATGATAGGAATTTTATATTGGATTTTCTTCACTCAAAATGGCGGACCAGAAATTATAAAAACTTCAATTTTTTCGTGTAGAAATGTCTTGTTTTTCTTTACAAGAATGAGGCTTGAAAATGAGTGGGTGCGAGTCGAAAAACCTATAAACCAAAAAAACGACAAACCAAAATGAGACGGTCAAGAAACCGACAGACAAAAAAAACTACAGCCTAAAAATAAAATAATTAAATTACGTTAAACAGTTTGATCTGCCGGTTTTTGACTGTCGGTATTTTAACTTGTCGGTTTTTTGATCCACACCCGTATTGTAACCTTACAAAATTTCTTTTAACTTTATCTTTAATTTCGTATGTAATTCCTCGGCATTATATAATGTTATTGACTAGTTTACATTATTTCTCGTAATATTCTTGTTTTCTTATTATCTAAACTTAATTGTAGGCATTTTTATACTCTTAAAATAGTATTGTATGCATCCAATTAGACATAAAATGTTTTGAGTTCTGTACCCGTAATTGCTTATAAATAACTAAATAAATAAAATTGTACAATATTGTTAAAAGGTAAATTTCTTTACAATATTCGAAGAAATTACCTGTATTGTAAAAAATTAAACAAATTTTTGAAAAATGCAGATCCACACGTATTTTTTATTTGATGAAACTATTGAAACGTCCCTATTTGTTAGTTTTATGCTATAAAAGAGTCTGTATCGTTTTGAATGTATAGTTTTAAATTTAAAATTCAAATTATTAAATAAACTAGTTTATTCCTGATAGATTGAGTTTTGAAGAATATTTAAAACGTTTAAACGTTAAATTATCAGAAAATTATTGCTCCAACAATTTAAGCAAATATAATTGCACAACTGCTGCATATAAGAGACATCGTAATGCATGCACATAGCTATTTTTAAAGGAAATTTACTCAATTTAATTTTGCCGCTGAAGCAATAGCTACTTTGTATTAATCAAGGACTTTCCCTCTACTAAATATCTTCGGTTAAAAAACTTACCTTTGCATGAGCACGGAAGCGATCTCTTTGACTCATAAATAATTCATATTTGACTTCGTGAAAACCTGAGAAATAATGAGCAAATAAGTGATTCATAGTTTCAATGATATTTTTTGTCTTCTCTGCTATGTAATTGAGAACCTGACATATTAAAATATTTACATTCCCCGAAAGTGCTGAAACTATTTTCACCAATGTTTTAACTTCAAGTATGATTTACGTATTGCATGAAATAAAGTATTGAAAATTAATTTATTTAGTTTGCACGTGATTAGACTTGTTAATATTTCTATATTGACAAATTTTAAATGAAAAAAGTATTGTTTTGAAATCCTTGTACATATCCGATAAGTTACATCAACAAAATTTTTTAATTTTCTTAATATTTCATTTACAAATATGACTATTATTTATTGATTCAAGTATACTGATTGTGTATTGTATCAAACATAACCTTAATAATGACCCGTGTATCCAGTTTCCTTCTTGTACATATCATTGATGAAGAAAATCTGTAGGGAAAAGTCATATTGTAATTTGCTTTTAAATGAGATCGAAAGAGTTCAAAAATTCTTTTTTTATTTTTTTCTAAAATGAATAATCAAAGTCTTGTGGTTCACATGGGGTAATAGAATTAGCTGTATTCCAGAATTCATAGCCAGTTAAATACTTTTTTATTTTTAGTTTTTAACCCAATTAATTTTTGTGTCGGAATACTTAAAATTCTCGATTTATTTAAAGATTGGAAAATATTCAACTACTCGCACTCATACCACTATCGATAACGTATGCAATTTCAAAGTGCGTTTCAAATGACAACAGAAAATTATTCATATTAACTTCTACACTTTTTGTTTTGTTTGCATTATCTTACCATATTATTTGTAGTATTAATATTAATTTTCACAAGAATAACTTTCAGTATATAGAGTATAACTAACGTTGAAATGTCTGGAACACTGAAGGTGGGTGGTGCCAGATAAATTAGTACAGTTATGTTATCTAGATGGCACGCAACCATTTAAAACCTTGTATCATACATGTATCGTACTGTAGTTAGAATGAGCACGAAAAATTTTGCATGTGCAAACGTGAAAATGAGTGGTAAACTTACAGAATGCAATAACAGTATGCTATTATAAAATCATTTCCATAATACTATATGTTTATCTTATACCTGGTACTCTGTTATAATATCGAGCAACAGAACATTACACAAATTTTCCTTCAGGCAGTAAATTAATATAAGAAGAAAGATTTCTTTCGTGCTGAAGATAAACTGCAATATATTAAATGGATTATACTTTATAGAAATATTATATTTAGTATATGCCTAACTCTAATTTATATATTAATTTTTTTATTTTTTTTTATTTAATATTTAGAAAACCTTTGTATATTGTTTTTGAATTGAACCGAACTTAAACTTTCGTAACTAATTTTGTATTCACGTCGACAAATATATTGTATTGATGAAGTACAAAATAAACCTAAGTTGATACACTTTCAATTTGATGGGATTATAATAATAAAGTTAGAAAGAACTTATAAGATATACGAAAAGTGAATAAATTTATTATGTATATATTTCTGATCTAACTTATTTATTTAGCACTTAATTTCAAAAACATGTGAGTCATTTATAAATGGAAACTGAAAATGAAATATTTTTGTATCGACACAGGGACCAAATTAATAAAAAAAGATATAAAACGTAAAGGGTTCCAAAAGGAATTTGGAATGGATTTTAGAAAATAAATTATAGTAAACAATTTTTCCTGGTTATTCAATTGTAACTCGAGATTTGACCTTGAACATGACTTTGAACATGAAATCGAAGGTTAACTTGACTTTTTTTAAATAAGAACATATATTTTTATTCACAAAAATGAAAAGACCACAAAATGTACAGTCGGATGAAAAATGTCTGCTTGTGGTAAATTCAAACTTGAAATAAACAAGGTCACGGTAGAGGTCATGTCTCAGGTCACGACCGAATAGCCAGCAATTTCTAAGTAAAATTCATTCCTCTATATTTGTTTAATAAACGTTTAAATTTGGGTTAGACTTGTGGGATAAACATGGTGTATTTAACGTTTCGAGGGCAGGTAGAAATAGTGGGTCGATGCCCGTCGAAAACGTTTTATATACCATTTTTAAATGATTATTTTAAGAGAGACGTAATGGTCTAAGAAACGTTTAATTTATGATTAACGTAATAAAAAGTACTTTATAACTTTTATTTATTATATTTCAGCATTTTTTATAAACGTTTAGTTATGAAAAATATACTATTTTAAACGTGTAATAAACGTATATTAAACGATAGTGTCTTTATAAGAATTAATTAAACGGATCACATTACTGTTCCGTTTAGTAAACGGTTAATGAACGTTTAAAATATTTTTGGTCTAAAAGTGATATAGGTTGTACGTTTTATTAACGTATATCATGAACGAATATTAAGCTGAATTATGCACATGTTTTATAACCGTAGTACCTTTGAGCACATTTAAACGTCTTTCATATACAATTATTATTAAACGGATTTTAAACTTATGTTATCTGAAGTGCTTCATAATCAATTATTTTACATTTAGAATACGTATAATATACCAGTATTATAAACGTATATGATAAACGTATATTAAAAAATTGTTTAATGAACGCGTTACGAATAAACGTTTGTATCATATAAAATCATATTTAAACCAAACTCACGTATAATAAACGTATATTAAACGATAGTATTTTTATTGGGATGGTCAGTTTGCATGACTTGAAATGTATTCTAAAAAATTACTAAAATATCCACTTGTTTAGGTAAATTTTTATAAAATCCTCACTTACTGAAACAATTTCCTAATTAGATTCGTTTCCAGAAACAGATAATCAACAACACTCACCCTTGTTGATTTTTAAAAATGATAAAATTAAATTCTTGTCGGGCTGCGAAGTATCAGCTGATTTTTACGAGTATATCATGCACAAATGAAAATAATATACCTAAAAGTAACAGAAATTAAAATCGATTTGGCACCCAATCAATTCAAATCACACGCTTTTCAAAACTTTGTGTATATAATCCTCCGTGGACGCAAAACTCGATTGTGCACGTCTATCCTATGAATTATATAAACCGTTGAAGACATTTAGCACGCACTTATACATAATACGCATTTTGTATGATCCTGTCCAGCCTTATGATATACGGACATGTAATTTCTTCATTAGATATCCCATGTATTCCACAGTACCTATTTACGGTGACAATTGTGTTTAACGAGAAATTTCATACAACGTTAACGCACGTGTTAACTGTTTCCATTTCAACCAGAACTCTTGGGTACAAAAAAAAAAAGAAGACCGAATGACATAATAACGCACTCGTGCGTCACGTACGATTATGGGCCAGGTGTGAGCCTCACGTTTACATGGGGAAAGCACAGTTCACTTTCACCGTTCACGAACTCTTACTACACACATTGTAATTCTTCAACGAGCTCTTTCCTACCACGTGGGCGATGGATAAATATTACTCTTCAAAATTCGATATGCCGAAAAGCACACAATAGATACGTTGTTATCAGACTACGACCTGATTTACGGCAGCTGATTACTCATGACACTTTTGTAATGCTGAGGTAAACAATTCTCGTATAAATTATGCCAATATTTCGAAAATGCATGTATGAAAATACGGTTTTTGTTGATTTTCGAGCTTCATTCTTAACAGTAAAATTTATTAATATTCGATGTAAGGATTCTTCGACCGTAGATTAAAATATATACTTTACTTTATGTCAGTGGCTCGTAAGAGGCCACAGGAGAAAATAAATACATTTTTTTTCAAGAAAAGTGTTTTTTTTTAAATTTTTTCAAAACGACATAAATTTCATTATATACTTATTAATATTCACTTGAAAGTTACCTAGCCTACCATTTTCTAGTTTTCTCTTTCGATTAAGGTAGTCAAAATTACATGTAAACATTTTCTAAAACCAAAATGGCGGCTTTAAAATAGAAAAAATAAAAAATTGTTCCAGGTTTCAACCAAAAGTGTATAAAATTGTTCAAAATTATACAAGAAAAGTCAGTATGGTGACGTACAATATAGATGATTGGACGAAATTTTCTATGAATCGAATTTCTACAATACATGTTATACATATATTTTTAAAGTCATTGTGCATGACGACATTCGTTAGACAGAAAAAATGTTTTAAATTGAAAACCAACAGCTCAAAACCCTGTGAAATATACGGATGGAAATCAATTTTTTGCGAAACCAGAGTTATTTTTTTTTCCGGCCATATTATATCCACCATTTTGAATTTTACAAATCTATAAATATAATAAAATTATAATATAATAAAATTCATTGTGATAACGAATTACGACACAATATAAATATCTTATAAACAAATATGTTATGCGAAATCAGAATTTAAAATTTTTTAGAGGTTAGGGTGAGTTTAGGCTAAAAAAAATTCCTCTTGTAATCTTAGACAATTTCGCACGCTTTTGGTTGAAACCCGGAATTATTTCAATTATATTTTTAATGTGCAAAATATTCATAACAAATAAGCTTATTTATTACTTAAAAGTCACCAGTTTGGTTTTAGGAGATAGTTAAATGCGATTTTGACTTCGCTAATCAAAATAACATACTCGAAAATAGTAAAATAGGTAATTTTCGAGTCAATATTACCCTAGTTTCATGTTGAGAAGGAATCTCGAAATTCCACAAAGAAATGCGAATCCTTGGAGCATTTTTCTCGTTTTTGTTCTCTTTCAATTTTCCTAAGGCTCGAATTAACAATGAGTTGACACCATTACGGGTTTTGGAATAGAAGATTATGAATTTGAAGTTAAAATGTCAAAATTCAAAATGGCGGACAAAAATATAAAAGTTCGTTGAATTTGACTCTATCTTTTTACGGGGGTTTTTGGGGTCGCTGATGACGAATATGAAGTCAAAATGGAGGTTCCAATATGGTGGATTAATTTGTTAAAAATTATCGAATTTTAATAAAAATTAAGATGTACGATGTTTAGGACCTTAGACAACAATTCTTTTGAAATATTCCAAAATTCAAAACGATGGATTCAATATGACGGACTAATTTTTAACAGATTATTGAATTTTTATAAAATTTGCTATCGGGGAGTTTTCCGCGTCATTACACTGAAAGAAATTATGCAGGAAATATGAACATGGAGTTTGAAAACAGCCTCGCATACGATACTGGTGAGATATTAAATCCGTCATTTTTAATTTTGAAATATTAATTAAAGAATCGTTATATTCGATAAGAAATTACCCTATAATCTAAAATTCGCTAAAAATTTCAAAATTAGTCCACCGTTTTGATCCGCCATTTGGAATGTTGAAATTTAAACATTAGATTTGCCTTATGGGATCCGTCATTTTGAATTTTGAAATCCAAATCAGATTCGTAATCGATGGTCTCAAGCTATTCCGTTTTGATTCGTAGTTTCATGATTATTTTTTATGATTTTTCTTATGTGATGTATAAAAAAAATTATTTCTGGTCCTCAAAAATTATATGGCTAGGATAGGAATTTCGCCTCAAGTTTGAATTTCTCCTCGAGCGAAAAATAATGTTCGTATTACGCAAGCGGTGAAAGAAAATTCAATAGAACAATTTAAAAAAAAAAGTAAAAATGGCTGTAACACACAATAATAGTAAAATTCACATGATGAAAAATTGTCGGTGATAGTATGGTACTTTTGCATTTCCAAATATTGTAAAGTATACCATGAAATAACTATTTTTACTATGACCAGGTCTAACACTACCTTTTTGAGGTTATGTACTCTTTTGGGAAAGTATAAAAAAAAGATATCAATTTCATCTTAAGTCAGTTCAACATGATGCAATTCATTTGAATGAAACATTATTTATTTATATTTAGTAGGTTGATGACTTCAAAAGCATCATCACTGACATTAAAAAACATAGGGCCCTTATTTACCACCTAAACATGCAGCCACACGCATACTCGCTTTATAAAATTCTATCAAGTTCAAATGATCGTAAAGTTCCACAAACAAATCCAAAACTCAAGGACGGGGAAAACAGAACTCTTGTCTTCCCCGAGCTATTTAGGGGACAATTTCGTTTCGTCTATTTCGCGTACGTACCGGTTTGTCTGTGACGCGAAGAATGTTTATTTTTAGGGCGCGTGTAACTATTCGAACACACGCAGCAATGTCTATAATTGTTCGCTGATAGCCGATCACGTGGCTAGAGGGAGCAGACCATACAGTACGAAGATCGATTTTAAACAAAGAAAGATTTGCCCTTGCTGTGATTTCTTCCCGGAAATGACTAAGATTTCCATCTCTCGATGAGTGATTTTATTTAGAAATTTTAGAAAAGGTTGAAGGAAAGTCCCGGCGTAAATGTATCATGCGGCCAATTAATGAAAAGCAGCTGCAAACGTATAATTTGATAAATAACCTAATTTAATTTTGGAAACTTGTTTAGGCGTTGGGAATAAATGATATAAAATAAATTAAGTTAAATTATAATGTTGTTACATATTAATTATTTTGGTATTCTAGATACATAAACAGCTAATAATATATGAATGCTGAATACTAATTTTTACTCAGTACTTTTACATCTTTTATGAATGACGCAAAGTAGACACTGCTGAGTGATTTTCATCCCCGAAAATGATTGAGGAAGAAGATTGCGAATGCTGATATAAACAAAAACATTGTTAGTCACGGCAACTTTATAAAAGTAACGTGCGAAAGTGGTCAAGAAAACCAAATCCCAAACAGTGAATGTCCAATAGGAACTTTATACCCACTTCTCATCTTTATCTTCTCATCATTTGGTCACATTCCATGAGAAATATTCTCAGTACGTATTCCCATTTTCCATTTCCTTTTTCATATACTCCTTTTTTATTTTCCACTTCCCCTTACCCATTTACGTTCTCATGTCCCAAATTATGTTTGCCATTTTAAATATGTACATCCTTCTTATTGAAAATGTTATTACTTTCCAGTCCTATGTTCTATTTCATATTCCTTCCTTACATTTGCGAATCCAATTTTCTATTCCTATTTAGCCATTCTCACACCGAATTCCTATTTCCCGTTCAAATTGTCCATTTCCCGTTTGTAAATTTTGGGCATTTAAAACGGTGGAGTGTTTGTTCGTTTACATTTTCCATATCCCATGTGATAATTTTCAAAACACGTAGATTGCGCCCGCAATTTCAATTCCTGATTCGCCAATTCCAATTTCCATTCCCACTTCTCATTTCACATTCAGATTTCTCAGATCTCATTTGGAAATCTTGAATATAAATTTGATTATACGTCAATGGGTATTTTTTCTATGGCCCATTCCCTATTTCTTCCTCCTATTTAGTAATCCAGTATCATATTTCATGTTCGCCATTTCCACTCGCAGTTTTTATTTCCCATTTCAAATTTCTGTATATCCCTTATGAGATATTTTGGTATCAATAGATATCAAATCATATAGTTATGAAATATATTCCATGTCTCTATTACCATTTTCCATTTCTTATTTTCATGTCCTCTTCCGAATTTCCCACTTCCCATTCCTATTCCTCTTCTAAGTTTCCATGTCTCACATTATAATAGAGTATTTTAAATGCGTACATCTATGTGGAAATATTCCTATGATCCCATTTCCATGTTCCATTTCTTTTTCCTTTCTCCTATTTTCCAGTCCAATTTCCTGTTCCTATTTAACCATTATCACTCCGAACATTTCCCTTTAAAATAAATTGATCAATAATGTTCAGTATTCTATCTGTCAATGTCCAATTTTCGATTCGGTTTCTTCCAATAGACTATTTTCAACCAATGAATGTCCATTGAATTTCCATCGGAATTAATTATGAATGAAACCTGGACCTCTGGTGACTGAAATATGAAATGCGAATTCGAGATGAAATTGGTGAAATGGTATTGGAAAATTTTATTGCAAAATGAGAACATGAAAAGTAGGAACGGAATAAATTTTGAATCAAAGCTGAACCTCTGGTGACTGAAATAGGAAATGCGAATTCGATATGCAATTGGCGAAATGGTATAGGAAAAGTTTATTGGAAAATGAGAACATGAAAAGTAGGAATGGGAAATAAAATACGGTAATAAGCACCAAGAATATTTCCCATCGCCACACATATTCAAATTAGCTTAATAAAAAGTGGAAATAAAATGGAAAGTGAGAAAAGGGAATAGGACATAAAAATAGGAAATGGAAACCAGATGAGATTTCAAAATCAGAATGTGAAATGAGAAGTCGGAATGGAATTTGGAAATGAAAATCAGGAATTGGAATTGGAAATTAATAAACGGATTGGAGACTAGGCATATACTCCACCGATATGAATACCAAAATTTACAAATGGGAGATAGATAATTTGAAAGAGAAATAGGCATTCGGAGTGGTAATGGTTAAATCGGAATTGGAAATTGGATTTGAAAATGGGAGGAAGGAAGAGGAAATGGAACACGGGAATGAAAAATAGGAATATTTCCAAGGATGTATATACTCAAATATGGCAAATAAGACTTTAGACATGGGAATGTAAAAGGGTGAGGAGGAATGGGAAGTGAAAAATAATGGACCAAGTATATTTCCCATGGAATATAAAAAAAGTGTTCGATATAGGATATCTGAATTTCAAAAGGAAATGGAAAATGGGGAATGGGAAATATTCAATATTTATTAAGTCTACCTATTCGAGATCTGGAAAATTGGAATAAGGAATGCGAATGAAAAATAAAAGGAATAGGACCAACTGAAATGGGAAGTGTTCCAATATATATACCGCGAATTCCAAATGATTCAACATTTCTCATGAAAGCTGGATCGCATAACAGGTGCATCATGTCAGGATAGCTGCTATTAGCCTCAGTGACGTTACCATGGTTGCTACCATATTTTCAGCATCATTCATAAAGTCGATTCGACACGACAATCCGATAAACCCGATTCCGTGCGACCGAAAACGAATAAATCCTTAATGGTATTAGAATCGTGGGTTTGGGCCTCGCGGGATCGTGCACCGAGGTCCATAAATCCATACGTAATTACGCATGACTGCGGGTAAACGGCGCTCGCAAATCGTATACGAGTGTACATATTCGAGCGAGCGAAACGAACGCGTCTCCCAAAGTCGCGAACGCGTTTTCCACTCTCCGACTGAATGGCTGTGTAAATAAGTATTGCGCCATTGGCGAACGAAAATAATTCGAACGCGGCCCCGTCGTCATCATCGAAGGCAATAATAAGGGAGTGCCCTTCGAAAGCAGCAATCGCGAATAAGCCTTTCCCCGGGCCGCTCGAGGCCTTTGACTCGTCGAGTGTTTGTACCTACGAGCCGTGCCAACCTGCTAGCTCGGTAGCTCGCCCCCCCCCCCTCTAGGCTGCCTATAAACCGCCACGATATAAGTAAGGCGGGCACTTTCGAATTGCATAACGCCGGTGTGCCCGCGCCTTCGCTTCGGTTATGTCAGAAGAAAGCTGCCGCGCGGCCCGGAAAATCTAGGCTTGCCTCCAATGCACGCAGGCCCACAATCCCGAAAAAAGGAGCTGGTTCCACATCAAACTGGTCAACAGCTTGGTCACGACCGTTTTGGGAAATAATTTTGATGATATTCAAAATTGTTATGCTGCCTTAAATTTCGAATTTTTTTATTTTCGTAGTTTTACGACTCTGTTACGAACCGTATATCACTTAATTTTTCGACAGTTTGTATTATCTTAGGCCATCTAGACGTTAAAGTGAATTTCGCATACAACTTATCATTGATCTTAAAATAATTTTCTTCGTTCGCATTTACTTAGAAGTTCAAATCACTTAATATTACGGTTAACATAATGAACGAAATTTGGGTTTCGGCATTAATAGTAGCGTTCACTTTGTGAGCAATGGCCAATTGCATTCTCTTCACTGAAATGGATATCACTTAATTTTCTTACAAATCAGATGTCCACTGGTTTTAGCGAACTGTACTTGACACAGGTGCCACTAAAAGAGCTGTGAACATCTGTTTATGTAAAGTGAAAATTAAATTTCACTTGAAAAATAAACTTTTTGAGAAAAAGTGATTTTCAAATTGGCTGTAGTGAATGCCTCTTTTATTTCCTACGAAATGTTCGCATTATGGAATTTATATCATGTAATGTATTCATCACTTTATTTAAAGTGCACACTATTTCACTTATAACATTTTTATAAATTATGTGCTTTAGTTTATGTGTAATGAAAATCAGTAGCGTTCATGATTTGACTCACTTTGATAGTTATCACTTATCTTCCATTAAAGGTCACAATAATTGAAGTGAGATCCTCTTTATTGAAGGTGAACTTTATGTGCGAGGAAGTTGATATCACTTAATATACTCGTCACCTTATGGGCAATAGAAACGTCTTTTGAACTTCAATTCATTCAGACGAAATTTGCAAATTCTAATTATTGCCAGTAAAATACTCATTATATGCAAATTGGTTTTAGCGCATTGTAATTTACATTATCACTAAAAGTGCATATCAGTCTACGCAAAGTGAATGAAATCTCACTTGAAAAATAACCGTTTTGTGAAAAAGTGATTTTCAAATCTGCTATATATATTTACTACGCAATTTTCGCATCACAGAACTTATATCATGTAATGTGTTTATCACTTTATTTAAAGTGAAAACTATTTCACTTTCAACATCTTTATAAGTAATGTGCATGAGTTTAAGTGTAATGAAAATTGCTAACGTTCGTAATTTGATTCACTTTGATAGTTATCACTTATTTTTTATTAAAAGTCACAATAACTGAAGTGAGATGTTCTTCATGGAAAGTGAACTTTATGCCCACTGCAGTTGATGACACTTAATGCAGTTGTCACTTTAAGGGCAATTAAAAAAGTTGTTTAAACTTCATTTTGTTCAGACGAAATGTGCAAATTAGGAGTATTGCAAGTACAATTTTCATTGTGTGCAAATTGGCTTTAGCGAATTGAAATTTACACTGTCACTTAAAGTGTATATAAGTTTATGGAAATGAATTAAATTTCACTTTAAAAATAAACGTTTCGAAAAGAGTGAATTTCAGATTTGCTACAGTTAATGTAATGGAATTTATATCATGTAATGTGCTCATTACTTCATTTGAAGTGAACCAAATTGTTACATTTTTAACAGTTTTGTAAAGAATGTTCATGAGTTTACGTATAATGAATATAGGCAACGTTCATGATTTGAGTCACTTTGATAGTTATCACTAATTTTTTATTAAAAGTCACATTAATTGAAGTGAACTTTTTTTATTCAAAGTGAAATTTATGTACCATGAAGTTGAAGTCACATGTGCCAGTCACTTTATGTGCAATGGAAACATTGTTCGGACTTCATATCATTCAGACGAAACGTACAAGTTCGGCGCATTGAAAGTAAAATTTTCATTAAATACAAAGTTTTATTGAACTGTAAAGTACATTGGTCCTAAAAGTGCACATCAGTTTACACAAAGTGAAATAAATCTCACTTGAAAAATAAACGTTTCGAAAAAAGTGAATTTCAAATTAACTATAGTAAATGTCACATTATTTCCTATAGAATTTGGGCACTGCGAAATTTACATCGGGTTTATTTACATCATTTAATATGCTCGTCACTTTATTTAAGGTGTATTTCAAGTTAGGATCTTAAATGATACTTTATGTACAATGGTATTTACATACCACGAAATTAACATCACATATCAGTGTTTGCAATATTAAAATGTAACTTTATGAAAATTTCGTTGGCATTTCATTCACTTCAGAGGCTATCACTTATTTTCAGTGAAAATTACTATGTTATGTGATTCTCCAATCCACAGTAGTGTGTCACTTTATTTATAATGGAATCATTTTTCATTATCCAATCTGAAAAATGTTGTCAAAATGAAAAAAATTTTAAAATTGAATAAAAATACAAAAAAATTATTCAATTTGTCTTGCTCTTTCTCTCCCCTTCTCTCTCTTTCTCTCCCCCCTCTCTTCTCTCTCTCTCTCTCTCTCTCTCTCTCTCTCTGTTTCTAATGTACATCACTTTATTCTCTCAAAATGAAAAAATTTTAAAAATTGAACAAAAATACAAAAAAATTGTTCAATTTGTCTTGCTCTTTCTCTCTCCTTCTCTCTCTTTCTCTCCCCCCCTCTCTTCTCTCTCTTTCTCTCCTCCCCTCTCTTCTCTCTCTCTCTCTCTCTCTCTGTCTCTAATGTACATCACTTTATTCTCTCAGGGGTTTATTTTGTGTACTGCAAAATTTACATTATTTAATATGTTATTTTTATATGGTAACCTTTATTTTATTACCAAGAAACGTTTGGATAGTTGAAATTTAATTTGAAATGTTTGTCTTTCATTGTAATTATAACATTATGTACCGTGGGCATTTACCTATTTCGAAATTCACAGTATGTAATCGGTTTTTCTTGTCAGTTACATGTAGATAACAAAAAGTCACTTATAATACTTATACAGTTCACGGAATGGTTTTTCAAAATGGTCCATCTCATAAGTCAGTTTTCATTTACGTACTTTGGATATTTGTATTTTCTTACATTCAACATTTTAAGCTCTCGTGTGGACTGTCTACGACTTTAGTGAATATTTTCATTTTAATTTCAATTTGTTCACGAGAATGTCCAATTATTTTGTGGTTGAGAGATTTTCGGTTTGACCACATTGGTCATTTTGAAAGTCTCTGTGACTTTGTTCATTTTGTAGGACTATAATTTACGTACTCAGTCTAGAAATAGTAGGTGGGGGAGCGAAATGTTTCTCTGCTTGTATTTCCGTAATAAAAAATTAGAATTTCATTAAAAATGTAGGCTTCATATAAATGTCATTCAAGGTAGCGGTGAAGGTCAAACTCAAGGTTATAATCGGTCGTTGAATTTTCGACCGTTTCTACTTCCGGTTGAAAAAATAAAGGATTTTGCTTGAAGGATATTAGCTTGAAAGTAATACTTAAAATCAAGGTCAAGGACCCCAAAGATTAGCGTTGTCTATACTCTACAACATTTGTATAAACAAATTTACCGCAAAATGCTTACCGTCCGAGATATTCTTATTTTTTTATATATTATTCAAATTTTTTTCTTTGGCTTTCTCCACTCATTATATTTTGTTGATTTTTATGATTTGATATTGGTATATTTTATATTTTAAAAAATTATACGAGAAACTATTTTATGGAACATTTGTTATAAATTCGTGCAAAAAGCCACTTTTTTTGCAAACTCGACAAATGAGATGGGAAAAGAAAATCTAGAATTCAATGTGCTACAACTTTGTTGTGTCATAATTTTTAATTAATGAAATTTTCAACAATTCTATAATTTTTTTTATCCCGCAAAATTATTTTATGAAATTGTTTTTGAGTTTTTAAATACCAAGCAAAAAACATTATTCTATAAAACACTAAAATGGATTTTAAGACAGGAAATAACGTTTCAAAATGTTTTCAAAACTTTGAATTATGGTTGAACAATGCATTCTTTATGCCTACATTTTGGAGCGTATACATGTTTACGGAAATGGTAACAAAAAGAAAATATAAGACCAAAACTTTATTGTAGGATGAACCCTATCGAGAAAAGTGCCGCAATCCGTTTCGCTGAAGAAACAAACGTCAAACTAGATCATTTGTAATTTATGACCTCCCATTTCTTTTAGGGCATTGTAGAATCGTTACGATTTTGTGTCATTTCTTCGGTGATGTAACTATGACCTTTTTCCGGTGGCAAATTAACCTTTTCGTCTTAGAAAGGGTCTATTTTCACTGCGAATATAACGACCTGAAGTAACTGAGCCGAATTCCATTCACCCAGTGTTACAGTTTCTCGGTTCCCCTTTCGCCAGTTTCCAATCTGTCAATCTTACTTGTCAAACAGAAACTCTCGATATTTTGCATTCGTCCATGGAGCAGGTAAAAGGCAAAGGGTGAGCGATAAATTTCCATAAAAAGTAAAAACTGGCCACGTCAGTCCGGCGATTGCACGCATACCTGTTACCCCAAACAGAAATTAGACCCCTGTTGGGAGGGTCATGGTCACAAACTAAGGGTCTGCCAGGCACGCGCTCCTGATTTAAGGCCCAGTTTTGCGTTTTGCTTCGCACCTTTTCGCAAACACGTGATCGTTACCTGTGGTCCAAAGATGAACGTCCCACTGTCCTACAAGGCTCTTTGTGTCCAACTGCTGAAAGACCTGTCGACAAAAAAATGTTACCGTAAAAATTTGGACCGCGAAGGGAAGTTTATAAACGAATTCGAGATGCGACTGACAGAAAAGACGCAAAAGAAAGTCCATTTTATACGGATCCCTTTGAAGAAAGTTTACGTATTCTGTATATGAACAAACGAATTTTCAGTCAATAGTTGTTGAAGCGAATTATTTTTGAATCGAATTATCGTGTCGAATTTTCAAAAGGAAGGAGGAATGCGTTAAAATAAACACTTGAAAGATGTCCAACCTTCCGTTTAATTTGAATTTGAGCCCGTCGTTGCCATACAGGTATTTCATGGAGATTGAATTGTTTAATATCATTTGGAATGATTTTATAGATATTTTGAAACTGAATTAAGAGCTCTATACTGAAAAAAGGGGAGGGTCTAAGCACAAAATCAGCTACATGAAATAGTCGTTAAAAAATAACCAAAAAATAATTTATGTAGTAATTTTTTACGAGGAATTCAATGGTACCACAGTACAAAGTGTAAGAATTTTTAATTATAAAGTTTAGAGTAAGAAAAATTTGTTATTTTGAAAAAATGCTATTAATTACATTTTTCTAAATTAATTTAAAACTTCAAAAAAATGTTGGTAAGTATAAAACTACATCTTCTAAATGTATTACGGATGGATTTTATAAAATTCCATTTTTTCCAATTTTTATTATATTACCAATAAGTTCTTCTCCAAAAATTACGAAAGAAAAAATTTTTTTTGAGCGATTTTTTCATGTAGTTGATTTTGTGCCTTGACCCTACCCTTAAGAAAATTCATTTTTGGCCATCGAGTAGATTTTCTACAAAAATTATGGGTAACAATTCTTAATATTTATTAGGTTACATATAAGTAACGTTATAATTTGTACATTTTTCCGATAAAATACCACTATTTTTTCCGTATAAGCAAAATGTAAATGGGTTATCAATGATGAAGCATTTTTTAATAAGTTAAATTGACTAATTCAAATAATATGGTATTCCGATTTTTTGACATACTCTGTTTAAATACTCACAACCATTATCATATGGCCGTGATAATTATCAATTTGAAATAATTTTTAGAAACAATGAACGAGACATTTGTTCTTTTTGAGAGACTCATCCATATACATTACTGTATTATGTAAAGTTTTTTCATCGATGATAGCAAATAAGGAATAAATAAAAAGTTATTGAGCAATAACTAAAAAAAGTTCTGCAAAATTAAAAACACAAATTACAAACTCCAAAGTAATCGTTGTAATTTTAATATGAAACTACTATTCGAATGAAAATGAAGAAAGAAACATGAGTCATTAATTTTACAGAATTGATGATGTATTATGTTTGCATACAATTATAGAATAGACATAACGTTATTTATAACCGGAAAGTTGTATATATATCTGCGTATCATTGAGAAACTTCTGTTTGTTTCCTAATATAGAGTATTCATAAAAATTCAGACAGGTCAGAGTTCATGAGTAAATCTGATCATGCTTCCATCGGGGGTTATCTAACTTATTAATCAAGCATAAAAATAAACAAGACAAAATTATTCTAGTAATCTACATTTTTATCATTTTCAGGCAGTGAATAAATATGCAACTTTTTATTTTTAAAGTGTACATTCTGAATAATAATAAATATTGTCCGTTGAAAACAATAAATTACATTTTAAATATTTATTATGGGTTTAAGAAAAATATTTTATTAATATGTCAGTAGAGAATAGTTTTATTATTCTGATTTTTAACTTTTTTTCATTTTTTTAAGTCACTTAAATTTGTATACATCCAATAGAATATAAAAAGGGTTTTATTATATCGCAAAGATTTAGATATTTTTGAATAAATATTTTTAAGTCATCGAAATTATTCACAAAGGATCATAAACAAAACTTGTGGAATATTGTGTAAAAAGTTTTAAAGATTTATTATTATTTCTTTGTGATAATTTTATTTTTAAAATTTTATTATCAATCTTCACTAAAAGACTAGCCTTACTTCGTCAGTCTACGTAAAATATAAATCAAAACTATATTTTTTACAATATGCTTTTTTAGAAATTAACATTGTTCCAACATTTATAAAAATATATTTCTGAGAACTAAATTTTAACGGATTAAAATAATAATTCCGTGTAAATGGACTTTTCTGTTATATTGTTACACAGAAAAAAATAAGTCTTAAAATTGTTACATCTTAAATTCATCATTATGTGAGACTTAATTTCAGCCCAAAATTGTGTTAATTTTCTTAAATTCAGTCAATATTTAGGCTTAAAGTCTTACTTTCAGACAACAAAACTGATATTTTGGTTTGAAATAAGATTCGTCTAACTTAGATGCCATAAGCTCGATAAATCTTATTTTAAGTCAAAATATCGTTTAAAAGTCAGTTTTGCTCACTGAAGTAAGACTTTAAGCCAAAACACTGACTGAATTTAAGAAAATTAATACAATTTCGGGCTTAAATTAAGCCACACCTGCTGATGAATTTAAGATGTAACAATTTTAAGACTTATTTTTTTTCTATGTAGGTTAGAAAAATCTACTTGTAAGGTGAAACAAAACTTTATAAGTAGAAGAGTTTTTAACGGATTTTAAAACTATCGATCATCTAATTAATTATCAATTCCTATGATTTTTTTCAGTCAATTCAATAATGATGACTGTAACTCAAACCTAACTCATACGTCATGAATCTTTTAGGATTTAGCATATCATTGTAAATGGGTGGACAAACTTCATTGTAAAATCTTTGTCATTCGACGGCCTAAAAGTCAGTCCTTTCATGGTAGGTCGATCCAGTGGATCACCCGAAATGATAGGAGGAAAAAGTGAGCCAGGAATAAAACTACCTATTTGGTCGAGACCCTGAAATACGCAGACAGGCCACCGGGGAAAGGAGCTTCGTTTTATACACTACTGACCTTCTTTTCGAAAGTACTGAACGTTTATTAAACTTTTCTGTTTGCAATTATCATGATTTGTTTTATAAATTGATACTCGTATTTAAAATATATTTTTTGCACAGTTTTGGGGTCGAGGTTATTAGAAAAACGTGAGATTGTTTACTGAAGTTTTGTCTAGATGTCAAGGGAAGATAGGTTAAAACCTTTTTTTAAATCATATATGACAACAATAAAAAATTATTCAACCGTTATCAAGTATTATTTAAAATTTTATCTTGTTGCTTATCAAAACGAAGAATTCGCTTCTTTAGAAGAAAATCGAAGGTGAATAATTTACGCCCACAATGAACATGATTTCGGTTTATATTTTTCAACATTAATGGAGTAATTTCAATATTTCTCAAAACCTACATTCATGAACTTTTTAATTAAAGCTAGCACCTCTACTAATCGTGGTCAGATGAGTAATCTTGATCAACTACTTTTTTATAGAAAATTTCATTTATAAAGTGACATTAAGGTTTTACACGTTAGGTTTTACAGTGAAGGTTATTGAGATTGTTTCATAAGAATTTAAATCAAATTTTTGAATTGTGCCAGAAAATCTGATTTAGGTCTGATTCATATTCATGTACGAATAACCTCTTGTTTTGTAAACTTTTTATACGTAAACTACTTTTCGTTTCCATTATCATTTTCAATAATTTACTTAATTTTCGAAGAATCTTGATTTGAAGTTATGCATTTTGAAGATTCCACAGACAGGATTGAGCTGTAGCTGCAGATAAAGACGTCGCATCTGAAAAATAGTATATTGTGCAACTAGAGAGCAAACTATTATTTAACGTTTCGAATTCAGAGTCTAAACTGTGAATTTGTACACTGCTGGACTTGTAAAAAAGAGGGGATTAACATATTAATCAAGCAAATTAACGTTCGGAGGTATTGTATTTTGCGTTTTAAAAACGTGCACATGAAAATGTTCCATCTTACTTTAAACCACACCGATATGAAATAATTTTCCATTTATTGAATTTTGTGCCATTAATACACGGAAAACAATTTTCTTGGAAATTTTACCATCTCAGATGGTAATTTTGGGAGAGGCATGTAGAATCGAAAAAATTGACATTTTTCCTAGTAAAAATTAGTAGATTTTATTGTAACTTTTACTATCTGATCATTAAAAATTCCAAGAGGTGATCGTCATTTTTGTCAGAAAAAAAGGCAACGTTTCACATTCTGCATGTGTGTCCCAAAATGACCATTTGAAATTGGAAAATTTCCAAGAAAGTTTTTCTTCGTGTATGAAAAATACTGTGGATTTCGTGAGTATAAAGGAAGGAATGTTATTATGAATTAAAATGTCTATTCTGCCTTGTTGTCCATATTATTTTCTCATACATGAGTGTGCTCACTCGATAAAGGGAGCAAAATAGCATTTTGCTCTCATAGTGTGAAAATAGTAGATTCTGCAACTAGGGACCAAAATAAGTGTTTACCGCCGAGTGCGAGTTTGATGTCCGAGCGAAGGGAATACAGTATTTTGCATGAGTCTACAAACACTTATTCTCCCTTATTGGATATACTATTTTAAAAAAATTGACCAAAATTTGAAAATCATTATTAAAAATGACTAAAGAATAGGTTCCTCAACATTTAGTTAAATTTACTGCATATTTTTCTTAGTGAATGAAAAACTCAAAAAATCAACTGATAACCTCCTCTTTCTTTATTGAAGATTTACCATGCCAATGAAAAATTTAGGCAATATTTTTAAGAAAAGTTTTTCTTCCGCGGCTCCTTCGTAAATTTGTAGAACAAAAAAGTTGAATTGCTTTCTGTGTTTTCTACCTGAACATGTATAAATCACAACTAAAAATCTCATCTGGACCTTTTTTCTTTCTTTGTCGGAGAGAGTAGTTTAGCATTCACTCTCTTTTACTGCCTGCCTTTCTCTTGCTCTATCTTTATGTAAGTAAATGAGTAGAATACAGTACGGGTTCAGTAACAATCATAAAACGATTTTTGCATAGAAAAAAAATGTGTATGAATCTTTTAATTTGCATTTTAATTATGTATTCCCACTTCACTTCGTATACTAGATCTTGATTTCAGTATTCTTTCCATTGTAATTCCGTACCCCATCTACAACCCCCTTATCGATCAATTTCCTCATCCAGGTGCATCCCAATGTCACGTTCTTTTTTGCGCACTTTGCATTTTTCCACTCCTCTCCCATTAAATACATATGTTACTTCCATTCTCGTCTTTGTCTTTCGCAGACAAGTATCATTCTTATTTTATCATATCTCTTCTATACCGGTGATTTCACGATAAAGCGCAAATTTTTGAGGTATAATATTTCCACTAAAAAATGTTTTTTCGAGTTTTTTAAAACTGCTTCTTCATGAACATCACACAAAGTAAGTAATATTCTATATAATAATTTCTTCCTTATTTTACATCCCCATTTGACATATTGTACTAAAAAGAAAATATTTGTGACGAGTTTTTTAAAGTAGCAGCCCCATGTCCAAAGGACAATTTTTTAATTTTTCTTGTCATAATCATAAATAGGAGGCAAAAATACCTCGAAATTATCTATCACAACATATTTTTTTATATTATTGCTGCTTAAAGTATTTACCCTATTGTTGTCATTTATGTGAAATGGTCTCACAAAAAAAAACTAACTTAAGTAACATAAAGTGCAACAAGTAATATAAGTTGTTTATTTTGAAATCACCATTATAGGACGTTACATTTCTTTCATTATTAGGTAGGCTGGTTGAAGTTACACTAATTAACTATTATGATCATGGGAATTGATCAAAAAGTGAGATAAGTTGAGGTTTTTTATTAAACAGTGCGTTCTTTGACATCGACATATTGCAACATCATGAGCCTACCTCGTCATTTACTATTTTTTTTAATTTTCAAAGCAGTGAAACTAACTGAGGATTCAGTAAATAAATCAGGACAATTATAGGAGATCCACATCTTCATAAAAAAAATTACTATATAATGGTAGAATAAAATACTGTCCTCCAGTATTCCGCCAATTGCTGCCTTGTGACTCAGAAGTGTCTACTAGTGTACCTTTTTATTCAAATAGGATTTGAGTGACGCGCAAGCTGATCATTTAGATCTTTCTCTTCTATATTGAAGAGAGATATAGAGAAGGCGCGGTTTTTTAATCATCTTTCGTGATGTCTCTTTTTTTTCAAAATTTCGCGATACATATTTAACTTCAACACCAGGGGTCCACACTCAGGCACATTTAAAACTGTTTTTTCTCTGATTACCAAACAATGCCTCAGCATTTTCTTATTATAAATTATAAATATTAAAAGTATATTATCAAATACTATAATATAAATATCAAAAATTGATAAAGTTATAAGAATAATCGTTTTAATATTCATGATAATACAATTTTTATTATTTTTTTCATATTTTTGTATGGAGAATATTAAAAATTAGAATTGTCAGACTTTCAGTGTACGGGCTTCGATATGAAATAATTTCTTACGGCTGCAGCAGATCATTATTGAGCTGATAGTGATCAACAGTACTGTTGTCATATGAAATGATTTTCCTTCCGAGCAGGTCAACAAACAACTCTGACTTTCACTAATATTTTCGTCTTTCGAGATGCGTTACATAACCAAAGTTTTGAACATAAATAAACTCAAGAACAAAAACAAGAATCTATTGTCGAGAAGAACCAGGGTGGTACAGATGTTTTTAATACTGTAATTGGAATGAAAATTTTTACCACAGAAATATTTTCAAAAATTCTAAAGATAGTTGCTTTTTAAGACGCAAGGTGCTGCAATACCGTAATATACAGCCGTCTTCGAAGGGGCGCGAACCTTTTCTATCAACTCGCTGAAAGGAGAATGAACATCCGGATCCGTGCCAAAGTCACTTTTCTCGAGACACTGAAAGCAGCCGCGAGTCAAAAGATAGTGCTATAAATAGCATTGAATCTAACATATGCACATTTCTGGGCGAATATATATATGGTCGGTGCACCAGGCCCAATTCTTTCGAGATCTGGGGGCAATAACGTCGACGACCTATTTCGATTCTTTTCGATACCATCTCCAACACTGACCTACTTTCCGCATCGATAGCGAGTACTCGCATAGAGTGACCTCGAAAGTACTCACACATGTTCACTCCATGCGTTCTAATCTCGACCCATGCGTGCGTATGCGTTCGATTCATAACACGAGCGTAAAAGTGCGACAGCGATAATGCCAGGTCATTCTAGTTTAGATGAACATTGCGCGTGATTTAACTCTGATTCATATCGCGTCTCAATTAACGTGCTGTGTAATCAAACACATTCTTAAAGAGCACACGTAAAAGAGTTGAAAATGTTATTTACTTGTAATACAGTAGCTTCCAGGAGAAAAAAGTAACCAAGAAATTAACGATAAATCGCATTTATGGTTTCGGTTAGTAAAGTGTCACTTTTAAACACGACGCCAGTAGTCCCTACCATTAAAAACACTAAAATTTACGCATTAGAGTACAAAACACGCGGTAGGTTATTCGTGCGAAACTGTAACAATTTAGGCACAAGTGGGATAATGTACTCTATTGTAAATGTGAGAGTAAAATTCTTGCGAAATGTATTTTTGATGACTGTTTTCAGTGTGTAAAGAAGCCCTCCAGTCGATGACATTCGTTAGGTCAAGGATCGTGCGTGAAGTTGCCTTTTACGCACTAACTTCACGCATAGATAGATGAAACCCCCAACGTAGGTAATTAATTGTAAGGAAGTTTTAGTGTCAGATTCGTTAACAAAATTTTTTAAAGATTTTTTCAAAGATTTGGAATTTAAAAAAAACAACGAAAATACGTTTAATATACGTTTATTACACGAAAGCTTGGTTTAAAATTGGTTTAGGGAAGTACGTGATATAAACGTTTATTGGTAATGCGTTGAAAAACGGTCGTTTAATATAAATTCATAATATACCTTCACAATATATCTATATCATACGAAAAGTACTTTAAACGTTAAAAAATCGTTTATGAAACACCACAATTAACATCAGTTAAAAATGCGTTTAACAAATCTGTAATATTGTATACAATGTACGTGTATAACGTTTAAATTTGGTTAAAAATACTGGTTAAGAAATATGTTGATAATGCAGTTTAATATTCGTTTATGACATAGGTTAATAAAACGTTGAACTTATATTTATTTTAGACCAAAACTATCCAAAAACTTCATTATCCGTTTACTTAAAGTAGCAGCAATGTGAACCATTTAATAAATCTGAATGAAAACACTTTCGTTTAATATACGTTTATTACACGTTTAAAATAGTATATTTTTCCTAACTAAACGTTTATATAAAATGCGGAAATATAATAAATAAAAGGAATAAAGTACTTTTTATTACGTTAATCATGAATTAAACGTTTCTTAAACCATTACGTTTCTCTTGAAATAATCGTTTAAAAATCGTTTAAAGATGGTATATAAAACGTTTTCGACGGACATCGACATACTATTTCTACCTGCAAACGTTAAATACACCAGATTATCCCACACGTTTAACATAATTTAAACGTTTTTTAAACGATCGGGTGTTTGGGATATTATTTACGTCTGTTGAAGAGTCAAGCAAATGTAGTTTACTAATTTTTATTTTATTTGAGCGAGAATTGAAATTTGCTGTACGTGAGGGGTTACTTCATGTACAGGTAAAACTAACTAGTCTATGAAATAGCACTTCTCGCACGGGAAGTTCCACTTTGCGCAAAAAATCACATAAAGTAATATTCTGAATTAAAAAATTTTCTGAAATATCCAGGCGAGTTTTTGACTTTAACCCTTTCAATCACAGGCGGACACCAGTGTCCCACCTAGATGCTCTCGATTTTTTAAGGTTTTTGAACAGATAGTTCTCGATTTCAATGCGGTTTTTTTGTTCCTGGCTTTCCTAAGACTCCAATAACTGTTAAAAGACAATAATATTACAAAATTATTTTAAATAATTATTTTTATTAACAAATTAGTACCAAAAAAGGCATAATTTTCCAAAAAAATTCATGTCAGGAAGAACTAATCGCTATTATTATTTGAAATTCGGTATGCCGGAGTTTTTGATGTCGCTGACTACGAATCCGGTGTCAGATTTTCAAAATTCAAAATGGCGGATCTAATATGGCCTACAAAAATTTTTTAAAATTATGATTTTGTCTAATATTTGGTATATAGGGGTTTTTTATGTCGCTGATTACGAACCCAAATATTAAAAAAAAACGAAAAAAGAATACCAAAACCCCTACATACCAAATATTAGCTAAATTCGTTATCTTTCAAATTCTTGGTCGGTCATATTGGATCCGCCATTTTGAATTTTGAACATCTGACACCGGATTCATAATCAGCGACCTCAAAAACTCAAGTATACAAAATTTCAAAAAAATTCCGTGGCTGGAAAAATTCGTGACTGAAAGGGTTAAAAGAATCTCAGCGCGTGAAAACTCTTAACCCTTTAAGGACCAAATGTACAAAAATTTGTCACGAAGTTTGTCAGTATTTTTTAGTATTTAAATTCAATGAAAAAAATTGTGGTATATACGTTTCCAATTGCTCGAACCCCGCTCTTTCGAATGGTGGATGGTAAAATACTGTCACTTTTAAAATGAACGAATTACAGACCATTTTTTAACAAAAATCATGAGATTTTAAAAGTTTTTTTTTCATTTATCGTTTTTTTTATCACTTATAGCATTACTATGCCTCAGTTCGGTATAAATAACGTGACAAAAAAGTCTAAGCTTCAAAATGGTGATATATGTTTTTATAAAATTTGAAATGGCGGTCCCGAAAATGGCATCCTAAATGAAATTTTCTTGAAAAATTTGAGAACGCTCTGACACAAAAATTATGAACTTTATAAAAAAAAATGATAAGAGTAAAAAGTTGTTAGAATTCATCGACGAATACACTGGAATTTTGTCAGATTTTTTTATGATATTTTGAAAAAAATTTTAATTGTTTTTTTCCAAAAATTCTGAAAAAATTTGAGTCCTTTTTTTGATGAATTCTAAGCATTTTTTGTTCTTTGCATTTTTGTCCTAAAGTCGATAGTTTTCGAAGAAATAAATCTCGAATGTTGCGTATTTATATATATTTTATATTTTTTCCATCGGAAATTATCAACTTTTAGCAAAAATTGCAAAGAACAAAAACTGCTTAGAATTCATCAAAGAGTATACTAGAATTTTTTCAGAGTTTTTGGTAAATTTTAAAAATTTTCAAAAAAAAAAAATTAAAATTTTTTTCAAAATATCATAAAAAAAATCTGACAAAATTCCAGTGTATTCGTCGATGAATTCTAACAACTTTTTACTCTTATCATTTTTTTTTTATAAAGTTCATAATTTTTGTGTCAGAGCGTTCTCAAATTTTTCAAGAAAATTTCATTTAGGATGCCATTTTCGGGACCGCCATTTCAAATTTTATAAAAACATATATCACCATTTTGAAGCTTAGACATTTTTGTCACGTTATTTATACCAAACTGAGGCATAGTAATGCTACAAGTGATAAAAAAAACGATAAATGAAAAAAAAACCTTTAATATCTCATGATTTTTGTTAAAAAATGGTCTGTAATTCGTTTATTTTAAAATTGACAGTATTTTAGCATCCACCATTCGAAAGAACGGGGTTCGAGCAATTGGAAACGTATATACCACAATTTTTTTTTATTGAATTTAAATACTAAAAGATACTGACAAACTTCGTGTCCAATTTTTGTACATTTGGTCCTTAAAGGAAGTTAAATTGTCAACTTTTTCAAAAATCAAAAAATGAAGGTCAAATCGTACAAATTACTCGTTTTCGCGATTCTTGAATATTTTAAAAATATTTCTGAATTAGGCATTTAATTAAAAGACGTCTGCCAATAGCCAAATTTAGAAAAAAATTGATCGGATATTCGGTAATCTTCCTCTCTGAATTGCATAGATCGGAGTCTATTGAGCTGCACTCCGAGCTGTGAATGAAACGGTGGCGCTGCATCGAAACAATAAAGGAAATGGGTCAACGTTACGTCCGTCGGGGCTGGACGTCATCGGTTGACGATGCTGTGAGCCAAGGGCCGCATCACGAGGAGGAAATACTTTCTTCGCGCATTGCTTTTCGCTTTGGCTTTTTGTCGCGGCCTCCCGCCGCGCCGCCTCGTTCTATAAATTCTGTTCTATAATTGTGCAATTGGTCGCAGTTCGTGAGCGACTTTCTTGTATGTGGGTGAAGAGCAGCGCCACTCACGCACGCGACTGGGCGTATGAATGCGGCCGCTGGCCGCACTCTTCGAATCGCGTTGCGACAGAGGGTATTGCGATACATCAAAGCATTGCGCGAAAGTGGGGCGGCTTCAGAGAAATGTAAGCGTCGTTGTCTCTGGTAAAATTAATTAAATTAATATAATTTTTTCAGTTTTTACAATTTTGTTTCGCCATTTTGAGTTTTGAAAATCTGATATCAAAGTAGTACTTAGAGGTCTTCATACCCTCTCCCCCTCCAGTAATTAATTTCAATCGATACCAATTACATTCCAAAAATTGGTCCGCCATTTTGAATTCTAAAAATTTGGTTTGTAAATCTAAATCAGATTTGTACTTAGCGTTCTACAATAGCCTCAAGCACAAAATGTCAACCAATTCCAATTGGTTTGAAAATTTCGTCCGCCATATTGGATCCGTCATTGTGACATTGGGATAAAAATTGTGTTATTCGATTTGTCCTCAGCGATGTCAAAATCTGAGGAATTACTAGTTGCACGACTCTCCACATTTCAGAAACTTTGACTTTTATATAACTACCGTGCACAGTAGATGTTATGAAAATAAATTGCAACCTTCATTCCTCAACTGACATGTTTGATTCGCCATTTCGAATTTTTTAAGAAGAATTTCAAATTCTTTCTTAGGAATCCCGTGTATGAGAACTTTCATAACAATATAATAACATTTTTAACCCCATATTGGATCCGCCATTTGGAATTTATGGAAAATGGAATTATCCCATGGCAAAATAAACCCAACTAACTAACTAACTAACGAAAATTACTTCAGGATCGTAACCCAAAAAAATGACGGGTGGTTTATAAAAATCCTACAATTTCTGGATGATTTGTTATGTCATGAATATCTTGCGAAAAAAATCACTTCAGTCACCATTTTGAAGCCGCCATTTGAATGTTCGTATGTATTACAATGACTAAACACAATCGCTTGTCTCATTTCATATGGAAATGTTGTTTAACAATCTTTTTTAATAAAGAAATGCTTACTAGGTCATAAATTTACATTACCGGACATTTTGTATTTTTCATAATTACTATGTTTATTTGTTGATAATGATAAATAAAATATAAAAAACATGTTTTTAGAAAAAATATGTACTGGAAGGAAATTATTGGCTAAACAAGATAAAATTAATTTTAAAAATTAAAAATAGGGATGCATATCTACATTTGTATTTTTCATCGTGGATGCATTTTCAATTTTGAAAATCTAAGAACAGATTCGTAATCGATAATTGTTAAATTTAAATCCGCTATATTAGATACGCCAATTTGAATGAACAAAATCTGTGTTCAGATTTGTAATCCCTTAATCAGCGATCACCAAAAACCCCGAGTACCCACTTTTAACTAAATCAAGTAAATTTTTTACAATTTGAACGGCCATCTTGGATCCGATATTTTGTTTTTTCAAAATCTGAGGATATATTCATTCATTAAGAGATTGGGATTCGATTAAAAATGTGCATGAGAGATATTGATGCGATTCTTGATGAATTGGAAAGTATTGTTAATATCACAGAAGCTATGCAGATATGCAGTAAAAAAGGTTCACCGATACTTTTTAGACAAAAGTTTTCAATTAATTTATGTAACTTTTACATTTAGCAAGATACTTCTTTATTTAATTATATTAAGGATTGTAAAAGGTCTAATGTATCCTGTACAAGGGTATATTATTGCACCTGTGACCTTTCTAACCAACAATGAATATATTTTTATGACTTAAAATTTAATTATAATCAAATAAAATTAACTACAGAAAAAGCATACTCTGTATATATCAAACTTTATTCGGAATGCAATTTCCGTAAATTTTATAAATTTCTTGTATAAAATTTGACTTAATATAATATTATTACTCTATCATATTGTACATAACTTCTGCAAATTGTTTATGTACATATAGCATTAATACGCGATTAACCATTTTATTTCTTTTTGTTACATAATATTTGTTTTGGTATACTAAAGAATTGTACTATGAACTTTCTTTTGGCGAAATTAAGCAATGATTCCGTTTTAACGTTAAGATAGTCCAATTTAGTGCTCTCTTTTTGTACCGTGCGTTATCTAACCTCCTTTTTAATTATCACTTTTCTCCTTATCTGACTCGAAATGCGTTAAACATCTCGAAAGGTACCATTCGCTTAACCTCAATAAATTAAATTACATGGATGTGCAGGTGCCGAAATAATCCAACTTTTATTACTATACTTTCCCCTTGTATACTTTTCTCCAAAACTGTTGTAATAAACACGATGACTTTGTGTAATACTAATTACTTTCACTATTATCAAGCTTGCACTTTCGCCGGAAAACAAAAACTTTTCTATGCTTTATCTTCTCTTTATAAAAGAAATTTAAAATATCATACTAACTTCGTGTCTTTCATAGTATAATCCCAGTATTCAAAAGTGATTGAACGACAAAAAAATACATTTAGTAGAATGGAATGTTGTCGTTCGTATATGTCTAAATTTAAAAAGTTGTTGTTAGTTCTCACCATATTTGAATAACTTCGAATTAAATCATTTTTTAGGAATTAAGGTACATTTGACTTTAACGTCCAAATATGCAGTAATTATACACAGAATTCAACATTATTGTATTTATAAAAAACACCATTTTTCGAAATAACGACAACGTTTACGATTATTTTTATGTCACTCTTTCGACTGCTGTGACTAAAATTGATTAAAAATGCAGTTGAACGCTTTTTTCTTTAATTATTAAAAAAAAAATCAAATTTTTAGGTGGTTTTTCACTAATATCGTTTTTTAAAATTTTTTTTAGTACTCTATAGTTCGGATAACTACAAAAACAACTGAAAAAGTTTCAAATTAAAATAGTATCGCGACCGTGTATATTTAGTTGAATATATATTCATGTATATATAAATGTAGAATAACTGGTATTCCCATTGTTTTGCTGTTTCACTTGATTGTGACAATGATTCCAGACATAGCTCCCCTTATTTGTACTTTATCGGATACCATGACCGCCAATACCAATTTGTAGTCATTAGAGCAAAGGTAAAAACTTTCAAGAAGATCAACAAAAAATATATGAACACAACATAGTTGGTTCTATTCAATGGTTCAAACATTCAATTGCAGTCAAAATAAGCTGTATTTTGATCACCGCAGCTCTTGTTGCTATTACAGGTTGTTTCCGCTACTTGGATATTCACCTTTTAATAATATAGTTCGTACTATACAATTTTAGTTTGCTGTAGGCCTAAGTACAATGAGCATGTAGTTGTGACCACTATACTAAATAGTTGGGACCATTGTACCTGAGTTATTGCTGCTCTTCCCAAGTAGCAAATAATCGTGGTACTATGACGACTCTGCATAGTTGTGCTAAAATGTAAAACTATATGATCGAGTAGTTACTATATAGTTTGACTATACAGACACTATCTCGTATATGTAGATGTCTTCAATAAACCACGGACGTTGCCTTTTATTTCAGGAAGTTGTCAAATTAAGGATGAAATGTTTAAAATAATGATTAATCAAAAAGTTGTACGCAATTTCGATTATATAGACATGAGGTATCAAAATAATATTTATGCAGAAACTCAGTAGTTGGCGACTGACGGCCTTATGGACCAAATGTAAATCTACTTCTGTAACGGGAGAAATGGTGTCGCAACGGCACCTGGTGGTAACAAGTCTAATTAAAATTATTGAAATTCTATGCAAACTCTATAAAGATTTATCACAGTTTAACTACACATTGAAAAACATTATTTTACTAAATAGATTCGGGGTAATAAAGGTCGGGTATTGTTGAACCTGTCATCAAATCTTATTAGGGATCAAACATATCATACTAGATCTATAGTGAGACGTGTATTGATATAGTGATATCCACGTACAAATGATCATAACGATGTCCACCAAGATGGTTGTATTCGATCGTAGTTTGTTGTACTTTCAATTTCGTTTGGTCGGTGTGCTGCCTTCGTGTGTTACGTAATTCACGAGCGACCCGCCAGAGAGTGGTGTCGAAATAATAGTGGCCGCTCTTATTATGTATGAACCTACCTTGCTGCTATAACCGGGATTTCGGCGGTCATCGCATCGGCAGACGATTCGCACACCGGCCAGTTACACCTGGGAAAAATAAATTAAATGAATCGGCCGGACCAATTGGAATCGGGGCCTATATTTAGCACCCTTGTCCTTTCCTCGCATGTTTTTTATGTCTGTCATTAAAAAAGGCTGTTTTTCAATTTGACCTAAATTTTTGGCATAATTTCTTGGCCGGTGTGTCGATTAAACTCTTTCGCTTTTTGCGACCTTTCAGATCTTTACGCAAGTTCCATGTTTTTTAAATGGCAGATGATTTAGGTAAACGTTTTTCTTCTAGTAACAGGCTATACTTATTGTGAGTTACGACACTTGTGTTGCGATAGGTCACTTCCACAAATATTTCCACAGATGAAAGCGATAGGATTTTGGAAATAGGTCATAGTCTTTTGGGAAAGGTTTAGAATGAACGCGTGTTTAAAAATGTACATGTATGGGGATGTCTAAACACTGAGTGTTTTCACTACTACTCGAGTATTTTAATTTAAGACACAACTCACGTTTTGTGGAGATTTATAAGAATATTTGGCATATCATTTTTTCTCTCTAATAAAAGGCTGAGTTCACTTCTCGCTACGTAATCTAAACTGCGTATTTGAATGTAAACAAATTAAGTATTTATTTTGTACTTTTTATCCAATTGATTTTCAGGATGAACTAAACAATTCTCGAGATAATGGCAATGTTGAAACCATGTTTGGATTTTCATAGATATATACAAAGTGCGGAATATGTATCATTTAATTTCTTCACTTGCAAAAACTACATGGACGGGAACTAGAGAACAGCGCCATCTGTGGTTATTTCTTAATTCGTTGCAAACGACAGTTTCCGAATATTTTCCGAGGATACTCGAAAATGTAACTTCGATTCGCAAATATCCCAACGCTGTAACTTTTGATTCAATTTTCGTTAAAAGAATTGAAATTGCGATTTCGCAGAAAAAAGCTCCGATCATTTTTATGCAAAAAATGTCTATTTTCCAACGTTTCTTCGCAAAAATCGTATGTTTTTATATTAAGAGAGACAATACTGGTAGTCGCAACATGTAGTAGTCATGTCTTTCTAATATTCATTGTGCACTCCTTGTTCGTCTGTTTTTTAAGAAACAAAATGGCGATGACAAAGAAACCGCTTAAAATGGATTTAACGTATTAATTTGATTTGAATTTTTGTAGTTTTTGATCACGTGTAGAAAGTAAAACAGACGTGCTACAAGTCTCCAACTAAGCTTAAAGTAAAGCTCGAATCTTCAGCTAAAAGAATCAAATCGAAAAGACACTGGAACAGAAGAAAATACATCTTTGAACAAAATAAGATAAAGCTTGTTTTTCTAAGAAGTAACCTATAAAAAATGTAAAAACTCGTTTTATTTTTGTTTCTCTACTCCGATTATTTTCCTTTTTGTCTTAAAATAGTCAAAGGACTTAACCAATGTCATTTCCAAAGAAAACGGCGTGGTGTACGGACTTTTGAGTTGTACTCAGCTCAAGCTCATCGTGTAAGGATGTTGTTTAACATTTCTTCTAATAGTAGTTTAAAGTCATACTTTTATTATTTGCTTCCAACAAAAGCTATCTTAAAAAAATCATCGAATGCAGTAAAAGTTCCAAAGAAATTTCCCAATAGATGTTACTCATTGAAAATGAATATGAACATCAATAAGTTTTAAGAAATCATTCAAGATTTTATAAGTATCATAAATTCCTTGCATTGACTTTACTCAATATTGCATAATATTTCTAATATTCTCTAATATACATGACGTAAGTTTAGTTTTATTTTCGAGACAGATTATTACTGGTGTTAACATATCTCATATTTTACGCTCGAAGCAAGAAAATTTATTTTATGCCGATGTAAAATTTATAACTAATATTTAACTATTATAAAAATTTGCGAATACTTAAAACCAATAACGGTATGGACAGTAAATTATACGCATAAAATACATATAGAACTCACGAGTTCGAGAGATTTTTTAAAATTAAATATCCCAGCGATTTCGATCTCTTCACGAAATTATAAACGCATTATAACTTATAAATAGATCTGCGGGAAATATACATGAAATGCATAATAATATGAATGTGTCATATCATGTAATTAATTTCTGCAATTTACAAGTCACAAAAAGTAAAACAAGACGAGGATGAAACATAAATTTACTTGTCAGTTGAAAAGGTGTGAAAGCTCATATAAAAATGTTAGTTACTGGTTCTCAGCATGATATACGTCTATTCGTTTAATTATGCCATGTTCTGAAAAATTTACTCACGAATACACGATAAAGCGAGGAAGTAAAAAACGATGGTTTCAAAAAATAAACAAGTTTCTACCTTCTTATACGGTTATTATATATATGTTAGGTCATAATGTTGAAGTCATAAAACATTATGTAATGGAGAATAGTTACAATTCATATTAACAAAAACCGTTAATTTGTTAACATTTTTCTGTTAAAAAATTGGATTTTCAATAATAATAAAATTTTACACTAATATTATTTCTTAATTAAAGTTTTGCGTGTTGAAGTAACTTTAAAAGTAGAAGACAGGATAAAAAGTATTTGATAATTCATATAAAATTTTATATTAATGTCAGCGTCCATTTTTAAAACTAAAAAGAAAACACGATTTTGGGAATACATTTTTTCGTTTTACTTCATTGGTTCATCGTGTTTCTTTTGACGTAAAATGTGTCATAAACGTACAGACCATGTGTACATTGAAAGAATTTACCATGTTCGATTTTTTAAATTATTGTCTGGTCAACAAAACGGCCATATTAGTTCTGCCATCTTTACTTCAACAAAATCTATTCTCAGATTTATCAGCGATCACAAAAACTGTCGAGTAATACATTTTTTTTAAACAAAACCTGAAGATAGATTTTCTTGAATTGAAGATGGCAGAACTAATATGGCGGATACAAAATCGTAAATATCTATATTCTACTTTATTAATTCTATCAAATTTTTTAAACTGAAATTGGTGACTTCAAAATGACGCCTTTGAAATGGCAAGCACTACGTTTAAAATGTTAAATTATGCAAATGAAGTAAGTGGTATTGTGATAAATATTTTCTAAAATAAAATATCTCTTTTGTTTACGATTAATGTTTACATTACCCGTGTTCATTATATTTCAATTATTGAATAAAATAAGAAAATATGGTAACATCATGTTCAAAGCCTATAAAAAAAATCTCCATTATTTTATAAATTTTCATCTTTTTCATTTGCACATGTGTTCATCAAAAAGTATAACATCTTACAGATTTTTACAACTTAAATTCAGCGTCTTGAAAAAGAAATAGCTTGACTGATTATTCAATAATTGTTGTTAAATGTATAATTTATTTCGTGACAAGTTAGGTGAATTGTTTAAAATTAGTTTGTTCTGTTCAATGTATAAATTAGCGTTGGATTTGTAAAATTAGATACAATTTAGGAAATAGAATATATGTTCCTGGTGATGTAAAAGGATTCGTAAAATGGCATATTAAGTGACAACGTTTGCTAGCTAATCAAACGCATTTTTAAGTATGAATCTAATATCTAAGTCTTAAATCGAATACCGTAAAACAACAAATTTACGGTGGTCCTTAACATGTTTGAACTCAAAAGTTCTGTCACTTCAAAAATTTTCACAGTTTGAATCTGGATACTTTTCTGAGAGTATATTGCAAAAAAATCAAAATATATTTGATCCAGCCGTTTTTTGAGAAAATCGATTTGTTATTTAAACAAAGTGAATATTTTGATTTTTAACGTGCAATATAATGGTAAACATTTAAATAAAACCTTTGATGTTGGGCACTGTCAATACAATTTTCAGGAGTATATTGAAACAACATGAACTTTGGCTTTGAACAAGAGACTTTGATTTGGGCAAGCGAATGTTATGTAGAACGTGAAATAACACACAATGGACCAGAGTTCAAAAGGAATTCATGCAGAGAAGTCCTAAATAAGGTAGACTTCTACAAAGAACAAAAATTATAGGAATTCGGGAATAATTTAAATGAATATTTTTCAAATTAAATAGCTGTATTTAAAACAAGCTACATAGATATTGGTATTAATATTACTCCTAAGATTCATGAAGTAATCTTCCATGTTGAAGATTTTTGTAAGCGTAATAAAGTAAGCTTCGGACATTTTAGTGAACAAGCGATTATGGAAACGGTGCATTACGACTTTCAAAGTAAAAAGGTAACGTTTCGGCTAACCATCCGAATTATTTGCCAAAATTTTTGCGAGCTGTATGTGAATACAACAGTATGCGTATTTAATATTTTCAACAAATTGTTGTTTTGGTACTTGAAAATGTTCGACCAAAATTGAATAATCCATTTTTTTCAGGAAAAATTATATGTTCAATTAGAACCTAAAAAATCGATTTAAATATTTTTGTTTGCCTAATACTCAGGAAAGCATCCAGATTCAAGCTGTGAGGGAATTTTTGAAGTGACAGAACTGTTGGGTTGAAATGTGTTGAGGACCACCGTGAGTTCTGATCATCCTGTTACACAACGACAATTTTGACGTTACTACAAGCACAATTTTTCAGTGATACCTTACTGATATAAAACTAATCATTTAAAATAAAAAATACAAACAGATAAACTGTTTATAAAATTAAAAATAGGTAAACTTCTAAAAGTCATTGTTTCATCTCCCAGAAATAAATGACATTTGAATAAACAACAAAAAAGAGATCGTTTACTACAAAAATTTTTCAAAAAGGTTAAATAAGAGAAGATCATGCTTTCGTATTATTTATTCATTTCTTGACGTATTATGGTAACGAACAAGTGCATTATGTCGCTACCCATATTCAATAGGTGTCATTATCGAGTTACCTTGCGTATCTCTATATATACCGACAATCCTAGAGCCTTTCTAAATACCCGAGATACTACATGGCGATACGATTAAAAGCATTTCTACTTCTAATTGCTGGTTACTTTAAGGAAATCGCAAAGAGGTGAAAGAGAGACCATTTGGGTATTTTTTAACCATAATTATGCAAGTAGAGACTTACAAAGTAAATGTTTTAATTAAAACTAATCTGTTTTTGCGAATGCCGAACCTACTGAAATACGTTTTGCGATGAAAATCGATTATTTAATTGCATGTCGATACTCACATTGTATCTCATTTATATTAGATAAGTATATGTAATATATATAATTGCACATAATTACAGTTAAATGCTATATTCAAGTGACACGTAATGCTACCTTTCAACTCCTTCTTCAACAAGAACAGTAATTTTTACTAAGTTTCTGATATTTTTTCGATTTTAGTGTCATTTCGTTAAGAGCAATTATATTTTTAATAATAGCTAGCTAGCGCCACAGATATTTTCTACTATGGCAGCTTTTAGGTTTTTTTTATCGTAACGTCAACACATTGACGGCTTTCCTCGAGGAAATGAACATTATTCTCCAGAATAAACTGTTTTCAGTTACTTACTTTGCGACAAAATGATGATCTATTTAATAGGTAAACAATAATTATAATTTAACTAGATCTTATATCACATTTAAATGTTTGGGGATTGGTTCAGCTAAGTTTTTATACACGTCTTGCGTGGCCACTTTTGTATAATTCCTCGATATATTGCAGTGATTTAAAAGGAGCCTCTAAATAATGACATATTATTAATTTGGATAGGAAAAATAAAAACCTGTGGACACAAAGTTTTTATAATGGAAATATTACTAAAAAAGTTAAATGCAGGTTTTCGACCCTCCATATAAATTGAGCATCAGATGCGTTTTATGTTTAGTCATCTTCGTCATTTAATTTCATATTAATTATGATTTGTAATGTGAAAAAAAAATGTTTGAACATATTTATTATTTGAAATTATAATAAATAGAAGAAAAATATTAAATTAACATCAATACTTACGTTATACTGAAATATTTTCATCAACACATGTATATTCTGGTCTCTGGGACACAGGGTTATTATATACATACATGAATGTCTACATTATTTGCAATTAAGGGCTGGTTTTCATGTTTCTATAGGTTTTAAGTTTTGAAAAATTGTAGTAATAGTTTACGTATTTATACGTGGATATTTTATATACGTAAGTATACTGCCATGTGTCAGATAATTCTAAACAAGTTAACTTTAAGCCCGCTATCTTTACTAAATTATTCTTTTGTTTTTATAGAAGAGTTTTTATGATTATCTATGCATACGTATTACGGAAGTGAGTAAAATTACACATGCTTAAGTTGATAATGTAATAGTACAATATCCTTGCAAGTAATAACAAAATTAATGCAAAATGATACTATATATTTAGGCAAATATTAATTTCTTGATTACGCAATTAATTGTTTGTATCCAAAAAGTTCATGTTTCACTACGATGCCGATAAAAATTGCAAAGAGCATCATTTAGAGCGTCATTTTGAGATTTATATCCATTTTGACTTGATATCCTAGCTGCTCGTTTGAATATTTTGTCCAAAATCAGTCTTAGATGTTTGTATAAAGATTTTTTTTTAAAGTACGATTTTTCATACGAAACTAGTTTTTATTTACTATTATGTAGATTTTATAAATTCATCGTTTTATATTCTGTATACGAAATTAACTTACTAAAATAAATAATTTCGAAAAGCGACAGTAAGAGCAGTTGAGGTTTGAAATCGTGTTAATTTTCGTGCTAATAAAAATTGTTCAGACGAGTAGCCAGGATTTCAAGACAAAGTGAGTTTGAATCGCAAAATAATGCTCTAAATGATGCCCTTTCTACTTTTTGCCGGCAGCGCAGTCAAACTTTATTTTGCACCATGACCAAGGTATAATTTCCATGTTTAATACTTGTTTAATTATATTAATTAGTATTAAAACAACTTTGAATATGTTTTTATTGACAATTTTATTGGTTTTTTTATTTAAAAAAATGCAACTAAGTAACCATAATTATCTTTCATTCTCCCCCTTCTATCTTTTCTAGTGATAACTTCATTTTTATATTTACAAAGTTATCGGTTTATTCTTACGTATTTAGAATGTATTATCGGCAAATTGTCGTCATAAACATAATGTCTAACTGTCAATGAGTTATTTGTATATATGATATATTGTCGTGTACTACATTATTAGCGATAAATAATTTCAAAGTAATTGTGTAAATTTAAAATTCGTATTTAAAAAAAAAAAACAATTATTTTCTTCACTTTTTCCTAATTTTTCAGCTAGATTTTAAGAAGAATTCACATTTTAAACAATATTTCTACTTAATACAGTAATATAAATATTTATTCGGTCAATTTTCTAAACAAGTGGTTTAGAACTAATTACAGTAAAAGTGTTCACAAACTATTCAATAACTAGGCGCAAATCAGCAAATCAGTATTTTCTCACAAAAAATATTGTCTACATATTAGTGAACCAGAAGTGAATGAAATTGGGATGCCTGTTATACCGTTGCAACTGATGAAACCATAAAGAATCTCTTCTTGGTGCACCTCGAATTTGTTTTTTCCAGCACAACCTTTATAATGATGGCATTTTCTATAGCGATACCTAAAATGACAGAAAAAAGTATTCTGCCTATATAGAAATTCCAACAATGTTAAATTGTAAAAATGTACTAAAATGTTAAAATTAAGTATTAAAATTTGTTACCGATACCTGACACCCTGTTAACAATTTTTTATTAAAAAATTGGTGAGTCTGAGCAAAATTCCTGGGTGTAAGATTTTTTTCGTCCTGCACGGATGAGCTCAGAGCATAGAAAAAATGAAAGTGTAGATTTGTCCATTTACGATATGACGAAATAATTGACATATGCGAAAATGTGAATGATAATAGTAACAATAACAGGGAGGATGATGATGATAATCATAATCACGATCATCATATTATTAAACTCATATTTAAACAGGTATTCATATTGAATATGAAAATCGCGCAAAATATATTTTAATCCTAATATTTTTGTTTAAATAAGCCATACTAAAAGACAGTACAAAAAATTGATAAAAACTGAATAGAGGAAGGTGTCGGGAAAAGGGGTTTAGATAATACTAAGTTATGGGTTAATAACTAAATTTAAAGAATTTTTTTTAACTATGTTGTACTTAAGAACATTCTAACCTAAAAAAAAAAACAAATCAATAATCTGCATTTTTTTGTTTATTGCGAAAAAGAAACAATTTGCTGTCATTTATTGATAAATTTGGTTATGCAATTCGAAAGATGAGACTTTATTATTAGGGTTAAATAGACATATCCTTCTCCGATTAGTTTTAAGGTCGCTCTTTTGAATGATGCTGGTCAAACATCCGAAAAAGGACGTTTAACGCATTTTTTTTTAAATGCTGAAAAAAATGTTCACAAAGCAATTTTTAGATACAATTTTTTTTATGATGCAATTTTCGCTAAGGTGTCGGTTTCTGGGCACCTCCTATTCTATTAGAAAAGTTTTCCCCGTTGTTGTAATTAAAATATATACATCCACATAATTTGATTTCAATTTGTGTCCAATTCTGTATTTTTGGTCGTTAAAGGGTTGAAAAGTTTTCAGGCATACCTGTTTCAAGAACATAAAACATACAGATTCTTTTTTCAGAATTAGAACATTTCGTACTAATTACTATTAACTTCAAAAGTTACACGTTTATTTCAGCAATTACATTATGGACAATTATATTGTAATCAGCTAAAATACATTTGTACATAAATTTTAAATGTAATATTTTGTAATGTAATTGTTGCTGTCGGCATATGGACTATCGAGTATTTTATCACTTAGAAATATATTATACACGTTACAATATACTTTGCCAGCTTGGTGATTGATTTTTTTTACCAATCCGAATAACTGTACGTGTTTAAATAAAATATTCGACTTGTTGATATAACTTATTACTTTTAAACATCCTGCTGACAAATAAAATGTAACTAAAAAGAAACGAAGAACTTGAACAAATTTACGTATTTTTGAAATTGCTACCATTAAAACACACTGTAAAAAGATATTCTTCCAGTATCTTATTATGTTTCGAACAAAAACTTCAAATAGAGTCAAATTTTCTAGACTTCATATATTTTCACCACAATATATGCTATGATGACATAAAATAAAGATGAACGAAATAATAACGTTAATGATAATGATAATACGAATGATTACATATGTCTCATCTCACCTGGAATTTCGTTTTTTGTCAACTATACCAACCACTGGCAAAGGCAATTGTTTATAGAGTTGCAGAGTGAAGTTGAGAAGCATTTTATATAAATTACTGAATTTGGCATATATCCAATTTTTTGAAAATATATAAATATCATTATTAAAATAGTGGCCTTTGAATCTCTGCATTACATTTATATGAAATCCAATTTTAGTAATAGGTTTTTCTTATGCAAAACATTTTTTGAAAATAAGACACTGAAAAATAATGTTAGGACGTTTGAACGTTTATCATCTTTATAATTCGAAATGGTATTTGCGAAACTATTTGTTTCATTCCTATTCTTTTCATCCATACTTACTATGATTGTTAATATTATTAAATTTAGGTAAGTAAAATCATCATTACATTGACCAATCAGAGGTTCTTCAATTTGGGAGAGAAAGAAGTTTCGCCAAATTTGTTCACCTGATATTTTTTACCGTAATTTCAGGGATAGGGTGCAATAAAAAGTCCATCCTATCAGATCAAATCATATCAGATCCTCCCTGGTGCGTTTTTCATGGATTGATGGGCAAGAAAATAATAAGTTGCAATGCAAACATAATATAATGTCAATACTTTTTGACGTAGCAGCAGCAGGCGAAATCTTCCTTCAATATTGAAAAAGCAGTAAATATTGTTATTTTATTTTTTTTTTAGTGATTGTATTCTCTGTTTCAAACCGCCTGACCCGCCCTTTTTTGTCATATTCGTGATTAGGAGACACAATTACGTCAGTTAGTTACACTAATTTAAATATTTTTACGGTTTACTCTAAAATATAAATTACTCCCGAATCCCCATTGTTCATGAAACTTTCGTCCATAATTAAATACAAACATTCGATAGTGATTGTTGAATTGTTTTTTATAACGTAAACGACAAATTTTTACTTTAAATTTATGAATAATACATAAGGAGGTTTCAAATCCATTTTCTACTGTTATATGGCATTGGGGATGAACTTTTCTTTGTTCAAGGCAGGTGTAAGCATTCTTCACTTTCCATCTTGATTATTATAAATAGACGCTTCGAAAATGTTGCCTCTTACTCTTAAAGAGGACAAACACAGATCACAACGTTTAAAAATATATTCATTTAAATGGATTTTTGTCCTGGTTGTCCCAGATCAGAACATAAAAAAAAGGAAGTTTAATATGAAGAAGACTATTATGAAGCGATTGATATTTTTATGCACTTAATTCTATTGTGACGTTTACATAATGTGTTTTGATATGAAAACATTGACTCCTAACCTGAAATTATTTTAAATTTCTAGCAGAATGGTGACGAAATATTAATTTCTATCGAAATATATATCGATGAGGAACTATACTTTTGTTTTCTTTTCTAAGCAAGTAGCTGTTTTCGTTGTACGTACTATTATAAGAATACAAAATGTAGAAAGAAAGTCCTTCCAATCGATATGAAAACTAAAATTTCCAACATAATGCAATTAAGAGGTTCATTAAAATAATCGTACTCTAATTGATAAAGCACGTCGTTTTGAACGATAAACTCAGAAATATATACTCGATATTTCAATTATGTTACTAACAATTTAAATTTTCTTTCATAATTCTACTACGACAACATATATTTTAAAAATGTTGCCACTCCAGAGATTTGGAAATTATAAATGATCTTTCGGCTTTTTGAATCGTACTCCACACCTCGAACCATCAGTTTTAACATCTACAATTTTTTAAGATTAAATTACTCGTGTTCAGCAATCGTAAAAACTCTCAAGTACTCAGTTATAATGTGACTAAATTAAAATTCTCGTTTTCATCCAGCATGTTGAATACTGACTATCTGATAACAAGTTCGAGATCAGAATTAAAAAAAAAGTCGTAACAAAATTATGAATACGGTGAAAATTGTTGTAGGTATTGTTTTCCCGGATAAAATGAAAAAGTTCTAGTTAGATAGTAGAATAACAGTCATAAATCTTAAGTTTAAGTAGTAAAATAAACTCTCGTTTTCTGTTTTGAAACACAAAAAAAAATATTCAGTGCTTTTCTCCTTAAAAAGAGTCAGCACCCAAGTGCACATGAATGAAATTTCTTTTAGGAAAATGTGCATCAAAACTTTTACTTTAATATTAAGTTCTTTAATTTTTAGTATAAAACATAAACCTTTTGTTGGAACCTAGTAATTCACAATGAGAATTCCGGACATTTTGGCCCGGAGAGAGACATTTTGTCACGTTGTGTCTCATTACGTTAATTACGATCTATTTTCCCAGTTAAGTCAGTCACTTGGCCAACGTTTGGCGACCAGCCATCAACTGCATCTTAGCAGCTTCTTCCTAATTTTCCGGACCTTGCTCTCATTTCTCCGTGCGGCGAGATTAGAAATAGATCACGCTAGTGCAGCGTGCGACGCGCAATGTCGCCACGAGAAAGAAAACCAACGATAAGAGCCGAGGTAATTCATTTTTTCCGGCTGATATTTCCCTGATAACACAAAGCTTATCTCAAAATTTCTTCGCACGTAGTTGCTAATCGCGTTTCACCGCCTTTTTGCACTGTTTTTCCATTTTCTTTGTTTCATTTACAAATACAATTAATGTTATTCTATTTTGCAGTACAAATTGTAGTATTAGTAGTATCCACACAAAAAGCGCCATCTAGCGGCGATTTTCGGTAATAATCGACGATTACAAAGAAAATAGAATTTGTGTATGGGTACTAAAAACCATTCTACATTTGTTTGTGTTTGAATTGTCAGTTTCAAAATGTAAAATATGCCAAACTGTATTGTTAATCTAGAAATTTATTGCCAACATTTAGCGAAAATTCACAACAAAAACATTATTGTTTAATACACGTTTATTATGCATAAGTTTGGTTAAAAAATGGTTTCAGTATATTTTATAAACATTTATTGATAACGCGTTATATAAACTGTCGTTTAATATACGTTTATAATACCTGAATATTATACGAAACGTATTTTGAACGTCAAAAAATCGCTTTTGATGTACCATAAATAGTTTAAAGTGCGTTGAATAAAGGTTTACTACTGTATAAGTAAACATACGTGTATGAAAGACGTTTATGATACTCCGGCTATACGACGTTTGCACAATTCAGTTTAATATCCGTTTATGACATATGAAACATTGTACATAAACCATTTTTAAACCATAAATATTTCATTACCCGTTTATTAAACCAATTTTAAAATGAAACATTTAATTAATTTTAATAGAGACATTATCGTTTAATATACGTTTGTTACACGTAAAATTTTGGTTTAAGAATAGTAAAACAACGTTTTGTTATAACTTCTGTATTAAACGTTTTGTGTATTAACATCTGAATTAACGCCTGTATTAAACCAGTATTAGACTGCATAATACGTTTATGATATATAAGTCAAATATGTGTATGTAAGATGAAACGTGTTATAAACATTGATAAATCATTTTCGAAATTCCATAAAATCATGTGTGTGATAAATATGAACAATAAATATGTAACATCTTATATAAATCGTTATTAGTCGTGTAATATCTATAATGTTTAACATCTTATTAATCCCATAGATTTAGCCCAAATTTAAACGTTTATTAAACCATCGGATTTGATATATATATTACAGGGAAATTATACTCAATTTTTATTGTAAAATGAATACATTTTCCCTTCGGGAACCACGAGTTTGATTCGGCAGAACGAATCCGAATTTGTAAACAGAAAAGTAAAATCCGAGGAATTTCGTAACCTTTCATATGACCTTGATAAGAACCTTGAATATTATTTCATAGTGAAATTAACTTTCTCTAAGATACATTTCTTTATTACATGAATCGAAAGAAAAGAATATATTGACGTAATGTGGCAATGAAAAATTCATCAGTAGCATCTCCGTCCGACTGTGACCTTAACCATGATCTTCACTGTAACCTGGAAAGTAATTTCGTGTTATTTGGTGTATTAGTACATTTCAATTGTAACGTATTTATAGTTTTTGGACTAATTTCAAAACTACATTTCATATTTAGTAAGTTAAGCCATTTACATAATCGTTTTTCGTTTGTATAATTGTTAAAACCTATTCAAATAATAATATTTGTTGTCAGAATGTACCGGTATTGTCTAAAATTCCATTCTTCTATCGTTTTGATCTTTTGTGCGGTCATGCTAACCTCGAAATCGTGTATCACATGTTATTAAGAATTATTAAATTTGTTATAAAACATAACAATAAACAGTAGTCCTAATATTTATTTTCTAGTACGATGGAACATTTTTAATAGCACATGGGACATGATTGTCACATAAATTTTCCCGTATAATCTAATAGTGCTATCAGTTTCTGCATAAAACCATTGTTAACGGAATTGTTCACATGTTTTTATAGATAATAAAAATTGACAAATAAAACAACAGATAATTTATAATGTCTTATTTTTACTAGTTAGTTTAAGGCTAGCTTTTCTGTACTAGTAATTTGTTTATTTGACTTACTCTGCCCATTGATTGTTGTTTTAGGAGGAATTATGTCAAAAAGAAGAAATCTAGTGTTCTGCTGTATTTTACATTTGCGAATATAACATAGATATCAGCATCAAAATAATAGATATAACAGTCCAGAAAACTTATTACAAGGGATGACCTGCAGTAGCATTAGGAACGGTGAAATTCAAAAGTCAATTTTTATCAATGTACGCACGTAAAATGACTTGTCGTACACTGAGCCAATCAGGGTGACCCAGAAATTTCACTTCCACAATGCAATTGATTGTTCCGAATTTAGTCCAGAGCGATAAGCTCTAATTTCTCGCAAACGTGGAAAAGGTATCACCGAAAGAGAAATCTCATCCAAGGCGACGGAAACCGTATTCTAGGTTTGCGCAAATGGGCCCGCATTTACATCAAAGGCTGCACGAGCAGCCGAAAAAAAAAGTGTCGAAAGATCGAGCCGCAACCGGAAAATGCCCCCTTGCATTTATTGAAACGTTGGCGAGGACGGGAAGTGATTTCTTTACAACCTCCGCCATATTGCCGACTGACAATAAAGATGACCTCGGACAAGAATGACGCAATAAGAAATCCTTTCCGCAATTGTCATTCGGCCCTTATTTGCTCCCTTAACCCAAAGAGAGTTTCGAATCTTCATTTTTTGCTGCTTTCCATAAACCAGACATTTCATTTTGGCCTTGCGACGGTTCTTGGGCGAGACTGACGTTTTTTTGCCGCTCTTTTTTCGATGCTTTTTCTGACAAACGTTTCTCTTATCCTTGAGGTCCATGGATTAGAAATTGGCCTCGGACGCTATTACAGACTCACAAGTATTCACGAGGTTCGATCCATGGAAAAAAAGCGATTGTTTACGACTGTTTTGAGAAGGCATGTTAGGCGCTGGTGTAAGGATTAGTTTTTCTTCGCCTGCGGAAAAAGACCCCGAACGAGAATCCCTCGTCGGCGCGTTGGAACTCTTTAATGGGCACTTTAGTCTCCCACATTGAATCCTTTTTGTTACAATTTCGCATCCTTTTGTCGCCATAGTCCGTTGTACTTCAGCAAGGCTTGGAAAGCTGTATGCGATGTATCAAGGACGCCGAAAACCATTTGGCTGTAGAGGCGAAATGTTGACGAAATGAAAAACAGAACGTACTGAAAGCATCTATTGTGTTATAATTTGCCTGTCGAAAATGTCTTTTTTTAAATGTGTGTTTGTCCATTTGCTTGTCTATTCCAGATTCTAGTTGCATAGAAATTATTATTTTTTTATATGAAAATCTAAAATACTTTTTGCTCTTTGTTTCATTATAAAGCGAATTATTATTCTCAAAAGACTGAAAAAAATAATAAATACGGCTTCATTAAATCTTCTTGTAGTTCGTGAATTGTCTTGTTTTTTCGTATAAAACGATTCAAACGACTCGAAAAGTAACACTTTCAAAAACAAAAGAAACTAATTTGCATGCAAATAGTACATCGTATGTATTGAGATTTAGAAATTAACTCATTAGTTATAATAAGAATTCATTAGAAAGAAAGTGAAACTTTTTTACGATTTTCAGTTATCATCGTAGCTGAAAATAATTTCAATGCTTCTTTAATCGCACTCGGAATTACTACACATTTGGTACTAAAGAAGTACTAAAATGCGATTTTTCTACTTGAAATAATGAAAGTTCTTCTAATACAGACTGGAGAGTGAAGTATGTAATGTCAAAACACAAAAAATGCAGCGGATTTTCATTTTTTTCGATTTCTATCAATTATGCAAAAAAATGTTGTACATTGTCCAGTCTGTTCAAGCGTATACTTTGCATTTAAAATATTTGATTACCTATTAAAAAAGTAGTAAACAGTCTAAATAGTTAACATATTGTTCTTGTTGAATGGAATTTTGTTGCAGGTTTGCTTGATTCTTTGCTCGAAAAATTAAATCAATTTCCTTACTACTTTACTGCTTTGAATCTTTCAGATACTCGTGGCAAATAACACACTACTGATCAGAAATCATTTTAGGCTACCCCCCTCCCCCCCCCTAAATCTAAATGTAGATCAGAGCCAGGCCATGATAAAACGTACCTTAACAATCATGCATGCTTGATACCTGATCATACCCTGCTCAAGATTCTAAGAGGGATTCCTTATCAGGGGTTCATGAGTTATATCTGATCATGGCTTGATCAAGATTCAATAAGACATGTCTTATCAGAAGCTAGTATGTTATATAATGGCCAGATCAAGATTAAATAAAATATATTCATTACATTGTGTTTGTACATGTCCAAAGTGTAGATAATTTCTCAAATTTGAAAATGTTGATATGTTCTTGGTCAGGCTTTGGCTACGTCGCCTGAACGTACATTAAGTCCTGATCAGGAATATAATTTTCTATCAGGGTCTGATCAGGAATGTCATTTTTTAGGGCTTGATTTGAAGTGCAATTTATATAAGGATCTGATCAGGAATCTAAATTTTTAGCAGAAGTTGATCAGATATGTAATTTTTAATCAGAACCTGATCAGGTATGCAATTTTTTATCAGACGTAGATCACATACGAAATTTTTAATCAGGACTTGAACACGTATGTAATTTGTAATCAAACCCTGATCATACATGTATTTTTTAACCAGGTTCTAGTCAGGGCTGAATATTTTAACAGGGTCTGAGCAGGTATGTAATTTTTAACCAGAGCCTGATCAGATATGTAAGTTTTAATTAGGTACTGATCATTTTTTATCAAGACTTGATCAGAAATTCAATTTTTACCAGGATCTGGTCAGGAATGCCCGAATTTCTAACAGGGACAGATCAGACATGTTAATTTTGATCAGGAAATAATCGGGCATGTAATCTTTAATCAGGGTCTGATCATATATATAATTTTTTATCCGGGTCTGATCAGGAATTACATTTGTCATCATGTTCTGATCAGGCTCCCTAGTATAAAGTTGACATTTTTTTTTTGCAGGCGTGATTTGTTAATTGAGGCTTGAGATAAAAAACAGAATTGTTGATCACATGTTCAATATGTAATTCGTCATGCCATTTTTGGGCAAAACCTGGAATTCCAGTTCAGTGATCAGGTATCGCATATGAACTACAAATAAGAAACGACTCAGTAAATCTTGATCAATATTCAGGCAACCTGAAATATCATCATCACCAATCCAATCGCAAACAATGTATTCCTTACCAACTCTTTTATCCTGGTACAAACAGTCCGATGACTTTCTCGTAGAAATGCGTGACGTTATTGTCATATTTTTTATTTCCTCTTGGCTTCCTCTTCTCTGTGTACAAAAGAGTCGCAACCATGTGCCCCGAAAAAGAAATCAACGCCCGTAATGTTTACGTTTGAATCATCGCTTTCGCTGCTATTATCAATTAAGATAGTATCTCAGCGCATCAGATTGTGCACGTGATACTTACAACCAAGAAAGAAAATTGCCTAACCGAGCACCTTGACTAAAGCAGCTTCAAGATAGGCATCTACGCGCGTCTCTACGCTTATCAATGATACGTCACCATGCGCCCCGCATTATACCGAGAGAGAGAGAGAGAGAGAGAGAGAGAGAGAGAGAGAGAGAGAGAGAGAGAGAGAAGGGAGAGAGAAGTCTTTTGGTATTCGTGGAGACCTGCGCTCAATTTCAGGCGACCCAATTTCACAATTCCACACTCGAACGTACGTACTTACACGCCGTCTCTTGAAAATCGTTTTGTCGTGTATATGCCGTACGTGTCGGGTACGGCACCGCCATTTAACGGCGTACGCCGTTGCGAGACGAGTACAATGCTCGAGCGAGAAGGCGCATGTCGTTGATCAAAGGTGGAAACTGATAGGGTGACATCGTGATGTAGATGCACGTGGAATTGATGTCAATGAAAAGATTGCTCGCTGGAGTGGGGGAAATTTATAAATGAATGAAATGCAAGAAAGGACTGCAAGGAATGGCAGGGACGAACGTAGATGTTGGAGTGAAAGGTAGTGTAGGGTGCAAATTAATGATAATGTTAGTGACAGTTTCTTAGAAAATAATACAATGAATAAACAGAGATCCAAACATTGAGAAACAAACAAAAAATTGCGGTGGTTTTGTTGGAAGATGCAATTTCAGTTATTGACAGGATAGCCGTTGAAGGCTAGATCAGTTTAGCTTATAGCTAACACACTAACGAATGTTTCGAGCACATATCTTTTCAGGTGGCCTGATTATTTATCAGGGCTTGATCAGGTAGTGGTGTACACGGCTTATTATTTAGCGCCGACTTACTACCTGACCAGGTCCTGATCAAAATTGGCATGTCTTATAAAGAGATCATGTGTTATAGCTGCATGAATAAAGTATGCTTTAACGGGAGTTCTCGGTGGTCATCATAAAGTTACATTGATCATCAAGAAACCATCAGTGTAGGTCATGATCAACAGGAGTGAATGCTTATTATGGCCTGGTCAAGATTGAATAAGGTATGTCATATTAGGAGTTCGTGGCTTATAGCTAATTATGACATGATGAAAATGCATTGAGCCTTATCGAGAACTCATGAATTAGAACTGATTACGGCCTGACCAATATTCAATATCGTCATTCAATTGCCAGGCACTCGTAAGTTATACCTGAGCATGACCTGATCAAGAGTAAACAAGGTATGTATTATCTGAGGTTCTATCAGATCATCACAGTGTCGGCTGCATTATAAAGAAGCAGAAGTCTATATCTTTGTATTTCCTGCGGAGAAATGAAAAACAATTTTGTATGTACAATTTTGGTTTTTAATACAATTATTCAATATAATTCATTTAATCGGTTTTAATGAAGAATGGATATTGAAACTCCTTCCTTATTGACCCTTGAACTTCTGATAGAGTTCTTATTTATATTTTACATGAACAATGGCCATGATCAGAAATATAAATAAGAACTCTATCAGAAGTTCAAGGGTCAATAAGGAAGGAGTTTCAATATCCATTCTTCATTAAAACCGATTAAATGAATTATATTGAATAATTGTATTAAAAACCAAAATTGTACATACGAAATTGCTTTTCATTCCTCCGCAGGAAATACAAAGTTGATTTTAAAAAACGTATTAAGCAATCAGTGCAGAAGGTAAATGTAACTTCAATATGTGTAAATATTACTTCACTTTTTTGGAACTAGATTAAAACAAGTTGTTTCGACGGCAAATTATGATGATATCTTCTATCTCAATCACATGTAAATAGAAAATTATACACATATTGACAGAAGGATGTTATTCCAAATGCTAACAAGTTGTCTAATGAGCACTATAAAAATAGCTTCACTTTCTTATCATTAATAATTTCAATTTTATTTTGCATTATATTTTCCTAACCAAAATGTTATGATGTAACATAAAATTATACTTCTAAAAAAAGGGCATGAACTGTAATAAAAACTTAACAGAATTAAAAATAACTGTTGTTCATGAAAATTTCGATATGGGTGTATGTATACATTTTCATTAATGCACATTCTTGAAATTTACTGCCGTTACATTGCATTGATACTCTGAATATCTCTAGAATATTAAATTCGCTGGATATATATTTTGGCTGAAATATCTGAAATACTCCCAAAAGAAAATTTACCAACAAATGAAAAACGTAATTTGTAATTAGTATCATATGTAAGTATCTTATGCTGCTTTTATAGCATTTAATAAGCTTGAAAATAAATCAGTAAGGACTTAGTTTCATAGGGCCACTTGTGAGATGCGTGCATCCCCTTCGTTCGATAAAAAAATAGGCGTAGACAAATATCTGAAAATCCCTCGGCGATTAAGAAATTATTATCATCCTATTAATTTGAATATTATAGAATTTGTCAAATATTAATATATAAACATAATATAAATACGACCAAGGAGAGCATTAAAACTCTCGAAGGTGTGTTTTTTTTTTAATTTATATCCATTTGATTTCTTGAGTAATATGTTTTATGGATATCAGTGGTGGTAGAATAAAAATGTGTACAACATTTTTTTGCCCCAAAAACAAATTCATTTTTTCGAAAAAAATGGAATTTTTCAAAAGCCATCCGCAGTTATTTAGAAAATGCCTTTTATGGTCACCCCAATTTTTTGGAATTTTTAAGTTAATTTTGATAGATATTGAAGCATTTTTTTATTTGCCATAAAATTTATAGGTCAACAAAATTTGTCACATTTTTTATTCCACCATCACTGAGTTCCTCGCAAAAATTATTTCTTCATTTTTTTAACAGTAATACGGTTATTCAAATAAATTTGAGACTGCATAATCACAAAATGGAAAAGTCTTCATGATTTTCTGTTATTGAAACACGAGAGTAATACTTTTTGAATTGTTGCCATTTACATTTAACTCAAGAGCACAAGTTTCGTTCGTTCTATTTGGTAATGATTTTCAAGATAAAACAAATGAATAATTCAAAAAAACTACAATTTAGATGGTTTCAAAATCGTCAATCTTTTTATTTGCTTACATATTGTCACCGTGAAGTTCGCTCGGAGAGATATTCGGTACAGGGCTTAGAGAAAGTGTAGAGTTAATTTATATTCATGAGATGCTTCCGAATTCTAAAAATTTCATGTCGCCTATTTCTTTCCACAAAAGCCGTGCTCTATTTTCTGTTGGTAATATATGCGAATTTGGAAATAGATTAAATGTTTAACTTACCATTTCATTCATTCTCCATATGTTTGTTTTTTTTTTTCGAAGCGTAAATCTCCGCATTTCATTTAAATTTTAAACTTTAAAATAGTTTTCATTCAAGTACACATTTTTGTAAGTAAGAATATTGCTTAAATTATTAACAAATATTTTTATTACTTATACAAAATTATTTTTTTTTATAGAACATATTACATTTATGACAACATTTTCTTCATTCAAGTAGGGTAAGTAAGACAGATCACTTGTTAATTTTACTACTTGTCGCAAGTCCTTAAATTTCGAGATTTAAATTACTTCAATTATATTTTATTACGCACAATAAATCCACAATTTTTTGGCATAAAATAAGATGGTTGAAAGCACAGTAAAAACTTACATCGTTTTCAAATATCGTAAATGTGGTAAAAATACAATGACTCGTAAACGTGTTTCAAAGACTCAAAAATATTTGAAGAAAGAAATTGTCATAAAGTCGTATTTGTACTTACCACGCACAAATCACTTTCATTCATTGCCATGTCTACAAATAATCATCTAGAGTTGATAAAGCGAGTACATGTAATAATATTATTTTAACGTATTCGTCGTTATTTCACACTATATGTACACGCCTACTCCATTTTTATCAAATTTAAACTCATCCGTAATCTTGATAAAGGCTAAAAAACGTGTTTCTTCGAAATATTAATTAAGTTTACTTAGTCAACCTGCTGCTGATTAATGTTTGTGGCATAGAAAACGTAAATACTATTGTCGATTTCTGAATATTATACGTTTATTGTTGCATGTGCATTTACAAACAAATTAACTCGTATCAGTTTATTACACTCATTGAATGTTATTACTTAAGAGGTTTCAAGGCGTTAGTACAGTAATGCTAGAGTTGATGTCCTATTAAATCTTACATTTCATTGTATGAGACTGTGTACATTTCGAAATAGTACCTGGAATTATTTAGGTTATGTAAATTTTAAATTAACCCCATCCTTTGTTTTAAAAACCAGCATTACCAGACATCAAGATAACAATTCCTGTGGAAAAAATGGTTGAACGTTATAATGCTAATTAGTAATTGGAAGCATTAATGTTCTGCTGTAATGAAATTTATGAAACATGCAAATTGAGGCAGTATAATGCATCATTTAAAAAAATTAAACAAAAATTTATATGCCTCTGAAAAAAATCGAGTAAGGCAACTACTAATCTGACGGTGTAAAATTTAGTACGATATTGAAAAAACATCGTACACTTTTTGGAACCATTCACAGTCTTATCATAATTCCCATACAGATAAAAAATATTCATCGCTGAAAAACACTTTTTCCTAGACTTATACGTTCATATTCTTTCATTTTAAATGATGTAAATTTACATCAACAGTGTAAAAGTCTAACCTCAAATATGAATCATTCGTTACATAAGGAAGAATTTATTAAATTATACATATAGAGTAAAATGTTTGGATGCGTTTTCTGGAAACCCAAGCTATTTTAGACGTATTAGTTCGTCTTTTACGACTCCGAAGGTTGTTTACATTTTGGCTGTCATTGAATCCGTCATTTTGAATTTTGGAAAATCAAATATTAGATTCGTAATCTACGATCCCAAAAACTCTCGAGTACTCAGTTTCACCTCGATCAAATAAATTTTTTATTTTTTGTCGGCCATCTTAGATCGGTCATCTTGAATTTTGAAAATCTGGCGTAAATAAAAATTTATGCTTCAAAGGGTTAACCTAAAATCGAAAAAAGAAAAGTGAAATTGAGTATCGTTGTGCAGAAATGAACAAAAGTGATGACAAAAATGATTGTATGTGATAATAAATTAAATTTTTATTCAAAATAAAAGAAAACTTTTGTGTAATTAATTACTATTATTTTATTAATTTATTACCTAATGCCCTCTATGATATTAATTATATCAATTAAAAAATTTGTTATATGAAATATTCAGCGTGAATCTAATAAATTTGAAGAAAACGACGGATTTACAAATACTATCACCATAAATGGTGTTTGCAAGGCATTCAAGCATTCCAGATTTTCTTTGCCTGTTGTAGAAATTTTACTATACATTTAAAACGGCTATGTAACACTTAAATAGTAATAGAACTTTAATAAATGATTCGGCATAAGGACAATGAGTTTCTCAAATGTCGTAATTTTTACTTTCTCGCCTACATTGGCCCGTCGCTGTTTTTGGAGTTCAACCTTTGCACTCCTTCTACACTTTCACTTTCTAAATAGTTACTAAGTTTTGAGTCATCTTCTACTTTCCCAGCGAAACCTGCTGCCGAAATTTGCTCTAAAACTTTCTTTTTGAATAAATTTGATCGCATTTTGCATTCCAACGTTTGAAATTATCTCATTTATAAACCGGCTAGTTTAATCGTGTTATGAAGAAGATGTTTTTGTTGTAGATCCTTTGAAGTTTATCGGTGTTAATTAATTTTCTAGCGGATTGCACATTACAAATTATTTCGACAAATTTTTTATCAATTGTTACTTTACTTTATTCAGTTTTATTTTATTAATTTTGAAATGTAAACATTTGTTCGCCTTTGATCAAGGAAATAAGTTATGTTTTTATCCATTAAAAATAAAAACGGGATTAATTATAAATTACATGAAATATAAACATTGTTTGGTCGAAAAAGTCTATTTAATAACAAGAGTTATTTACGTCAAATTTAATCATTTGCGCATGATCTCGAAAACAATAATTATCAATTTTCTAAGTTGTTACGTAGATTATTAGAAAATGAAAACAATTATTAAATCTGACATTAATTTTTAATTTCTACAATTCTGATATTAATTTATGGAATTCCTTACTGTGGATGCGTAGCCATTTTTTTATATTAATTTAAGTAGAACTTTTTTTCTAGAAGATTGAGTTTTTAAGATATTTTTTATTTTTAAAGGTAATATATTAAATAATTTTGTTGCTACGCAATCTTGCCTTTGCTGTGGAATGGACTTATTGTTTTGGTAATTTGGATAGTCTGAATTCTAGAGCTAATCTTGGGTTCATTTTTCAATCGTTTAATATTCTCTAATAGAACCGTTTTACAATATAATTTACGTGTATCTAAAATTTATATAGGCATTTTATAGGTTAAATGTATTATCAAACCGGGTGTTTTATTTACAAGCCCTTCCACCAGTCGTTAACAATTAGCTTGGTCAGACTGTAAAACAGCTTAATGATGCTGCGTCTCGATCTCCGCTAATACATATTTATTTAGTAAGTTCTATGATGTATATACTGTTACTCGTTGTATAAGCAATAAATTTGATTATTATTGTTATTAATTATTTTGAATTTTGCAATTCTGAATTCAGGGTCGTATTGACGGACTTCGAAAAGTAATGTCGATTTTTGTGAAATTCTAATTAACAATATAAGTGTTACCTTATCAATTATAACTTAGAGTATAAGCGTCTTGACATGCGCCATTTTGTATTGCGCAATTTTGACGTCAGATTCGATTCATCAACCCTAAATCCTACGAAATAGCATATTGTCATGTATATAAAAAATTTTAAAGGTTTTTCGAACTGATTAGATGAGCTATTATTTATTCTTTTAAAACGCCATATTTTGATTTTCGTAATTTTGTGGAAACTTATTGTCAATGACAAGAAACGTTTAAAAGGTGGAATTGCCCAATTGGTTCGTGGATGACATTATTATTTTAAACCGCAATTTTGGGTCAGCCATTTAGAATTGCGCGATTTTTATATCAGATTCATTTTGAGCAATCCAAAATACCAACGGAAACATATTTTCATTGACATGCATCGATTTATAGGTTGAATTGTCTAATTGGTTCGTTGCAGACATTATTTTTATAATTTTAAACCGCCATGTTGGAACACCCATTTTGAATGGTGCAATTCTGAAGTCACTCTTGTTTTCATCAACCCTAAATATCTACGAAAGCATATTGTCAAGTATATAACAAATTTCAAAGATTTTTCAAACTGGTTGAGCTATTATTTATTCTTTTAAATCGCCATACTGTAGCAGCCATTTTGATTTTCATAATTTTGCTATAGAATTTGTAATCAATAGCTCTTAAAATTCTGACGTATGTTCTTTAAGAAAAATGAATTTGTCAAAAGTCGCAGAACTGGTTTTGTTTTCCGAAATTTGTTACAAAATTTTTTTATTGCAATTTCAAATCCTAAATTCAGCATTATGAGTTGGAAAGAAAATCAGATTCCAGGATGAAAATCATGGTTGGCTCTAATCTCTTAGATGCGAGGTGACAGATGTATAATTATAAGGGAAAAGGTGGGAGGAGATCAGGGTACGCCTCTCTCTTTCCCTAATAAACATAAGTGTGAGTGTTGAGCCGATTATGAAATCCTCATTCACGCATGTGTGATTTGACGAATTTTCTCTCTCCGGCGAGATGCGATAGGCGCGTGGGAAGGATTTTTATCAGAGCCAGTGGAAGCGGGACAGAAGCCGCCAGTGTACGCATGCTCTGATAAGGCCTTATCGTGTGAAAGCACAGTTGGCCTACTTGCTCTCATTGTGCCTTACACATATTTACGCACTATGCGTGTGTATATAATGCATACATACATCTGGGGCGAATTCGTTTCTGTCATATATGTACATGTCATATATGACGCGATTGACTGCCCCGTGTATGTAATGCATAGAGTCGTTCCTTCTTTTATTCGCAGATACTATCACTTTGTCGACTCCACTGAAACGCACCGAGGCCTGTAACGCGATTGTAATTAAAACGCATGTGCGTAATCACAGATGGGGTTCGCATTTATGAGATATTGATGCCGACTTGGCTCCCGTGCGAACAAATATTTCCTTAAGCTGTGATGTCTGCGTGTGTGTATTAACAGGTCCATATGATGCATAGTACACTCACATAAAAAGTAAATATTTATGATACCAATGGCAAGTAGTAGATTTCCTTGTCTTGACAATGTATTTTGTTACATTTAACTAAATCTTTGGTTCAAAGAACCAATAAGTAACTAATTGGTGATATTGGTTATCAGAACCGTAATATTAAGTTACTATATCAAACTTCGCTCGGGCTGGGTAATATAAACTATTACCATGTTTTCCGATAACACTATATTTCGATATAACCGGCTGTAACCCTGGTAGAAATCTGTCCAGATTTTTGTTACACTGCTCAGTTTCCCTACACCATTAACATGGCAAAAATGTAAACTGGAGAGAAACTAGCCAAAAACTGGAGTCATTTTCTACTAGGGAAGTACTAAGCGAGATTGCTTTTCGGAAAAGTACATTAAAGACACTATATTTAAAGTTCGGTTGAGAATATATACACTTATTTTGCTGTTTTTCGATAACACAGCATCCCGTCACAACCAAACCGGTTTAAGTACTAAATATGTTTGGTGGTTAGAACAATACCGTTAGGTTGCTATATCCAAACTCGTTCGGTTGGAGAAAAATACCTCGACATATCCCCTTGTTATTCAGTAACCCAGGGTTCTGATATAACCAAATCGGTTGAGTAAATGAAGTTATTACTAACCGGACTAATTAAGAACCTAGAAATTTATTCAGATACACAGAAAAAATAAGTTACATGTTGTAACCAAACCAGTTTGGTTTGGATCATGCAACTAAATGTAGTTTATGAAACCCACAATGATTCGGTTATGAGTTTACTAAAATACATTTGTCATTAAGATTAAACTCGTTCGATTGAGAATATATACACCTATGATTCTGTGTTTCGATAACACAGTATTCCGTCACAACCGAACCGGTTTAAATGATAATAAGTTTGGTGGTTAGAACAATACCGTTAGGTAACTATATCCAAACTCGTTCGGTTGGGGCAACATACACCGACATATTACACTGTTTTTCAGTAATCCAATGTTCTGTTCCAACCAAATCGGTTAAAATTCAAGACGTGTTTGTTAGTCAGAAAATTCCGTTAGGTTGCTGCATCCAAACTCGCGAAGCCGAGTACAGTGCAAAAAGTAATTGTATCTGGAAGTAACGAGAAGTAGAAGGTTTACTACTCTGACTTCTGAACCAAACCGGTTTACGTACTAGATGAGATTGGTCAGAAAAATACTATTAGATTTTTATATCCATAAAGTTCAATTAGCACAATATTTGTTGATTTAATGTAAATATTTCTATTTTTTATACGGTTAGAAATAAATTGGATTTTGTAAACAAATCGGTATGGTTCGACCTAGTTTGGATCATGAAACTGAACGTTTGATTGCAAGAACCGAACCGGTTGGAAGTACTAGATAAGTTTGGTGGTGTGTAAAATACTATTAGGCTTCTATATCCATAAACTTTGATTAGCAGAATATTTTTTTATTTCATATAAATATTTCTATTTTTTATTAGGTTAGAAGTAAATTTAATTTTATAAACTAACCGGTTCGGTTAGACCAAACGAAACTGACTGGTTGCTATGTCGAAAATCGTTTGGTTGGCATAATATACACCTTTTACATAGTTTAATAAAATGGTATTGGGTCATTCCATGGCAAAACCATCAAAGTTGTGGTCCATGCCATGGAATTAAACGAAAATGAAATATTTGATATGAAAAATATTTGTTGAATATTTTCAAAATGGCGGCCCTGACGTCATGATTACTGAATTTCTTAAAATGACGATATCTATTTTTCTAATTATCGCATTTAAATGAGGCTACGAGCAAATTTTTCACAAAAGTAAGAACTTTTATTGAAAAATTAAATAATTTATAAATATTGTTAGTTTGTCAAGAAATTGACAGAAAACATTTTTCAACTTAAAATTTGATATTAAGCTCGTGATTTCTTTTTGACACCGGATATAGTATCTTGCAGAAAATGATTGCACCTTTCATTTCCAGCAAAACAATTGTCGGAGACTTTTGACTACAAAAATATTTGACATGGAATGATCAAATTATTATAGTAAATATTTACTTGCATAGAGATTTTTCTTTTAGTGTAGGAATAAAATCAAAGGCCTAACGAAGCATACACTTAATTAATAGTTTAGTGAAATCAAAATAAATAAATTTCGGTTTATTGTTTCTAAGTTGGATCTATGAAGCATTTGTATTTTTAATTGAAGGAATTTTTACAAAAATTTTAATTGTTCTAATGCTCTCGGATAACGATAACCCAATATTTTTCGAGATAATAGTTGCAATTAAACCATTTTATTATTTATAAATATTATTTGTAAATATTATTCCAGAAATCGTAATGCTTTTTCTTGAAGTCTGTCGAAACGGCAACCTTCGCCATCTTTTAATAACTTTTGTATTAATACCTTCTATAAATAGTAGGAAAGTATGAACAAATTTCACGCATGAAAAGACGTATGTCGCAAATCAGCGAACGTAGCAAACTTGTATTCATTCACTAGTATTTGCGTAAATATGCACACAATCGGGCAAGATACATTGTAAAGAACGCGTTTAATAAATGTAATCAAGCGAGGGACTTTCATAACACGTGCTTAAACGTCTGTTGGCCCCTAATTGCCAAGATTCGCATGCAGATAATAAAATTTAATAACTGCTACCAAATACTTTGTTGATATTCTTAACAATTTATTATGCGAGAAGATAAAACTGAGTATGTTTATATTCCAAAGCGTAATATTTTCTGTTTAGTTATTTATCTGATCTCAAACTGTCTGTTGATGATTAATGACAGGTGTTTGTATTAAAGTTGATGGAGTTTTTTCAACATTACTTAATGTTGCTCTTGCAATATCAAAAATTAATATAAGGACTTTAACAGTGCTTTAGAGAGGTTAGTTTACTGTATTGTGCTTCATTCTGCCATCATTAAGACGCCATGCTGTCGTCATTCCTAATCGTCTGATGTTGTAGATCACCATGATCTGTTTGACGTTACGATTCATGGTTTGAATAAAAAATCGTCATACAATTTTATTTTACTTTGAACTTTATGAATAACAATTGCCGACCTATTAAAAATTTTAAACAAAAACCGTTAAGGGGGGTGATTCAAACATAACATTGCCACTGACCTTGACCTTCATGTTGAAGGTTATTGGACAGTCCACATTTAATTTCCAATTAGAAACTCATATCTGTGGTCCAGGATTCTGAAGGAAAATGTTATACATTGCGTCCTGTGGCATCTTATGGTGAAGGTTAAAATTTATCATAGAGGTCATTTCAAATGCAAAGATCTGATCGAAACCGCAAGCCAAAATTTCTGGACAATGTTTTAAAAAAAGATGTTGGATGTTAGGGAGATACAACATATTGACCCAGACAATGTTCTTGAACCTATATTTTTATGATTATTTCAGGGTATCTATACTAAAGCTAAATGCTTTGAAACCAAAATTATTATTAAAATCATTGTGAAGGTCATAGTTCAATCAGCCCCTCCAAATTCAAGATTTTTTATTTTAAATCTTGTTTATATTGAATCGCGACGTGTCCAATTATTTGGCTAAGTTAAAATGGGTTACTCACTGTTTACAGTTCCTCATTCACATTTTCTTACTGTTTATCGTGTGGTATTAGAGTTTTTTTAACATATTGTTGGGTATTCAAAATAACGATTATTTATCAACGATAGTAGAACATAACCTATCAATTTGTCAATCGTGAAACTTTGTAATTGTTTTCTAATGTTATTAAAAAAATGCTTCGTACTTTCATTCTTATTGAATTCAACAACAGAAAGACAACTGTAATAAGTAGTTGCGAGCCTTACCAACTTCGTAATGGAAGTAACTACTTATTAATGTACACCCGTCAAGATTAATGGAAATGCGATTTATCTGACGTAAAACACGTGGTAACGGAACACTTGGATTTATATTTCAATGTTAGATCTACTGTTTCTACGGTCATGTACGCTTATGTGCGTATTTCACAAATAAATAGATCATTATCAAATGAATGAAACTATCTACAGCTAATAGTTTCTTTTGTGACACTTAATTAGAAATGTTATTCTCATTGACTCGGAATCTAAAATTGTCGAATAGTATTGAGTTGTAACATGATACAAATTTAATATAATACAATATTAGAGGTATGAGCGTTTCGGAAAATCTGTACTAAATAATTTAACAATTAAGTTAATATTCGTTTCAATATTACTTAGTACAATTAGTTGAATTAAGAAAATATTGTTATTTTAACAAATGTTTCTTGTTTTAATTATGGGTATTCTGTCCCTGCACTTCTTGTCAAAAGAAGGAATCTATTAACATTTTTGCTGGATTTCCTCCGTGCTAAGTGTTGTACTCCCTCTCAATATTAGCTCGGAATGCGTAGTACAAATGTCAAATAAAACACTGCGCATACGTGATATTGCCCATAGTGGAATGGAACCTTAAGGTAAATTTTGGGATGTGGCTAATATTGGGAGGAGCTATTCTCTATTGTTCGTCAGTTAGCACATACCTCAAATCAAACATTTGTAAAAAATTAATGAATATAATACATTAACGTATATTTTTTTTAATTTGAAAGTATGTATATTCTCCTTTTTTTCTAATTATTGAAGGTTATTTTTTAAATATATAAATCAGAAGTAGTAAAGAAACCGGAATGAGAAATTGAAAATGGGTGATATATTTTTGTATTACAATACTTAACGTTATTAAACATGCGTATATATGTATTTAACGTTGTTTTTAGTAAATTTCAATTTTTAGGTGTATTTACAGATTAATCAACATCAATTATTGTAATTTATAAACAAAAAATGCAAAATTTTACTAATACTGGTATTTTTAATTGCACTTTGTTTACTTAACCCGATAATGAAATGATTCATTTTTCTTAAACTCTGACCTGAAATGATGAAATGTCTTTTCAATGTAGAAGTATAATTCAAAACATTTATTAATTACTATAATTTCATGGTATGATGTTACAATGTAATGTTACATTCAATTAAAAAATAGAATATTCCTTTTTCATAATTCTTATAAAATATTAATTTATTCTTATATAATATAAAATTACTAATATAAAATTAAATGAGGTATACTATCAGTTAGTAACGTTTACTAAAAGTTAGGAAACATTACTAATTTATTAATAAAATTCTACTAATCTGAAGTAGAAAGTGTATATTTTAGTGTAGTAGTTTTCAGAATTAATAATAACTCAGTAGTTTTTAAAATAGTTTTTATTACTAAAAATGGTCACTAATTAGAATCACTTTCTGAAATAAATTTGTAGCGATATTAGAATTCAATGTCTACATACCTTATTATAAAGTGTAAGTGATATGCATATTGTTTTTGTTGCAACATGATACGAAAGCAAAAATACGTAGCTTAAATAAAAAATACGTTTATATTAACAAAATCTAATATTACCATTTTTTTAAATTCTAGACACAAACAAAATTATCTAAAAATATAATTTTACAAGCCTGATATTTCTCTAGTACATCTAGTACATGAACTAAATTACTTCATTATTGAAAATAAAATTGAAAATAACATTATAATAGAATTTAAATGAATTTTTTAGATGTTCAGAGTAATTTTTGTACGTAATAAATTCGTACTTAAAAAAGAATGAACATTCGAATACTTCGTTGAATGTCAATGAAAATAACGCTCATTAATTTACATCAATCAAGATTAATGGAAACATGATTTATTTCGCGTAACCTGAGAAATTGCAAATAAGTTGTCCTTGAACTTTTATTTCAATGTTAGATCGGCTATTTCCACCTGCTTATATCATTAATTTCTGATTAATTATTCAGTAATATGCATGTAAATTTCATCAAATTAGTGACATGGTCTTCACTCAAGTAATAAGTACCTGGTGCTAAATTATGAATGAATTTTTATGTGTACTTGAAAATCGATGTTCAGCGCTATGACAAATCGGAGGATTCGGATTAAAAGTTGTTGAACTTTTCAAGGATTTACATATCTTTTAATACATTAGATGTATAAATGTTTATTAATATGAAAAGCAATTTTAAATTTCGGTACTTTACACTTCAGCATCTGTTGTTTAAAATTCTTGGCTTAGCACCGTACAATGCTCAAGTTTACTCCGTTATACAAAGTGGCCGTAAAATGAATTTCATCGGATTTGCTTACTCTAGGATAGGAACTTTCTACAACATCTTATTTATTTGTCTTCTGATTACGAGTAATATTGTCGGTATATATTTTACGTACAGTCGAAAAATTCCGAAATGGACATCAACGCATCAACTTGCAAATCGTTCGCTAATGATCACTTCAGCAACGACCGCACTTACCATTTTAGTAACAATGACTTTAAAACAACGAATTCTAGTGCAAATTGCAAATAATTTGGTTAGGTGCAACAGAATACTAAAATCTATGGGTGGAAAACCCAATAGTGAAATCCTGTTTAGTGCTGTAGTTTGTTTGATACACTTTATTTCTTGGGCGGGAATATTGAATGGCTCGAAACCGTGTTTAGTGAACGAAATAAGAATCATCACTTATACGATACCAGTTGCAATACTTAATTGGTTCTTAGTGAAATATTTGATTGTAACAAAATACATTTTAACAACGACTAAAACCATGAATAAAACCCTACCAAAATTCGTTCGTAAAACTACACTGAATGTTAAATGCACTCATCAAATGGCTAAAGGGAAAAGACTTTCGGCATTTCGTCAAGTACATGCTTTATTGTGCAACATTTCGCTGGATGTGTCTACTTTAAATTCGTTGTCAATGTTGTTGACACTCATGTATACTTTTATTGCGTTAGTGTGTTACCTGTACTTCATGTTTGAGTCATTAGTGTCTGAACATATTATGCCGACGGTGTGTTTAATAGGATGCTCAAGCCACGTTTTTACTTTCTTCTTTGTACTTTTCCTGTTAACAAGAACAGTTTCGCTTATTACTAAGGAGGTAAGTTAAACAAAATTGTTTAAGGTCGAGGATGTTAAATTAGAATGAGATCCGGATTTTTCTGTAAATATTTTCAAAACAGATTAGAAATGCTAGAAAACGTCATTAAATGTTTTGCTCTAACCTTCATATTATAAGTGGAATTACATCATCTTCTTGCATAATTCATTCCATATCGTCATCAGCGATCATCCATCATCACAAATACTCGATACATGATCTATATTTTTTCATGACCAATATACTCACATATTCATCTGCTGCATCAATCAATTACTATCTTTCGCGCCATTTGTAGTAACATTTGCCATAATCAATCATCATTTGGCATTATCAACAAGGATGATCAGCCACTATTATCATAATACAGTAGCAATTAGCAATTGATCAGCATTATTGATCATTATTTAGTAAAAGTATCCGCATTTGTTTATAAGCTACAATAATTACAATAATGATTTTCAAGATGAATTTGATCCCGGCTCAAGAGGATGTTCTATATTTATTTAAATGAAGCCACCAATTCGGTCAAAACTATGAACAAAACAGGTCAATTGACGACAATTGTAAACTTCGATTTGCAAGTAACCAAAAATCCATCACTGTGACACTTTTCATTCAAAACATTTAGTAAAAACAGTTTTTTCAATACATTATCTATCATTAGCATGTCCTACAATTGTAGACATGACCATTAGTCATAACATTTAATCTCCCAATTCGATCAGCTGCCAACACTTCATTTAATTGCATTATTTATCGACTGATTCAAACGTTTTATTACTAACTACACTAAGTCACTTCGAGAGTTGGAAATCGTGAGTTTGCAAAATACATGAACTTCATAACGAAATCAATTCTTATTACTTCAAATGATCTCTAATAAAGATAAAACTCTCATTCAATTGAAATGAATGAAACCCCAGCTTTTATCGAATTAGCTACTGCAGTTGAAATACTATATTGCTCAGATTAAATTATGTAGGAGTTTGTATGTAAACGACAATCGATATTGAGCACATGCAACACAGTCGAGTTGGCTCTAGTTTTAAACTAAAACATGTTACGACTGTTGAACAACTCAAAGTTCCGTGTTGAATTAAGAAAAGTGGAGTTTCGAAATATTTAACATGAAAAGTGATTTTCATTTGCTGTACTTTACACTTCTGCATTCGTTTTTCAAATTTCTCGGCCTAGCACCATTTAGTTCGAAAAGCTACTCAGTAATACAATGTGGCCGTAAAATGAATTGCATCTCATTTGCTTATTCTGGGTCTGGAACATTCTACAACATCGTAATTATTTGCCTCCTGTTTATTAGTAACATTGTTGGCATTCATTTTTCCAGTAGTCAAAAACATCCTAAATGGTCTTCTATGCATCGTGTGGCGGATCTGTCGCTGATGACATCTTCGGCAACGGCTGCACTTACCATTTTAATATCAGTGACAGTTAGACAGCGATCGATAGTGAAAATCGCTAATAATTTTGTGAGATGTGACAGAATTATCAAATCAATGGGTGGAGAATCCAAAAGTGAAATTTTTTTTAGTGCTGTGGTGTGTTTGATATACTTTGTGTCTTGGGCAGGGATCTTAAACAGCGCAAAACCTTGCTTGTTGAATGAGATGAAAATCGCTGCTTATACGGCACCTATTGTAATATTACATTGGTTCCTGGTGAAATATTTGTTTGTGACTAAAATTATTCTATCAATGGCTAAAGCGATGAACGAGACCCTGCCAAAATTCGTACGCTATATTGCTTTGAATTTAGTTAAAGAAACGAATCGATTCGTCACAAGCAGAAAACTAACACCATTTCGAAAAGTTCATAATCTATTGGGCAACATTTCGGAAGAAGTGTCTAACGTATACTCTGTTTCCATGTTATTATCAATCACTTATTCCTTTATTACGTTGGTGTGTTACTTATATTTCATGAGCGGGCCATTGTTATCTGGAGAGACGATTCCATTGGTGTGTATGATAGGTTGCACGTGCCACATTTTTATTTTCATTTTGGTACTATTCTTGTTGACGAAAACTGTTTCACTTGTTCTTAAAGAGGTAATCGAATGTTCTTGTGTAATATTGTAAATAGTTGCAAAATCGCAACTGCTAATTTAGCATCCAAATTATAAATCATCGCAACTGCTAATTTAGCATCTAAACTATAAATCTGTTTATTTTAAACTTTCGACTAGTTTAGCTTGTTTTTTACTTAAAATAAATTATGTTATATATTGTTTCAGATGAAAAAGACGGGTGATGTCGTGCATCAAATTTTACAAACGTCCAAAAATACACACGTTATAGATGAAGTAAGACTTTTCAACGATTAATTTGTCCATCTATGCATGAATTCTGGTTGTTTAAACAATTTATTAATTTTACACGCAGCTGACTGAATTTTCCATGCGTTTATTACACCAAAAGGTGGAGTTCACAGCTTTTGAGACGTTTTCTTTGGATCGAACTCTTTTCTTATCTGTGAGTCCAGGTATTTTCATATCATGTTGCAATAATCCATAATTTGTTTGCTTGTACAAGTTTGTTCACGACTCTTTTCCAATTATGTATTCTATTAAATTATGACCCGTTGTTTTCAAGTTTATTTTTGGATCTGTATGGTGGATTTGTCATAACCCATCGCCTCTACAACAATAGATTGAAACTTAACGAGAGCAATGTTGTATGACTAAATTTGTGAAGAGAAAATTGAAACATTGAAGTACACTAGCATAAATAATAACTATTCGATTTTTATTATCGCGAATGTTTATTGTTAAAAGGAATATCAACTATTGACATCTCAACATCTATGCTTAGTTACACGATGTATCATAATGTTTTTGTAATGTTTTAACAGATTATTGGAACGACAACTACGTATTTAGTGATCCTCCTACAATTTCAAGCCTACAATAGCGGTTCAGCATCATCACGAACTTGCAATGCGACGAAGTAAATTCGCTGACAGCTAGTTTCATATATTAGTGATGTAAATTTCTAGACTTAAGTTGTATATAAAATTGTAAGTATTTTCGTTATTTATACAATATTATATTACAATGCAATAAAAAATGTTCATATACACAAGAATTTAGTGCATTATTAAATATTTTTGTAGTGGATAATCGAAGGTGCAATCGAAGAGGGCCACTTAAGATTCTTATTTACAAATGAATATATTTACATACTAATTTTCGTTAATAGCTTTCGTTAATCATTTCAAGGCATTATTTACATCGTTTAGAATCACTTCATTTGCTCTCGAATGTTTAAAATTCCAATCAGTCATTTATAATTTTTATTTTTTGCTGTAGATAACTACCTTATCGGCTATGGAAGTTAGAACCCCCTTAGCTCCACTACTTGCTGTTGAGCATTAATAAAAAGCTTATTTAAATTATTGCTGCCCACTAAACATTGTTTTCTTCACTGTGATATATTGAGGAAATGCTGCTGCGATGCTGATTAACATAACCTAAAATAAATTCGTTTTTCTAGGTACCATCGTTTCAAAGGAAATTTAAACGTTGATCCTATTAGCTCATAAGCAGTTAAGTCCTAGGGCTACTACTAGCTGGTTCGTGATTAACTCTCGCAGCTTCATCGCTATCATTATGTAATGTCGTTTTACATTCTCGGCGCATTGCAGTCTCAAGGTCTACAGGCATTATTGTTTGCACGCCGTGTTAACGCGACCGCAGGGACGTATCTAGAAAGACACTTTCTACGGTAGCAGTAGACCAGATACGATTTCCGCTCTATTATTCATCCAAAAGTAATTTTTTAAGCAATTCCTTTTTTTTATCTTCAAAAAAGAATTTATGTAATTAACTAAAGTTCTTAATGGCGACATACTTTCCTACTTCGTAATTACTAGGTTTTAAGAATTTTAAAGTCACCTGTCGGTAACGTCGACGTTCTTCATGTTGAAAGTAATATTTGTTTAAGGCGTTGTCTTACGCCGTTTTAGCTCTTCTTGCTTCGGAGTTTCGCCATTTTGCAAAATATCTTTACAATAAATTACTGGCTGTTCTGCTGCAGATTGAAGAAATTATGAACCAGGAAGATTGACTATCTAATAATGCATACGCATGTCTAGTAAATGGATACACCTAAAAAACATTACATAAATATTGACAAGAGTTCATTCTATATCTTTAAACAATACTTGATTTCTATACTGCATAAGACAAATATTAACGCCAAAGTACAAAAAGGACAATAAGAATCTTATTCAACCAAAACGTGTCATACTTAAATTGTAAGTGTCGGACACAAGTGTAAATTTTGGTCACAAAAGTGTTGATTTAAGTGGAATATTCAATAACAATTTTCGAGAAATAAGTTTTGTTAAAGATCACTAGGAGGTGCACTAATCTACAATTAAAGTCGCCCAGCCTGTAATTCAGGTACCAGGGTCAGAAATCTTTACCTGTATTCAAGTTTGAGTAAGACCGCCATCTAGTATTAGAAATAGTAATATGTATTTCTCGTATACAGTCTTTAGCTCGCAATACATTTTTAAACCCATATTATACATACCATGAAAAAGTAGAATTTCTTCCAGTGCTGAAACAAGAAAATCATCTATTAAGTCTACAAATTAAAATAGTACGTAACCTTGCAAGCCATTTTTCCTAAAATATTTAATTGCATTTGTCTGTGATGTTTATAATATATTTTAGTCTTTATTGATGAAAAATTACTGATTGAAATATCAACCTGTTTGGCTTTTTTCATCAGTCATATTTACGTTAATAGTTCGATAGATATTAAATTTTTAAGTGAGATTTAGTGCACTGCTATCTAGATTTTCTATCTTTGATAAACTTTTTGCACGCTGTGTGTTAATAGAAATGACTAGATTCTTTAATATAACAAAACTCCCATTCAGAACTTTTAATTCTGTATAAAATAAATGTTGGTAATTATCATCAATAACTAACTAACTCCTTGATGGAACGTCTTTGATGAGTAAATCACAATATTTCTTTGATGCGTTGGTATGCGCAATGATCTACACTTTGGTCCTCTTTTTTTCGAAAAATCTTAAAATAATCCAACTATTCTATTTTTGCAAAAATTATGAATTTATCCAGTAAAATTTGCATTATTTCTGATTCAGTAGACAAGTTTCTATCATTACAAAAAATCGACAAAAACATCGTTGCTCGCTCGTCAAAGATGTTCCATCAAATAATTAGTGATTTTAGTTCTATAGTTTCTGTTCAGCAAAAGGATCAACTAATTTTTTAATATATTATAAGATCACCTTGTGAAGTAGAGACGTTGAAGAGAGGCGTTTAAAATAGATAGCGAGAACAATTAAATACGTATCTGATACAGATCTCCCGAAATTATTTATAATTTAAATTAAGCGCATTCTAACTTAGATCTTCTTATGTTCAAGTGCGATATAATATAATCGACATTGCAATCCATTATTATCAAATAAAGTTATAATTGGACCAATTGTAACTTTGATTTAATTAATCCCGAATCCATTCAATTTTTCATCCACATTCATGATTGTCTAATTTCTAGATTGTAGCAAAATGTTTTCAAGTAATTGATTTTTATTAGATTCGTAATGTCATCGGATCAAAGTTGTGTGAGTAAATATATAACGAATCTTACTGAGATCATCTTATGTGGATGTATTTAGAGTTATTAACGATTTGATAAGAGTGTCAGTTATATTATTTAATCTTGATATACATCCTAGTCAATTAAGATAATTGATAACTTAAAAATATTCAAAACTATCCTTTTTGGCAAATTTGAAGTTAGGATATGTGAAAAATCTGAAGCGGTTGGTCAAATTGGATATCGAAATTATTTTCAGCGACCGTAAATCTATAATAATATCCCTAATTACTTCTGATTCAAGTTCCGAAATAAAAATGTTTGCGATCCTATATTATTTTGGCGAGAAGTACTTTCAGTGATTAATTACACAGAACCGCAAAACAATCTTTTAGTGGATATAACTTAATTAGAGTTATTGGACCTTATAGATTTTTTGACAATGAGAACCAATTCGTTTTTCGAATATTTTTGACTATTTTTGGGATCAAATATCTTCAAATCCTAACGTGATGGGTCAAATTAGGTAACGGAAAAATCTATAGGATCTCCTAAAAAAAAGTTTGTGTGATACTGTGTCATTTATGAAGTACTTCAAATATGAAAGCGAAATCATGTAATAATAATAAAATATTGTGATAAAACTTCCTCCTCATTCTTTGACTTTTGAAATCGTTGTCGTTACAGTTAATTTTGAAAAAAAATGTGGTTGTCGAACAAAAAATCCGAATTGAAGTGACTCATCCAGATGAATATTTTATGCATTCATAATAAAGACTTCTTTAAGGGCACTGTCTGTTTAGAGGCATCTTTAGAAAGGACACTATAAGAACTTTTTGAGAGATGTCAGCTTTTTGAATTGTGACTTATTATGAGAAATGAAAGAACAACTGATTTTAACTTATAAATTGATAGTTAATATATTACAAATGTAGGCATGACCTTAGTTGGATTAAAAATGAAGCAATTAAAAATCATCAAAATTGAATTGTAATCGATGATAAGTATGAAGAATAACATTCATTTTCGTCATGAACTATAAACTTGTGGTGAAATTATATGATTGTGCGATATTGTTTATCAGTTAAAATTGTTCTAATTTTATTAGCAAACTATTATTATTAATAACATTTTAAATCAAAACTGTTGTAGGATTATAGACCTACATTTTGGAAAGTTTTCGCGAATTATCAATGGAAAAACAAAAGGTAATGAAATCCTACTAAGTAATTTTGTTGATCGATTTATAGTCGAATGCAGTCGAAATTCATTGTTCCAGAATCATTAAAATGGCGAAACAAAAGCATTTTTTTAAGGGATAAAAGTTCAAAAGAATTTAATAGCACATACAATCTCGTATCCAGCGTTAATTCACCGAGCAAAAATAAGCAAAATACTGCTAAACTTCGTGATATAATCGTGTGGTATAAATTTTAATGGTACAGAAGACTGATTTATTATCATCGACCTTTACTATTAAAAAGTAAAACAGAGCCAGTTGGATTGTTGTATCAACGTTGAATTGCATTATTCCATCAAATTGTCTCGGTGGTGGAAAAATGAAAAATATCCTTTCACTTTTAAAAGCATGTTAATTCTACGCATTGTCAATAACAGGCTTACCGAGAACTAATGCGTTATTTCAAATTGACATTTCATTATAATTCTGTGCGTAACTTTACGTGGAAATCGTTACGAATTTTTAAGACTTTGTTCTGATTCATGCATGAATAGCGTCGAGACAATTATTTTTGCTAGGAAAAATGACTTTTTTTATCTTGTGCAATCGCATAACTATGTTTTTATAGGCATCGATATAACAAAATTGAAAACTTATCTTTAGAACGAGTATGGGGGATGTAACAATCTCGATCTGGAATGACAAAAAAAAGTCTTTAAGTGACGTTTAACACCGGTTTTGTTATTTAAACAAAAAATTGATATCCTGGCAAAATCCTATTTCCTATAGATTTATTAAAAAAATATACTTTGAGTTAACTATGTGAAGATTTCTATACGGTACTAACATATCAAATTTTTTCCAGTATTATGGAAAATAAATCGATATTTTAAAGAACAAAACTAAATTGTGTAAATGTTCAAGATGTTTTGTTTACTATAAGTAAAATGCATCAAATTTCACGTTTTATTACGCAATCATAAGGAAATATATGCACATATTGAAAACTGATTAGTTTCACTCCATTTTCTCAGTAATTTTGTCTGCCAGAATGTCGTTTTATACATATACATGATATACAAACATAAAAAAGGACCTGCCAACTGTATCAATTAACTAATTCTGTAAATGAAAACCCGCTATTGCACTACCCAACAAATTAGGAATTATTGACATTTTTATTAACTCAACGTATTTCTTTATCCCTAGTAGTAAATAAGTTTAATTTTTGGCCACATTCTATCCAGTTCATTTAGTTGCTACGAAAAGAGAATAGAAAAACTGAGCAGTGTGGCAAAAACTGGACAGACTTTTACCAAGGATCCTACAAAAATCATTAAAAAATATTCAGATCAGAGGATTCAAATGCTTTTATGTTTTAGAAGTTTTTAAATTATTAGTGAAGTCCATAAATCATTGATTCCTGTATTAATTATTCTATACTGTTCAAATTTTTGAGACTCTCTAGACTTATTGATACATGAAATCCTAACCTACAATTCTGGGGAGTTAGGCAACAGACTTGTCAAGTTATTAGCTGGCAAGACATTGTAGTTTTGAAAATATAAAAGCAAATAATGATTCAACTATGGAAAATTCAGAAATAGTAAAGCGAATAGCTCTCAGTGATTGTCAATATTTTTTCGTTGGGTGGGTTGAGTATATTTAAAATTACATAAAGCAATAATTTTAGAAACTCACACCGTAACATAGTTAAGAATTTATCTATTCCATACAATTAGCACGTAAGACTGTCAATTTAAAAAATTTCTTTTTCGAAATTAAGCTTTGGTGTTTAGAGCCACATTGTAAACAATCGCGACAGCGTGTGCTGACGAATCAGCTGAGTGCAAGTCGCCATATTGTGAAATCGATCTGTTCGAGATTCTCGAATCGAGTCATGAGACGTGAAGTTGTCAGAGAGTTAATCGATATAACCTTTCAATGGCTCGCGTCTCGGGAGATTTACATCGGAATTCATAACATTTTTAATGGAATTTCTTCCTTTAATCGCTGCCCATTCGGTTAATCTAATTTCTAACCATATCATAAAAATCTAAGATAATTCTCCATTCGTGGATGACAATCCGAGGTCGATTGATACTGTAGCTCTCTAGCGAATATAATTATATAAATAAATGAGCTACTTTATATATGGATTTCGGGTTTTTTGCCACCTAGCGGTGATTTCTGCTACTATTAGACGAATATTGTAAAATAGATAGAAAATGTTCTGCCAAACGGAAGAAATGTTTGGAAAAAATCTTAAATATCGATTGATGATAACCTCTATGATATTTTCCAAGCAATAATGATATAAACTGACTTTATTTGATCAGATGAAACGTAAAAATGGTTTGAAATTTTGAAAAGTTCAACATTTGGCCTTACCGTACCTTCACGGTATACGCCTCTAGGCGTAAGGGATCTGACTCGCCAACATCTTATCTTACAATTAGTTTGGCCCTGACATAGGGACCTTAGACAACATTTCTATAGAAAAATGTAAATTTTTCAGAACTCCTCCGCTCTAAAGGTTAAAGCGATCAACTTAACGCTTTTGCACAATACCATTGCATTTTATACCGTTTTTAGGGTAAGATTTACGGGTTTTCATTCAATTTTGAAAATACTAAAGAAAAGACTGAAATTTGATGCAATCATAACAGGTGACATAAAATTACATATTCATTATGAAGAACATCTAAAGTTATTAAAATAGAATTCTTTTTTAAGGTAAAAAACAAATATATTATTTACCAAATATCTACAAACTATCTATTTTTGCGTTAATTAATAAAAAAGTAAAAGAATTGTGACTCCTTGTGACTCACAGACGGAATTGAGGAAAACGCTGTTGAACGCCATTAAAGAGCAGAAAACTATTACTGCTAGTAGTAACGAATAATCGAGGTGGGGGAGTACGAAGACATTCGCTCTATTCGTTTCTATTGTCAGCATTCTCTGAAACGTTCCTGGAAACAATAGAAAAGCTGTAAACTCGACTGCGACACATATTGCGCAACCCGCAGATTTCGCAGCTCCCAGATACGCAGATATAGGGTGGATATCTCAATTAACACATACATGCTCTATCTTTGTCTCTCCTTCGTCGGTCGTTTGTCCTTTCTTTGTCCTCCATCGGTAAAAAGTCTTCCCCGACTACGATTTCTTGCATACGTAAAGGCCAATTCTTGCAGTGCTGGTATGCGAAGGACTATTGAAAATGCATGCGTTTGTATTACATTGTTACGTAATGGCATGGAAATATAACATAAATTATCTAATCAATGCGCATAGTACATAATAATCTACTGCGTATCAAGGTCGGGACATTGATGGTATATGTAGATGATATTATTCTTGTGACAGATTATGAATCATGAATGAAACACAAGTAAACGAAATGCGATCGATTTGCAATAAATAAAAACACGTGGGGAATATTTCAGTGGCCTATACTTCATTGCAGGTGACATTTAAATAGGTAAAGCTCAGATTTTTTAATATTATTACAAAAAAATCACATTTCCTAAATACTAAATACCCAAGTACACGAATAAACAATTGTACGATTAATATAACGCTTGTATATTAATGAAATCCCAGGTTTTCATTTTTGTAACTCCTAAAAATTTAGCACCATAAAATCTTAATTCCTTGTGATGGGCGGAAATGACAACTTTATTCCGACCTTCTACTTCACTACGATCATCATTCAGAGTGTGTAAAAAGTTGCTTTACATACGAAGAATAAGCATGTAGAAACACATCGCGTTCAAACTTTACGCTCACATTGATTAAATAGCAGTTTTCGATACATGTGGGTAAGTGGGTTTTCTGTGAATATATATAAACGGAGATAAGTTTTCATCGAATATGTCGACTACTAGAATTTCAGTAGAATACAGGTATAGTTGTGTCTCGCTATATTTACGTCCCAGTATATTTGTCCGGTTCCGTCTTGTTATATTTACCAGTCGCCGCACTCTTTTTCCCCCACCATGTGGGTTGGGGCCTCAGGAAGGGAGTAGCGGCGGTCCCCTTTTTTTGGTAAGTATAATGAGACGGAAGGGGAAGGCGAATAACCGAGTTGGTAAATGTACCAGGACTCAACTGCATATAAAGGAAAGAAATTTGACAAATAAAATTAAAGACACTAAAAGAAAGAAAAAATATAGCAGAAAATGAATAGTAAATCAAAAAGAAAAACGAATGGAAACCAAAACATACACAATAAGTGAACAATAAATATATCGGGACTCAACTGTATAATGATAAATAGAAGCGTCATCAGCCACTGAATAAATGTAAATTAAAACGTATATTAAAATTTATGACATAGATTATTGTCACGATATGCGATCAGCTATTTTTTCGGTGATCAACGCCGAAATATTATGTACGCTTCATCAAATCTAATCAATGCCATAGACATCATCATTGCGAATTACAGTGTGTCGAATCATCATATTTTAAAGTGTAGGATCCATGCATATTTTTGATGAAAATTATTTTTCCTGTCTACAAATTTATAGTTAAGATTTTCTAAAACTTCAAACATTTTATTAGTTTTCAGCGTTTTCTCCATCATTTGACAATTCCAAAATCTGACTTTTTAATCCACCTTTTTTCCATTAGTTTTTTGCGTCGTGATTGACGATCGTTTTTACGATGTCACATGTAGAGATACAAAAGAAGAATGTCTAAACAGCAATGGAGCAATTGCCGATATAGAAACTTCTATCGGTTTGCTAACAAAGAAATAATAGGTACATAAAATCATATTTTTTAGCGCCATTTACAAATCGTCATTTAGAAATTTTGAAAAGTGGAAGATACTATTTTGAACGCGATTGTAAATTGTAGATTTAAGAAAAAATTATTTTAAAATTCACTATCTATTCACGGAGAAAAATAACCGGCTAAATCAGCCGAAAAATCCGCAGATTCTACCAATTTTATCCTATAGGGATAGCTGTTGGAATTCCGTTAGGGATAGCCGATAATTTCAGCTAAATTTACTGAAAAAGTCCGCAAATTTTGCGGAACAAATCTGCTAATGTAGCGGAAATTTAGATCTAAGCGCGAATTGAGTAGGGTTAAGGCTACATTAGCGGAATCAAAACAGCTAAAATTGCAGATATTTTCGGCAATTCCAGCCGAAAATTTTAGCTGATCTGAATCAACTAATCCAGCGGAGTCATTTTTTTCCGTGTTAGAAAAAAACAACTTTATCTTTTTTGGAACGAGTAGAATCTGAATGGTCAGACTTTTCAGTAAAATTATTCAATAAAGTGCTGAATTCTGCGTTAGAAAAGTGTCCGTCCCATCCTTAAGGAGGTTAGTATGGTACATAGAGAATCAAGTGCTATTATCGTCCAATTTTGAGTAGTTCAGAACCGTTCGGATGTCGAATAATGCTTTTTTATTTATGTACGATACTTGACAGGATTACGTTTATTTCAACAGGTGACATCATGGAATTAAATTCAAGGAGAAAAATGACTCCGCTGGATTAGCTGATTCGTACCAGCTAAAATTTTCGTCTGGAATTGCCGAAAATATATGCAATTTTAGCTGTTTTGATTCCGCTAATGTAGCCTTAACCCTACTCAATTCGCGCTTAGCTCTAAATTTCCGCTACATTAGCAGATTTGTTCCGTTAAATTTGCGGAATTTTTCAGTAAATTTAGCTGAAATTATCGGCTATCCCTAACGGAATTCCAACAGCTGTCCCTATAGGATAAAATTGGTAGAATCTGCGGATTTTTCGACTGATTTTGCTGATTATTTTTCTCCGTGTTCGATGTATATGATTTTTCGGAAGTCGAATAATGGCTTCTAACCTGTACGATAATGAACTTTTGACAACAATTTCATTGAAGTTCTCTGACCTAGCGTAAACCAATCGATCTAATTTTTTCTCTCGAACATTTATTATATATTTTTCTTTAATCGACATTAATTTTAAGTAAATCTATTTGTTAATTCTGTACAAATCTCGCAAATAAAGACTTGAAAAATGCTATTTTACATAAGACAACATGTTAATAGGCACAAAATGTTTTTCATAATTTCTCACCACTGAGGTGTCCAAATAACTCAAAATTTTCAGGGAATTCATTTTATATTCATATTAACGTTCAGTCATTTTTTTCGTCAGAATCTGTTAATTCTTAACCATAACAACCTCCTTAAGCTGTATGTCCAAAGTTAAAGTATGCCCAAAACTGGATGAAGGTTTGCAGATCATTTCTTCACTCACGACCTAAGAGAGGAAGGGGAAATCAGGGCATCGAGACAAAACGCGGGGGCGTGCTTCATACAGAAGGAGAAAGATAGAAAGGAAGAAAGACGGATGAGAAAAGAGACAGCGTGAGAAATTTCTTCGGGACCTTGAAAGCTTCGTGCACGTTCGGGTTGAACGTATCTTACTTCGTAAACTCCTTCCTATCCATTTTTCCGATTTTGTCATTAACGCAGCACAGTTCGATTATCATAATTGCCATCGGACTCTTTGGAGAGGAAACTCTAAAAAAGGTTCAGGGAAAGAAGGAAGGAAACGCATCTCGGCTTTCTCAGACTCGAATAAGGATGTGTCTCAAGGATCGTTCCAGGGTCGTCTCATTTGCCGCGTCCGTTTCTTCACCTTTTTTTCGTCGCTGCGATAAACGCGTTTACTTTTTTGCATAATGACTACTTTATATGGTGCTTGAAAGGCGACGTAAAAAATTTATCTTAAGGTTATGGCTTTTTCGCTTTGTTTCGAGGCGGAAATGTATTTTCGTGCAGTTTATGATTGCAGGCATCGTAAGCAAAGCGAAAAATGTTGTGGAAACCGGCGTTTTTATGATGTCGAAGATGCTGAAATGAAAATAGTGTAATTGCATGTGCATTCATTATGTGTAAATTGTATTTTTTACAGGGTGATTTTTCTTTGGAAAAATGTTTGTAATTAGCCGGCGTAAATTCCACGAGTTACTTTTTATACATGCAAATTTGTTTTAAAATGTTGCAATCTCCGTTGCAAAAAATACCAATTCTGTACTAAAAAAATGTATTTTTAAAAGGCAAGAACAGTTTCAACTTCTACATTTCATTCCATATGAAATGATACCCTAACTATAGTCTGAGTTGATTTATTTTGAGTTAGTAGTAGTCACTTGAACTTCTGAAATGCAGACGAGGAACCGCACAGAGTACTTGAAAAGTAGTCCAATTTTTCAATGTGCATATTTTATTAATTCTTTTGTGAAAGTTAACTGGTTACTTACAAAATTTAAATTAACAATAAAATATTAGTATTCATGGTTATGCAACTGTTACAATAAAAAAAGTTTTGGATAGGTTTTAATCTTAACCTCAAAATTCCACAGTTGGTTCACCAATCAATGTTGAATACAATATGTCTAAAATTCGTTTTTAACGTGTACGTACGTCTGGTTTCTGATAGTTGATCCAGTTGACATTCACGTTTTGTGCATGCAAAGTGGAGTTTACATGGAACAGACCTTATTAAATGTCCTGAAGAGCTGCTTTAAAATGAATGCAATTCCTTAATTATTTATTAATAACATGAGCATAAAAAATGCTTCCCTGGTGGAAAAGACGACTTGTACCGTTATTGCAATTTGTGCGGTGCATACGAAAATTTTGTATTTCCTTAATATTGTTCAGGACGATGGCCAAGATTCTTGGATCAACATTATAAATTCTAATGATCCTGGGATGCCCACCAGTTTTTAACTCTGATTACTAATGTGGCGAAATTTGTTTCCTTTAGCTTCAATCTTAATTTTAATTCATCTACATCCACCACCAACTTTCAGGTTAGTTTCGTATTTATCTTTAGTTGCAAGAAGGCTTCTTTATAATTAAGAAATCGTATATTTAAATACGGCGAATCGAATATTTTTTAAGTATGAAGTAATCATTCATTTCATATAAAGCTGACATTTCTTTAGTGGAAACAACGCCTTTTCTATCTTAAAAAATATCTATTAAATGCAACCAAACATTTCTTAATAGTTAATAAAACCGATTGTATACTAAACGTTTGTAGCTACAAAGTAATGATTTCTTAATAGTTACAGAATATAATGGTGGGAGTCGTAACGCATCCTAGCATAACCTAGAATGCCATTGTAATTCGGTCGTTGTTACTGTGAAAATAAGTAAATTAATGATATTATGTATACGTCGTCTTAAATATGCGCGTTTTATAAACAAATACATCGTATAAGACACATGTCCCATGTCTTATTTGGGAATTTGCGCAGCTGTCAGTTCAAAGTATACATTTCTGAACTATTAACAAATGGTTAATTCTGACGAAGGAAATGCTAATATTAAATGCTAATATTAAACAAATAGCCTTTAATATTACAATGCCATCTTTACGTTGAAAAAATGATTTTAACTTTTCAATTGAATGATATTTCTTTACAATAAACAATCCTTTTTCTCAGCCATCTGAGGACGTCTTTAGAAACTTAATAGAAGTTGGCCCAAATAGCACAATCCGTCTCGGGATGTCCTGAGGAGCTCATGAATAGTGAGCTCATTTTAGTTTTTGGGAGCTCCTTAGGAATACATTATTCCTTGTCCTAAGTTATATGACCAGTTCTTTGGAAATGGGAGAAGCTCTATATCCTATCGCTACCTCTACTTTCGTTGGTTTAAGATCATCTTGTCTAACCGAAGCGTTTACCGAATACTGCCGCGTACTGCGATCGAGTGTCGCTAAACAATGTGAAGGGGGAAGAGACTAGTGAAACATTGCATAAAGCAAAAGTATAAAATAGGAGAAGTGTCTAACTGTAGGCGGTATAAATTAGGACGGGGACTGATGTATTTCGGAAATCCAAACGACTCATGCTCAAGTACTAAATGGATTATATAAATGAACGAAAATAAAATAATAATCTAAGCTTCATATTTATTTTATATCGAATAATTCATTAAAATTACTATAATTTTGGAAATATAATGCTCCAAATTATCTGTAGATGTATAGGTTTCGCGATATTACTCGGTGATCTTCGAGTTACCGGATCACAATTTTAGACCTCGTTCAGCAAGCGTGAACTTGGAAAGTGATACGCGAAGGGTATATACCTGCCAGTCGAATATTATACACATAGAACACGCAGTGCCTTTGTGTAAACGGATGTCTATGAATTAAACATGCATATACCATACATTGTTTTAAATACACTTAAGGTGCTTTTGTCATTGCATAATGAGGAGAACCCCCTCCGTCCACGAAATTCCAGGGCGTGCCATAGATTATTCACAGACCACAGGGATTATGGATCAAGGACGCACAAGAAAAGGGCTTTGTACAGTGACGGGAATCTCCTTTTTTTAATGGTTCTCCTTTCTCTTACATTTTCTCTCTTTCTCGTAGCTCCGACACTTTCCCTTTTTCTGTTCCTCCCTCCTTTTTTACTTTGATGAAACAATGCCTGGGCACCGATTACTGTTTACGGTGAAACACACTTGAATAGGAGTGTAACGCCGATACGGTTTCCCAACAAACAAAAATGGCGCAAAAATGTATGTAATGTTTAGCGTTATTTACGTTTTGTTGCGGAAAAAGAAAGTGTTGTAGATTACGTCGGTTTTGTCACAGTAAAGTGCGCGTCAGTTAAATCAGAGAACAAGCAAGTCATTTTTTTTCATATTCTCGGTTTTTTATGAATATGCCACAGACGACGGTGAGAAATATGATGTCTGAAATTAGCCTTTATTACGTCTCTAGATTTCTTTTCGTGAGATTTTTATCCTGGTCTGACACAGTTTTATACAAGTCATTACAAAAATTCAGTTGTATTAAAATTAATTTAGTACATTTACGTTCCTTATTGCTTTTATGAAGGTGCATTGAAATCCTCGTACTACATTCATAAAAAACTATTTTATCATTTAAATAGTTCGGAATTAAATTTGTATAGACCCGAAATTAGCAGTAATTTTGAAAACTTTCGTATATAAAACGTCGACAAAGAGTTAAAAAATGTGTAGATGTTCTTGGCTTTAGGAATGGTCCAAACAACGAAATGAAGTCTTAAAGAGTTCTTTACCTAGTAAATATTGTTCAAAGCTCTTTAACAGGTTAGGACTTATTCGTCGATTTTCGGAAATAAAAAAAAAAACAAACATGAGATCTTATAAACGTATTCGAGATTAATGTTTTAAGTTATGATAAGTAAGACATCTTTAAGGGCTCTGTTTTAAACCATAACTATCCTGTTTACGAGGATTTTGGAATAGGTTTAGAAAGAACTCCGTAGGACCTGTTTCGGTGACTAATCGAAAAAGGATAATAACTCTCAGAATTTTATTTTCAGATTCACAATAGCAGTAGTCTTATAGTTTACATTTTTCTGAATGTATTATATTTTATTTGACAACCCAAAAATGCTCATGTTTCACCAGATGTCGTGTTAATCTAAGGTCCCAGCAAAAACACCTTAAAACTAGTCGTTTTTTCTGCAGAGTGCACGGTAGTGTTTACTTATGGACTAGGCGGTAGCTGATCAAACAAAATGCAAAAAATCACACTTTCCTATTCCTAAAAAAATGTTACATACGTCTCCGACGCCACTGCTTTTACTAGAGATGTATTTAAAGATAAAAGAAGGGCCTAAAAAAAGGGCTTGCATTCCAAAAATATTTTAAGTGTAGGTATTTATAGAAAATTTCAAATTGCAAACAGAATTATGTTTTTTTTAATGTCTATTATAAAAGTCGTTAAAATTTGTAGTTTGTTGCAGGCAACACCTGCAATGTAGAATATCGAACCATCTAAGGGGATAATTTTTTTAATAGCGATTACCTCCGTAAACGCACTTTCCACCATGATGTACTAAGCACGAAGACTAACTAAAGTAGTTTTCTCTGCGGAACGCAGAATTATACGTAGAGTAATTACATGTACCCTGACAATTACTCCTCGTCATAGAAAATCATAATTGCAATAATAATAGTAATTGATAATTAATAACGCTAATTGACCTCTGAGATGTAACTCGCTGGGGTCGTTACGGCACGATACCACTTATCAAATACACGGCATATTGCAACCACAAATAGTTCTCGTAAAATCAAGTGTTTCGCGTTCATAGTTATATTGTACTTAAAATAATTACAATTTTGCTAAGTTTTATAAATAACGTCGAAAAAGTCCCAAAGTAGGCAAAAAAGTAAAAAATGGAAACAATTTAAAAATGTTTTTCTTTAAATAGATTTTTCCTATTACGTTGTTCATTTATCAATTTTATATTTTATTTACGCATGTTTATTTCATGCTTTTTATGTCAAAATAAATATACAGAAAACCACACTCATCAATTATATTCGTATAAATTTGATCTGACAATAATGATTTTAACTGTAGGAAATTTTGGATATAACATCTCAATATAAGAAAAAAAATGGATTGCATTTTTAGTTTTCTATGAATATTTTTTACGATTGAAGGAAATGTCAGGATGGTCCACTTTTTTGTGTGCCATTGGAAAATGTTATTGCATAATGAATACTTTTTTTATGATTAACGACCATTGATCGAACATAAAAAGCACTGGAATTGATATAAATTAAGCAGTAAAATCCAGGTAATAAGGTAAAAGGTGAATAAAAAGATGACAAGAAACTGTCAGAGATAAAATAAATAATATAAATAAAATGAGAGATGTGGAAATTGTTTATGTTGATTTTTTAAAACATATTTTTACGAAATCGTTTCTTTTGTATCGAAAAACTGCGGTAAATGAAAGATCAAAACTATCGAAATGTAAGGATATCAATAAGCATATAATGACATCGTAATTTTCTTAGATTAAGGAATAATTAATATTATTTACGATATGAAGATCAATGTAGGCCAAAGAACAGTAGAATTCTGAAACCACAAAAATTTGAGTTTTGGAAACAATGTTTTTAAGTACTTTTTTGCTTCGACCGTTTTGCCATCACATTTATAATATTTTTAACAACGTGTGAACGGTATCTGCCAAAAACGGATTTTTTGAGGTTATGTCAAGTTTTCATTCAGTCATGTACTAGTAAAAGTTCAAAACGGTATAGAAAAGTCGATTTTTCATTCGCTTCCTCAACATTTATTGATAAACAAATATCACAATTCGGTTTCTTACATTCTTATACATAAAAAATTATTCTAAGAAAAACGCGTTCCAGTAATAGTTAGGAAAGCGCACAATAACAAATGAAACTGGCATTAGTTTTTCAAAGAAAAACAAATCTTCAAAATGTCGGTAAGAATGAGAAATTCGCACGTAAAAAGTCATTATTTTACACTGAAAGACATATTATATATTATAAGTGCATGAATCAGTTTTTAAAATTTTGAGGCTACGTGTCTCACAAAACATTATGGTTATTTGTAGGTAAACCCCATCTCTATGATTTTTTACGAGACTCTCTGTTGCCAACACTTTTCAGAAGAAAATACATAATATAAAAAAACACATGTTTAGCTTTACTACCTCTACGTACGGTTTCGAGGGTTGAAATTTTCATAGTTGAAATATTTTTTGAATACCATTCAAATAGTCTAGGCCATGTAGGCCATTTAGGAGGGGGCACTTTTACTCATCTTATTCTGCTGTAACCTTTAATTCGCAAAAGAAGTAAGTTATTTTTCATCCAAAATTATAATAATTAATAAATTTAAATTTACTTCAATTAATTAAGTAAAGTCAATTAACATTTATATTAATCAAATAATTCCATTTCATTTAAAATTTTTCCATTTGCTATTAGTTTTGTCAGTACAAATTTAATTCGCTGTGGTATGTTTATATTGATTTTAGTTAATTGTACTCATTTTTTTAAATTGGATTTTATAGAAATCAATCCAATTTATTTGTTACTGGAAGAGGCAATGCAGTGTTGCATTTATTTACTTCGTATATTGCGTCTTGCCACATTTCATACTGAACACAATACAAATGCTCAATTGTTAATTTAGAACTGTATTTTTACAGTTAACACTGACAATTTTAAGTTAAATAAATATTTAGTGTTTGTAATAATAGTATACCTCACTAACGATTTTTTTCATATGCAAGTATAAAAAAATAGTTAGGCATCCGCCTAAACAGCTGATGTGATATGGGCGAAGCGGAGCATCATACATAACCTCGCTAATTTGTATTATTTCTGGTATAATGGACGGATTACTGATACTTACAAGGCAAATTATCGAAGTGTTGATCGCGAATATAAACAAGTGTTGTATGATTCGCAGGGGTTCATCAAATATAAGTTACCTCAACAGTACTTCGTTATACAGATGGTGCTAATCGCAAATTAACTTTCTACGTCCAGGCTGTTAGCCCTGGCTAAAGGAATGTAGGAAGATCCAAATAAATAAAATTAATTTTTCAAAAAGACCTACCCCACCTTGGATTTGACACTTTTAATTTTCGGAATCTAAAACATTATTAGTAATCAGTGACGTTATAATCTTCCCAAACATTCTACTAATTTTCCATAAATCGGACCTTGGTTAAGTTCATTGGTCAGTGAAGGTACAGCAGAAAGCGAACGTCACTGACCCGAAGTTGTAAAGGATCCTTACGGGCATCCTCAGGAAGATTTATAGCAAATCAAGAGAATATTCCGACTCCATTTCCTTTCTGTACGTCATAATAACACTCGTCGTAACAAGCATGTTCGAGACAAAGTATTTCATGATGCCCTTCGATTCAACTGCATGTACATATCTTCGACCTTCGGCAAACATCGGTTGAGGAGGGAGGACCGGTATCACGAAGATTCCCACCTTCCGACTTACAAGCTTTCTTTTCGCCAATCCTACGACTATGTCGACTATCCTTGTTTCATATCGAAATTCACCATTTGTCCAACTCACTTGGACTACGCTTCTTCTCTTACCAACCTTCATTCTCATCTCATTCCAGAGTGTTGTAAACCGGATTCGCAATAAAGAGGAGGCAACCTCATAAAATGAACAGGACCATCGGAAAGATGCTAGCCCTGTGAACGAACCTTCCTTCTTTCTTCTAGAATAAGAGAGAAAGGAGTGTAGGAAGTGCCACTTTCCTTCTCATTCTCTCTGAACTCTTTCACCTTCCCTCTCGTTTAGCTGATCTCCTTTACCGATCGGTCTCCTCCCGTTTCTACCTCACTTTCCCTTTCGTTTACATTCTTCGGACAGGATGGATGAGAGTAAACACTATTAATGATGAGTGTACTCCTTGTTAGAAATTATTTACGTCATTTCTGCGAGTCTCAGAAAACTTGATAAAAAAAATTAATTATATATAATTAAATATAGGTCGCTGCTATAATGGGTGTCCAGTTATAATCAAAACATATGTCTGTTATATATCACTTATGCGATTGCCTTGAAATTGTATGTAATTAGTGAACAATGTAATAAATATAATCACAATATTTCGAATATTGTAATTTTGAAAATATTAAACAAAATTTTAAGTACGTCTGAAACTCTGTCAAGTCTGAAGATCAGTTTGATGACCAAAAATAAGAAAACATTTTTTTATCAGATCATGGTTCAGTTCATTGATGTAAACAGAAAAACAGATCCACATTCCCCTATTGCAAGTCCAATTAAGTGTTTAGTTGCAATTGGGCAAAAAAGCAGATTAAAGAGCCACTCATCAGCGTTAAAATGCTTTCTTAGTCATTCCAATAAGGTTTTTTTTATCGAGTTATCAAATGTGTAAATGTATGAAACTAACTAACCAAATGAGACCGACTTCCTTGCCCAGAAACCTGAATATACTTTCTCGAAAGTTTTCGGTGTGTTGAATCCAAATATGAGATTTTCAGATATCCTAACCTAAAAGTGAAAAAAAAATCATAATCATGCCTTGACTAAATTTCCGTAACTCAGCGAAACTAAATTATATCGAAATGACTGATGAACACCACTTTAATTTAGTTTTTGCCAAAATGCGAATAGGCGAAAACGGTGTGCTCTTGCACGTTTAGGTTAGGATATTTCAAACTCTTGACATGATAGAAACATTGGGTCATAGAGATCGGCCTCATTTTATTCGCCTCTGTATTTTGTAATACTTCCTAAAGGAATAATCAAGTATACTTAGAAATGAAGTCGGAGAAAAATATCGTCCGATAATCATATTGAATAATTATGTCGGATGGTGATGAAAGTGAATGGCGGGGACGAAGGATGTTGCTGAATGCTTTCACTGAACAATGATGTCAGACGGCGATGATGTGAAATGATCATGATGTCAAACACTAAGAGTTAATGATGGCGATGAAATTCAATTAGCGACGATTCTGCTGAGTTGTGATGAATTATTAATATCAGTTTGTAATCGATATGGATTGTGATGAGTGTCAGATCATCAATTTCAATTTTCGAAACATTTTAACAGTGGTCCTAATTATAATATTTTTTACACGCATTACTCTAATTTATTTCATTTAATTGTTAAATTAGTGCCATCAAAAATTTGTGATAATTTTACACTATCTTTCCTTGTAAACGGGTATGATTTTCGTTTCAATAGACCATGCAATTAACCATTCATCAAAAAATAAAATGCACATACTATATAAATATTTACGTCGACGAGGCATAGATTGTATAATAACAAAAAAATGTATTCATTCAGAGAGAAACAAGAACTTTGAAGCTGCATGCAAATCAAGAGAAGGAAAAAAGTTCATGACTTTACTACGATTTTATAGTTTAAATTTTGTAATAAAAAGACTTTTTGAACTGTGCAATCAAGTATTTCCAAATTATTGTATAGTTTCTTCAAAACGAGTTCTTAAACTTTCATTAGATTTCTAGTCATTTATAGACCCTTAATTAATCATTGCATCATGAAACTTTAGTGTGCTTAAATACAATGAATAGAATAAATCAGATCAATAAGAGAGAACTTTATAATTTTTTTTAAAACCATTATTTTTCCAAAAGTAAAACGTTATTCTGGAATATTATTAATTAATTGTATCATTAAAATCTTTAAAAATATTGCAAATATCGCTAAAACGAAACCATTAAAAGTTAGTAAATCAAAGCTGAGTTGTTTACAAAATAATAATTCCAGATTGGATAGATCTACAAACATCTTGAAGTGCAGTTAAGAAATATTACCTCTAACTAAAGAGATTTTAATGACTTAAAATAGCACAGAACATATTCTATAATGTTAATGTTTAGTGAATTTGTGTATATTACAATTTATTATTATAACTTGAACCATCGCTGTTTTGACATTCATCAAGCATATATGTTTTTTATTCAAAATACATAATTAAACCAATACATAACAACTTTGAGTTCAGTTATAATTTAATAAATTAATTGGAATTGCATAATCATCGTTTACATTTTCGACTACTTGCGAGATTTAAATGAACTCGAGGACAAACTGCCCTCTACCGAATAATACTGGAAATGGGCATTTCTGCGATACATGTAGAGGTCGAATTCTTAAAGGGAAAATAGTTTTGGATTGATGCCAGATTTGTTAGGTTAGGTTAGGTTAGGAAGATGAAGACATTTTTAAATAAAAGTACAGGAAATTGTCTATTCACTAACTTGCATTAAAATTTTATTTCAAAACAAGGAAATATTTTAAACAAAAAACGTTGTAAATTAAATTTTGCACCAGTATAAAACACTGTGCTACTCAAAACAGACAATGTGTGGGTAGTCCCTCAAAATCGAAGCAGGAATTCGTTCTCATAAAATATAGTAAGCATTAATAATCAAAAATATAGAAGGTATGTATTGTCAGATATTTGAAGAAAGATTTCTTACGTGGATCCAAAACATACACCTATACCTACGCATATTTTGTCTTAAATGATTTTCATGGCCTATTTTCAACCACCTTTCTATATACCTTTGCCCCTCTTGTGCGCATATTACGCAGACAAAAATGTCACTCAGGCCTTTCAGTAAATTCCAATCATCAAAGACCGATCTTCTTCGAAAATGTTCTATGATTAACCGATGAGAATTCTTTTTATGCTCTCATCGTACCACAAGTTGACGAAGCAAAATTATTTCTCGATATTGTGTATGTAGAACGATTAGGACTTGTAATGTCGCGTTTAATTTATAGGTTTGGATTTATTGCATAATTTAGTTTAATGTAACCGAGTATAACGTAAAACATAGGTTTTAAAACATGCTTTTAGAACACAGCTGGTTACGCACTAGATGGCGTTCACGTTCAATCTTTTTCGACAGTTAAACGACAATAAATTTTGATAATGGTTTCGCTCTTTTAGTAATTAATTATTATCTACATTAATACATCGACCCGATTAACTATGAAACAATAATAACCGCGATTTGTGCAGAAGTTTTGTTTTGAAATCAGTATGACAAAAATCAAAAGCATGAATTTACTATTTTTAATGTAGCTCTTTCGAATTTCGTTCCGGATATTTCTTAAACATGACTACAATTTTTAATAATGCATTTTTTTGCAAAGAGCATGGAGAAAAATTTTCATACAAATTTTATCATTTCGGATGGTAATTTTGGAATAGACTTGTGGAATAGAATGACTAGATTTTATTGTAATTTTTAGCGTCTAAATAGTAAAAATTCCCTAGAATTTTGAGTTATTTTTATCATGGATAAATCATGGACAATAATTTTCCATTTCGTTTCAATTGTTTTAAAAATTAATGCCATATTTTCCTCCAAATTTTCAAGATTTAGAGATAATCATATATACTACTTATCATAACAATTTTATTTTGTGTTTATTTCTTTCTTAGGGAGGCATCAAATATTTTCTGATTTTCATAAATCTACGAGTTTTGCAATTTGAATTTCGGACTTCTACTCGTGTCTTGTCTGTTTTTTTCACTTTATGAAACTATTTTTAAAATATCATGAAACTTAGAGAATAAACTTAACAAAACCAAACTTTAAAAACAAAACAAACAACAATTTTGGGTAAATAAGAACACTCTCTTTACCAAAATTACATATAAAAATCGAGTTTAATCTAAATTGAAAATGTACTTTAAAGACACTATTTTTTTAAATGAGTATAGTATTACTCTCAATGTAAGACTTAAAAGTGCTCGCTAGGATGTAGACAAAAGACAAAAAAACAAAAATCCTAATAAAAAAAATACAGAAAATGAGTTTTTAATTTTTAGCCTTTCCGTTTTATAATATATCTAAATTATTTTAGAGGTGATATAATACAAATCTAAGCCCAAGAAAACTTAAAATAAAAAATTAATTTGTTTATTATTTCAAAAATATTTAACGACATTAATTCATATTTTCCATCCTTTACTATATGTTGTTTTACACATTCAATGCCAATTTATGCATGTTTTGAAACTTAGTAGTTAGTAATGGTCCTAATCAAATACCTGGGGCCATTATTATTAGATAACAACAAGTTACGATAACTGTCAATCTATTATACAGCACCCACATTCATTCATACAGAACTAATTAGAAAACTACCGATAACGGTTCAATATTTTCTAATAAATTACAACTTACAGTGGGAAACTACAGGGAATTAATATGTTATTAGTTTCTGCCTTCACTAAGAATTAACAACTAAATCCACAAGAAGACTAGGCAATATAATTTTATTAGCTTCGACTAATAAGTATTCACTCTGCAGTTATTCAATTTCCACTTTATTAAAACTGAACCTGTCATATTATCATTTATGTATGGAGAATTTTCAAATGCTAATATAATAAAATTATTCATTACCAAAAACTTGTAATCTACAACGCAAAATTAAATATACGAATTTTTGGTATACTGACACAACAAGTACATCGAAATAATATCATACTATTTGTTTACCCCCGATTAGGAATATGTTGATAGTAATTGGCAGGTAGGTCAAGTGAAGCCGAAAAATATTTCAAGCAAAAAATGTATGACTTGAAATTTTGTATTTTTTAAATAGCGGATATACGGATTGTATCGAAAATCTAATCAGATCTCAGTTAGGTCTTGCCAAGCTTGAACAAAATTTACATTTGTGAATCTGTCGATCTGACACAAATTTTTTTACTGTATTTTTAAGTTGTTTAGGGACGGAACGTCGAGATTTGATGAAAGGCTATAGTGTAATTTCTTTTGTTTTAGTGACCAAATTCAATACTAGGTCTAGACTAGTCAGTAATATAAAATCTCTGCATGTCATATATTTCCATGTTAATCATTATGCCATAGCGGAATTTTGTCAACTTTTTATTATACTATCAATTTCTTAACTTCAAACTGGACGAAAGTGTTATAAAACCGGACTATCCTAAATCATTTGAATTTTCCCTAAAAACACCTGCATTATTTTAACTAATCTTACTTAACTATACCCTTGCCTTATTTCACGTTAAAAAGTCTTGTTATGGTCCTGAATCAGAATTTCGATGTCATAGAATGATGGTAAACAAATTTCAACCGTTCTTTTCAAAAAGAAGTGACCTAATTTTTCCTTGCAGAGATTTAATCTATAGATTTTTGGTACGTTCAAATTACCATCAATGGTAAAATGAACAAATATCATTCGTAATCTAAACTTAAATAAGACATGATTTTATTAGTGATGTTCTAATTTGAAAAAGATGACATCAAAGCATTTGATTGAAATGATGACCATATTAGATAATAGAATAATTTATATTAAATGCTCGAAACGATGCTGAAACGATGTCTGATATTCGTCCATTCTCATTGTACTCGCTCATTCACACTCTCTTATTTTTTCTCTGGCACTTTCACTTTCTAATTTTTCGACCGTTTCCTCTGCCGGGCTCTGACAAGATTACGCAATAGCCCCGGCCTTCTGCTGGACGAACTAGGAATTTAATCGACTCTTAAATAATAAATAGTCGACGTTCCATAACTTTTGGGCAGCACAATAGTCTTGAAAAGTGTTTAGGTGTTATTCAGAAGCATTAATGGTCTTAATTCATAAAGTTACGCTTCTGGCGTTAGGCATATTTAGGCACGCACGGGAAGAGCATAATTTAAGCTTTCAAATGAAATGACATAATTTTGTCGATTTGGTTGTTTTGACTTTCATCAATGTTTTGTAACTATGGTAGTTATCGACAAAAGAGGATGTAAGTAAATGAGTTAGTTATTAAGCTATTAATTTAAGAAAAGGTAGAAGCATTTTTATGATTTTAAGCGGTAGCTATATTTATATATTATTAAATATTAGTGATCACATTTTATGCCTATTTAAAATATAATAATTATCTGAATATAAGTTGTGAGGGGAAAACCAAGATAACTGCATGTGTTTTTAAAAATGAAATCAGAAGCTTAAGGGAAAGCTCCATGATAGCTAAAAATAACTAGAAAATCGGTGAAGATAATATCAAATAATAAACTGAAAAAACTAAGACGATTTCTTAAGGAAGTATAACTTTTTTTATAAGCTTCAGAATCTATTTTAAAGGAGAAATATACAGTAGAGTCCCGGTATAATTGCGATTTTTATTATATTTACCTATCATCGCTCTCTTTTTCCCCTCCTTGCCGACTAGGGCCTAGGAAGAGCCTGCTATGACGTCACGGATATAATGCAACCTAGGGGAGGGAGCGAAGCGGCCTTCTTTAGGTAAATGTAACAAGACGGAAGGAGAAGGCGAGGAACTGAGTGAGTAAATATACCGAGACTCTATTACTACTTTCAAACGTCAGAAGAATCTTCTGAAAAATAAAATAGTTGCTTGATATTCCAAGACATCCTGTGCAGCAGAAAATAGTGATTTTTACTTTTATGCCTATAAAGCCTGACGGGTTCTTTTGAGGTGAAATTCAAATTCACACCTGCAGAAATATTCGGGAATGCATTGTCTGTATTGTTGTAAAGGTCAGTCAAATCTTGTCGGCGTCCGTTATTTTTTAATTCAAATAGGTTCTCTTATTATCCTGCAATTAAAAAATATTTGGTCTCATCGATTAAACAAGATGAGTGTAAAAACATAAGTTAATAACAAATAACCTTTATACTTTAAAAATCTAGTTAGTTCTTTGTAATTTTTGTAATTCTCATTGAAGAAAAACTTATTTTCCTTCAAAAATCATACCTTTCTCATTGGAGTTCACGTCATCTCAAGCCATCACCTATTGATGATCAAATTTTGCATTTCCTCGACTTTCAGATCACCGAATCTCTTTGTTTAATTTGGCACCATGCGTCATTTTAATTCGTCAACCCTTTATACGCTTCCTTGCACCCTTCTTACGGATCGGTGCTCTTATTGCTTCGTTTCCTCTTTCTGTATTCAATGAGAAACGGCCACTTGACAAGAATCGCACTTACACCTTTCTTACAAGTCCCGCCAATGCCATTCCCCTTTTTTCTCCCTCGCAAAGCCGCGAAGGAAAAGAAAGGCGTCATCGTGGAAGGTCGAAGAGAGAGAGCCAAAGATAAAAAGAGTGAGACAGAAAGTGAGAGAGAGAAAGAGAGCAAGTGAAAGAAAAAGAGAGAAAGAGACAGATGAAAAAGAGAAAGAGAGAGAGGGAGATGAGAAGGAGAAAGAGAACACACTCACTTTTAATACCAGTTGATACGGAATGCATGAAACATTACTATACGAAGTATTACTTTCATGCAGCAATCGACGAGGATAATGTTCTCCCAACAATTATTGGAAATTCAACTTCAAGATAAATTAACGGTTAAAAATTTAATAAAAATTGTTAATTTATAATAAATCAATAAACTTTGACGATTCACTTTATTTTATTAACATCTATAAAGTTCATAACTTGCATATTAAATGTACGCCATTATCTTTATTAAAATTAATTTAAAATGCCCGTAACTTTGGGAAAAACAATCATAGATGCTTGTGTACTAAACTATATCATTAAAAAATTGTTCCGTACTGTACGAAACCTCAAAAATAGCAAAATGCTACTCTATAGAATCTTGTGTGACCTATTATGAAACAGGTTTCCCACAGATGAACTAATCCGCACGATGTCGCTACAAGCACCTTGTGCCCCCCCCCCCTCCTGCTAATATAATAATATGTCCACTTCACTTTTCTATAGCTTTATTTTCCTTACGTATATTGATTTCTCCTGTCACAAACTGTTAATATTGTGTAATTTACGAGGTAGGGAGAATCGAAGAGGAAACGCGGGAAAATCGCCCCTATGTTGGGAGGTCCAAGATGCTCCACCCGCCTCTATGCGGTATAGTTCGATTGCCTCAAGAAGGCAACCACGAAAAATCCGTCAGTGCCAGCCTCGTGACTGATTCTGAGCTGGGATTCAGATTCTTTGCACAAAAATAGTTCGAACATGACTTATATATCATTTCCGTCTTAGCCTATGTTATTATTCTTGTGGGATAATAAGAATCAGGTGAACATATTAAAAAGACAGCATGTTGTCTAATCCTATCTTATTATGCCAGAAGGTCTTCTGGAAGGGTGTTTACCTAATAGTAAAAACATCGTTCGTTAGACGAGTGGGAAATCTCATTTCCCGCACTAGTAACGAAATGTATCATATATTGTTCTGAATTCTTGACATTTATTTATGGCGATTAAGCTTCTTGTCTCATTCGTGATAACAATGAAATATACATATATGAATATTTATTAGTGAGAATTTCCTTTTATTAGTATTTATTCAGAATAAATCTTAAAATCATTTATTACATGTAAAATATGATATTAAAATTGTTACACTGAAAAAGAAATTTAGTTCAGACAACTAAACGTGTTGTTGCCCAGTGAGAACTAAATATTTAGTCATTTTTAAACTGCATTTAGTTAAACTGACTAAAACGTAGTTAATGTGACATGGATTTTGTTAGTTTAACTAAATGCAGTTTAAAAATGACTAAATATTTAATTCCCACTGGGCAACTATCCGCTTAGTTATCTGGACTAATTTTTTTTTTTTGTAGAATTTTAGATTCCTCGACAATGTAAAATAAATGGTAAAATTTATTAAAACTTTAAAATCGAAATATATGAAAGTGTATTTTCGAAGTAAAGCGGTCGGGAAAACATTTCTGATGAGTTAGAAGGTGATCCGTAATCATGGAAAATATTTCAATTATTTAAAAGCCATGACATATGCCTTTTCGATTTGATTTCTTAGTCTCCTCAACTATATGAGATTTTACACTGTATAATCTCATTTAAATCCAAACCATTCATATTAAGATACAAAAAATAATATTCTTTTTTAACTCTCAGAATCGTTAAATTTATCGTAACTTTTGGCACGTTCAGAAACCTATCGATAAAAAGAACACAAATGTAAAACATAACAAAAAATGTATGAAAACATAACATGCTAGAGTGAAAACATTTAAATTTATTAGAATTCTTGGAAATAAATGGTAAAATAGTACCATTTTTGTTTCTAAATTTCCTAGAGTCAATAATTTAATCATTATAGAGTAAATTTTACGACACTCTTCTCAATTAATTAATTTCTGCTGTTGATGAGTGATATTATACTCTGATATTTCATAAATATAACTAATTTAGAAAGTTGAAAAAAAAACAAATCTGTAATTCAATTTACTCCTTCAAAACGCACATAACTTCATCTAAATAATGAAATTACTAAATCAGTTTTTTTTTCGTTTTAGTAACTCTCTATTTATTAGCATTAAAAATCGACGTTTTAGAGAGTGAAAATGGAACCATTCTTGTTGAAAATGAGTCAAGTTTCTAGATATTTTTTCTGGACATGCACTGACCTCATTTTCTATTACGAGTTTTAAAATGTGATTTCACTCTTTTGAGGAATCGATGTCACTCAATTTCTACTCTACGGAAGATGACTTTTCACACCAACAAATTTCGAAATACCATTCAAAGATGATAAACTATTCCTTCGAATGGTTAAATATTAAAAAAGTTTGGTATATTTACACCATGTTCTTCTACCACTTTCGATTTACGTCATCCAATTTCATAAAATGTAGATTTAGAGCTAAATAATAATTATTTACGATGATTGACAATAATTTCCATGCAACCAGAGTTAACAAAATATACCCATTTTCGTTGATAACTCTCAAGAGATTAGCTAAACGCAGTGTAGAACTTATTGCGACGACTGAATATAAATTTCCGCAAGAAAAAACTCAAGATTGCATATTTTTAATGCAAACCCTTAAGCCAGCATTACCTTGGCTTTCTAAAAACAAATCGCAAGTGCACTTCTTAATGTCGCAACAATCGGCATAAAAGTGCAAAATGATTAATCGTTCCTTACACATTTCAATGATTACCGGCACCGAAGTACGCCGCAATAAAGGTCATTGCACAAACACCTTTACGCATATATATAGCTCAATGCGATCGGTTTGTATATGTAGATCTACATCGGTGTAAATGCATGTGCCTAAGGTAGATATTTCCGGAGCAAATGGAGCAAAACGAGCCACGATGGAGGCGGAAGCCGATAAGGCAAAACGCTTTTTTTCCGACTTGCTCGACTTTAATATAAAACGAACAATAAGAGTATATACATATACAATGGCCTTAATGATTTACATGCACATAATAGTTTATCGGCCGCGAGGCTGTGATCGTAACTGAAATTTATTTTCCGAACGTAATGCACACAACGGGTTAACAACTACCCACCGTGAGGTATGTCGAACGTGTTTCATTTCAGAGAGTGAAAAGTGCGGCGTCCAAGATCATGGTTTCACCATGACGTAGAGCCGCCTGGGGTGACGTTTTTACAACGGTTTGTTTTCGACTTCTCCTGTCGCGAACTCTTCCGTAAACCTATGAAGTAAACATGACACTGACGTTTACCTTTCCTAATAAATCCTAAAGGAAGAAAAGTTATATTACATGAGAATTCGCAAGATAAATTTGCACTGTTAAAAATGGACGTACATGACAAGTACGGGGAAAGTGAAATTAAGTATTCTTAAAGATGTCTTAAATAACTCTTAGGAAACCCTAAACAAACTATTTTGTTCAATTATACTTTAAAAAATCGAAAATAGAAAAATGAGGTCAAAATTACGGCTAATTTCTCTATCAGGATTGTTTTGACGGCGTACTCGTGTCACCTGGAATCAGTGGAATTTCGGAACGGACTGAAAAAAAACACACGAACCATGCCTGCGCGGGCCTCGGCTCGAGTTTAGGGCGCTTTCGCAATCTTGGCCGACGATCCCACGTGCGCGCCCGAGCCGAACAGCTGATTTTCGACCTCCTTTCGTAAGGCGGTCCCAGAATCAGATTGTTCCTTCGACGCGCACACTAAATATAGATGCAGTTGACACACCCGCACTGCACGCACATCATCTCCATTCGTTTACTTAATAAAGTCCATTACGCGTCTACAGTCTTTTATCGTATTATAAATTTAAACGAAACAAGCGCCACTTTTCCCATAAATCGAGGAAGAAAAGTAAAATATTTTCAAAGAAATAAGATCTACTGATACAGATTATGATCTAATTTTTCTATTGTTTATGGAATCTGATGTAGTAGAGACCAGCAATCAGTGATGATAAGCCTCAAAGGCGAAGATGAGATAAGCAAAAGGAAAAGGAGCTATCGGATACAAGAAAGCATCATCTAGGTTTCATAAATGATCAGGCATCAAACGACGCTTATAGGCGTGCAGGAAGGAAAGGCCTGTCATTATCTGCGGGCTTTAAGGGTGCCTCGTTAAAGCGAGAAAGAAAAGATAAGTGAAAAAAAGAGAATCTAGAAGAAAGAAAGGAAGTGAGGGGAATTCCGAAGAGGAAAGATCTACCAACGTCCGCAGCACTGGCCGCACTGCGTTCCTGTGCTGAGAAATGCGCTCGAGGAATCCGCAATCTTTGCGGAGCCATCTCTTGCGTGCGATTGTCCCGAGATTAATTGTAATTTTTTTAACGAAGCGTCGAATCGAGGATGATTGCCGATAAGAAACTCGCTGCAGTTTGATCATTCAAAACCGTTCGTGGCGATTGTAAACTTCTCGAGTTTGCACGCCTTGAACCCGAGAACTGCAAGGTTCCTGATATCGAATATTTGTTAAGGATGTCGATATTTGAAAATGCATATCGACGCCTCGTCATGTTAGCTTGGAATGTAAACATAACCCTTCCTAATGTCATGAATGTTTTTCACGATAAAATTCAAAACCCCCTAAAATAGGTTTGATGATCATTTGGGTGACATCCGAGCAAGCAATTTTCATCCATTTTATATGTTGCGCATCGCTGATTTAAGATTAATTTTCGTACGGGAGAATTGAATGTTTTTAAATCCTTGCCCCGAGTGACGTCCCCTGTTAAATACCGAGTAAAAATGAACCTATCGATTTGTCTCTTACCCTCTTTTTAACACCCGTCCCTAGTTTGAAATATCCTTTATCCCAACATACCCCGTACGAATGCAAATCACGCTCGAATAAAAGCTCGACTCATGAATGAATTAGCAGCATCAGTTTATCGCATTATCGATACAATATACCGAGGAAACTTAAACCGGAGCGTTTTTCGCATAGAGCAGTACGAAATTCTGACGTATGGGCAAGAGAAATGGAGAACTCGTTTGTAGACAATACATCTTGTGTCTCACTCGGTTCTCATCCCGCGCCTCCTACCTCGTACACGCGTTGCCTGCCCCTCGTGCTAGCAGCATCCGAGAAGAGCCTAGGCAAGAGAGCTATTTGTAATGTAATAGCACAGTGGGAAAAGGGAGAGTCGAGCAGACGAGACGTTGAGAGTGACGGAGGCGAAATACATGAAGGGAGAACTAGACGAGAGGAAGGAGTGAGGTATAAGAGGGGAATCCCCGACTAGTACCATCGGTTATAGTGGGGGATTCACTCTCGTCGAACTGTACCAAGACTGGGGAAAATATAACAGTCGTTGTTACGTGTCGAAGCTTTTGATAGTCTTCGTGGACTATCTCCACCGGCATATTCTGCTCTGATCCCTATGCAGGGCTGACGGTGGTGGAGGCGCCGATGATCAACCCTTTCACTCGGTGGCACCTCGTGCTTTCGCCATGGCGGTGTTCTCCCGCTCGGGTGCCGCTCACTACAGACACCTGGCTATCTCTATACCGGATAAGAATATAGCTGCTACTATACGTTTCCACCTCCACGAACACTTTTGCCTCCACCACCTCCGCATCGGTCGTTTTACCGCCACCACCACCTCTGCCGCCACTCTTTTTTCGTCTCCCTCTTTCTCTCTCGCTCTCTCCCTCTAGACTCGTGCTTACCTACCTACCTACCTACTCTAGGACACTTGCGGAGGAAAAAGAGCGACAGAGTAGGGCGGAGGAGAAAGAACGAGACGGGAGCTCACTCTTTCTCTATCTCTGTGCCTTTGCGCAAAAGTTACGCCGGAGCATGGAACAGTGAGACACATCGTGGAGACCGGAAGAGATCCTCTCTCCACTCCGTACGTTTCAACCGTACAGTCCGTGGCGTTTCCGACTTGTCCGCGGTTTATTCTCACGGTGACACGCGGTCCAGTGCTAAGAAAAGTGTCGGATAGGAAGTGTCACTTCTCGGAAGTAACTGTCGGCGGGAGATTCGCGGGCGCAAGCGCCGCCGTGGCACGCGCCGTTCAAAATCAGCCGCGCGAAAGTGCACTCAGTGTGGATAATCGGACCAGTGACATACGAGAATCTTGATAATGGAGAGTGACACACGATGGTAATTCGACGCGAAAAATAGTGAAACTTGGTGATCAGTGCAGTGCTATTATCCAAATATCCGCCTGAAGAAACCATATTTTGACTAGGTACCTACGCTAGAACCCCTAGACAAATTCCGTCCTGAAGATTAAACGTGTAAGAACAGTCCCAACAATCTGGAACACAGTTGGAATCAATGCTAAGAAACAATAAACAAGTGCAGCAGAAGTTAACTCAACAATCGTGAAAGTATCATAGTGATCAGTGTTACGAAAACAATTTCTGTGGATACCTTAAGGATTATCGGTGATCAGTTGTCAATATTTCAAGCCTAAGTGCAGGGAAGAAAGTTAGCAAATACCGTGACAAGCTCTATCAAACATTCTTTCGATCAAGTACTATTCAGTAAAATTGCAATAACTTAACAAAACTTGGACCTCCAAGTGGTGATTACTGCGGGTAACATAAATAAGTTCTAATCGGTTTGTGTCCCATCCAGAACACGGAATACCACAAGGAAAGACACGAGACGAATATCCGATGAGATTGCGCAATACAGGACCGGCCATGTGAATGCGTTACGTCGGAAGTTTTGAGAAATAAATAATCGGTCGAGAAGCTCTTTTACGAAGAGCAGTCCAACGGCGCTCATTTGTTGTTAGCGTACGTGCAGAGTAGTGGAGTGGGCTGCCGTAGTTGTGTAAGAGCTGAAAGTAAAAGTTGAAACCGCCGAGTTCGGCTGCGAACGCGTGAGCGCTTTAAAATTCGATTCGGTAGAACCGTTGGGCGCCAAATAACATCTAAGCAGTTGGTGTTCTTACTTTCATTTTGAGTTTTCTTGATTCGACTCGAAATAAAGTGGATTAAACAGTGAAAAAGTGAGGAGTATAAACAAATCTGTGCCTGAAAGCAGTTGGTGAGTTACGGGAGTTATTGGGCCAATTGTCTGAGGTCAGCAAATTGAACGGGTGACTCTATCATCGATTTCCAAGTGACAGCAGTTACGGGAAGTGATAGTGCAAGGTTTCTTATTCTGCATGGCTGTTGTGATCACTTTGCAATAGTTTTGGACGACTTATCAAACATTTCCGTGAAGAAAACATACCCAGAAGATCCTAAGATTGCGTAACTCGTTCGTGTAAAAACAAACGTCTTCATCGGTGAAAATAGGAAAACACGAAAAGCATCCCGATAAGCGGCATTAGTTATTGAGGAGATCTCGCATCAGCAGCCAAGCAGGCCTGATCGGTTTGCGGAACTCGAGAGTCGTCAACGATATACACCGCGAGAGACCTCGTCTACTTTTACTCTCAGTTGGCGCGGTGTTTCGTAAAGGGGATTACAAAACCGCGAGAGAGAAAGGAGAGGAGCAAGCAGAACTGAAGAAATCGAGAAAGGCAAGGGAACAGACGTCCCGCCAAAAGTGCAGGAGCCACCCGGAAACGTTAAATCGGAGCGGTAGCCAAATTTTTTTAGTGATTGCAAACAAATAATCAATTCGCGAAATCGTAAAAAGGCGTGAGCCAACGCGACTGCGAAAGGATAAGAGAAAGGAACAGGAGGTACCTTCGAGTCCTTGAGAGTTGCCAACGGGTAAAAGTGTCGGAGCCAGCCAGCCGGCTGACCCTGGACTGGCTCGGAACTGGAAAAAGTTCTTCTGGCCGTGCACTCCAGTTTAGCCACCTACGGCGCGGTCCGACTCGGAGGATCGTGGTCCAGGATCGAGGGAACGGAGGAACCAGAAAACTCGGGCATGTGCTCCACCAGGAAAGTCGCGAGCGAAGCTCGGTGCAGCTGACACCCCGCGAAGTGACGAAATCGAAGCGGTTGTGCTCAACTTTATCGCACCTTTTTCAATCGAGTATTTGCGCAGTGCCTACCCCACCCGCGAATTCCACGTGTTGGCGAGTGTGAGAGTGTGTTATTAAGGATACAACGAAGAGATTTGAGTGCGGTAACGTTTCCGTCATCCCAGGGTGATTGCGTGAAAGCGCGTCTCAATGTTCGTCACGCGTCGACGTCGCCGTCACCATAGCCAACTTTGTTCCTACTCGGGTTATCGGATCGTCGATTATCGAGATGCAACGATTCTCCGCCAGAGAATACCGAGGATCGGATTGATCGCCTAGCTCGCGCTACTTTCACTCGCCAATCGCGCATTGGAGAAGCAGCAAGGCGGATCAACGCTGAGAGGTTGGTAATACAATCTGTAACGTAATTACGTGCGACTATCCCTCTTTCCTTCTCACTCTTACTAGGTCTTGCTTTCACTTTCGCTCCGTGTTGTGTCTCTCTCACTTTTTCCTTTTCCATCTCGCTCGGTAAGCGAAAGGATACATTTTCCAAGGCGCAGGGCGATCGAGGAAAGCGATTACGGTCAAGGCCATTCATCAGCTATATCGGTAGTGTTGCGGCACCGATAACGCATCTTAACGCTTTTATCACCTCTATCCCCACTCTTGATGCTTCTACGACTCTTATTTAATCACAGGTTTTTATTGCATGTCTGCTTACTTTCTGTCTGTATCTATCGCTATTTTTACTCCAACAAGAATATTCAGGAAATGTCGAAACGGGACCAAGAATTCGTGATAACACCAAAGTTGCATCGTAACCTGACAAACGATCCCCTTTCTTATCCTAGGCCATTATTTTCCAGGTCTCAAAAATGGGAAAAGAAATTCGACCATTTTTGTCCGTAGTAAAAAACGTTTTGTTGACAATGCGTTGGAATATGTAACTCGTTAAGATTGAGCTGTTTGGGTTTCACGAAACCGACCTGTTCTTCAAAAATGATCGTTACGACACAATGTCCAACTTTCTAAAATATTTTTGAAGGAACGTTTCACCTCGTTGGACTCTCTTCCATTTTCAGTTTTCTAATTAGAGTAGAACGTGGTTCCAAGTATAGAAAGTATTAATTCCCGAGTTTCTCGGATGTCCGCGTGCAAGTACGAATCGACAGTCGCTTAATGCCGACGCAACAAGTTGCATCAACGAATAATACGGGTGAGATAATTCTTTGTAACGGTTGATATGAAACGCGTTTCTAGTATGAATTCTTACGCTTTTATTTTATAAAATTCAGTTGTTTCTCGTACATTACGTATTCAATAACTGTCACTCGGTTAATCAGCTGCTCTTGGATATATAAAAAAAAAGGTTAAATATTTTGTTCATAATCACTTGTTAAACATATTTCTGAATGGAAGTCTTGATTATAGAGTCTCTTATATTACCTAAAATAATATTGCTAGAAAAAACACAACAATACTGAAAGATCAGCGATTACAACATCTCCATGAACACGTGTCCTCTCTCTTTTACAACGTTAGTGTACGGAAAAACGAAAAGAGAAATGCGGTAAGCGGCTATTACGACTTTGTATCGAAAAGCGTTAAAAAAACGTCAGAGTAATAAACATGCTTTTGAAACTTACCAGACGCCATTTAAAAATGCCGCAAGCGTTTCGTGGGACAATAAGCTGTAAACTTAAAAGAAACCTATTCCTTTAAGCCGCGTTAGATCGTACCTGTGCATTACTAGAAATACCACAGGATAATCTCTTCAATTTCTTAAGTACAAGTTATTGTTTTCTCGAGTGTTACTTATCGAACATGTCAACAAAAAAGGGGGAGGTAAATAAATAATCTCCAAATTAAAGGAAAAAATTCGCGAAATTCTCAGATCAAAAATGGGTCACTGATGAAATCGTTAAATGCGCTACCGATTTAAATTAAGATAGCAAGCGGCAATTTCCTTTAAAAAAAGAAACCGCAGAGAATAAAAGGGAGGGAGTGAATGCTTTCCGGTTCGTTTTAATGAAGACGGGGGTATGTTTCGGATCGTTCGTGAGGAAGGTCGTGAATCGTAAATTAATTTCTCGGCTCCGGCGGCGACGGCCGCGTCTGTGTGCGATAATACAAAGTTCGATTTGGACACGAACGAAAACATTTTATGACCTCCCGAGCCGATGAAAATGATAAGAACGACAATGGATCGAAGGCGAATTACTGCGTACGTTTATCAAAGTCCGTATAAACTTGCTTGGATGTGTGGAGACTCTTACCGATATCAGTGATTCCAATTTAAAAGTCGATGATATTTCAACAATAATTTATCTTGACGAAAACTCTCACTTTTTACAATTTACACCTTTTCCGTTTTAAACTTTCACAGTGTTATATATTCGTACTTTTATCGCTTGCGCGAATCGAAATGATATCGAACTTGATGGCGCCATCTGGTGGTTTTATTTTTATTTCACTCCACGGCGTAGAAAACGGGTTTTAAATATTTCTGGATACATATGATACTAAGTTACTAGACATTTGTATCGTTTTATGAAGAGCACGTTCGAAAAGCTTCGTTCTGGAAATAGCGACGATCAAAGGAAATCGGAATATATCAAAGGCTTTAAGTGGTTTCTAAAGTGGATATTTTAGAGTAAGTTAAGATAAATGTTAAAATGTCAAAAAATTATTTTTTTTACTATCGCTTACAAACGTAAACAAAATCATTATATTTATTTTTACATATATTAATAAATTCCGATGTCATTAAAATTGCAAATCATGCACAATTTCTTCGACGTACAATCGCGATGTCTAGAAATTTGTCTGTTCCGTTCGTTAGAGTATCGAATTTTATCGATTGTCATCGCATTGTGATAAATACTCGACAGGTATTCCGTAAAGACGCAGTTACGCATCGCGATTTATCTTCTAAAAATTAAATCTGATGTCTCGGGCACCACCGATAAAAATAAAAGACAGGTCGATCGTCGCCGACGAAGAATCGTGCCGGATTTTATCTTTCCGTAAATCGAGAATGTCCGCCACTTGGAAAGCTTGAACTCGATAGATCAATATCGAAATTGATATCCGGATGTTTAGAAACTTTTATAAAAATAGTTACGACATGTTTTGCTGTTGTGCTTAAAACGTTACGATGGTCAATCAAAACAAACATTTTGTAGAACATTTGTCAACACTAGAAAATGGTTTCTCGGGTTTTGATGGAATTGAAATTAATGGAATGTAAGAGTGACCATGTCACTTTCACTCGATAGCGAGTGTAATATATAATAAACACAACAATGTTTATCATGAGAAATATTTCATTCGATTTCAATCAAACAATCGATGAAAACAAAGATTTACAGCGGTAATTAAGTATTCGTGTTAAGAAATTGTCAAAATTAATTGGCATTGATAGTTCTGTACTTTTTAATTCACAAATATTTATCGAATTTCTATGACATTTGAAAATGACATTTTGAAATTCGATGATAAATTGCTAGAAGGCTATTGAGGTTCCTTGAGGATAAATGGGTCAGTAATACTGATGTCATTATGAAAGCCGTGATTTTTGTAACACGCTGTATTTGGGTGTCAAACATCGATAAAATAAGTACCTGCACAGACTAGACGCGTGCCAGTCACAAGAATATTTTGTGTCGGCACTATAGCGTACAGTGTCAATAATATTTCGACATGAAATCTAATCTTTTATATTTGTTAGCCAATAACCTGTCTAATAACACTACTATTTATTAGTACCATTGCACTATGAGTTTTCTATATAAGGTTACAAATGACTGATATTTTTGGTTGAAACAAATCTCATGTAATTCTTTTGCGGCAACATTCCGATTACAAAAAAAAATACAATAAATTGTTTTGTTATTTTCATTGGTTAATTGAATTACATCATTAGTCACTTATTACACTTTTTGATTGATAATGTGTAAATAATTCAAATTGAACACATTACATTAACTATTCTCTCCAACGAGATTATTACAAAACCTTCAGTTAAGTAAACATGAGTCAACATCACTAAAAAACATGAATATCGAAACCGGAAACACCTAAGACAAAACACAAAAGAAAATTTCAAAAATCTCCTAAAATGTGTGTAAACTCCGGTAATCCTCGACTGAAATAATTACAAAATTGTGCGTGAAAATCCCGACCATCTTAAAAATTAAATCATAGCCTGAAAGATAATTGTTAGTCCGGAATCGCACGGACATTTCCTCATCGATCTTGTCGTTTTAAGAAAAATGATTTTCTCTGAATACGAATCGAGGACAGTCTCATTGTTTCCTTGTTTCGCATTGTTTATTTTCGTGCGTACCGTCACGATCCGAGTCAAATTAGCGTGTAAACAAAATGAATGAATATTCATTCGCGGTTCGTTAATTCATGAATGCCACAGCAATGCCACAATATTTTATTAACATATCTCCCGCGACTGCCACCTGCTCGAAAACACATACACCCACACACGCGCACTTAGCCTGTCATTGATTACGCACGTTGCAACAGATTCGCTTCGAGTGGTTAACGGTTGACGTAATTCTCTAAGAGTTACTTTCATCGCCATCCGTCGCCTTCCCAAAAGAAAAAACTCGCGATATTTTTTTTCAAAAATTCTTCGAATTTTGGACCTGACGTATTTTGAATTTTATTTTTCCTAATGACGTACTCGTGAGTAGAAAGTACGAGTGAAAAGCGTATAAGTTTTTACTTTGGAGTTTTTTTTACCAGACTCTTTGCGCAACTTCAAATTTACGAAACTAGAAATTTCGGAAGTGTGAAAGTGCTTTTGTAATGGGATAATGTAATCCGGAGTTTTTACGACAATTTCTCAACGCGCTAATGAAATAGACGAAAATATCATACCTGGTTCTTTTTCGTATTAATTGGGCAAAATTTTTAGGTGAGTTTAAAAAAGTGACTTGACACGAAATTGCATTAAAACGCCTGAATGTTAAAATTGCGTGTTGTAACTTTTTTAATGATCGTATAATAAAAATTGAACACGTTTCTCTGTTATTATAAATTCTTATTTTAGAAAACAACTCTTGTAGAATTTGTCAATTTTTTTTACATTGAGTACCGTTAAGAAAAATTGTAAAATTGTAAATTTGTCGAGTTTGTCTACTTTCAATTAAGAACAAAAGGGAAAGTTGTTTTTCCTTATGTTTTTGTTTATGTTTATGTTTATTTGACATCGTCGTAGATACTTTAGATAGTAGTGCCGAGTCCTTCGTCCAGATATTGTTTGGGAAATCAGCGAAACGAATAATATTGATCTCCTCATCTTTTCTTTTATACCTTAGTATCGAAGTTACTGTAACAATGTGCAGCAGTGTCTATGAATGTAACTGATAATATTGTCGTTATGGAATCCAGTATTCGTTGTTATCTGTTTTATTAAGTCAATATTTCATTTTCTGCGAAATTAATTTCTCTCGGTTGAAACTAATTATTTCTTTTTCGTTTCAGTTTTTAATAATAGTTTTTTTTTTAATATTACTTATTTGCTATTCTTCTTTATTTGTGTAACTTTGATTTCGAAAATAGTACTCTTCCCATTCAAAATTTGCATTTGGATTTAAAAATTTTTTTTTTCATGAAAATATCATTTCAACAAATTGTAGGTTAATATAAGTAAGAGAGAGGGAATAAACAAATCTTTCTGTATTTCTATGACATTTTTTTTGAGGTTTACTACAAAGTTATTGAAAACAAATGTGGGAAACATTGAAAAATTTACAACATATTTTCCGGAACAAAATAATGCACAAAGAAATAGAGAATAATTTTTTTTTCTGATTCATATTAATGTTAATCTAATTCATTAGATTGTAATACTTATTTATTATTTATGATGATATTGAAAAGACGCTTGCGAGCCGATTTACTGTCGTTTAATAAAAACGATAAACACGTGTATTTTTCGTCTATAAGAATTCACTCGAAAATAAAGAAGTTTCTTTCTAGCTTGCTGTCTTTGTGTTTGACATAAAAATGTAAACATGGGAAGAACGCAATGCCGCATTACTATGACTACTACAAACAAAACAACCCCAGAAAAATATAAATACATTGTTTGCATACCGTTCGAAACTTGAAAGTGGTTTTTAATATTTGGTTTACAATAGTCTACATTGATTCTTTTACTGCTTGGAAGGTTCATATCCTTCATATTGCCGATAGGTACTATATGAATTATTATTCTTATTAATTCCTCAAAACCAAAACTATGCAATGAAGACAAAATGTTATAAATCGCATTTATTTCTGTTTCATAAATCAACCAAGGCTTACAGTAGTCCCTATCCTAAGTTAGGCCGTCCAAAGTTATATGTATATCCAATGTTATACATTTGGCGTGTTCAAAGTTATACCACTCTCTTCCTCTCCTTATCCCACCGCATTGTTTCGCTGATCCACACTCGCTTCGCGACAGTCACGCACAGAAGCACTCATTGCACGGATATAAACAGAATTACAGAAGTGGGGATAGTGAGGGGCTAACTTCCGCCATTTTGAAAGAACCGACGGTATAATTTAGGATGGGGACTACTGTATGTGTTTGGTTAGGTTAAGATAGCTTTAGCAGGTGGTATGGAGGACGGCAGTCCCCCAAAAGGCACCCCCAATTTGGGGGAGAGCATTTACTCGATTTGACTGCAAAATCCAAGCTAATATGAAATTAATTTATACGTGGATATAGACACAGCCTTCATAAATATTGAAACTCCTCCTGGTCCCATACAGCACATTGATCCTAATATTGCTATCATCAGAACTAAATATTCTTTATAAAGACACGAATTCTTGCTTAAAAATGTAAACTCCAACTATTGTTTGCTCGATCTTATAATAAATATTTGTGAAGTGTACGTTTAGATGTAATTGATGAACACAATTTTCCTACAATTGAATTTCCTGATGAAATAACATGGTTTATACTTAAATAATATTGACAAGACCAAAGTCCATCTGACCAAATCCCATCAAATCAGAATCTTGTAAATATGTAAATCTTGAAAAGACTTTGGTGTATTCAGAAAAATCGGATCAACTTCAGGAAAAGTCCACCAGATATGGGATCCCATTTCCGTAGGATGTTTTGACAGGAACAAAATTAACTTTTGGTTCTTGTATCGGTTAACGGCGCCATCAGAAATTTACATTTGCATAAATGGAAACACCTTCATCTATTGGCCACATTATCTATGGCACTACCTTGTTGACGATTTACATCATTCGTAATGTTGTTCCTACATGAATGGGATTCTTATTCATTCATTCAGTTGTATCAGTTGAAAATGGTAGCGCCAGAATCCCTCAGTTGCCGACGGTATTATATTGGAAAAATGGAAGAGGTCAGTGATTCTGGGGTTCTTATTAATTCCACATAAAAGCTACCCAAACCAGACTAAATACTACGAACCAAACTTCGTAGGATAGTAAAATAAAAATAACATTCGGTTTATCAGTGGAAATGACAACACCAGAAATACCCATTTGGATGTTTCTATCCTGGATGAATGTAGCTGCTTCTAATGGTATACATTAATTGGAAAGACACATATAACTTTGTTTGGGAAAAGGTGAACGATGTCACGATCAATCATAAACATTCCATGATTCCTCATGAGATCGCAACCTGAAGTTGTTACGTAACAATGTTTTCCCTTTCAGGTGTACTTCAACTCGTAGGTTTCACGAATACAAACCAAATACTCCAGGAACTTTAAAAAATGAATTTTTCGAATTCTCTGGCCGAGAAGCACATTCTCACAATAAGTCACCATTGACATTTTGCAAGATGTAATGCGCTCTAGCGAAAAAGTTCCCTCGATAGCTGGATTTCGTAACGCCTCGAAGACAAGGAGTCAAGACCTGACGACGAGCATGGCTACCTGTTGTTTATTTAGCCGTGCCTCGGATACGTCATCTGCTCTCGCAGTGCTCGTTAACCCCGCTAATCATAGCTTCCCCTCGATTCCTTAACGTCGAGGGGACAACGGCGTGGCAAGCCGCAATTAAAGAGCTAAAGATGCCGCGAACTTTATTGTGTGCGTGTATCTGTGTGTGCATTTCTCAAGGCCCCGTAGTCGCCGAAGCATACTTCCGCTTCTGATTAGCTTCCTCTTTTCCCACGTCGTCCTCGGCCCTCGACTCCTCTTTCTTTTCTTTTTCTTGCCACCCGATGCGATCGCCCATCTTTCTCGCCAGTTGGGTATCCACTCCTCCTCCTTTCTCGCCCGGACACAATCGTCTTCTTTCTGTATCTTGGAACCTTATCTCACCTTGCTGTGGGAATCTACGCGTGCGATTCGCGCACTTGACGAGGGAAGGAACCAATATACACGAGACTTCGCGAACGACCTTTTCTCCACTGAGTCTTTTCTCACTCTTGTTCTGGTTACAAGCAGAACAAAGCATCCGACAAATTCAATTTACACGAACGTTCGTTTCAGTGACAGCCGACATTTCATCTGGAGCTACTGTGAGAAAAAACAACGGATAAGTGTCTATTAGAAGAGATGACTAGATGGAATTACCGTTTGATAGGCTGTTGGAGATATTCGCAAATTCGCCATATGAAAAAAACTGATGTATGATATAAGTTCCTCACGGATTCCCCTGTTATTTATTTTTGTAAAACTGTCGCTTGTACACCACCACCTGCTATTTTCCTTCCTGTCACCATTCCTTTGAAACTACAAATTTGATTGTTTCGGTGATCCCCTCTGCAGTGACATCTGAAAAATTCTCTTAATCACCCTGAGGATGCGTCAAGTTGTTGAATGATACCATCATACTCAACAATTCTGGATACTTTACCTTCCACAAAAAGGTTCTTCCAACATGTCAATCAACAAATCCTCAGCTTTTTCTAATGGAAACAGCTTGGTTATACCCAGTCTGGATCTGAATGACCTGTTGGACCGAAGAGCCCAACTACCTGTCAGGGAAATGGTACGTAATCAAAGTAAAAACCGAAATGGTTGATGACGAAGGTATTACTCCGAAGATGATTGAAGATCTAATGAAGGACCTTTGGACGTACTGCACAAAAGCAAAACATATTTTTCTAACCAATCTAGCTTAGGCGCCGCCTTCAAACATTTCTGTTGCCTCAATAGTATCGAAACTTTGGATGTACATCAACCAGAATGTTTATTGTAACCATAGACTTATTTGAGTGTAGTGTCGAGGGATTGAATAGATTGAGTATGACAAAAACATCCAATTATATCCATCACTGCAGAATGAAATTCCCTGGACGGTAATATTTTGAAGGACTTTTTGGACTATTTGAAGGACTATTTGAAGTAAAGGCAATGGAGACATTTTCTGAAATAAACCATTTGGTTGATTCCAACATCATTGGAACAAAATAATTATAGATTGCATTTTGAAAATTATGTAACCCAAAGAGAAAATAGTGCATATGAATAGTTGGATTCCAATTGATTCTCATAGCTCAACCAATATCGTTTTGTCACCGTAGCCAGAAAATTGTGTTGATAATTTAAAAAATGACAAATTCCAGAATTTATATTCTACCAACTGAAAACTTGTTTGAGTATAATTCCATTAAGGATTGCGCAGAAGAAGTATGAGAAAAACTTCCGTTGATGGTTATCCACGAGAAATTAAATGCCTCAAACGGAAGTACTTTAAAAGATAAAAATAAAAATAATAGTGATTCTTATACAGAACATACATTCCGTACAACATAACCTTTCAACACGCCAATCTCCAAAAACTTAGCCGGCAACAGATAATTGCATAAAAAGATTCAATTTTATTTTTCAAACCAAAAGAGTTTGGTTAAACCCAGTATAATTCGTGCAATTAATTATGAAAGCTAAACAATTTCAGTTTTAAGAACCCAACCAATCTGCTTTTCAAAAGCTATTAGCTTCATCTAATGTGTTGGACATTATTTAATTGTAGAAAATACAAAAGCGTACATAAAAACAGAAACGTTGATGTCGTTGATGACGATGGTACCGCTCAAACAGTCGGTGGATCTGGTTTGGTGATGTTAATAATGAAAAAACTTCTTAATTCTACCAAACATAATTATATACTAACAACAGAACCTTTGTTTGTGTATAGTTGAGGACTTAGAGGTCAAAGTTTACTTTAGTATTTAGCTTTTAAAGGAATGGAAAGTTTACTGCAAAAATAGCCAATAATTACACAATACTTACTCCTTTAAATTTTGCATTCTAAATTCTGTAACGATTTTAATATTTCAATACAAAAATGATCGTACTTATTCTCTTCAAGTAATTTCAATGCCCGAACAAGTCCTATTCCAAACTTCGAAAGTTATGTTGCTACATCGCAGAAATTCAACGAATTTGTTATCATATTTTATACAAAACTTTCCCCATTTTTACGATATTCAGAAAATTAAAATGCACCAAATTATATTATAATCATGACTGCTTATTTCCCACGAACGTTACTCTCGTTTTTAATCTCTTTTTCAAATACAAAATTAAATGATCTCAAAATACGGCACTTCAAAAACGTAATGTACATAGATGGACCGCGTTATGTAACTTTCATTCCGACTCTCACACCCAGATGACGTCTCGTGCTTCTGACCGTCTTTTTTTCCAGGAGAAAAAAGAGATTCTGACAACGTATACTGTCACTTTAAAAAAAAGTCGATTATCGAATGTTTTGCTTTTCAGATTGAAAAATCTGTCAAGACGGAAAGTAATCATAAAAAATACGAATTTTGTGTGGACGTTAATTGTTACTCGAAGACAGTGAAATTGTGAATTGATCAGGATGATTTTAGAAGACGATGTTTTGTATAGGACCAAATAAAATGTAAATATGTAGGTAAGCTTCCCTTGGTTACTTTCGAAACTTTCATGAAAACATTTCTAATAACATTTGAGTTCTTTGATACCACTTATCGACTTATTAGTCGTCAAATTATTTAAATTAAATATCAATCTTTTAATTAAAAAACTAATATTGAAAGTATTATTGAAAGTAAATCTTGTTTTCTTTATCGAATAAACTGAACGTAATGTACTCAATTTTGTGCAATTTCCGCTCCATTTTTCTGGACGAAAATTTCATTTTTCTCGATGGCAATTTAACTAAAACGTTCGGTAATTTTCATTTTATTTTATGGCCGCGTTTAAGTTTCGAATTAAACGAAGCATTTTTGCAACGAAATCGGGCTTTGTGAAAATCACTCGCAGGTATGTCGATTGCGTATTGCAGTGAAAAACGTCGCACATTTAAAACAATTAGTGATCACTTGCTGATATTTTTAACTGATTTTCAGGTTGCGACAGAAGCTTTGCAATCGGTACCAAATGGCAATTTTAATTCATATTTAAAGTTCGTCGGCAAACGGGCGAAACTTTCGCACGATTTAAATTTCAACGTTTTATGCGTAAAGTATCAATGACAAGTAAACTCCCAGATGAATTTCTTGCAAACTATCACGTAATAAAAAGAGTCTGTCGGATGTTCATCCTTGAACCTCTTGAACAGGTGGGACGGGAAGAACAGGAAATGAAACTGACAATTATCGGAGTAAAATGTCGGCAAAACCTTTTATACATGCGAAGGTTATCCCTGCTATTTCTTATCGGTTTATGAAAAGAACTTTACCGTGGGTGAACTTGTCAAAAAAAGAAAGATCGTTATTATTATATAGCACTTGGATGCGGAATATTCGCACGTCGCAGGGTCTCACAAAATTCCTTTTTATTATATTACAGTTCGCATGAAATTACACCGTGAAATCTTCCTGGAGAAAATGAATGATATTCGATATCCCTCTCTCCAAATTACGTTTTCATCATTGAATTCCTTACTTTATGCAATCCTTACACTTTCTATCCTAAATTTATAGTAATCAAGTCCCCAATAAATTGTAACTAACTTAGTTGATTGAACATTTTGAATAGCGATAAAAAATATGTTTTGAGAACCAGTTTAGATCAAGTTCCTATTACAAGATAAAACTTTATCTCGCTTCTTAGAATTCATAAATATTATGTGTAAGCATGCAAATAATTGCTCGAATTCCCTATGTAATTCACGAACATCGGTAATGAATGTCGATCTTTACCATTTGTGGAATCGAAGCCTTTAACGGAATTTCCTTTTCTAGAGATCGTAATGCACTTCTTTCCAGTTGCATTGATGTTTTAAAGACTTTAAGTTACTACAGGCATTTTGCCGAGGAATTAATGTGCCATTATCTGAATTACTCCGGGATGTTTTATTTATTAACCGTTGAAGACAATCAGTCGTTTAATAATAATTATCTGGAAGGCATAAATTTGTCGTTGCTTTTACGAATTTTAGTGCAACTGAATTCAGTCTTTTTAAGTGTTTTTTAATCATTAGTTTATATAGAATTCTTATATTTTAGGGACTTTGGCATATTTAATTTATTAAATGTTTTTGTTTTTATTGGTAAGAGTTTCTATTCAATCAAATTTTGTTACAGTGCTGTAAATTGGTGGAATTATTCATAGATTTCGAAAATCAGCTTAATTATTAGTTTATTTTTTTAATTTGTATGTTTATTTAAAATTTTGTTTTGATTTAACACACTTGGTTACAAAAGTTTAGTAATTCTAAAATTTGATAAATTTGTTTCTTACTAATACATTCTCCAAAAAGCCGAAATAATTTCAAAAATAAAAAAATGTTTAGTCGTCAACAAATAAACAAATCTGTTGAAATCATTTTTAATATATATTATATTACCTAATACCTATTAACAATATTTATTTCGATATCAGTACCAGATATTTTAAAACACCATATAGTATTTTTACTGGAGTAATAAATATATTCTTCATGAAAAAAGTTAATAATTAGGTTGTGTTAGTAAAATGTCTAATTAGTAGATATTTGTAACCAATAATATAGATAGTAGTTCCAAAATTATACAAAAAATATTTTTGTTTATTGTTTCTAACTTAATATTATTTTTATTATTTGTTTTTAAATTTACAAATGGTCTGTTTTTATAGTTTAAAAGTAATTTTTATCAAATATAATAGCAAGTGTTTGCATGAGTGTATTCCTAAATTATCTTATGACTTAGCAAAATATCCGAGACAAGTTTTGTTCGTTATATTAATGTAATATTCGATGAGAGCCATAACTACAAAAATCCCATTTTTATTTTGTGAGACTCTATTGTTTCTTCTTTCAACACTTTTGTAGTTTTAATTAAGTCTTTATTATATTAATTTCTTTTATATTTATTAAACCGATTTTTCAAACGATTTTTAAAATAATAATACTTTCTATTAAGCGATTCTTTGCGCATAAAACCATAAATTATTCCAATATTTTTGTTTGCTACTTTTAGTATTAAAAATTAACATTCAACTATATTGCTAATTTTGAACTTTATTTATTAATACCAAAAATATTTGTCATTTAATGTTTCATTAAAATGTTTCAATTAAATGTTTCGATTTAACTTATAATATTAACAAATATTTCAAACGTTTTTTGTTAGTATTTAAAGCAGCGACTGTTTGTCTAAATGTTTAACCTGAACCCAACAATTGTTTAGGTTAAACATTATTTAAATGTTTGCTGTAACTATTTTTTGTAGTATTTAATAAGGATTGATTGCAAAACTAAATCTTAATATTGAAAAATAAAATTTAATAGTGTTACTAATGTTTTATTCAATAGAAAATATAAACACAAGATTCTATTATATTTGTATACATAATAAAAAAGAGACAAATTTCTTCAATGGAAATATAAAAAGCAATTCGTTTTCATTGAAAACAAAATACTAATTAAGATTAAAAATCATTTATTTAAAATAAAATGATAAAAAACGCTGACTTTAAAAAACACGAAAGCTTTCAAACAATTTAAAGAATTACCATCAAAAATATTTTCTTACAAAAATGGATCATATGCAATTGACCGAAATAAAGGCTTCCACCTAACAAAATATTTGTTTATAATATTTGTATATTAGCCAATATTACTACTGATAGTAGCACCCGTCTATGACTCGTGTACAACTTATTAGTCATCAATTCCCCAGAATGAAAAATAGTCATTTATCGACATATCTGTAAGTCAATAACAAGAACGATGGTAAGAAATGAAAAGTGAAACATTTAGTCAACCATTGAATTATCAATAATTGATTTGATAAACCGATAATTGAGAAATTTCCTATCTACTATCGGCGTATAAAAAAAAACAAATATGTTGAGCATTGTTTTTCTCAATTGGACTCAATCTCATCGTTTCCTCAAAGTATGATGAAATCTTCAAAGCGGAAGAAGTCGACTAACATTTTTTTTCACGTCAACCTTGAGTATATTTTAAGATTGTGTCAAATTTTCTTTCAATTTATTCGTCGGCGTCGTTTTCATTTCGAATATTTTCACAATTTTTTCTATAAGCCATTTCATTCTAAAAACATTTCATTTCGTGGAAATTATCCAAAAGAATTTGTTCGTCATCGATCGTCCTGCAGGGTGTTTCAGCCTTCACAAAAAGTAATTATTTTCTGTTTTAATTTCAAATTAATGTTTTGTTTACGACTCTGTGAGTAATGGGATTTTTTTAATATAAATTGTGACAGATGGTCATTTTTCGGTTAATTTTCGAAATAATTTATGGTTCGCAAGTAAAAGTACGACTTTTTTGTATAAATCCAAAATAGTATATTTTGTACCTAGTACCTAAAGTGTTTTATTTTAAGGAAAAACTACTATTTGTTTTCAGTATAAAATATAACACGTTATATTTTTCCTAGGACATGTCTACAGTTTTATCTTTAATATAACGACTGACGAAATTTGTAAAGTGAAAAATCCTGCTTAAGGTATTTGTATTAAATACTTATAAAAGCATCGATACTAATCATTGACTTTACGCATTAAATACTAAAAATAGAATACCTAACGTGGGTGTAAACTCTCGGCTTGCGGCGCCCCACGACCTTCTCCTCGCACGTAAAAAGATAATTTACACCCTTGTTAGGTAATATACTATTTGCCTCTTTTTATTGATGATCATTTTTACTCGCAGTTTGTTTCTATTGCTGTGTTGTAAATTATAATCTTATTAGTGGATTTTGGAAGATCCCTAATACATTTAAGACAGCCTGGGCACTAAAACTCTATCGTAGGTCATCATCACTGGACATCTGTTTTATGTTGATTTTAGGCCATTCAAAATATTTGTAGTTGGCAACGCGCTGTATAATTCAGGAAAATTATTTGTTATTTGTTATTAAAAGGAAAATTTTTGTCTTTGTCGATTTCGTTAAAATACTCTGTATACCTAGTTTACTTCTTTGAATCTGACACTAAAATACGTAAGGTTAGAGAATGTTATGGTGACATCGACCTACGATACAGTTTACAGCATGTTAATGAGACTCGAATATTGTGTTAGATTTTTGCAAAAATTATTGCAATTAACCTATTCGTTTTTCGAAAATGTTGTCCACATTTTGTCACATTGAATTCGGATTTCAATTTTGTATAAATTCCATTTCGACTTTTCGTTCAGTTTTTGTCAATAATTCTAAGATACCATGTTTATTTGGTTTTCCTGTTATTTTTCAAGAATTCTACTGTTCTGCCTATAATATACCATTCAATCATGGTAGAGTTCGTTCTCGGAACTACCACATGTAGTAGAGTTCTTAAAGTATGTACAAGTAAAGTCAATTTGGCAATAAAGTTTTTGAGGATTCGTTATTGCTTAGTATTGTTTTCTTTATTTTTCTAATTTTAAAACACCAAGTTTTTTGCCGTGCATTTCCAAAGATATCTTTGACTTGCCGAGAAAATACTCTTCTTCCATGGTAGAGTTTTTTCTCATGACACCAACTTACAGAAAAATGTCCTAAATATTAAAAAATGTTGATATTGCTGCGTTTTTGCGAACTCTACAATACGCAATGTATTTATGCGCTGTCTATTTTTGGCGTATTTTTATTGGTTATTGACTAAAAAATTGTTGTGCAGCTCCCTATCAATTCCAAATGAGCATGTAATATTTTCTCTGTAGCTTTTCCCTGACTTATTTAAACTTGTCAACATATTGGGTACTTTGTTGACAAGTCCCGTAGTAGAGTTTGTTCTCGCGATATCCACATGTAGCAAAGTTTCTAAAATATCCATGAAATTTGAATATTGCTATGCTCTCGTGAACTCTAAGACAGGTACTCTATTCTCCTGTTCAATGTCTGTTGTTTCATTTGACAGATTGATCAGGTTCAAATTGATCACGACGTCAATTTTCGGCAAAAGATGATTCATTACCGACTGGGGTGGTTTTTCTCTTTGTAGCTCGCCGTGAATAATAAAAGATTCTACTTACTAAGCTCCTCTAGCTTTTCCAATATTTACTTCCTTGGATTTGCAAACAAAGCATCTGGTACACACTGTGCAGTTCGTCTTCATAACATTGACCTTTATATAAGTTTGTGAAATATGAATCTTGTTGCGTTGTTTGCGAACTCTACCGTAGGTAATTTATTTCCGAACTCATCAAATTCTTTATGGTTCTATATAAAGTACTCATCAGAAAAGAGCAGAGTTTATTCGCATAACACCAATAGTATTTGTCATCACGACCTACAGTGGAGTTTCCGCAATGGAATTCGTTTACATTTTTCTCTAACTTTACAATAGGTAACCAGTTTTTTAGTGGAATAAATGTCAAAAATGTTGTCAAGAATTCCTTGCAAAACGGTTCGTGAGTTGGAGGACCTGGATATAATTCGTGAATGAAAGGATTTATTTTTTTTAATCAATCCGGACATTTTTTGAGAAATGAAAACGAAAAGCGGCAAAAGAAGAGCGAAATAAATAGATGACCATGAAAGTGTGCCATTCGCCGCCAGTCTTCATTGACAACAGGCAAACTTTTCAGTGTCGGACAAAGAAAAGCTCAATTTTTTAAAGTTATGAGTCAAATTATTTCGCATTTCGGTGCCGCTTTTCGTAATTCGGTTTCAGTATAAACGTAACCTAACCTAGTATATACCCTGATACTTATTCCTACACGAACTCTACTATAGATCATCTATTTCCTGGTTGGATAGTTGGCGTATCTTATTGGCTACCTTCAAGTTAATCTTAAATTAGTGATATCAATTTTCCGGGGGGAATATTTTTAAAATTCATTATGGAACGAATATTTTCTTTAGTCTCTCGTCAAGTCAATTCTAATGGACAATTGTAGTTTGCTCTCTTGCGTTTCCGAGGTTTATTTATTTTAATTTGTCACTCGAGGTACACGTCGTTCCCAAGACGTCGACTAGACGACACTAGAAAACTATTAATAAAACTTAAATTTCGCTCTGTTTTTATAAACTTGACAATAGGTAACCCCATGACTAGATATCTAATGTTTATGTTCACGCGCGCGCATTGTTCAAATTGATTCTGTTTACTCAAAGTTTGTTGCTTTTCCAAGAGTTACTTATGCTCATCCGTGAAGTTAGTATTACTCATGGTAGAGTTTGTTCTCATGACCCTAACCTACCATAAAGTTTCCAAAATACGAATAAACCCGGAGTATGGTGGGTTGTTTTGGGAACTCTACCATAGGTAATCTATTCGTTTGTAGGAAAACCTGGCATTTAAGTTGACCGTGTTCAAATCCATCTTACGTCACATAGGCGACGTTGCAATTATGTTAGCCAAATCACGATTCTCGTAATCGCATTAGGTTTCATATCTCTCGCGCTTTTATGGGGAACGTTCCTTTTCGTGCAGAGGCGTATGATAGTTTCGGAATAGAGTCCAGAGCGACGGATGAGCGCTGCTGGCATAAGTTTGCTTCGAGGCATACGGCGAACGTACGTAGACGAAAGTGAAAGGGAAGGTAGAAAGGGTTAGCTTTGTCTCTTTCTGTCGTTCTGTCTGTGTCTCTGTCTCTCTACCCCTCTCTTTCCCTTAAACTCTCTCTTTCTTTCTCTCCCTCCCTCTCTCTGTTTTCTGTCTTTGTCTTTCTCTTTCCCTCCCTCTATTTTTGTCTTTCTCTCCCTCCCTCTCTCTGTTTATGTCTTTGTCTTTCTCTTTCCCTCCCTCTATTTTTGTCTTTCTCTCCCTCCCTCTCTCCGTTTATGTCTTTCTCTTTCCCTCCCTCTATTTTTGTCTTTCTCTCCCTCTCTCTATTTCTATTTCTTTCTCTTTATCCCTCTTTCTCTCTCTCTTTAAAACTCGATCGTTCTCTTTCTCTTTTCACTGGTTCCGTCTGTCGGTCTCTGTCTCTGAATCTTGAAGTGAAGCCCAACTACACAACGAGGCCCGCAAGTTTTACAATCACCAGTCGAAGCGACCGAGAAACGGGCGAAATACCCACGGCATGCGCGTTACATTTAATACGCAAGCGACACCGTATCCAGCAAGGCGATTCCTACAGGTTGCCGCTTACAACACACACGCCCCAGTGGAACATTAGTAAACTGGAGCTAAAACGGCTCCAGACCTCGCTCGCGTGCCCTCAGTCAAGCTCGAACGGCATTTCGCCGTCCGCGTCAATTATGTCACGTGCGCAAGATTAATTGTTACTAATTAACAGTGAGTTGTACCAATCAATGTTTTCAGAGCTAACGTACGCAAATCGACTCTTGTTATAGTTGCTTCATTTTATTTTTGATTGGTAACCAGGTCAGGGAGTGGAAAAATTTTGGAAAACATTTTTTAACTGGTTGTTTTTTGAGAAGGACTCGTTGCATCTCCCATTATAAGATCCGCCATTTTAAGTTCTTGAAAAAATCACTTTGGTACTCATGGACCACAAAGTCTGCCATGTAATTTTAATAGGGGTAGTTTCATCAGAATTTGACAGTACACTAGACTATATTTAAAAATAGATTCAATTCATAAGCCATTTTGGAACCGCCATTTTGATGTGTCCTATACGTTATAAATAATATTTATAGACGAGAAAGTAAACAGAGGATACTTTTTATTTTATTACAAAAGAATTTGGATAACGGAGTCTGAAATGTCAAAAAATATCCTCAAAATCCAGTAAATTTGGTTGTTATTTAACGTCGTGCAATAACGAACCTAACATCGGATTTTGAGAATCCAAAATGGCGAATACAAGATGAAGTAAAAATTACTTCAAGCGTTTGTAAAAATTCACATCTATTTCTTGTTTAACTGTAAACGTTTCTGATAGAAATAAGTTAAGATTATTATTGGTCCACCCATTTGAATCCGCCATATTAAATTTTGAAAATTTGAGACAGCCGACAATTTAAATTTATGAAAATTTATGAAATTTTGAATTTTTGAAAAACTTAATATTGCATCAAAAGTTTCTAACCAAATTGGAAGATATTCTTCAGCCAATTCTAAGATTTTTTATTCGAAAAAATTTTCCAATAACGTCTATTTGTTCTAAAATTGTCATTGCGGCTGCCATTTTGGATCCCCCGTGCGGTAAAAAATGTGTTCCTCCTTTTCTTAAATATTTTTTTCAATAACGGTCTTTCAATTAATCAACAATAGCCCTATCAAATTTAGACTCGACTACTTATTATCAAAAATTAAATATTTAATTCCATGTAGTTTCAAACAAGTACTTTAAAGTATGATGTACATAAATTAAAACTAATAATGTTTTAAACGATTCTTATTTATCTACTTTCCCACTGTTATAAAATTCAATTGTCTAGAAATCCCTAAAAAATGAAAAGATTTACGACTCTTTCATAACGTGGAAGTAAAATACGAATGCCTTTCGGGAAGTACGACATGTGAAGTTTAATAAAATTGTTTTACATCACAACCTATGTCACATAAACCAATCGAAAGTATGGACAAATCGGAGCATCGTAAAGAAATTAAAATTTATTGATTACTCCTATAACTACAGTATTGGCATTCCGAGTATATGCAATAAAACCGAGATTGCGTATAAAACATTTTTAGGGTAAAGATAGCATAAGTTGATAATATCAAAGTTTATTGCGGTTGTGTAATTTTCGATGAATTTTATATGTTTAAAAACGTCATGCGGGTGTACTAAATACCGTTCATATGATTGTTTTACTAACAATAATTCTAGGAGCGCATGTAAAATATAAGTCATGAAATATCGCATATGACGCTTTCGAAATGATTAAATTTTTAATATTATATGCTACTATTTATATATTAATTTTCTAGTATGAAACGAAAAATATATTCCCATTGGAAAGTTTCTAAATTGAATTTAACATTTTACATTAGATGGACATTACGCAAAGTTCTTTTTGATAATCTTAATATTGAAGGCAGTAGTATCAATTATTTACTAAGTATTATTTATGTAAAACATAGCTAAAGGTTACCTAATAATTTGGTGTAATAAAAATTACTCAATTACTATCTACAGTAACACAAAAAGTGTTTTATAAACTGTAATTATTTTTAGTAGTGGCTACTATTTACTGTAGTAATGATACTAAATGTAATTCTTGTCACGTAAACGCAAGATATAGTCTTGAAAAGTTTACCATTGATACCGCAATTTGGTAATTATTTATTACACGATAATTTATGTGTTTTTTACAAAAAATAATACAATAATTTCTTTAAATGAAAGTAAAGCTGAAAAGTATCATATAAAGCAATTAAATATAGATAAAAATGTCCTACAAAATATAATCTCCAATAGTTATCACTAGTTTTTATTAATACTATTCGAGAAGTAATTTATAAAACTATGATTAATATATAATACGCTGCAGTTTTTTTTTCAATGATTCCAAAGTTAAATTATGAAATTGTTATAATAAATTCTAATAAAAAACATAAGAATGTTTAGAAATAAGATCTGGAATGTTAAGACACTATTTACTATGTTCTATATTGATATGAAATAACATAAGGGACTTTTATTGATGAATATTAATACACGGAAGAATATAAATAGTTGGTTTTACTATCTAAATAGTAAGATATGGCACAAATACATTTTTTATTTGATTTTACTATTTAAATAGTAGTTTTGACTATCTAATTTGTCGAGGGTTTTATTTTAAAATTAACTCAAAACGATGGCCATCTTATTACCTGGTTCGTAGTCCCAACTCTTTTATTTTTTCGTGTTTAGGGCTATTAATTATCCAAATCAAGACCAAATATGTTATGACTATCTTGTATAGTCGATGTTAAAAATACTGGGTTTTATCGATTGAATTTGAGTATTATTTGAGTATTTGAATCTGAGCTTTTAGTAATTAATAATTTATATATTTATTATTATTGACCAATATGCCAAAGTAACAAAAATACCACTTAGTAGTCACAAAATTACTCCAAAAATTAATTGGAAAATAAAGCATGCAAAGTTTGTTTAGTAAGTGCTCTTAGCGAATAGTTTTTCATTACTAAAATTTATGAGATAATTTGTTTACTAAATTACGTAGTAATAACATCTATGAAGTAAATTTATATTTACCACCAAGTTTAAATAGTGTTCAATAATTAAATTTTTGCAACTATGAATTACTAGTAGTCAGTAGTACACGATCCTATAGGCTTAGTATTTAAGTAGCAGTATTTAAAAAGTTCTGGTATTTTCAGGTCGTATATTTGGAGGGAAACTGAGTTACTGTTGAATGAATTATAATTTTACAAGGCGAAAAAGCAAACAAAATTTAAAATACTTTAATAGTTTATAACTAGGCAAAAAGTATTGGCCTAATAATTTCTGAATAAGACTCGATTCATAGTCGAAAAGTAAAAGATTTTTTGCATTCCACATATAGACCCTTCCAATTTTTTAATTTCTCAATAGTTTTAAAATCTGGTAACCTTCCATAAAACCCATAATTTATATTTTGTTTGTTTTTTCCCCTTGTAAAATTATAATTCATTCAACATTAAATTTAGTTTCTCTCCAAATATACAGCCTGAAAATACCAAAACTTTTTAAATACTGTAATTAGATACAACGGTCGAAAATATTTTTCTAAAAATTACTATTTTAGTAGTTCGAAATATCTACGATTGGTGTTGTTTAATTAATTTATTTTTTTTTTGTTTCCTAACTAAGCTACTAAAATGTTAAGCTTTTGTTAAGTCGTTTGTAAGTATTATGTTTATTTCATGATGGACAATGCAATTAGTTAAAATTTAAAACGAACTATTAGAGGTACTTGCAACCTCAAAACAAAATAATTTATTTCTGAAGATGATAGAAACTAAAATTAACAGTTGAACCTAATAATTACTTTTTGCATAGTTATAAACTATTTTATCTAGTTAAAGTTAGCCTTATTTCTTTCATATACAATTATTATTAATATTTCTTTAATGCTGCAAATATATTAATAATGAAACATTCGATTTTTAATTAGTAAATACTAATATTTACAGTAACATAACATGTAATAGTATTTACTAAATATTTTAACATTACAAAAATGTTAGCAAATTCAACAAAATTTGTTAAAAAATAACAAAAACTTACCGTATACGTACATACAAAATGAAATTAATTTTTCCCTCTGCATTTCTAATTATGAAACCTAAATTAAATTCATTAAATGAATTGATTTAAAAATGCAATTATTGCGATTGTATTATCTAAGTAAATAATAGCAATCAACAAATTAAATCCTCCTTTTAAAATACAAAAGCATAATTAACCCGATGCCCCACGTTTATTCATGTGAATTTCATTTCATTCCGTCGATTTATTGAGTTATCATCAGCATCTTACAATTAGTACCTTGCAATTAGCACAAAACATGAAGTTTGCTTCTACTAATAACATAATCCACTATAAATTACAGCAATTTAAGTAATTAAAATTATTGCGTAAACGCATTCGTAATTAAATGTAAATTTGCAGGTATGCAGAGACAAGAATTGAAAAGAAGCATGACTATATTTGTAAGAAATAGACATTTTCTTTCGACTAGAAATTAATACAAGTCATTCAAGAGTGTACTATATAAAAGTTGTCAATATTTGACAAGTGTCACGTTCTGACATTTTCACGCCAAGAAATCAGCTACTATCGTGAAATAGTTTAAGCCATTAAAAAGAGTAAACTAACGAAAACCATGATAATTTTTATCTTGTCCCATTTTATAATTAATTACTCAATCTTAATCTAATCAATCACAGATAGTACAAATTTAGGTGTTTACGTTTATTATGTAAACACATTTGTAAGTGAAGGTAAACTAACGTTTCGTCGATATTATGGTTCCGACCTCATTAGGTCATCGAGAAATTAAATCGTTAGAAAAACAAGTTTTATTAAACACTTGCCTGTAAATCTCTTAGACAATACACAAAAACTAATATAAATTCCAGTTGTTAATGACGGCAAACAAATCCTTTAGAAAAATGCTAACAGGGTAAATGACAAACATCAATTTACGTAAGCAGCCTGGTCAGTTGCAGAAGTGATTGTCGATGGTACCGTAAAACCATTGTTCTGACGCAAAACTAGAGGAGTAAAAGTTAAAGGGAGTAATAATGCAATTACTCTAAGAAGCTTCACCGGTAGTGTAATAAAACGATGAGAACTTGACGAGTAAGTAGTAAAGCTTGGAAAAATTATGGCCGACCGAAGCACCTGGGGTCCTCAGAAAGGATTCCGAGGCCCTGGCATGATAAACGGAGAAACGTAGCTCAAGGATTTACCTTCGATCGAGAAATGATAAAAACAGTCAGAATCTGGTTTTGTCGATGCTCGTATACTCTAACAGCCGTGTATGGCATTGTAAACGTGAAATTTTCCGCTCAAAAGTGGGTTGACGTTCGTCGTTGCCTCATTTATTCAAGTGAAAAAAGGTAGTCAAGAAACAGCTTGTCAAACTGACAAACAAATAATCCTTCAATTTTTTAAGATTAGTTTGTTACAATTGTGCATTCGTATAAAAGAAATGCGCCTTGATTGGAGTTTTGCTGGCATGAAGGTATGTTTACTAACGAATGAATTTTCATTGTATTTTATAAACTAGTTTGTTTAAATGTCATTATCACACCTAACAGTACATTTGTTTTCTTATTATGTATACCTGTTCTGTTAGGTTAGGCTAGATTAGTTCATGTAAACCGAACCTAAACAAACGTAACATAAACTAAACAAGCCGAAACCACCCAAATTAGGCATATAAAAATATTCAAATATGATAAAAGACCATGAAAATATTACAAGTTTTTTTAATTTTGAATTGTCTACAAACTTGGTTAAAGATAATATAATAGCATCAGCAAAACATTTTGAAAACAAGAATAGTGTTAAACATTTTACTATGGTATTATTAAATTAAATTTCACTTAATTGTTTAGCATAATTTACGAGTCGAACAAAGTGAACGATTGACAACTTTTAAAAGTATACAAATTATTGTTATAGATAATATAAATTTGTCTTATTATTTCAATTATTTTTCGCAGTAATATTCTGTAGAAACAACAGTTGAAATAATTTTTTATATTAATATTATATTGAAAGCTGCAATAAATTCACTTAATTCTGTCATCGACATTCGCTTCAAAATTTGAAAACGTCTCAGACAAAATGCTTGATTGGCACGAATGTAAATGTACCCAAATTTTTTTCAGTTCTAATGATTTTACGTCAAACTTGTATAAAATAATGACCACCGAAAATATTTTTTTAATATTTATAATAAATATCTCGAGTAGTTTTTGGAAAAATTAATGCTTAAAATGTAACATTTGGAAAATTTTATACAGACAAGCAAAAGACCTTTCTGAAAATATCGACAAATTTTAGTTAAGCAACTTTAAAGGTAATTTCAAAAATCAAGAAATGGAGTAATACTACTGTAATAAAAAATCGAATTATTAATGAACAAACTAAGGAAGTAAATTTGTTTAAATATGTACTTAGTAGAATTTTTTTTTTTTAAATTACCAAAACAGTCTGACAGAATTATCTAATAGGTAATTAATCAGATACGTAATATTACATGAATTAAATTGACCACTTTTATCAGAACTATTTTTTAAAAAGTATGTAACTCCCAACATGTCATAATTTTATCGGTTAATTTTAAGGCTACAATGACGACATTTTCTAGATGAAGGCATTCATTTAAACAATCAATAGAACACTTATTGATATAATTTTTCGCGAGGAATTGAATGATGATAAAATAAAATAGGCCAAACAAATTTTTTACCACTTTTCTAATTTTTATTTTTTGACGAAATGAAGTACAAAAACAATTCATAAATTTAAAAAATGTATTTTATATTTTAAAAAAATGGCAATTTAAAATTTTAAGCTTGACTGTTTTTAAAACAGTTTTGCTATAACAAAAATTAATTTTGTTCCGGAAATGAAATAATTTATGATGACAATGTAACATATAAGTACGAATATTAAATCAAAATAAGAAAATTGATGTATTTTATATACTTTAGATCAGTTTTTTGCCAAGTTGCATTTTCCATATTCCATTTAACATTATCAATTTCACTTTCTGCTTACAGTTTATTACTTTCATGTCTCAGTTTGCATGTATTTTAATTTTTATTCCTTTTATCAGCATTTTATTCCAGCATTTAAAATAATAAAATTATCAAATATTTATTAAAAAAAGACTCCAATAATCTATTCGTAAAAAATACAGTATCACAGAGAATTAGCGTACATAACCAACAAATGTAACAGTTTTTTTTTGCAACAAAACAAACAAATTTGCAAATAAATAAAAAATATACTACTTCATTTGTTTATATATAGATTTAATATAATAACATATTCAATCAACAATTGAATCACAAATTTGTAAATCCGCGTTCCTAATTTGATATTTCAACTATTGTAAACTTCTGACGGTTTGAAGATTCGAAAGTTTGTAATTGAAAATTCACTAAACTTTTTAATTTTTAATTTAAGATTTTTGTTTTCATAATCCTGAACAAAATAATGCAGTACACTGCACAATATAGAACCAATAAGTAGCTGTCCGATAAAGACTAAGTAAACACAAGTTAATGAGAAATTTTTTTTACTTACATACTGGTTACCTACAAAATATCAAATAATTGGCACCTGCAATATAATATTCCACTTCCCGTTGACCATTTTTCCTTAAATAAGAATAATTTCTGTAGTAACCTTATAAAAGTTGCGTCTACACGTGTAGTCTTACGCAACTGTTAATCTAAAGTAGTTTTTTATACTTATCGATAGAAGTAGTTTAGAAAAAAAAGTGTATAAAATATATACAACAGAGTAACGCTATCGCTAGTTTCGCGTCTAAACATATTTTTTCAAAAGAAAAATGTTTGGTTTGTAATTAATGACTTTGTATTATCAGTTATTGTATTGTTTTTACTTAATGCGTGGTGTAGATTAAATCCTTTTTCAGACGCATTTTTTTATTTGCGTTTTAGTGAAAATATTAGTTTAGGAAGTAATTTGATTTTATTAGGAAGTTATATTCGTATTTATAATCGAAAGACAACTCTTACTGAATTGAAATAATACAGTAGAATCTCAGATAAAAAAAAATAATTGTTAAAAGCAGCAAATAGTTTTGGAAAAAAGTGAAATGTCGTTTTCATAATTAGGTATAAAATCGTGTACATCAGCTTTTTACATTTAAAAATTACGACATGAACGGTTTGCAATTTATTTAAAACAATTACAATGTCAAAAACAACTGTTGAACCAATTTCAATTGGACATTTTAAAAACAATACGTAATTGAAAATATGTTAATTTAATATTTAAAAAATCCTTATCCATATCAGGAATCCTTATCTGTATTTTACCAAAAAATATTTTTTTTTCATACCTGAATGGTTATATTCAGTAAAAACCGATTTTTTTATATCGTAAAAAGTTTTAGCAAAAATGATCGATTTTTTACTGAATAAACCGATTTAAATTTGGATTTCGACGAGTTATATCAAATACAACATTATCGAGTTTTCGAAATGAAATTTAGAATTCAATCTTTTTCTTGGCAAATATCAATTTTTCACTTGGAATAAGATTTTTTTAACAATAACTATTAAGGTATAGTTTGAAAGTTAGTAATTGATTTTCATTCAATACCATGTAGAGTATGGCAAATTTTGGTTGCACCTCATTTTTATTTTGTAGATATGAGAACCCTATTTTTTGCTAGTATTTTCAAGGCAAATTACATTGTACTGTCACTCACACAAATGCAAAATTAACAGCATATGAATTTACATTTTGATTTCACATATATCACATTTATTTAGTTAATGCACTTTCTTTATTTTCTACTCTCTATAGACAAAATTTAAAAAAAATGTGTTTCGAAAAGAATTACCAAACGACAAATTTAACGACAAGAATATTCAGACACTGCAACGGATTTTTGTTTAACTCTTGCACAAAATTAAAGTTATATTACCAAAATACACGAAAAATTCTTGATTTCAAACATTTTGGTAGAAAAACTTTTATGACAAGAGAAGAAATGAAAGAAAATAAGTTGAAAAAAATATATAATTAAATAGTCACAAGTAAACTCTTTCTTCACAAGAAATTTCTTCTTAAATTTGACTAAAAATGATAAACAATAATTAAAAATACAAAACAAATTGAAAACAAAAATTAAATGTTCAATTTTTATTTATATTTCAATGTTGTACTTTTTTAATTAAATCTCCTTTTCTTTCACAACATCTTCAATTACGTGAAGAAAGAAAATATTAACCGCGACAAATTTCAAAAATAAAACATCCTTGTAGCTAAAAGTACCCGTAAATCCTTCTTTATTGTGAAAGAAAATTGGATACGCTTTTCCGCATCGGAAAACTATAAAGTTCGTCCAAACACGGTTTTCTTCGTATCGTTGGCCAATGACAATCGTAAAACGCGTATGAGGGGCGGTCCCATGTCGGAAGTTCAACCTCAACTATAAAATACTACGACTGCCAAAGACACACCTACAATGAAAAAAAGAACTTCTTTATATGATGTGAAAATAAAAAAAATTTCCAGTGGCTCCAAGGAGATACTCCAAATAGTATTTTTTTAAGTTTGCATAGTTACTTTAAAAATCTGGTCATTAGAAATAATGGGTGACATTAAAAGATTATTTAACTTTTCTAAAAAACCTCTGTAATCCTTGAATATTTATATTTGCAGAAACTAAATTTTATACCAATTTCAATATTGTTTTATTTACAAAATACAAATTTTAAAAAATGATACATTTTCCGACTGTTTTTGAAGTCGCTCTTTCGAATGGCGTTATACAATTTTCAAAAACAACCTTTTACAATTTTTTTTTAATTATTCTTGAAAAAATGATATTTTGTTGGTACGTCTTTTTTTTATTTTTTTATTACTTGCAATTTTTAATACCAGTTTCTTATGATTTTCTATCGTATGAAAAATGTATTTCAGATTATAATTAATTTTGAATATTTTGGTATTTGGAGTTTGCTTTTATTTAAAATAATAATTGGTAGGTCATATTCCTCTTTGTAAGTTAATAAAATATAAAACAAAATGTTACTTTAAAAATGCGGATTTCTAATTTAACGTTAATTTAAACAATTTGTAAACGTTCAAAAGAGAGATATCAAAAATAGGTGAATAAGCAACCAATATTTGAATTAGTTAAAAACTACTAATCAAAAAATTATCTTTTAATATTAAATTAGTACAATCGACATTAAGATGTGTAACATTATTGTAATACTGGTGTTGTAATATTTGTTAATGAAAAACCAAATAATTCAGTAACGTTTTTCCTTTCAATTTAGTATTTTTTACTAATTCCTTAATGTAAAGAGAGATTACTGCATTTTTGTTTATTTTTTATAATGCAAAACAAACCAAATTGTTTAAATCGTTGTGAGAATTACAATTAAGGAATTAAACGAAAGAATCAGCGTTCTCTATTTTCTAGAAACTATTTTTATATTTAATTGTTAATTATATAATAGTATATTATAGTTAATTGATTTAAACTAATAAATTAGTTTTTGGCAATTAAGTATGTCTATTATCACATTTACTCCTCAAAGTTTAATTGTACACAAACTCATATTAAAATGTGTTACATATGTGACTTAAATCAATTAAATTTCCATTAATAACTAGCCATAACTGTTAATGAATTGAAAAAATTCGACTAATCTTTAGAAGTGTTTATTAAGCGTTTTTAATGCAGAGTTTGAAAGTGACAAATTAGTAGACATTTAGTAAATTATTAGTAGATCATTAGTAAGTGTTAAGAATTTAATTAGTAATCTACTGTTTGGTTTTGAATATACTTTTTAACTCTTTTAAATTTGGAATTTATGAAAAACAAAAGACTATTAGCAACATTTTCAAACTGTCTTTCATTACCTCAAAAATTATTTCTCGTCATAATTAATAAAATTTGTAAAGTTCACTACTTGTGCTGTAAAATTTTCGAAATTTCAGTGAATTTTACCAGAAATATAGCTGTTAAATTATCATTTCCATGACGATTTTGTCTATCTAAAGAAGTTTTGAAACACAATTTTTAGCAAACATTTTAAAATGACCCAAACATTTCTTTCCGTGCAGGCAAGCACAGCGAATTTTTTTACAGCTGCCTTTTTACCACGTCATTTTAATTATCAAAATGGTCAATAAAGTCAAATTACGTAAAGATTGATGAAACTTATTCGTAATTCTTTCGGATATGCGATACATTGTAAGTATACGAATTAACAAATGCAACCTGGAAAGATATTGCACTTACAAAGGTCATCGTTGCGTATAATTTTGCAATTGTGAACTAATTACATGCATTAACGATTGCTATTTTTAAATCATACAATGTAACATGATGGACACAAATTGGACGGGAAATAAGTTATAAATACCACAAAAGCAGTTTTTATTTATTGTATTTTCTTGCTTTCAATTGCGGAATACTTTTAAATAAACTGATATACTCATGAATTGATATAATTTCATATAAATATTAGAAATTAATAATTCCTTCATTCAAAGTAAGAAATTCTTTGTGTCAAGATTTTCGATCCTAAGAAATATTTTTTAAATTCATTGAAATTAAATAAAATAAAAACAACTGTTTATCAATTTTTATGGTAAATATAAATCTCGGTTGAAATTTTTACCAACTCGTCCGCTATTGGAATCTTCATTTTGAACAAAAAGAATCTAATTCATATTTACTGAGCATAAAAACTTCCGGATAAATCCAATTTCAACATATTTTCCGCCATATTAGATTCCCTATATTGAAATTTCTAGGACTGACATCAGAATTGTTACTGCTAAATAAGAAAACCCTCCAATACCTAGTTGCTTATCAATTGCTGGTAAGATATGTGTTTTTACGTCTTGATTAAACCATGATCAGCTATAACTCGTGTTGATCATGGTTTAGGCTTATGTTATGACATAATGTATTGAACTTGATCAAGCTGCTGGCTGATAAGAATGCCTTATTGAGTCTTGATCAAGCCGTGATCAGGTATCTCTCCCGAACTTCTGATAAGACAAGTCTTATTGATCCTTGATTGATGTCTGATCACTTAATCAGGTGGACTTCATAAGTGTTGTTCTTATAGTTTTCACTTAACCCTTTGCGGCACGGCTGGACTTTGAGATCCCACCATTTTCGTTCCCATTTTCTTCGTCTTTCAGTGCCTAAAACGTCTTTTTTCATGCGGCTTTTTGTGTATGCGTTTCACTAATATGTTAATAAACATGTTTCAACGGGTAATTCACACAAATTGTTTATTATATTGTTTATATAAAAAATTGAATTAAAAAAAACACGTTTTTTTTACAATAAATGCATTGGAGATAGAAGAATACAATAAACAGGGCCAAAAAATCATATATAGAGGGTTTTTGGGGTCGCTGATCACGATCTGACCCCCAGATTTTCAAAATTCAAAATGGCGGATCCAATATGGCGGACCAAATGTCCAAAAAGTTATGCGATCGCTGCGAAATTCGGTTTCGGGGGGTTTTGGAGGTCGCTGATCACGAATCTGCCTTCAGATTTTCAAAATTCAAAATGGCGGATCCAATATGGCGGACCAAATGTCCAAAATATTTTTGGACTTTAGGTCAGCCATATTGAATCCGTCATTTTGAATTTTGAAAATCTTAGGGCAGATTCGTAATCAGCGACCTCGAAAACCCCCCCAAAACCAAATTTCGATGCGATCGTATCACATTTTGGCACTTTAGTCCGCCATATTGGATCCGCCATTTTGAGTTTTGAAAATTGGACAACGGATTCGTGATCAGCGACCCTGAAAACCCCCGAGTAACAATTTTCAGCCATTTTCCGTGTAAAGAAAAATGCATGGCTCAAAGGGTTAAGGAACACGAATATGATAATAAGAACTCAATATTTTCCGGTTTTCAAGGTTTTACAGAACATCGATGTTCAATGTAAAATTACAAGAATACCATATTTCTATAAATAAAAACTACTCACAGACCTTGATAAATGAGAATAATTTTTGACAACATTTCCTCCATTCTAGCCAATTTGGCCTAGATTACTTGTGATGCCAAAAAAGGCGCCATGACAACAAAGTTAAATCAGTAAATTATTAAGATATTGATAATTTGTCAAAATTTTCGGTTGGACCTAATTTATTTGTCACTTAATCAAGACTAAAACCTAAATTAATTAAAAATCTTGATAACAATAAACTGAAAGTCAAATTCCGGAAAGAAGAAATATTAGATAAAACGAAATAAATCTAACCTTTGGTCATCGATTATCAATTTTCGAAGGTGGTAATAACTTTATATTGAAATAATTACCGCAATTAAACAATCGTCAGTAATGTCGTTATTTATTTTTCTTCACGGGTCATTTGTCTTTTGTCGTTAGAGTCCCATCTTACCTAGGAATACATTGTGTTACATTGTATTACTACGCTCGTGCAAGTGACAATTAGCCACTTGGTGCAGCCCGATAAGCGCCGTTATCGTTGCTGCATTTAAATGTGCAACCTTGTTTCGTACCTGAAAGTCTTACATTGTTGCAACTTGGCGGCGATAAAAAGAAATGGCATTCGTGGCACGAGTCGGTCTCTCGCGATGCATAAAACACACGTGACATCCGACGATAACGGCCTGTAGTCGAATTGATAACAGTGGGAAAAGTCGTTTGATGAAACGGTGTAATTATATCATCACACTTTATCGACGTAAATAATAAATAAAAATAAAGTTTCTCGAGTGTTAGTCACCTACTCGGGACGCGTGAAACTTTATTTATCATCTAATAGATTTCCGTATAATTTTAAAATCATTTTTTTTTCTTATAATGCAAGGATGTAATGCATTTCATATTTTATAAATTACTAATTATAAAAGAACATACAACTATTATGTTTTTCCCAAGGGCTACATTTTTTTAAAGGTGAATCTTAATTTTTAATTAATTTTTACCATAGTTAACCAAAAATCTCTTGTTAAAAAACCGTAGATATCCAGCGTTTTGAGGATTCTCAATGTTTAAAAAAATGCTTCTAAACAAGAATACGAAGCAGATAATGTAAACGCATAGAAAAAAAATCTTTCGCTCGTTAACGTTGACTAACTACGCAGAGGAACTTTCATCATTTCCGTTAAAATTTTTATCGCTCATTTTTGCTTCCGCAGGTGTTTCCTTTGTATTTTCAATTCATATTTGACATTTGCACTGTATTTTATGTCAGCCATTGTGTGGCGCTCTTCTCCTCGATAGAATTACACAAGTTCATTTCAAAATAGTCTTATTTTTACCCTCATCGACTAAATTAATAAAAAACGTTAAAATAAGAAATAAATAGTCATGTATTCATCAGATATCCAATTAAAATTTTATTTTACAAAAGAATCAAGAAATTAAGAAAACGTAATATTTATTTTTTTCCTATTTCCTCTTGATTATCTCGAAAATCTTCTAATTAACAAATAATGCGTAATTCCCTAGACCTTTGACGTTCACATATCGTCTTTAATAGCTCTGAGAAAAAAATTGCCATTGTTAGGACTCGTAACAAAGAAGATGAAGTAATGATAACGACAAGTGACTGTAGCGGAATGAAAAAAATAATATGAACGACGAAAAAAATCACGTTTATATCTGAAGTGAATTTAATAGACAAATACAAACAATCGAGATCAGTGTGACGTCATCTTTTATAGCGCTGGTAAATTTCTCTATTTATACCACTTAACTAGAGCATTCGGTGGCCCAATTACGAGAAACGCGCCATACACCGGTGTTTTTCCTAAACAAAAACGGTTTCCTGCACGAATTTTTTTTAGGAGGTGAACGAGGCCAGTGCGAAATTGTAATAGTACATTGTTGTGCCGTGACTTTTTCTGAACAAACTTTAATTGCCGGTGATATGCATAGCGAGTCCCCACCCACTGCGTGAGGTCATTCCGATTACATAACCTACTCGCGAGTGTGGATGCGCTTCAAGTACCGCGTGGCCGCTCCTAGACTGTTACTGCTGCTGCACGCTATTCGAAAGGAAAAAAAATATCTTTGAAAAATAGAAAAATTGCGTTTTACATTAGACTTTGTGATGATGCACGTCGCTCGGAGGAAATTCAACGACGAACAAGATTGTTTTCCTCTTACAGTGCTGTTCAAAAACAAAATTCCTAGAAGTTTTTCAAATCAGTTTACCTAACCTGAAATTAAGATCAATCTTCCTTTAGCGTAACATTTTCAATCCTGTAATCTCCGAGCTAACTGCAGAAGATACTTTCTCTCGCATAAGTTAACTGCCGATGAACAATAGCGAACATATAGATCAAAAAGAAAGATTGTTTACTGAACTGATTGTTTATGAATACTTGAAACTGGTACCATTGTCCAATTCATAAACCCAAAACTGTGTCAGCAGAAATAGTTTCAAAAACCTTTCCTTGGTTGATATAAGAAATATTTTCCAAGAAGTCTTCTTTTGCGTAACGCGCACGAGTCTAAGTTCCCATTCTGGGCGAAGTGCAGTACATAATCCAGTACATTTTCCCAGCGCATAAAATATGCTAATAATTCCGCTGGCAGTTTCAGCATTGTTGCGCAGCCGCGCAAAGAAACCCACTTGAAAAACTCTTCTTGCACGGCCTTTAAGATTTTTCTATTGCAAAGATCTTTCAATCTTTCACGGTTCGTGGTCGAGTAACCGATTCGCTATTACTATTACCAGGCCAAGAACGACGTATTGTTTCTTTTTGCCTTCAATGCATATTGCATTATTGCTCGACTGTCAAGATGGCGCTTACGAAGTGTGACACGCATCATCGATGGAACCGAAGGTCAAAACTCGGAGACAAATATTAAATTTGCATGGTATTGGGTTTATCATGCTACCCCGATTTTGCGTCACGGAGTTTGAGCATCGTGTGAACCTAAGGCGACTCTGAGTGTCGGTCTTGGAAAAAAGAAGTTTGTTGGAACGGTTGCATTTAGTTCAGGAAATGGAAAGATCAGAGGAGAACAATCAGTAAAGGGAATTAATCATTTTAGCATCTTTAGAAACGTGGGTATGGCTTGGTGAACTATGGAGCATCACTCACTCCGTTTGTGAGCACCCAACAAAGGAGTCTCAACGATGAGTGTCCATCCGCAAAACAATTGTGCACGTTTCTGACATTTTCCCCGCGTTTAATAAACATAATAAACGTACACAATAATTACCGCAATATAAACAACGTAATTGATTACTTAGCTTGCGTAAGAAGTTTTTAATTTTGTTACGCAATTAAAAAATATGTTGCCGTGACTAACGCCGAGACTTGTCATTGTTTCCATTATATAACCACGTCTATTTTTTGAACCGTAAATCAAAAAAATTCTCGCTTAAAGTCTCATTAAAAGCTATTTCGTGTACCGCTGACAGTAGAAAACTATGCTCATCCGTCGTTATTGATTAATGTGAAAATTGAGACTGTCACGATTAAATACAGACTTTGAATAAATCAGCTCTTGGAAAATCCATGAAGGTACGGAAGTATGAAAATGAGAGCAAAAGTGAGACCTGAAGAGCAAGAAAGCGAGAAAGACAGATGGAATTGCAAACCGAACGAATAAAAAAGTTTCTTACGTAAGAACGCACAGAGAAGCTAGTGTCCCACCATCGATATCTCATCATCCACCCAAGGTTCTCACAAGCTCACTTGCGCATTCATTCAGCTAAAGATAGTAAAATACAAGGGCATTTTATGCAGTTTTCATCTAAAGAAAAGTAAAACAGGACAGGAGACAAATCATTCTATTACCTTAGTAAAAAAAAAACGACCGCTTTTATTCCAAGCTATGAATGTTTTTTAGTCTATGAAACTGGATTCTTGTCAAAATAGTTGAACCAACAAAAGTTGAATAAATTATTTGACAATATTGAATATTACTACAAGGAAAGAACAAAATTTCATTAATAACCTAGAAAGATTTCTGCTGAATTCTGAATTTTTTCTACTATTGAGATAAGAGCACCATTATTCCGGCCACATTACATAAAATGGCATAAAATTATATACGAAACAAACAAAACATCATTTAGGTACGATATTTTTTATCAGAGATATGTGAAGTTGAATGTGACTCGTAGTTGACCCCTGCATTCAATGGGATAACATGATATCCAGGGGCCTTCTTTTACCAACCATCTTAAAGAACTTCAGATCCCATTTCAATTCTTTCATTTCTAATTTTCGACTAAATAAACAAAAATTTTTTGCAACTTTTTGAGATTGCATATGACGGCCTAAGATATGAAAATTTATAGCGCAAATTTAAAAATTTTTTTTCAATTATATAATTTTATATTAATTATGAAAATTTCTATAAAAATAAAAAAAAAATCGCCCAAACAGTGACTCGAACCCTAGACCCTCAGATTTAAAGTCTGATGCTAATACATAATTTAATAAATAAAATTTCAAATTTTATTAGATTTTATGAAAAATTTTAAAACCTGAATGCTTTTATCATTAATTATCTGTTATTTTTTAAAATTCATTATGTTTGTTGAATTTTATATTTTTATTTCAATTTACATCATTATTAGAAATATTATAATAAATAATAAAAAAAATTCGCCCGAACAGGGACTCGAACCCTGGACCCTCAGATTAAAAGTCTGATGCTCTACCGACTGAGCTATCCGGGCGACTGTATTAATGAGCTTCTATTAAGATAGTCTTGTTATCACTTAAAATAAGATTAGCGTCGTCATGGATGTGTGCCATACATAATTAGTTAACTATGTTCTCTACATTACTTGTACTTGATTGGTCAATATTTATAAACCGAAGTTAATAACATAAAATTGCTCACTCAGTTCTGAACTAAGATAGCGGATCATCAGAAAGAAAGAAATGTCGTAAACCGAACCCATAGGTTTGTTATAACCAAACTGTTTTAATTGCGATAACTGAGCTGATTAGGTTGCTATAACCAAACGAGTTGCATTACTCCAACAAAACTGGATGGGTTACTGCAACCAAACTTCTTCAACCAAACTCTGTCAGTTATAACAGTTGGCCAGTTTGGTTTACTACGTCTTATTTAATGACAGCAAAATAAGATTTCAATTCTAACAACCGAACACTACATGGGTATAAAATAAAGCCGTTATATGAAATCCGCCAATCTTCTGACTTGAAAACCGAACACAAAAATACTTCGTTAATAAATTCATAAGAAGTAATTATGACTCGAATTGAATGCACTTGCAAAAGATAACCGCACACATAGCCGGATTATTTTAGAAACCAAGGAACTACTGATATTATCCATGTGGTCAAAACAAAATAGCATCAAAGCAAATTTTCTTGCAAAGTTAGAAATAAAAATTGTCTTATTTATGCGTAATCTTTAATATGCAGAAGTGCACCAAGACAATATAATACGTAATAAAAAGACTCAATAAAAACTGATCAAGCATTCTGAAATAAAATTTCCTTATAGAAATCAACATATTCCACTCGTAACATCCAATAACAAAATTCAATTCACGTAACGCTTTCATGTCGTAACAGATTAATAAAAAAAAACAAGAAAATTGATGTTTATCGCCGTGCATGAAGGAGAAAATGCTCACCACTTATTTTCCACGGAAAAACAATGCAGACCGACGCGCAATTTTCCTCACGAGGATACACCAAGAGGAAGGGGGAAACTGCACACGCGCATCGAGAAAAGGGAAAAGACCAATTCACTTTAAGGCCGACCGACAAAGACGGAAGATATTTGCATTATGAACGAGAAGTGCGTGGACATGCCCATAGGTTAAATCGCTCTAAGAGATCCGACCGTGATTTATCCTAAAACACAAGCGCCCACTAAACACGCGCAGATTTTTTTCGTCGCAAGGTTTTTCTAGTCTTTTATGACTTCCTCTATCGTTTTGCTCGTTACGAGTGATGAATTGCGACACTAACGACACAATGCAATTTGTAATGGGACTTGTAAGAGTCGTAAAGTCATCGTATAATTGTTCTAAATTTCCTTCAGAAATGGACTTGATTATTGAATTACCCTCGATATTTACTTACGTAATTTAATATTCTTATGTTACATTTCTGACAACACATGCGATTTAATGTTCAATTTCTATTTTTTAGTGGAGCGTTCCTTGTTTTAGTACTCAAAGTATCATATTTGTAAGTCGCTACTTACATGTTCATAACTTTGTTATTGACGTCTAAAATTTCTAGTAGTAGTGATTTTGAACCTAATTTTGGACCCCAAAATATGACAATAAATAGTGCAGACGATATATCAGTCCAAATATTAAGAGGAACTATATTAACACAGTTTTTAGGGTCACTAGATACATTTTTGATTACCAAAATACACACATTTGAGGACATGGAATACGTCGTCACCATCTCAAAAAAAAGTTACCTTTACAAAACGGCAATTACTCTGGAACTATAGTACAATATGAATAATTGGACAAATAAGTTTCATTCTGTACGATATTACCTCCGTAACTTTCATTAATTATACCACGTCAATGAAACGATGAAAAATCAATTGACTTTTTGTCCGCATTTCTTGTAGACCTGTCATGAATTGTCGATCGTTTCAACTTCCTGTTTTTTCCATCTATCCAAATAATTTATGTTCAAAAAGCCCGTGTCTATTTGGTGACACAGAACAAAAGTCCCCTGTAAAAAAAGTATTGCGCTTGATCCAAGCGTTGGCATAGTAGCGTGTGTAATATTCTCCTATTCGAAAAGCGGCGGAAAAAGACATTGCGTGAGGGGAAAATCGAAGGTTGACAAAAGAATGACGATGTATTCGCAGTCTGCTTTTATGCTCCTGCAGTTACATAAATTTCGCGTTTGCACACCGTCGCTTGTCCTTACAACCGCAATTTGTTATTCAACGAGAAGGCGGTACGCGCACACGTCATCGACTCTTTCCCTCTACCATTTTTTTTTGTTTTATTTATCTCGCATAATTGCCAATGTCGCATGAAGAACTCGGTTTTCGCAACGGGCGACCTTTGCACAATTTCTCCACTTTTATACGGAGCCGGTCCTGAAGGCAGTGTAGTTTTTCGTTTGCGAAAGTGAGAGTCGATCTCATAAAAATCGTTAAGTCTACTAGAAATTCTGACCTTCGTATAAAAAATTAAAGAAAATATTAAATGCCCATCGTTCGCTTCTTCCATTCTTTCCTACTATAATGTGGTTAAAGGAATTAAATGATCCAGACTATCCTTTTTCCGCGCGCCGATTTCATTCAGCCAACAATAGATCGTCCGCACTTTTCTAATATTGCGTAAGGCTTTTAAGGTTATGATACGCACACTGTCATTTTACGCATTAACCTAAATCTCGCACGATTTCGCAACGACCACAAAGCGCGATTTTACGACGTATTTTTCGAAAAGGAAAAAAAAAACTATTAAAACGTTAACGCCGTACGCGTTATCGCTATTATTAAAAACGTTCTCTCGGAGCGAGAGTGCGCGATCGTAAAAATCTTACCGATTCGAATTTGCATCGCAATTGACGCGCTGCAACAGGACTGGGTGCATGCTGGTATATATATACGCGTATGTCGTAATCTGTCACTCTTTCGCTAGATCAGCCTCGACTAACCTTGAAAAAAATCTTCCCGTCATTGTGGAGTCATTCGTAGGTCGAAAGTGTCGAAAGCGCCATGTGATTGCTCCTGCGATTGGATTTGCGGAAAGACGTCCCAGGGATTGAGAGGAGGGACAGAAGGAGGATCCTCTTAATTTGCCGGCTGAACGATCGGAATCGGTCTTATGTAAGAGGGCAGAACATGGATGGAAACAGAAGAGGCGCGTGTCGCCGCACACGATGACGCATATCGGTAAAGTTGTCGCTCGGTATACGACAAAAATGTGTGCAGTAACAATTACGGAGCTACATATTAAATTGTCACTTCATCGCGGTGCTATAACGTTGGAGGAAATTTTCAAGTCCAAGCTGTCTTTGATGCAGTCATGTCGCGACCAGTCAGCGTTTCCATTAACAGACTACTTTATTTAACATTTCTGATAATGCCAATACCCACTTAACACGTTTGGACCTATTGATAGTACAATTTACATCCATTACGTCTACAACCGACAGTCATAGTACCAAATTATATTGTCTACTTCTAGTAGACATCCACTGGACTGATTGAGGATGCAGTCAAATACCACTCGGATTTGATGTCAATTTTTGACCCATTATGTTTCCAGCATCATGTTTAATGCAATTGTAAATAAACTTACATTGGCCATCCATCAGTAGCGGACTACAAATACATTGATATGTTTTAGGTACTTTAGAAACCATTTAGCGTTTACTTTTTGTTAACCCGACATATTTTGTCACCTAAACCTGACCAAGATATTTTTCTTTAGATTACTTGATATGAGCCACAACTTTTTGTTGTAGACCCGTCTGCATAAGTCAAAATTTATGTTTTTATCAGTCTATTAGTATCCTCAGGACTTCTTCAGTATGTAGGGCACATTAATGCAGTTCATCAATGTAATAAAAGTAGACATTTAGATGTCATGAAGAGTTCCAGAAGACTTTTTATGCGTGTAAAAGTATAGGTTTGATGCAAATCCCATTCAGCACACTCACCTAAAGTTGTTTCAGGAGAATGCTAAGGCGTAAAAATGTTGAAAGGTATCGTCCTATTACTATCTTAATAAAGACATTCTTAGGATGTAGGTCGCCGTAAGGAAGTTGTGAAGATCATAAAAGTAAACATTTGTCACCAAAGTTCTTCAAAAGTTCATTAAGAAATCTAAACGACAGAAATCTGAACGACAACGAAATATTGAATTATACATCGAATTTTACCATCATAGTACAAGAGAGACTTTAGGATCATAAAAGGTTAAATTAACTACATTTCATATAATTAACTAGAGAACATAACACATGCAAATCTACAGCATAAATGAAACGTATATGACAAACATAATAAATAAGAAATAGAATAATTATTAGAGAAATTTTAGGACCAACAGAGCAATGGGTCTAACGTCTTTGGGAAATCAATTGAAATACGACATATGAGATTTCAACAAGATGAACTGTAAGAATCAAAATTAACCCAAGAAATATTTCTGAAAAATTATATGAACAGTAAGGCTAAGAACTATTAGGACCATCAGGATCTACATGTCTTGATTGTACGATCAATGGAATCATAGAAACACTACATTGTACCGTAGGAACTGAGTTTAAGAAAGCATAACTTGGTTTTAACCATCAACTTTCACAAATCCTACAAAAGGTTCCTAAACAGTCATCGATAAAAATAACTTTAACAACAGATTCTTATTAATTTGAATATTGAAGATCGGCAGAACCTACTTCAATCCAAATTTTAGGATCATTCCAGCTGATAAAGAAAGTAACAGTCGAGAGTGTTTTGACTTAAGAAATATTTCTGAAAAATGATATCAGCATTAAGGCTAAGAACTATTAGGACCATCAGGATCTACATGCTGTAATTTTTTAATTGCAAGATCAATGGAATCATAGAAACACTACAGTTTACCATAGGAACTGAATTTAAGGAAGTATAACTTGCTCTAACCATCACCTTTCGCAAATCCTACAAAAGGGTCCTAAACATTCACCGATAAAAAGAACTTTAACAACAGAATCTTATTATTTTGAATATTGAAGATCGACAGGTCCTACTTCAAAACAAATCTTAAGACCATTCTAACTGATAAAGAAAGTAACTGTTGAAGAATGTTTAGGACCACTATTGCAGTAAAACCTGCAACTTTCTACAACTGCCAACGAATATATACAAACGGATTGTGAGGATGAAAATTAACCCCAGCCTATGAACAGAACATCAATTTTGTAAGTTCTTCTTCTTCTGGAGCTCAGATTGTCGGAACTGTAGCACTAAAACTATACTGTGCCAAAGAAAATGAATTTCAAAAAGACATATTGTTTGTTTTGAGAATGAGTCCTAATTCTCCCCTCTAGTGTACTGAGTTCAAAATTCCACAATTATTTTGTAACTAAAACACATGAAGTTTCCCATCTTGCTTTAGAAATTCATGAAACACACAGAACTAATATTTGAAGTAAAGGAAAGATTGAAAATGCCTCTTAGGCCATCGTTGGTTTAGGTCATCATTTTTCTAGACCATTACATTAATGTCGTACTCTGTTAATTTTGGTTCGATTAATCGATTTGAAAGACGGAGAAGGAGAGAAAAATGCGAACGCTCGGTGAAAAGCGTACGTACGCAATTTCTGCGTGCGAATCGCTGGAATGCGCGGAATGAGATGTGCGCATGCGCATACGTGCCCTTCACGGTTCCACAATGATGGAACGTCTATTAGAGAAACGATTGTTCTTATATAATGAATGGATCATGTAACGACTAGCCTCTCTTCTCGCGCACTCGCGCTAGCTGCACCAATACCATCGCCCATTGTTGCACGTGTCGGATGCGTTCGTATGCGTGCGTATATACGTGTAGGCACGCGCGCAACTAGAGACCTCGTACCATCTGAGCGACTAGCACACGTAAGTGCAGCTGAAAAGGCTTTTTACTTCTGGCCTTGAACGAAATGTATCCGGTGACTCGGCTGCATTAGGCGAGGCTGCGCAAGAGACGGATGCGAGTTTTCTGCGATGCTCCGCATGCGAGCTTTTCATCGAATGCTCAACGCCCGTTGAAAATCGGGCTCGAAAGAATTAGGCCATCGCTAGCCCAAGTGTCTTCGTTGTCTTCGTATAGACAAAGAACATGTGACTCAAAAAAATAATTCAAAAAATTAAATTTCGTTCACCGACTGTTTTTTTAATAAAACGATAGTAGGCTCATAATTTTGGTTAGTTATTATTAACAAAATATAAATAAAATCATCGTCTTCAGACTGACTCTGCTCTATCTCATACTATCATTTACCTATTTTTTAAATAATGTGAAATTTTACCATTTTATCAGATTTTATACACATAAAGGTGATATTTTAAGCCTAATATGACATTTAAATACCTGCCTAAGAATACCATTTCGACTGCCAGGATTTCACATCACTTCAAAAAACATTTTAAATCCGATTTTTTGGTCTTAGGCCATACCTAATAGCCCACATAGACATCCATAGGTTTCTCCTTTTTTTCTGCTGCGCAAAATAAATAAAAATTCGTTGTTATTTATTGGAACTTGCTTAAGACGGTCTAAGACATGATTATTTAGTGTGACAATTTTTAAACTTTTTTTTAATTATGTAAATTATTTTAATTATTAAAATTTCTATGAAAATAAAAAAAATTCGCCCGAACAGGGACTCGAACCCTGGACCCTCAGATTAAAAGTCTGATGCTCTACCGACTGAGCTATCCGGGCGACTATATTAGCGTCTTCTAGTAAGGCAGTCGTGGTATCACTTAAAATACGATTAGAATCGTCATAAATTTATACCACACTTAATTGATTAATGTGTTCTATACATTACTTGTACTTCATTAGGCAGTATTTAGTAGCCGGAGTTAATGAAACATTTTTTTTTATTTTTGAAAACACACAATTTCAACGAAAAACTTATTAAAAATTTATTATTAAATTTACAAAATTACGTATAAATAATATTTTAATAATTTTTGGACGTAACCGAAAAATAAGGTTTTAAAAAATAAATTTTTAATAATAAAAAAATAAATTTTTAATAATAAAAAAATACATTTTTTTTAAATTTAACAGTTTTTTTTTGTGTAATACAGGTGTTTAAATTGGTTTTAATATACGCGATTTTTTGTAAATTCTCCACAAAAATTTGTAATATAATAAATGCCTGATCTGAAAGAAAGGAAAAAAATCTAAAAACCGAAAGTTTGTTCAAAAAATGCAAAAAACTCCCACTCGCATCTTAATCTGTTCGTTTTAACTAAAATTAAATTCCAAACACTTTTTTAAACTTCTAAATTAGCCTAACAAATAATTTAATAAATAAGATTTCAAATTTTATTCCAGTTTATGAAAAAAATTAAAACCTGAATGCTATTATCAATAATTATCTATTATTTTTTAAAATGCATCATGTTTATTATATTTTATATTTTTATTTCAATTTACATCATTATTAGAATTATTATAATAAATAATAAAAAAATTCGCCCGAACAGGGACTCGAACCCTGGACCCTCAGATTAAAAGTCTGATGCTCTACCGACTGAGCTATCCGGGCGACTATATTTTGTGCTTCAATTGGGACTGTCGAGGTATCGCTTAAAAAAAAAGATTAGAAAGGCCCGAAAATTGTGGCACACCTAACAGCTTAACTATGTTCCGTACGTTACTTGAATAGTCAATTTAAAAAAAAAATCTGATGTTATGAAATAAAATGATGCCTGCTCAATTTCGGTATTTTATAACAATAATAATAATGTATAAATTAATTAATGTTAAATTATTAATTAAAAATGCAAGATGAGATATTTTTTAACTGCAGAGCGCTTCGTAAACGTGATGTGCTAGGTAAGCATTTAGCTCGTGCTGTTAAAACAAAAATATATTGTTGCTGAAATCGCTATAAAAATTACGAATAGCCTGTATTAATATTTGTTGTTTTATATCAACATTCTAAACGTTAATATTAAATATTTTTATTTTTATTTTATTTTCATAGGCAATTACTTTTTAACGATTGGTGACATGATTCTTACTTATTTTGCTATTTGTTTACAACTAAAAACAATGTTAATCATTAATTATGTGTTTGTATTGTAAACAATATTAATCAACAATAGTTGTATACAGTTTTCAGTTTGTTTATCAGATTTCTCATATCCGCGTTTTTTTATTTTATCTATTTAATTAATTTATATTTCCATTTTTTTGTTTATTTTAGACATAACTTCAATTATATTTATTTATTGTTTATTATCTGCAACGAATATTGAATTTTTTAATGATTCATTCTTGATATCATACCGAATATTAATGCGGTCGTGTTGACAAGTTGCTTGAACCGAAAATTGATAAAAATCTATAATCAATAAAATTAAATATTTTGTCGAAGTTAAAGACACCAATATGAATAATTATTGTCTAAGTTGTGCTTTTAATTTCGCGGAAATCTCTGATTTTATTAATTACAACTGATTGCATAGTTTTTAGATAAAGTAAAAGAAAACAGAAATGAGGAGTCTGATAAGCAATCTATAAAATATGCACTCAAAAAAGTTATATTTGGACGAACTGTCTTGATAATCAATTAGGTAATCTGTTGAAAGTACACATTCGGAATATAATAACATTTTGAATTTACTAAAAAATTTCTTTCTGACAGCGTAAAATGAATTAAAACTGATAAGTAAACTTTCTCTAAGAGAAACTTTACTCCACATCAATAAAAATTGCATGACATAATCAATATAACATAATATTAATAAAAATGATTTTTTGCAATAAATTATATGATTTGGTCACAGGAAATTGTTAAGAGCTGATATAAAGTCTATAAAAGTAAACATTTTATTTATAATAAACTAATAAGGGTTAAAAAAAATGCTTTTTACTAGTTTCTGACCAAAACTTCATTTAATTTAATGAATTTATTTAATATTAGTGATACGTTAATTCATAAATATTTTGCTTTTCCTTGAAACCATAATATTGATCTAGAATCTTTGTCCCTCATTCCCGGTTCATTTTAATTCATTAGATAATATTCACTTATAGCTGACTTCGAAAATTTCTCGGAAACACGCACGATTAAATCGCAGCCTATATGGTTACGATAAAATTAGATCCATCTTATTACTTTTGCAATACTGTATCAGTAGTTAATAGGTCGAGTTAATGCAGGCTTATTTATTAACAATGATGTACGTTCGATTCGCTAACTGGAATCAATTTATCAACATCAAAATCATTTTACTTTGTTGCTGAATACGAGATTTTTTTATAGTAAACCAAATAAAATAAAAACAAACGAAAATAATTATAACACTTGTGTGTTAACGAATAAATAAAAATAAACAATTCCCATGTAGTATGTATGTCTTAAGGACGTCTTGAATTGTTTTCAAATTTATTTTTGCAACAAGTCCGGATTAACTTTTATTTCAGAAAAATATATTTTAAAATCTTAAAGTCTCTCCTAGGAACAATAGGTGGCGTTCCACTCCAGAATTGAACTCGCAAGCTATTAACTTCGCGGCGAGCGATACACATAATAAAAACAGGAGTGCTTTAAGTCAATTTAAAAAACCGTTTAAAGATGTCCTTGTGGTTTGAATAAATTAGGAATTCCCTAATTCCTATTATTTTAAAAAAGATGGTATTTTTTATAGTTGATCTGATAATAAAAATAAAACTCAGTAGAATTGGCATACAGTTTTTTACAAGAGGGACATTGAGGAGGATTGGTAAAGCATTCGAATGCAATGTGGGTTCGAGTACCGGTGCGGCCATCAAATTGTCAAGTTAGGTCGCCAGTTTTAAACAATAAAAAAAGAAACAAAAAATTGTTAAAAAATGTTTCCTCAATATTTCTACCTGTGAAATATAAAATGAAAGCCTATATCATTCAGATTTAATACATTACTTTTCTCAAGTGAGCGTTTGTACTGATTTTATATAATATTCCAATGAATTTGGAATGCTTGGGGAATTCGATGTTGCACTTCAGAAAAAATGGAGCGGAAATTCTAGGCCCCATTATCGAATAATATAACGAGTTTTTTCCTTGTCACTCCCATAGCTTTATAAAATGGCTCTCCCTGTTAGCTCTGCTCTCTTCGACGTCTATCCTTAATCGCTGTCAATCGTACAGATCGATCCGAAGCCAGCGATTTTTCGAGTGAGTTAACCGTTGACTGTTCGCCTTGCAACAGCCATCCTTTTTCGTTCCATTAGTTTCTGGTTATTCAATCCTTCTGTCGCATCGGTCATTTTGCTTTCTATCCGATTGTGCAGCTCGATTGACGCGAACGAAATTGCCATTGCATAATTCATAAAACACATTATTTGTGGAATGCATTCGTAAAATGGCGTACAACAATATATTTTGACAATTTTATGCAGTTTTTCAAAAGCATGATATAATTTGTTATTCAGTGGAAACGTAAGGATGACTAATAAAAAATCCTCCAGGTGGCGCTGTCTACTTGATTTTCTTGTAAGCTGCAGAACTTCTCAATGTGTCTTAAATAATTCATTTCTACATTAATTGTGAATCTTCTATTAGTAAATTTATGGCATTTTTGCTGCCCCATCTGATAGAAATCATTTAATCCGTCTTGATTTCCGCAATTAATGTTTTAATTATATATGAACGCGCGAACGACCGTTTGGAAAGATAACTCGACACGTCATTGTACAATCTGCTTCGACGATTTCAGTAACCCATTTTCCCATTGTTCTTTGTAATGATAAATCGAAATATTCCCATAAAAGCGCCCAAGGCCGAGAGACGAGTATCAACGGATGTGAGGGAGGATGAAAGATGAAACGTACACAATTGAACGGGAATGAGACTCACAAAAAATGTTGTGGAAGGGGAAGGAAGAGAAAAAGTTTTGAACGGAAAGAAAAGGGAGATGGCCGTAAACGTGTGAAATCACGACGCTTAAAAGACTCGCGATAAACACAAAGCTGTGGAATTAAATAAGCGAATTTATCATGGCTTTTACCCTCTTCCTACGATCTCTTAACCGGTAGGATCAAAATCTCGACTTCCAGCTGGAAATGCTAAGTTATTTAACAAAATGTAATTTTAAAATTACCCCAAGATGGCGTTGTTTACTGCTTTGCGTTTGCAAGTGACGAAATTATTCAATAATAGATGAAATAAATTCTCACGTTATTACACAGTTATGCGCTAATATAGAGCTAAAAAACTATAGCCTACTAATTTCACTACATCTCCTCGACAGTCTACGTTTTTATAATACTAATTTCAATACATTTTATAATACTTTACGGTCTCAGGTTTCCCTGAACTAATCAAGATTTCATTACGTAAGATAGGAAAAAGTACTCGTGCTTAAACGGAGTAAAGTCTTATTGTTACATCTAAATGAGAGGTTATAAACAAGCGACATGTGCATTTGGTACGTGACGACTGTTGCACGTACAGAAAGCAATGGCAAATGCGTCGATGCGGCTATAAAAACGTTTTGTGCTATTACATTGTTCATTGTAACGTGGATAGCCCGATCTTAAGGTTACCTAATTCGCGATTGTCAACATCCCATTTTTCGTGTGACTTTCTCGCTAATATCAGCGAAAGTTATGTTTTCTACGTAATAAAGAGACCAAGATTCTCGAAACTTTCATTTCATTTTTTGGAAGTTTCATTCCTCTTTCCACATAGAATTTATTTCGAGGTAGAATTATATTATGGGAATTAGTAATCGGTGCTCCATTAATTTCAGAATTTCGTTGAATCACTCGCACAGTCAGGTTTCGAGAGAAAACTGCTTTAAATTCAAATGGCGTCGATTATCCCATCTTACGACCTTGGTCGAAAAATTAATCGTTTTCTTTGATTTATTACATCTTGTGTCTGAAGAAGGACTGAATGATATAATCGTAGATCAGGTTAAGAGATTTTTATCTCATTTCCCTCGGAAAAATAGCATTTAAATGGTTTGTTTGTTAGAATTTCAAACACGAATATTAATTGCAACACTTCCATCATGGACATTGAATACGTGATTTAAATTTACTGAAAAATTTTACCGATTCCTATTCATGTAGAGGAATCTACCTTATCCATCGAACCGTCGGTAACAAGGTTGCACGATTCCGAAGGTGGTGGCAGCACTTGTCGGTAATACCACAATCCAAGCGTCGATGTTTGTTACTGTTGCGGCTACCTTCCCTTTCTCTTTCTAAGAGCAGTCTTTCACGGTGCCAGGTGTACCTCACTCTCGGTACCCGATTGCCCCGCCTGGTATCCTCAAGATTCAAGGTCCGAGGCAAACCTGAGAGAGATGAAGGCGCACGACGTAATATCCCTATGACTGTGGCATAATCTCCGTCAGCGACTGGCCTTGAACTTCAGTGGTTGCGCAGACTGCAACGTGATATGATGTCTTACGACAAGCATTATAACATCAAACAGGAAAGACCTGGGTCCTCAATGCAACTAGCATCCGTACCACTAACCATCATTCATCTTTTGTTTACATCGATCTCCTGTAGATGGGCGTAACGATTTACCAATATTAAATGGTGACGCTAGGTCTACAGCTCTGGACTTGTTTCGAAATTTGATTTCCTTTCGACCTTCCATCATGCTTCCGCATGTGCAGGTATCGTCTTTACTTTCAAAAGTGACTTTCATATTCTGTCACTTCCCATTTTTTATTAATTTGTACTAACTAATAAATGCGTCTTTTCTTGCCCCCAATTTTTGGAAAGTTTCATTAAACCTGGTTGTAGGAGTTCGATGTAAGATGACACACATGCCGAGTTATCAATTCCTTACGTAACTACAATTAGCTCTAATTAACACCATTAACTTCTCATTGCAAGTTCCATTTCGTTGATAGTCGATATATGATTTTAGCAGTACCAGTGAATTTCCTTGAATGATCTATGAAGTAAATATACAAAACGAGTAATAGAAAATCACGAGTGTTATGAAAATATCGATTGAACACTTGTCAAATGTGTCTTTGACAATAAATATCCACGGTTATTTGTCAGAGAAGCTTACGAGCTTCTTCGAGATAAACATTCACGATCAAGGATCCATTTGAAAATAGATGCAACGCCTCGTTTGCAATTTATGCTCACGATTGGCGGATTATGCACACGAGAAATCGGCGTTCACAATACGAGCATTCTTGAATACTCGTAAATAGGTATATCTTAGGCGCGCTATGAATTCAGTCAATTCTGATTTCTCGCGGAACGTATACTTCTGCATCCCGTATCTTTAGATGTGAAGTAAACTCGCTGAGTATGACATAATGCGCCTACGAGTAAGCGCTGCAATTCGCAAGCGTAATTTTTATCTCCGGCAATAATTAGGTAAATATCCGTGAACAGTCAATTAGCGTGCAAAAAATAGCGTGGAATTTCGTAATAGTAGTAACCGATACCATCTGCATACTCGCGGTATTGGTAAGTCGTCAAACTAATTTTTTGGATATCGAGGACTTGGATCTGATAAAAATATCCAATTGCGACACGAGTACGTTTTTATAGACGGCGAATCACCACTTGTTACACGTTTTCTAACACTCTCTTTATCTCGCTCCCGTTCTCCCTCTACTAACGCGACATTCCTTCCAGCACGCGTTCTCTCCTTGTTCTTGTCGTGACTCCCACAAACCGCTTCTAATTGATTGCACCATCTTTCACGTAAGAGGATTACGTATGAGGCTAGAAGTTATGCGCAATGCAGACTTATGGAAGAAATATCTATGAACATAGTCCACGACAGAATTCACGCTTGCTTCGTGATGCTTTCCCAAGGCCTTGCCTTTCTCATTGCAACTGATTGAAGGTCGCCGCGAATGACACATCGTTGATCGCGACGAAGGACCACCAATAGCGATCTTACATATTATTGTGTCGTTGAATCACTCGCGTGCATCGAGAAAGCAATTGACTGATCGACGTTTCAAATGAAAAGAGCTCCACCTTGTTCTCTTTTGTCTATCCTGATCGCACGTTTCCACATGCATGCAAATTCATATTAAAATAATATATGTGTGTTTATATTTTTCTAATTTGTATTTCTTTCTTTTCCAGAAGATGTATCCAGACGGACTTCTTACTCTCCATTATGGAAAACATCCCGCGACCTTAGCAGCTGAGGTAGGGGCTTGGTATTCCGGGGATCGTCATGTGGACGTGACCATTGCTTGCGACGATGGGTCGGTCGTACGAGCCCATCGTGTAGTCCTTGCTGCAGCTAGTCCGTTATTGGCTAGTCTGCTTCGAAATCCAGCCTTAGACCATGTGGTACATTTGTCGGGGGTTCGGAGAACACAGTTGAGCCACCTGCTCGAATTCCTATACAATGGCGAAGCTCTCATACCGGTAAGGTTCTACTATTAACTATACTGTATTAAGTAAACTTGCTAGAAAACCTAATAAATATGTTCATGTCATCATTAAAATGCTGAAACATTAACAAAAAATTAATTTCCACAGTCGACGGAATTGACGCCATTGAGGGAATTGTTCGAGCTTTTACAAATAAAGTCAGAATTGTTTGAACCCAATCAATCACAAAGCTGTTCAAGTGGATCAGATCCTGAACGGATACCAACCCCTTATCCTTCGGAAGAAGGTCAAGAAAGCTCTAGTTACGAGTCTCAGTATGACAGCAGGTAAGCTTATTTTATTTTTAAGCATTAATTATATTAAAATTCTTCGTTCCGATATATGGGAACATTCTATTCTCTGTAATACAAAGTATTGTCTTAATATACAAGAGCGAAAATTGATTGAAACGTTTCAATTCAACAGGCAGTCGAATAACCCGGCGGATTGCTGTTCAGTACTAATAAAAACCGAGGGTTGCGAAGAAGACCCGGAGGTTGACGTAGAGGGCGTCGAAGGCGTAGAAGGTGTCGAAGACGGGATTGATGAATCCGGCCAAATGAAAAGCGACGATGGAGCAGATTCGAGTCTACTAGATAATAGGGAAAGCAGTATAGAGACTCCTCGACGAAGGGATAGTTCAGATCCAGTGAATTTGAGTCTCAATTCCGGCGCATCCACAACTAGTGACAGTTCCCACGATGTTGTACACAGGTTAGAGTCTTCTTTACGGACAACCCTCGACGACAAGTATCAACGAGCCAATAGTGAAACGCGATGTATCTTCAGGACGGAAAAACCACTGCTGGAAAGGAGAGAGTCTCTGGAAGAAGCTGACGAAAGGCGAAGGCAGCTTGCTGCTCGGCTAGCGCTGGGCCTTGAACCTACAAAACGAAAACCGGAAGACCTGCCTATACCTCCAGCTGAAGCCTATGTTGTTACTCCACATCGGAAACGACGTCCAGGCTTCCACAACGCACCTGCACAAAACGCTGCTTTTGTACCTTTCAACCCCGGTTTCGAGACACCCCGACGTTTACAAGCGCCTCACCCTCTCAGCGTATCAGCACCCCCTTACCTGGTATGAAAAGTTATTAAGTAATCTAAACGATATATTACCATTCCAAAATAATATACGATCTCTTACTTCTCGTTAATGTCTTAATAGTTTAAAGTAATTTCTTATTTTCTTTTCGTTTACAGCAAGACAGATCCATAACGCCGCCAAGTGCATCGCATCGGCCCCCTTCAGCAGATCCAGCCTCCGTAGCAGGTTTGGAACCACCTTGGGGTGCTTGGGCGTTACCGCCCGCAAGAGCCCCACCTGCTCCAGCATCCGACGACCCTCCGAAATCAGCTCCAGTACGAGAATATAGGTGTTCCTATTGCGGAAAGCAATTCGGCATGTCCTGGAACTTAAAAACCCACTTACGGGTTCACACCGGCGAAAAACCGTTCGCCTGTCGACTCTGTGTGGCTATGTTCAAGCAGAAGGCGCATCTTTTAAAGCACCTTTGTTCGGTCCACAGAGGTGTCATTGCCACTCCCGACAATACATTCACTTGTTGCTTCTGTTCCCTAAACTTCGACAGTCTTCAGGAGCTTATTAGGCACTTGTCCGGTCCGCATAATAATTTGTTGCTTAGCAAGAATCTGCACGACTAGCGATTGGATCCAAGGCGGAATTCTGCGATGCAACCGCCTTTTCCAATGGTCAACCGATCTTTGTGAATACTTGAATGTCATGACTACTTAGAATTCTTGCGGCTTTCTTCCGTATGTGGCGAACACGATCACTAAAAAATTGCAACGGAAGATTAGAAATAGCTGTTTTTAGTCTTTCATGGGTAATTCAGAAGATGCGACAATTCGTAACGTTCGAATTACCGAAAAGCAACAAGAGCTTACGTTCCATAGGAACAGTTTTTGACGTTCGGGAAACTGTAACCGAATAGTTTTCAAATTGTCGTTTGTTACCTCTCTCTCTCCCTGGCTCTCTCCTTTCCCTGTCTTGTCCCTATTAACGCTAACGATAGTTTTGTGTATATAGTGCTGTGTACGAGCGAATGTATGAATTGATATTTATTTTACATTTGCAATGGGACCAACCAATTTTCCACCCAACTACTCTAGGATTAGATTTTAGCATCCTGCCTACAATCGCCTAAATCGTCGAGAACGTGATGATCCAAATTAAGTCATCGACTCCTATTTCCCCTTCCTGAACCACGTTTCGCCCCGAAAACTCAACGACTCGAGTGCCTTGCCAGAAGGGTCCAAATTGACCGATTGGGCAGTGATTTCATGTGTTCATAGGCTTAAGCGTTTAAAATGAATGTAGACCGAAAGCCAATTTTAAGGACTGTTGAGAAAGAACTAGAGAGCGAAAAAGTAAAAATGAGAGAGGGAGAGAGAGACGGAGGCAGAGTCGTAAAAACACGTGCGCACATTTCGCAAGTGAGAACCAGTTTATGAAAGTACCCTGACTATTTTAGATATTATGGTTCACACTGTAGCTAGACATAGTTACGCAAAATTGTTATGATTTAATTTTCTTTAAATTCTTGACGCAGGTCGCCAAGTGTATCATAAATTATAACTCAGTGACGAAGAATGCCTCAATGAACTCAACCTCGTTTGGTTTCAATTCATCTCATACGTTTGTCGCTAACTGTCACTCGCGAAACGAAACGCGTCGAAAGATTAATAAAAGCATGTAAATTGTAATGATTGTTGTCAACAATCGCAGATGTCCAAGATTTTCGGGAAAGAGGGTGGAAGCATTGTAATTTTAAACTGTTCGTTACGTCGAACGCACATTCCTAATTCATGAAGAACTCCGATCGTCTTTGTTTTTACGAAGGAAGACACCGGGAGCGCGTGTGAAGTGAGGAAGAGCCTTGAGTGAAAGATGAGAGAGTGTAAAACGAGCGAGAAATTGAAGAAGAGAAAGAGTGAAAGTGGTAGTAAGTTGTTCCATGTCACATTTTAAGTACTTGACATAGTCGGTTAAGATGCAGCAGGAAAGTTAATTCGTGCCGCGAAGCACCCCAACCGAATTTAACAGGCGTAGCGGATCACTCGCGTAATTAAACGATTTAATAATTATTATTCCCTAGCAGTTACACCAAAGATACGTTCGATGGACCGTTTGAGTGAGAACCATTTTTCTTTCTCGTTTCCGTACTGTCCGTATGCATAAAAAAAACTGCGAACGAATCACACGCGGGGCAAATTCTGTTTTCACGATTCGCATCTTGTTTCTAATGTATAATGTAGATTTCGAAACAGCCCGTACGTTGCCTGGCTTCAAGCAAGTTTTACATTTTTGTTTTTGCGAAATTTCTCATTGTCTAATCGCGCCGTTTCATCGTCGTCGACGAGAAAGAACAAAACCCGCAACAATGTCGGAAGCGTCATCCACGAAAGGACTCGTATTTAATAATCGCATTAGAAAAGTTTGACGAGGGCAACGATGATCCATCCCTCTCGAAGAAGAGCGGCACAAAAGCCTGCCAGGAACGCTCTTAAAAATAAAAAGCCAGGCAAAAACGGCCAGCACAACAGTGAACGCATTGTGATACTAAATGATAATAAATAAAGTAATTATTATTTAGCACGAGACGCCTCGAACGGGCGAGTACACCAGCGCATAATCGCGGTAGCGTAAAATTACCTAGCAACAGCTAATAAATTAAGTATTATTCCTTAGTTAGACGATCGTAATTCTACATTTATATATAAATAAATAAATATTATACATAGATATATTATACATAAACATATCTATATAAAAAAGAATTAATGCATAGGCAATGTAAGTTACTTTGGATTTGTAAATAAGCACAGAAACCCAGATCTTCCAAGGACTAGTAGCGCCCGAATGCGTTTTCGACTAAGGTCGTAACATTTTTAATCCGGGCGCGAGCGAGTCGTAATAGTACAAAGGCGGTGAGGTGTAAAAGTAATGTGAATACTGGAGACGCGCAGCGAGTATTATTCGATTTTATTATTATTATTGATAATTTTGCCGAAGGATCGTAAACAAAATTCCAGCGGTCCAATCTGCAGATTCGACGGTTCGTTCGTCTAGATCGAATTCGAAAAGTCAGAAACGCGGCCACATGATCTCGTGACGGACGTACAACAATCTCATACCACTTTTTCCTTCCTTTTTCCTCTTTTAATTCCTTCCCTTTAATTCCATTCATCTTACTCTATTCAATATTGAAAGAACTGTATGTTAAAGTTTACTATTTGCATTGCAATAATTGCAATATTGTCATATTATAATATTTGAATATTTAATATTTATTGTTATAATATGTGTAATATTATAATATTTACAATATATAACACAAATATTAACATACATTTCTATGAATCGATTCATTTGTCCCTTTTCTTCTTTTCTATCAAGATGGTCTCTTTTTCACTTCCTCTACAGCTACCTGTCATTCTTCTCTGTTGTATAAACCTTTTTATCTATCTTTCGGAAGTCTGGGTGAAATTCGTAGTTTTAAGCATGCTCCGAGCGGAGCGCGTCTCCGCATGCTTTCTTAGTGTTCATAGATTTGTTAGAACTAAATAAATAAGATAAATTTATCCTTAGTCTTTGAACTTTATTTCCTACCCCAAACTTTCAGCATTCTAAATAAGAAGCACAAAACACTCTCCAAATACTTGAGGTTCAGGAAATAATATGAGTTTTTCTGGTCCTCAGGACGTGTATTTTAAACTGCAATTTTTTCAGTCTGATGTCAAATGCTCACTGATGTTTAATTTATGCTAAATGTAATTTAGGGAGCTTCCTAATTAAATGACCTGTTAAATATGAAAATAATTACTCTAGTCTAACTCGTTTTCATAAATCATAACAGAACCGATAAAAGGAAGATATATTTTGGCATAAAAATCATTAAATAAAATGATTAATCATCAGGCCAAGAGGCAAGGCATTCGAAAGGTAAGATTCTTTAACGGGAAAAATTTCGTAAATCTTGGAGTGATCTACGAATTGGCAATTGGCATTGAAGATATCAGAAACATTAATTACCGATGTGTCTCCTGAAGTGGCCGATTCTCTTCCCGAACACGTCTCAAATCGATCTAACGGTTTCAAGTTTTACTTTTGTACAAAAAAAAAGTTGCGAAACCCGTTATGGTACGCGACGTTCCGGCTCGACTATAGTCGATACGTGTGATATAGTAAACATTGCCGCTGTACCGCCACCGCATTTTACTGCAATTTGCGACTGTCAATCATGTTGCATAAGACATCATATAAGATATTACGATCTTGAAATGTATGAGTCAATTTTAGATGCAACGAAAGGTGCGGGTGTGAAATAACTTCACAGAATTATGATCATACCCGAAAAAAATGCATTGTAAATGTGAATTGCTCGTTTTTCTTGCAAATTGAAAGCATTTTGATGTAATAAATAACACAGATCTGCTTTTTTTAAATCGGCAACTCAGGCTTATTTTGTTAAATAATTGATCAAGTAGAATCCGAATCTACGGTCAGAATTTGCTCATCGGGTCATGATTTGGAGTCACAATTTGGATTCACTTTCTAACCTAAAAATGAAACATATTTTTTTAATTTTTTGATTAATATATGCAAAAAATATGACATGATGGGCAAATTCGCACGTAGATTTCTGATGAAAATGATCCTCACTTGGCTAACAAAAAACACTAACCATTATTATGCAGATCTGTGCAATTTGTTTACACGTAAAATTTAAGTGAATTTTGGTTCAAATTTAGTTTTATATTCTTTTACAGAATTCCTTTTCCAATTTCAGAAACGGGGCCATTCAATCCAAAGCACAGGAGCTTTCGATTTGTTGATCAAATTCTGTTTCTACTTAAAAAAAAAACAAATCCTGATTATATTTCTTCATCCACTATCCCTTGCGAGGAGGATCATATTACACTACAGAAATGTTGACAAAAGGATTATAAATTTGTGGTATATTTCGAAAAAATGTAGTTGCAAAATAGTGAAAATTACACTAGTAAGTTTTTACAATATTAGCGGGATTATAATTACATACCCTAGTATCAAAAAGTAATATTTTAGCAACTTCTACTTTCAAAGATTTAAAAAATATCTATTTACATTTTTCATGTTTCTTTGACTTTCATTGCTTTACTAAAAGTCACTAAGTGAAGAAGAAGAAAACCAGTTTGAAGAAAATAATTTAAAACATCTTACGTAATTATGTAATTATATTTTACTAACTGATATATTACGAAAATACTGCTACATACATCTTTCTATGTGGATAATACTGCCAATTTTATACATCGCAAATAATATTGTAGTGAGATCAAGGATTATAAACAAATATTTATTGCAGATTATAACATTAGCTACTAGTTAAACAATCATAAATTAAAATTTTAAGCAAGAATCGGTGCTTGCTTCTATAGCTAAGGTACGTTTAAAGAACTGCTTATTATCTGCAGATTAACGTTTCCATATCAATTTGTTATCTATACCCGAACTAAATTACATATATGCACTAAAAAAAATAAGTCGTAAATTAAAACCAATAGTTGGATAATAGGAAGTAAAAAAAAGAAGCCTTGTCCGACTGAAAAGTAAACTTCAAATGTCTTAAGTGTAGCTTACCATGTGAGAAAAATGTGGAACAAAAAATTAAATATTGTTTAAAAAAATTGACACAGACATTAATTAAAATTCATATATGACTATTACAGTTCGTAAAGATGGTAAATGCAGAGAACTGCTGCTTTTGATTCCAGAAGTATTTTTAGCATACTTTTTCGAAATTTATGTAATTTCCGTATTCGAGGCTATTTTAATATTTATTTTTAAAATTAATTTTTAAAATACAGATTGATGGTGATAAATATTAGAAAAATATGACAAATCCGAAAATGTGTAGAAAAATTTGAAAAAAAACGGGGAACTCGGAATTTGCAGGGAAAAAAAAATAATAATGCATTATCTATTGACCCAGACAGCTTAAAACAATCATCATGATCGTCTCATTTTAAGTTGTAATGAAGTCTACTTCGGGTTCATCGCGAATAGTGCTTATTGTAAAACTTCCAAATGATTATGTCTTCTTTTAACCCTTCCATACCCCTGTGGGTCCACTGGATCCATGTCTGAGAAAACGCTTCGATTAATTTTAGCTACATTCATACTTTCTTCGTTTTTTTACACAATGTTAAAAATTAAAAAAATTTTTGTATGTATACAATTGTTTTCCTGATAAATCAGAAAATAGCCTTAAATTTTTTCAAGTCGAAAAAATTAAATGTATAGCAGAAATCCACGGTTTTGTCGGTTGGGTCCAGTAGACCCAGTAGGTGAATGATTATTGAATTCGTAAGTGGGGTATGGAAGGGTTAAGTTTCATGGCGGCAGGCATATTCTGACATAATGACTGTAATTAAGCCAATTTTTAAAAGAAAGCCCTGGTCGTAAGACTTATTTTTTTGTGTATATTTTTTTATTTCGCAATATATAGAAAAACAAGTCAAAATTCCATAAAATCATCTACCTTACAATATCCAAATATAGAGAATTTGCATACGTACAAAATAACAAAAAAGAAAATACAAATCCATAAATAACGCTTCTTGTCTTAAATACCAAAAATTTCTTTTGTTTTTGTGAAAATATATTTTCGACAATTCCAATTTTTTAATTACATTTGGGGATGAAGAACAATAAAACGATACTACGAACTACAAAATTAGAGATACTCCGAACAATTAGTAATTACGAGGATTTAATTGGTCAGGCATCTGCTCGTCAAAAAAAGGCACGTAAGAATTTAGAGTGACATTCCACGCCTCTGTTGAATGGTACGCAGTGCACCTCAAGTACTTGAACTCGAAGCAACCATTCAGCAACTCGTCATTGCCGACAAAAAAAAACTCGTCGAAAACCGCTTTTATAGAAATATGCTATTTTTATTCGCAACTGCCTATTACAAATGGTGCTTCTAGAAAAGCTTTAGAATTTCATTTTATTTGCGGTCACATAGCGTCGACGTAATGGAATAATGGAATATGAAGAATTCGTAATTCTATTTCTAACAATAAGGTGGTTCCGTAAATCGGAATTTGATTTGTTCCTGTGGACTGAAAGATCATATTTGAAAAGTTCTGAGGTGTAATTTATTTTTACCTCCAGCAGATTATTAACTTTTAAAATTGAGTGAATTATTCGGTATTTCATATTTTTACTATTTGAATGGTGGAAATCTATCAATTTAAAAGACTTTCTAGTTTTTTCGGTTGAACATTCTCGTATAATCAGTCAGGAATAGATATTATGTTGCGTAGGTTAAACTATAGTATATGCAAATACTTTCTGGATAACAAATGTCGAATTTCCGCACGCCACTGTTGTTTGATAAGAAGGGAATTAAAATTAATTGATGAAAATATTTGATAATTTTTTTTAAATTGAAGACCGAAGTCGAGAGATGCCGAATGGGATTCTCGTCAAGTCGAAATGTTCAGAGTTGAAGTCCTGGCACACCGAAAGTTCGGTCCTCATTTTTTTTTAAATATAATTATTTTATATAATTATATTAAAAAATAATTATTTTAAAAAATGAAAATATAATGCGTTGCGAGCTATTAGAATATTAACGTGACTTTTTTATCTCGAGATTTATATATTTGTATAATGGAACCTTAACATTTTTAAAACCTTATTTTTTTGCACGTTTATGCATTAATAAGGGCATTTAAAAAAAAAGAAATAATTATTCTACTTTACATTTGCGATAAAAAATGAGTTCAAAACTGCCTGAAATTTGAATGCCCCAAAAAGGCTTCGCCATTAGCCGCAGACATTGTGGCGTCAAATCTGTAACTTGTGTACATAAATAACATTGAAAGTTGTACTTGTCAAATGATACACAAGCCAACAAACATTTAAGAATTTCAATTGCTCTATAAGGAAGAGTCGATTTTGATAGGATTTTCCCGAATTCAAATACGTAAGTACACCAAAATAACCAATTGCACCAAGTTTTTGGCAAAATGAAGGTCAAAGGGGTCAAAAAATCGTGTTTTTGGACAATGTTCACATCTGTCCTATAGGATGATGAACGCATGATGGAAAGAACATGTCCAACGAACTTTTCATCTGACAACTTTTGGAGAAAAAGAGAAAAAATGTCCTAAAACAAGTTTTTTACCTATTTGACCTGCAATTTGGGGAAAAAGTAAGTCCAATTCAATATTTTGGCGAACAGTATAGTCCCAGTATAATTGCATCTCGCTATATTTACGTTCCAACACATTTTTCCTGTTCCGTCTCGTTATATTTACGTCCCAGCATATTTGCCCGGTTTAGTCTTAATTTATTTACTTGCCGCCGCTCTCTTTTTCCCCCACCTTGCGGAGTGGGGCTTCAGGAAGGGCAGGCTATGATGTCACGAACAGAACATGACTGATGAAAGTGGAGGAAGTGGCGTTCTCACTCTTTTAGTAAATATAACAAAACGGGATGAGAAAGCGAAGAACGGAGTGGGTAAATATACCGGGACTCTACTGAACGTGTTTGGATTCTACGGGAAATGTTCAATATCTGAATTGATTCTTATAGGTGGGACAACAGCATTTTTTGGGCAGCGAATAGATGCTCAAAAATGACTAAAATCGAATTTTGTACTACTTTAACCTTCAATATCTCAAAAACTAGAGCGTGTTGGCTAATTTGGCGGTCATATTTGGATGCTGGAGCAAACATTCTATAAGAATCGACTCTTACTTACAGAACAATTAAATTTTGTTGAGTTGTGTTATTAAATAAATATGAATAAATAGTTGCATTGCTTTCAACATGATATAAGTAAATAAAAAATGTATCAATTCCAGCCTATAATATTGCATTTTTCAATTAAGAATCTACAATATCGAACTTTTTTTAATTTATGCAACGTATGACCGTTTTCCTCCTGAATATAGAAGACATTGTGTTGTTTTTCAGCTAATAACAGTCGAGGAATTCAATGAAGATTGTATAAATAGTTTTTACATTTTATGGATTAGTGAACTACAATATTTTCAAGCAAGAAATAGCAAGAAAAGCTCGTTTATGACTGGCTAAGAACTGTAATATGTTTCTCTAGTTTAAGTTTAATAAGTCTAGTCTAAGTTTTTCATTTTCTGGCAACTAGGGGCTAAGCTCGCCTGTTCCCGAATCATAATCGGAAATCGTAGTAATTCAAAATTCCTATTTTTAATCTCAGAATATTTGCCTTTAGAAAAGTATAAAAATCTTCAATGCAAACGATGCATTTATAATCTAAATTAAATGTTTTTAAAATTGATCTAAAGACCGAATTGCACATCGTCATTTTAAATGACCGCGCTTATATATATTATCAATACGGCCCAAATTTGTAGATAACTTTTTATGTATAATAAAATACGTATTATCTAAATAAGCAAAGAATTTAGTCACTTCTAGTCTAAAATATGCAATAAAAGTAACTAAAATTGCGACATTAGAATATCATGCTTTTTTAGCTATATTAGAACTAACGTACAGTTATTAATCATATCAATTTGCATGCTAGTCATGTCCACAGCATGGTTAGTGAATGAAAAAATACTTTTAATAATGAGAGTGAAAAATAAACGAAGACGTTTCCAACGGTAAATACGTTGTCAGGTACTCCTGCGAAAAGATTACGCAATGAAGTCTATTATAGTCTGTGAAAATATTAATATTATACAATGTACATAATGATTCATTGCAAGGAAAAATTTAAATTTTTAAAATTTGATCTTGATTAATTTTACAGCCATTAATTATTCTTTTATTATCTCAAAGCATAATTATAAATGGACCTTGAAGCATCGCAATAATTATGTGATTTTCGTTACAGAAGATTCTTAACTTGAAACAATGTATGTACATTAACTTAAAATTTGTTAGATAATACTAAAAATTCAGACAATTTTTTTAATTGAGAACGACTGAAAAAATTTCTGCTTAGCTCGACAAATATCAAACAAGGAATAGTACGAAGTTCTTGTCATCAAATCCTCATCATTTGATCGTTATTACAATGTAATAAGAAACTTGCATAAATATGAAGATGTTTAATTTCTAGGTTATATTAAAATTAATAATAATAATAAACATACACAGTTTGCAGCTTAAATATAAAAACCAGAAAAATTATATTAGCTGACTTTAGATTTACTAATTGGAATTCCACTGACTTAAAGAATAGTATCGACCATATCAGCAAATAGAAAAAAAATACGACGTACTAAAACATCTTTAATGTAGAAAGCAGGAACACCTATATCAACCCGTATTTGACTTGCGTGCGTAACTTATAAGAGAATTTTGTAGGTAATTTAGTTTTATATACTGACACTAGCTTTCCATATATGCTGGTCGGAACCGATAGAATATAATAATACAAAAAGTTCTATGACAGTTGGTCTATGATAAGACGAAGTAAATAACAGAGTAGATTGATTTGCGTAATTTATCCCAAAATTAATAACAACGTTTTTAAATATATCGACCGATATTTTTACACATTAATGAGTTTAGTTTCTAATATTATATGGAGAATCCTGTTCTACATATTATATTATTCAACAATTTTATTTTTCTTTCAGAACAAATCTACGTTCTTATAATAGCAAAGAAAGAAATATATATTTAAGGACCAAGATCTAAATTAGTTTACTTCTGCTTAGAGGCAAACAACAAACAACCAGTTGGAAAATTTCATATATGATATGGTACACTCCGTTTGTAGAAAGTTAACGAAAGCTATTGTAAATGAAGTCACTGTATTCGATGTCTCCAAAGCCACATTGTCCCCAAACCGGCCAGTAATCAAGATTATTAGCCAAAAACTGACCAATATTTAGATACAATTTCTACAAGGGTTTAAAATTATTTCTGTTGCTACCGCAGCAACCAATCGCTTCATTCGTTCAGATTCATACGATAAATTGGTTGGGCAGACAATAAATGGTTACGCTAACCAATAATACATTCTTCAAAAAAGGGGTCTTAGATGTTGTTGGGAAGCTGTGGGTCATTTCCGATGTAATTGTGTGCGTAAAATCCGAATCCGAAGTCAGAATTAGTCGATCACGTTGAATTATTTGAGGTTATGAACTCAAAAAACGAGTTTTTTTGCTATGCTTGGAGTTACGTACAGGATGCAAACATTTTTTTGCATCCTGTTATGCTCGTGACATTAATGGGTTATATCTCGTAATTTCAAAATGGCCGTAACTTTGTAAGAATAACTCGTGAGTAAAAAAAGCTCAAAAAAATGTTTTTTTTTGCATTCTGTACTATTTACATCTTTTAGTATCTACTACCCTGACCCTTTAAAATGAGCTTTTTTTACCTACGAGTTATTCTTACAAAGTTACGGCCATTTTGAAATTACGAGATAGATCCCATTAATGCCACGAGCATATGCTTTAAATACTTTGAGTTAGATATTTTTTACTGGGTAAACTTTATTTGAAATATTGTACTGAGAATGTTTGACTCAATTTAGTCAAAATATTACATTTTTATAATTCCAGAAGGCGGATTACTACACTTGGCTAAATAAACAATAAATAATAAAAACGCACCACAACATTGAAACGCGTGTTCAGTAATAAATATCAAAATCTTATATAGTTGTTTATATTTATACAGGTTTCAAGACAATGAATTTGACCTTAAGTTTGTTCTCCAAGGGCATTTCAAGGTCAATTTTTTTAAATGTATATCGTTATTTCAAATTGGAGTCTGTTGGTGACGAAAAGTCTTAATGGGATTTCGCGCCTGTCATATAAAAGAAAAAGAGCAAAAACTCCTTGTGTACATAACCTCAAAGACAGAAAAAACGGGTTTTCGAGTACACAACCTCAAATATCTCATAATCCTGATATGATGTAGCCATTCTGACTTTAGATTCAGATTCTACGCATAAAATGACGTCAGAAATATGTTACAGCTTCTCAACAACAAAACCATTTTGCCATGTGTAATTAGTAACCTGTTTGTTTCTTCAGTGAAAAGGTTTTACTCGTTTTCCTTAAAAAACGTTTTTGTATAGATTTGGGAGCTATGAAAGGTTGGATGTTCCAACTTTGCTTCTTCCCGTGTGGCTCCCTATCAACATGTATATTGCTAACAACTGTTTAATGACCGTAACAATTCCTCTTTTCAATATAGTCATAAACTATTTTAAATATCGAATTTTACAGTTACTCGAATTTGAATTTTATAGTTAAAATTAATAAGTTCCGGAGAATGGTCTACATTTCATTGAGTAAAGAATGCTTTTTCCACTAATTATTTACAGAATATTCTTGTAGAGATAAAATTACTCCGATACGATTCACTGTTTTCTTCAGGGTTGTGTCTACTGAATATAATATTGAAAGTCATTCAAAAGTTGATTTAAACGATGCAAAATTACCTAATTGGTTGCAAATTATTTGTTAGAAGTTGGACCCATCTGCTCATTTAAAAACAGAAATCAGAAGAGCAAGTATTGAAAAAAGCCAGAAAGATTGAACAATATATACGAATATGTAAAAGACCACTAAGAAGGTGGCAGTTGCAGTACGACCTTGACTTAAAAATGTTTAAAATGTCCAAAATAAGCAATGTAATTAATAAAAACAAACATGTCCTAGTTCAGATTATATGTTTGTATCCTTTAAAAAAGTGCGGGTCATTCCTATGTCACGTGTACGTCAAACAGCGTTATAAGGTACCCCGACTCCCCTTAATTGACCTAGCGACCAAAACCACTCTCGTAAAAAGTACCGTTCTCCAAAAAATTCCAGTTTTTTTTTCTCCCGTGGCTGGAAGATCTGCAAAACGTTCGTTTTATTGACCAATGGCCTGCTCTAAGTCCGTAGACGCGCTTCCAAGAGACACGGGCAACGTCGCCGGTACCGTAAGTTCGCGCGAGCACACCCATATGTGCGAGACAGGAATCAACACCATAGGCCATGGGGGGAATAAGGGGCTGTCGGGCCCCACAGTGGGGGCAAGAGTGTCCGGTCATCGCTCCTGCCCTCCGTGGTTAATGTATATATAAAGCTCGTAAGTCGTGCTCCTGGATGCCAGATCCTCTCTGAGAAATGCTGAGGCACGTTGTATTCCTCCTTGCAGCCCTGGCCCTGGCCAGGGCCCAGATTCCCAGCCTTGGCTTCTGCCCGGAATACGTACCCATGGCCAACTTCGATATGAACAGGGTAAGTACCATTAAAATAATTTTACAATTGGGCCAAATTTTACTTTTTAGTATGATTTCATCATTGCACTTTAATATTTTTTGTACAAAAAGAAATGGTACTTAAGTTCATGTCATTATAGAAACATGGGTACTTAATCTTGCTATTTTTTCTGAACATCATTTTATCGTCTTAACCGATATTTCCATTATCTCATCCAAATGATGTTGTACTGTTACAACAAATTGTCGCAAAAATTCAATTCCGATCCATATTCACGCATCGATCCATAAATGCTGCCCAAATGATCAATCTTTTTTATTTCGTTCATTTCAATCGATTGCTTTGTTTTATATCATGTTTTGCAAACAATAAATTGTGATAATGGTCAACAAAAGTAAACATATTTTTTAAAACGCTTTTTTTTATGCGGTCCAACTATCCTACCACTATTACTTTCATCCTTACGTTAATAATTTAGGTAATTTTATATAAATTGTTTCAGCTTACTTGTATTGTTGCACACGACAGAAGTTTTATTAGTTTATGTTGTCGTCTCTTATTTATAACTAAATTCATGTTTCAAAGTAATTCTGGTATGACATAGGCTGGAAAACTTAATAAATACTTAGTATTTATATTCATTGACTAAATTTGTAACTAACTGCCATTAACATTAGTGAATTGTAATCTTTCATTTTATCACTAGCTAAATTGAAGAAACTGTATCTCTTTAGTCATCTTTTCTAATGTAACCTAACAAATTGTTATTGATCAATTTCAATAAGTAGTATAATCCGTAGCTCGAATTATTCCCAGAATTGTTTTAGCATTTGGGTATTAACGTTCAACAAAAAAATGTCTGCTTCATAAGAAAATATTACATTACTTACATTCATTTCATAAATTTACTTATGGAACTAAACCGCAAATTCATACTGGTAATGTTGATTAATAAATAAGAATATAACAATACAATTGTAATTAAGTGAAAATTATAAAAATGAAAATAAAACTGTTTATTGCAAAAAATCATGTTTATAAAAAGCGAAATATAACCTCAAAAAGATAATATAGAAGAATGTTTAAAAAATAAAAGTTCCTTTGTGGAAAATGAAACCAGTTTCTATCCACTATTTTCAAAGCCACGAGTATGGGGAAGTAGCTAATATAATCTGACTACGAACTGGTTTATTTTTGTACATAGCTAATTAATGAACTAATGGAAATATGTCCAAGGATTTTTTATTTATGTAATAGATACTGTTCTTGGTATATTCTTAAAGTTTTGTATTAGTCATTATTGCTCTTCTTTTTTTTTAGTATTTCGTATTCATCAAAGTAAACTTTATTTTTAAATTAATATTTATGATAAATAGTAACGTGCTTCATTTTAACAGGATTTCAATATTCCTTTTTTTAGTTTACTGGTGTTTGGTACGAAGCAGAACGATACTTTCAACTTTCGGAGGTAGTTTCCCGATGCGTAATGTCAAATTATTCCAAAGGCCCTGATGGCAAATACCGAGTGAGCAGTGAAGTGACAAACAGATTGTACGTACAAAGTAAAAGTGTAGAAAGTGTTTGATAATCCTTAGGCATCACAATTATTGTTTTTTTTCTGATAATTGTTCTTGCAGAAAGAGTGACATGTGGGTAGTCGATTTCAGAATTATCTTAAAAATTATTTGGTACATTTTTTGTAAGGTCTCAAAAATGGAACTTTTAGCTTTCATCGCATATTTAAGGTAATGAACTAAATTTGCGAACAATCTTTCAGCACCGGAATTAAGAGGGTACTCGATGGAGAAATCAGAACGCCCGCATCAAAAACCGAGCAGGGAAAACTCCATGTTAAATACACAACGATCCCACTTACTCCGGAAACCCAATTTTCTGTCCTGAAGACTGACTATGACAATTATGCGGTTTTGTGGAGCTGTTCTGGTTTGGGACCTGTTCACGCTCAGAATGCTTGGCTTATGACCAGGGAGAGAATTCCTCCTGGCGAAGTCATCCAAAAAGTAAGTTATTGTTTACGACATTATCATAAATCAAAACGTAACGAGATCATGTTTAATAATATAATTTAATTGGGCCACTAGGCATATGGAGTCTTGGATAAATACAAAATCTCAAGGACTTTCTTCGTCAAGACCGATCAAGAAGACTGCGCGTTTCTGAACACTCTCCCATCAAAACCAACCGATTCCGAAGACCAAATCAACGAAGACTACGACACGCGAAAGGAAACTGCTTACAGAACAGACATTGTTCCGGACACTCCTGACGTCATCATCGACACGAGGAAGGCGGTAGCTGATGCTCTACAAAAGGCTGAACATGTCGCCGAAGTTAAATCTGCCCCAGGTAATATTAGTAAGCAAAACAATGTTGCGTCACTTTCCGATCGGGGTCTGTTTTCTTTCCAAATTTATTAAAGAGTGCGCAATCCTCACTAAGAGGGCCGAAGATCAAGGCCATTATGCTAAACAGCGACTTTACCCCGTCCCATTCCCATAGCGACGGTCAAGGTCAATTCATAACGGTACTAAACGAACACCTTTATTTTTGTTTGCTGGTGTTTACTTTCTTCATTTTAATCAGTCCTCTATACCGATTATGATAAAATCAACCTAAATAATTATTTTGGTCATTCACAATAACATTTGTACTTGCAGCACCAGTAGTGAAGGAAGAAGTCAAAAGCGTCCCGGAACTGATTCTCGAGGTTGCCGAATTACAGAAGGAAGAAAAAGCAGAAGAACCCAAAGAACCCAGTAAGATCCAACCATCGAAAGAAAAATTGGAAAATATCAAAATCGCCGAAAAACTGTAAAACAGTGTCATCGCGGCTTTAAATTACTTGGCTTGACAATTGCGAACGAGTATGATTGATGTCGAAGTTTGGGCTCGTAGCGGTGACCTCCGGAAACCAGTCTCGCCCGCGGTTAAACCTTATTTATTTATTTAAAAAAATGCATGTACAGAATAAAAAAAAAAAACAATGAAAAAAGTGCAAATGAATTGTTACATAAAAGTTTTCTTTTGTAAAAACGTACCTAGTTTTTTATTTCATACCCACGCTCCCTTCTAACTCCTTTAGCATCTGAAGTAAGTTCCTATTACATACAAAACTTTATGGCAAATCCGAAATGGATGGATGTTAAACAATCAATATTTTTTAGAATTTAATGTATGCAACTGCTAGAAATGCTAGAGAAATGGCAAATTTCCATTCAAGTCATACCACTGGCTTCGAGGTTAAACTATCCACTTCGTATTCAAAGCAACATCGTTATGGTACCGTTTAAAAAAGAAAATGTTACGATTTCCCTAGCTGAATCGTAAAATATTCCTGTAAACCACAAGCATTGCTCTTAAATATTCAGGATTTCGCCGTTGTCAAGTTCATCCTCGTGCCCTTTCATGGATGTAGCTTAGAAAATAAATTAAGAACCACGAGAACTATAAAGTAAATGGTAGAATTATTGCCCCATGCGTTTAGGTTACGGCAAATTCGAGTTGCGAGTTTCTTGAACCGAGGCGTACCGTTACTGACCCAGTAAGAACTTAAGCAGCAGATGGGATAAAATAAGACAAACTAGAATCGCAACCCGCCAGGTACCGAGTATGGGGCATCATGCGTGTCCAGTCGTCAAAGAACCACACGTGGAGCAACCTGTGACAAGTCTTATCTACAAAGCTTTTTAGAATAACGGTAAGTTCCAAACCCAAATATAGCTTCGAGGTCCCGATTCATTTTGAAAACCTGTAAATTCGCATGGTCGAGGTCCCAATTATATATTTATTGATCTTCGGGTTCTTAACTGTTGGTCCTTCATGAAATATTTGTTGTCAAGTAAACTGTTAAGAGCTGAAAGTGTGATTTCCAAAACTGTTTCGTGTTCATTAACTTACGCTTATATAAATATAATCCTTACCATGATAAAAGTTTTAGTTATAAAATGTAATTAAAAAAATTGTTTTATATTTCTATAAAGAATATGATTTTATTAAAATCGTTAGTTGTACTCTATATTGTTTTTAGAATATGATGCTCCAGATATTATTATGCAGTGTGCTAGTAGGAACCACTTTCGCGCAGGTGCCTGGACTGCTGGGATGTCCCAAAGTCGAAACGATGCCATCGTTTTTACGTGCAGGGGTATGTAATGTATATTATAATGTAGAAAACTGACGTTTTAGCCGACAGGAATTTCAATATGGTGTCAAATTTGAAAAGAATTGTCAAAAAATTAGGAAATATTTCTTATCAATTTTTTTCCAACTCTCAGAATATTGGGATTCCATTCAAACTGTGAAGAAGACTGAAGAAATATTTTGCTTTTATAAGCCACTTTATTTTAATGACTTGAAAATGGCATTTCCATTGAAAATTTTTTTGAAAAATTTCTAGACGATTTAACTCAAAATTTCAAATGTTTACGAAAAATTTTGAAAAATGTTTTTATATATTCCATGAAAAATTTGTATTTTTTGTTGCTCGAAATCTCTTCCAAAAGTTCAAAGTATTCGAGGAAATGCATTTAGAATATTATAGGTTAGGATATTTTTGTAAACAATGAACTTTCAAAAAACGCGACAAACCCTCGAGGAATTCTAAGAACATTTCGTAAACATTTTTTAATAAGACACTTGAATTTAGTAACACTGGCTGAAGAAAATATTAAAATCTATACGAACTCTAAGCAAGATAATTCTTTGCGTAGTGTAAATAACGAAAAGAATCACAATAAACGATATCGTGTGCAAAATTTTAAGTAATTTTCTGCTTGTACTCGATTTGTTTCCACCTACGAATTAAATTTAACAAATATTCATACGATATTAAACGTTTTTTACTTTTCTTAAATATTTTCATACGTCTAATGCTTTTCAAACGTTTTTAATCTTTCGAGTCAATTCGAGTTCTTATCGGATGTCATACGTTGCATTCATTTCTTTGCGAAATATGTAGCAAAAAAATATGTAAAACATGTAAAATTAAAAATGTAATAAAAACAATAAATAAAAAGTTGAAAAAGTTAAAAAAAGAAGGAAATAATGCATCAAAAAAATAAGTGTAACCTATTGCAGCCTCTACGAGGGATATTTTGCGATTTTATCAGCAGCTATGAGAACGATAATTTTTTCTATCGTAACTTTGGTCAGACAACGACGAATAAATGAAATCCAACATTTAAAAAATACAAGAGTTATTCCGGAAAGTTCATGAAGAGACTTTATGATTCATCGATTTTTACCAGAATTACATATTTTATATTTTCCAAGTTCGCCATTTTGAATTTTAATATACATCGACTTCAGATCTGCAAAACTATCTCTATTCACAAGAAGGATTATATGTCGTTTGCATTTTTCAAGTCCTACATTTTGTAACAATCATTTTGAATTTTAATGTTTTAACTACAGATTTGGAATCAGCGACCAAAAAAAAACCCATTATAGTTCAACAGTACACTTGTTATCGTTAAAGAATATTTCAGTCGTAACTTTTTCAAATTCGATCGTTCTGAATCACTGACCGCTAATTACTGACATTTTATAGTGCTACACGAAGAAAAACTATTTGTATTTTTGTATTTAATTAAAATTATAATAAAAAAAAATATGACAGTAATGTGGACTGCTTTTTGCGAGAGAAATTACTAAAAATTAAGAAGGAGAAGTTGAATTTATTCAGAGGCGCGAATGTAAGAAGAACCATAAATATTTTTTTTAATACATTTAATTATAAATATTTAATTATTACATTTATATTGTCCAAAATTTTGTCCTAGAAAGTAGCATTGTATTATGCACGCATTTTATAGTATCACATATTGCAAAATATAAAATCAAGTAGTTTTAGTTAAGTTCATTTGAAAATAATAATATATTTCCAAAAATATTTCAATTAAAGAAATTTTAATATCCTTGAATTTGGGTTTTCAATACTTATTAATAATATTTAAACGTTATGAAAGGTTGAAACTGGCTGATTATAAAATATAATATATTTAGTTGAAACAATTTACAAATTATCGTTTGATTGGAAGTTGAGATACAAAAACCATGACATTCGTCGTAGAGAAAACATTTAAAATGGGCATTTTGCAGCTGAAATGAAACGTGTCCAGCCAACTAATAAGTAGCAATTCATGTACATACATATGTATATTATAAAATATGAGTTGAAATAGAAACAAATAAATGTAGAATATCATATCCTGTTACATGGATGAAAGTTAATAATTGAATTACGAACAATACAATACTTCATATGGGAATATTAATTAAATATTAAATCATACAAACATTTCTTAAATATGCGAATATGGGAATGAACAATTTTGATGCTAATCGATATTTAATGAAATATTTATAGGAATTGTGGATACGACTTTAAAGACTCACCTTTTGATATTTAGTTTCGCTACGTTGAAATCCACATGAGATAGTAATTAACGCCTTTTATGATGTAGACTTACTAATTTTTTCAAATACGCACTTTTTCCATTGACATGTAGGTTAAATTGAAGTGCGTAGTACCCTCAGATGTCAAATGTATCCGATAACAGGGAAAAGATACCGTACGTGCGTATAGCATGAGAAGCGCATGCTGATGCGATATGAACAAAAGAAATATAGTACTTTCAAATAAAATTTCTTAAAGAAAATATCTCAACTTATTGTTTAAAAGCACTGTAATTATAATATGCATTTATTAAATTAAAATATTTTGAGTGCGTTTAAATGGATTACTCTAATCAAATGCGTATATTTGAATGCAAATAACATATAATTAAAAATATAGTATATACAATCTTTGTTCAAATGCTCTGGTAAAAGAACAGAAAATGTTCCGAAAATAGTCGATGCCAATAAATATGAAAATATGAAGTAAAATTCCATTTCCGCAAGGAAACCGTTTCAGTATGGATAGGTTTATATTTCAATATTATTCTATTTCACAAAAAAATGATGAAAGGAAATATTTTAGAATTTCTTTAAAAACATAAGAGGTTAAATATACAAAACACCGCAGTTTTTCGCCAAAATTGGGACCAAATATTATATTGCAACCCTCATGAATAATTTCTGTAAGTATGAACTCAAAATTCTTATAGTTTGGTAAAGTAAAGTAAAAAATCTATTTTTTCTCGAAAACAATTCGGCTGATTTTAATGAACTTTGGATATGCTTCGAATGTGGATAAGATAATTGTAGACAACAATTTTATTGTTCAAAAAATGTAAAAACATTTCTAAATTTTCTATAATTTATTTTGGGGAGGGGGCTAAAAAGTGATAAAAAATGGGAAACATGACCCAGCTACATTTTCTAGTTGACGCTTCTACTTTTAGTTAGTTGGTATTCTTACTACTTTTTCTTATAAGAACAATTACATTTTTTACTTGGAATTGCGAATTTTTATTCTTATCGTTTTGCAATTTGTTATCACTTAATTTTCATAGTTAACATCCTATGTTACATAGTATAAGTGCTACTAATATTTATCATAAATTATAATAAATTGACGCATTATTACAAATAAATTAATTATTGAAAACATTTATTCAATTTATAATCAACCAACAAAAAAGACATTAATACAAAAGAAACAGCATTATATTTAATTTTGAATACAAGTTAATTGTTAATTGGTGGCCATTATTTATTCATCAAACTGTAATTGTTACTATAAACACCCACAAAATTATGCATAATAATCGCCCCCATAAAAAAAACCCTTGAATTGACCCAATGCTTTAATGTAGTGTTTCGGTCGGTTCGTCCCATCTTATTACATAAACTAATCTAATGTCCCGATTTATCTTTTCTGTTCAAGACATTTTTTGTATGATTTGTACTCAAATAAATTAAAAAAACAAAATGAAATCACCCATTTTGAGCGATTATTTAAGATGGTTACCAAACTATAACTGAGAGATAAATTTTTTATTTTTGTTTTCATCAAGTCTAAATACATAATAAATCGTATCAAATATTTGGGGCTGCAATACTTCGGCATAATTTGGGCAAACAAGCTGCGAGATCAATTTTTATATTTCATCACTTATGCCCTTTTGTTAGGGGACTAATTTCCATAAACAAAAGATTTTACAGTCTCATTTAAAAAAAAAATAATTATAACTACAATTATACTTAAAATTTAGCCAGGATGGATTTTGGTTGTTGATTTCCACGCGGAAGAAGGTGCATTCTTTCGGAGTTAAACGTATTTCCTGACAATAACCGATACCGTACAAAATGTAAACAAAGGGAAAAATAGAAAATAAAGGTCAATACAACGTTTGTGTAACATAGTCCTTTGGTTACACAATATTATAAAAACGTGATCTTGGATGTTGTTCAGAAGTTGTAGATCATTTACGACGTAATTTCGTGCATATATATTGTATAGAATCCGAATCCGAATTGGTCCATCGCGTCAGAATGTTGAGATATTTGAAGTTTTGTAATCGACAAATGCGAGACTATTTTTGAGGTCACGTACAAGATACAATAATAATTGTTTGCCTTCTGTACTGTTTGCTTCTTTTAGCACTAACCTTATCCTTCAAGTAGTCATATTACCCTTTCAACATCTACATGTTTCTACTTAATAATTTCTCTTGAAAATTTGTTCTTGGGCGTTTCTGGATTCACTGAGTACGAATATGAAGTCACAAAATAGATAATGTAGAGAATTTGCAAGATGGTTGATTCAAAATAGAGTATCAAAATACCTAGATAAAAAATTATATTAATATAATTTTAGGTTTTTTAGTTTATCACTTTGAATGCATGTGAACGAATAAAAACTCATGTTGAAGGGTACTAGAATAAAGAAAGTACTAAATGTTGTAAAAGTGCGTAACCTCAAAAATAGCAAAATAAAACGCGTTTTTCTACTACATAACCTCAAATATCACAAAATCCTGACATAATAAACCACTGTCTTTTTAACCCCGCGAGTATGATTACAATAAAAAAAAATCACTGAAAAAGTTTGTCCAAAGAACTAGAAATCAAAGAAAGAAGTTGAATAGTAAAAATAATTTTTCATTAGAAAGATATCACATTTTATTTTATTACACAAATGGACATAGTGTATTTTTGTATGCACGAGAAATCCATATAATTAATTCACCTGTTTCTATTACTTAATGTTGCTCCTTACAGAATCTTTTTAGTACTATATATGTATATTATTGGATATGTCATTTAATTAATTAAATTGTTTCATGAATGTTTTGTATTTAGTTTTTAGGAAAATGGTACGAGATTGAACGATATATAACGCTTGTTCAACTAGCTGGAAAATGCGTAACTTCAACATACAGTATGAATGAAAATGGAACTATGAAAATCGTTAATAATCATATCTCCTCTCTGTAAGTAAAACTATCAATAAACATTAAATTTATTTTGGTTTTTATAACACCGCTTATTTATTTATTTATATTCTTTATTTTCGATTGCACTATTTAACATTCTTTACTTTTTAACTCCGATTTGAACTATTGTTTTTTTTCGAATAATATGATCCATTATAATCGATCTAACGAAATATATAAAAAAGTAATATCATACAACAAAAATTGTGCAAAGAAAGGGTGAGGTGAGGACAATGAGCCACTCTCTCTGCGTTAATGGTTTTGAGCTAATAGTAAATTCTCAAGGTTATTTAGGGGTCAACGAGATTGTTTGAAGCAGTTTTTTTCTGGTGAATTTATTTACAGTGAGTCCTCCTGTAGATTGGTGTTAAAAGACCAGTCAAAGGAAACAGATCTTACGATGTCCACGTGGTTACTATGACCTTAGAATGACTTTGAAAACTAACAAGGGGAGAGTCAGACCAACGGAATTCAGAAAAATTCGAAACTTCCCCTGGTGAAAGATTATTAGGTCACATATCTTGTGGTAAAGTACTAAAGCGCAATATGCAACAGGTTTCGAGAAAAATGAGTTTGAAAAAATTGCGCTAGCCTAATATGCTTCGTTGAGAAAGTGTACGAAGCGGCGATGGCGCAGTCGGTAGAGCGAGATAATATTGACGTCGCGAGTTCGAATCTCGAGCGTTCAGACTCCTTTTTTTTCTATTTTGTTGTATATATATATATATATATATTTTTTTTCAATCGATGTAACATTAACAATTTTTAACAACTTCAATTACTGTTAATAAAACTTTTTTTTTAATTACTTTGCTTTTTTTATTTAATTATTATTAAGCAATTCTATTTAAAATAATATAATGAATAAATATGAATATATTACTTACTCGTATATTGAAAATTATTTTTTTAAAGTACGAATTGTATATTACGTGATTTTTTATAAATTAACTCACATGTATAACGTATACCGTATGAGAAGTTTGTAATTGCAATAAAAAAAATTTAATGTGTTCAAAATAATAGTACACGAATATGAACATACATTATAAATATAATAGAATGAATATACTGTAATATAATCATATACATATATTATCTGATGTAAAATGTATATTTATTTTGGAAAATTGAAAATATTGTAAATAAGAACTGTATGAGAAAACTGTTAGCATTTCACAGTTCGAAAATATTGGCAAGATTGCGTTGGCATTGTTCAGTTTTCAGTTGTCTATTATACGGCAAATTAATTCGAAGCGCACGTGGACAGTTTTTCTGAATTCCGTTGGTCTGACTCTCCCCTTGTAAACCAACTTCATCATGGACACTCATCCTCGTCCACTCAATTATTTGTTCGCGCATATATTTCTAAAGTTCAAATGCATTGTGAAATTATGGTTTAAAAAAATTACTTTATCCTTAAAATAACCTTGATAATTGACCACAAGGTCTCTACCAACTTTTATTTGAACTTTTGTTAAATAATCTGGATATAACCGAATGGATCTGATATAATAATATATTTTTATAGAAATGGAATATCATCAAAAATAGAAGCTTACGTCGAACAACGGGAACCAGAAAAGGCCAAATTATCAGTCACATTTCCTTCTCTTCCTTACCATGTTGATACACCATACTGGGTTCTTGACACCGATTACAAAAATTATGCCGTTGTGTGGAGTTGTTCCGATTACGGTTTATTTAGGTAAATCTATTTTAATATTATTAAGTAATTATTACTTTTAAGCAAAATCAATTACGGTTTAATAAATTTTCGCGTATGTTTACAGTACGCAATTCGCGTGGATTTTAGCAAGGATACCCCAACCCACTGTTGAGGTTTTGGAAACAGCTTACAAAGCTCTGGATAAAAATGGAATAAGCAAAGCCTTCTTCATTAGGACAGATCAAAAAAATTGCCCGGCTGATACTTAATTGTTACACACGTTTTAGTTGCATTTTTAATACGTTATTTATTATTTTTATTTATTTCAGAGCAGTTAATTAAAAAATTAGTCATCATGTGATAATTATTTACGGTAGGCAAGAAACATGACATATTTATTATTAATTGTATAAATACATAATTTATTATAGTCTGTGTTGAATAAAAACGAATTTCTTATTACAAATTATAGTTACAATTATGTCTTTAATTGATTCGAATCGAATAGTAATATACAAGAGATTAAGAACGATAACAACGAATTGTTATGAATTGAATGAATAACGCATAATATTTTAGATCAAATTATTGGTAAGGCTAAATTAACATAATTTGTAAGTGATGTTCATATTAATCCATCAGATCCATTTTCTAACTTGGCCCATCATGGCAGATTTATTAGATGTCCTAACCTCAAATTGCCAAAAACATAATTATAGTGCTTTTATAATGCTTCAAACAAGAATGCCTACATTATATGGCGATGCAAATAAAGAAAAGCATTTTTCTTCGGAAATAAATGATTAAACGATATTAGGAGGTCGCTAATTACGCGTAAAACTACTTTATATGTTAATTGCAGTTACATAGACTAAAACCCATTTGCCCCTCCCTGTGGACGCCGTTGGGCGCATTTTCAAAGTTCCAATGCCAAATTAATTAGAAATTTGTTACAACTTTGTCTCTTATTATAAGATTTTTGTAATCTTTAGAGGGTTGGAGGAATCGCCTTTATAGATAAACTGCGTATCACCAGGAAGTAGCGGCCTCTGACGGAGAGAATTCCAAACTGTTAGAAAGTCAGGATTGATCCTTTGACCGACCGTCGCGCAATGCAGCGTGCTGTAAATGAGATGTACCATGCGAGGAATATATTCCGATTGAAATTTTTAATAATTTGCAAATGATTTGAAACTCTTCTGTGTGAAAAAGGCAAATAATTTACTCAAAATGCTTTTAGATAGTAACTGTTTTTTAATACAATATCCAATATATTAAAGAATTCAATTGGCTTTATCGACAGAAAGTGTATTATGGTTGTCAGGTGTTCTTTTCTACAGAATTGTGCTTCTTTTCGACGTCCTGGCCACGGTCTTTCTTCCATTGGATGATGATACCGTCCTTACCGACTTACCGACGAACAACGACGCCATGATGGTGCTTCCACCTGCAGGCTTATCGCGGCGATATGAGGACAGAGGGCACTACTTTCGTTTTCCCGCTTATTTATGTTTATACGTCGCGCGTAGAGGGAATGTAGAGAATCGGGAAGCCAAGGTTATAGAATCGGGACTTCAAGATTATATTTGAAACCTGATTGCATATATTATATAGAAATTAGGGAACAGGTTAGTGCATTTATTTCACGAAATTTCTACTTTATGCAAGGTAAATTCGATAAAATACCAGTAAAATACCACATACCACAATTCCAGTAAAATACGCTTATTTTATACGTTGTGAGGTTTAAGACTTTTCCCACATATTAACTAGGAGAGGGGTAACATTCCCGAAAAATATTTTTTTCGAAAGTAAATTGTCCAGGATATTAGAGATTCATAATGTAAAATAACCGAACGGTAAAAATTCCGAAAGAAAATGTTCCGAATAGTAATAAATCAGAATGTAAAACATCCGAAAGAATAATGTCCGGAACCAAAGTGTCCGAAATTTTGAGAAAATCCATGCAAATTTTCAAATTTGTCACCATAGATTTATACCACCGACAAAGACGCAGAAAAATGAGTTACTGATTTCACAGCTCGTTTGTTTATTTACTTTCTATGCTACTTTTGTATTAAAGCTGCATTTGCCAATTACAGTGGTCCCTGTCCTAACGCATATGTGTCGTTCCATCAAACATGGCCGCCCCCGTCCAAACGCATATCCTCCCTCAACCCCCACTACGGCAAAAGTCTCTTTGCATTTATCACACTGAGCATGCGCGTAAATGTCTCACTAGCAACGCTTGCAACTAAAAATCGTGTTGTGGGGAGGGGAAAAAAGGGGAATCTATGCATTTAGACGGGAAAGAAATATGCGTCAGGACGGGGACCACTGTATATCAATTTTATAAATTATGTTCGTATCACGTGCGTAATGGTTATTTTTGTATCAAGGGCGTAAAATCGAGTTTTCGACAATAGACCCCGAGAGACGTCAAATCCGGCTCGAGGTTCATGCGGGTGAAAATTCTACTCCTGAGATTCATTCAAAAACATTGTTTTTTGATGCAGTAGACGTAAAATATTTTACACCTCGATTTGCGGGCCTAAAATACTAATTTCACGCCTTCGATGATATATATAATATTGTGCACAAATGTGCAAAATTAAACTTCTCGACCGTGTATCATTATGATAAAATTTTAAAAACGTACTATTTCCTGGTTATAAATGGTCTTTTGACGAAAAATATAAATATAAATATAAATACTAAATGAATAAAATTGAACCGAGATTGGGTTCGAATAATCAAAACATTGGAGGTAAACAACAGGAAAAAGTGTGATTGCTATCATCCACTGAATTTTATAAATCTATTGTATATATACTGTAGAAAAATGTATTTCATATTCGAGAATTTCAGTGTTCCTCAAGGATAGCGTAAATAAATGCAAAATGCCTATTTTTATAAAAAGAAACATACATTTCGTCCCAGACGCCTGCGATGGACTCTTCAGTAGGGCACTCGCAGGGCATCCTGCCCTAGATGCATGTATAGTTATTTATTTGTAATTTTAGTTATCTTAAATATGCGAGGAAGCATTTCAAACATAATAATAGAGGAAATTATGTCATAGTGTAACATATCTCGGGTTTGAGATAAATGTTACTGCATAAAATCCTAGGTATCCATATAAAATATACAATTTTGTGCACAAATGTGCTTCGTTGATATAGTATGATATAATATCATAAAATGACCATTTTATGCCTACTGCATCAAATAAAGTTATTTTGCGCCCTTGCTACGAAAATAACTATACAAAATGAGTAGGTTATGTCAATGTGGTGTATTTATAGGCCAATCACTATATTGTATGGGTGAATAAATATAAATTTTAGTTTGATAGTATATTTTGTTAATTCTCTAGAAACTGGTTTCAATTTTCATTTTTGACTCTACTCACTAAAATGACAGATACATACATGCTTTTAACCACAATTTTTGTTATTTATGCACGATGAATATTTTACATTCTGGATTTTTACAATTCAGGTGTTTTACATCCTGAATATTTAGTAATCCGGATAAACTACTTTCGGGAAAATTCTTTTTGAGAATTTTACCTCTCTTAAATATTAGTACATATATTTAATTTGTCGAACACTATCATTTGTATACCGTTTAGAAAAAAAAGGAAGTTCTGAATTCAAGGTTACACTGTAAAACAGTCCTATTATCTTGCTTATTTTTTTAAAACTAATTTAAAAATGCAAAAACGACAATTGTTTAAAAAAATTGTGGAATGAATTGTCTATTTTCAGCTGGAATGTCTGAAATAGAAATTTAAAACGTATTAGCCCAATAAATCGAAAAAATAGATAATCGAAAAAAGAGTCAGTAATGCTAGAAGTTTATGTAAAATATATGCATTATATGGAAAGAAGTATGGGAACTCTGTAACCGAATCCCCTTTGGTATATTCGTATCGTATCGCACGTGAATTCTTTCAGAAAAGCAAATACGGCTGGACCAAATTATCGTAAATTTTTCACACTACAGGAGGTGAATGGTATGGCTTACTAGGTTTTATGTTCTCGTAATGAAGCATGCCATTTATTTATCTAAGAATCAACCGTCCGATTTTGTTTACATGTCAGATCGTTGGTCGATGAAAATAAGTTCGTTTTGCTTATTTCTTTTAGCCAGCAAAAAATGTGTCGAACATTGAGCAAACAATTCGCCAATGGAGAGTCACAATCAATTTTAAAATAATATTTTATAACAATTTTCTAATGCGATAAATTATACCAGATGTCTGTAAAGTAAAGTTACTTTATAAGTCATGCAATGAATTGTATTAAATAAAAAAAGATTAGAGAAATACCTTTTTAATGTAATAGTTTTGAAATGAAATACTATATTCTGCTATATGCGTTTATGTTCGCATTTTGAACAAAACTTATTTATTTACTGACCATTGTTTACATTTTTATATGTGCCGCTTCGCCATGTACCTATGTTTTTAATTAATAAAAAAGATTAGATTATAATTGTAGACCATCATGAGTCTAATTTTATTGCTGATAAGTTGATGGGAAATCAATGGACTTCCAGCTTTGGTACTTCTATTAGGCTCTGGTACTACTCTGGTATTTTGGATCGACTATTTCTATGCTACAAGTATAAATCCAAAACGCACATACTTGTTTGCGAGTTCCTCTAGAGATATTTTCAAAGATATCTTAAAAAAAATTCTAGAAGAGGGCATTGGTGAAGAAAACCTATAAAATGATCTCTTAATGAAGTCTTATATGTTTTGTAACTCATTCTTATGCTATAAGGGATCTTTTAATATCTTATTTCAGTTTCAACTATAGAGCGAAGATCTGAATTTCTATTTTCTGACACTCGTGCAAAATGTATATAGATATTGATTTATGGACAGCTAATAATAAAAGAATGGATGCTTTTATTTTTATTTTATTTTAATAAGTAGTTAAATAAGTACTCTTTCCTGTTACTTAAGATCACATAACAGCTTAAGAGAGATCTTGTAAAAGTCCGGAAATCGATCCACAAGTTTTTTGAAAGATTGCTATAACATTTCTGCGCTGTTTTTGAACCATTATCAGTATTAAAATACGATAAAGAAGAGCTCTTTCAGATTACTTTTGACATCTACCAAAATCTACGATATTAAGGAAAACATTTATTTAAATATGAATCGTCACTGGATTGAAAAGAATTCTCAGTAACTTCTGCACGAATCGCATACTTTTTTTTGCAATTCACTGTCCGACTTATTGGCTTCAAATGGAACTTTTTGAGTACATAATCCTGAAGATATTTATGATTCGATCTAGGTGCAACAGAAAGCAGCGTTTATTTGATGCAATTTATTATTGGCTTTACAGCTTGGCTTTACTGTAAATTAATTGAAAAATGAATAAAGAACCACCTAAGCAATTAATGATGGATGATTTTGCAAGGTTTTTTAAATCCAAGCGTATGTCGTAATTTTACATACTGAGAGAAATGTTTGTTTACAGATGTAATAGCTTCATAGTAAAGCTAACATAATTTAGATTTTTATCTTAAGGTAAGGTACTTTATCCTGAAGTTACCAAAATATTCGATTCGGTTAAATTTGTTATGTTGATAGTTAATATAAGAATGTTAAATATTAATATTTCGATCATAACATTCTTTCCACCATGATCATAACGTGACATATTTACGTGCTTACAGTTTCACAGAAACAGAGTAAACAAACATACACTCGCGCAGTCATTCGATTTTCTGCGAATTTTTCAACGTATTGTTGACAGGCGAAGTTCAAAGGAGAGAATTTAATGTAAGATTTATTAGAACGATCATTGAATTTTAAAATATACGAATTAATATACAATGACATTGCTGACATGCAAGGAAGTGCTGGTATTTCTTTCAAAGTTATCTGACGTTTTTTATTTTACTGTTACTGTTATGATCTACAGTTAATGTAACACCCTTGAATTTAGTTTACATTAACTATTAGTAAATAATTTCTCTTAATGTTGGCAAAGGGATGTATCGAAAAGAGATACTCTATTTTCAAAAATTTTTTTATGTATGGTTTTATAAGATATTTTTATAAGATCTTGAAGTCATTTTATTAAATTAAAGAATTGAATTTATTGTTTCATGTTATTTTTCTGCAGTAACATACCTTTTCATCTTTTTGTTTTACCCATCAAACTCCACTACAAGGAAATTCTTCGTGAAACAATGCTGAAAATTTCCACATATCAAGGAAGTTGCCGAAATTGTCAAAGCGGTTATGTTTAATCGTCAGACCCCAACAAGTGCCACTGAACGATGAACTTTTGGGAATTAAGGTTCGTAAATTTATCCTGAATACTTTGAAGGAAAATGCACGAAAACACTTGAAAAGAAAGAACCTTGCTGCTACTGTAGATGTCGGTCTTTTTGATAGAACGGGATTTTAAAGTAGCGCGAGTCTTATAAAATGCTTAAGGGATGACGTAATTCAAGTTTTTGAGAAATCCTGCAAAATAAGAAAAATGTCATTATACTTCTGCATGAAGCCGTCTTTCTCAGTACAGGTGTCTACTGTGTGCAAATTGGAATTAAAAAATGAAAATAGTCCCAACAGGACGTGTATTAGAAGTTCAATTTTTATGAAATATATTAATGTTGACCCCAAAAAAAAATTAATTTTTTACAAATACGAAATTTAAATAAAATTTTGCAAGTCGTACTTTCTTTTTATACACAAGTTCACACAATTCTTATGCCATTTTTTGTTTTTCAAAAAGCTGCCATATCCAAAAAGTTTTAAAAAATTCCGAAAAAATTAACATTTATTTCTTGAAGATTTTATGTAATTTTTTATGTATACATTTTTTAATACAATTCCTCAATTAAGACCATCAAAATGTTAAAGTAGTAGTAGTTAAAATGTTAGAGTCGTTATAAAAATGTTAATGTTTCTTATAGTACACGGAAAAAAATAACCGGCTAAATCAGCCGAAAAATCCGCAGATTCTACCAATTTTATCCTACAGGGATAGATGTTGGAATTCCGTTAGGGATAGCCGATAATTTCAGCTAAATTTAGCGGAACAAATCTGCTAATGTAGCGGAAATTTAGAGCTAAGCGCGAATTGAGTAGGATTAAGGCTACATTAGCGGAATCAAAACAGCTAAAATTGCAGATATTTTCGGCAATTACAGCCGAAAATTTTAGCTGATAACAATCAGCTAATCCAGCGGAGTCATTTTTCTCCGTGTAGTTTTATTACACAAAATTTAAAAACGTACCTTTTTTCATGCTGTTGCGCTGCAGTGGTGCTCATTTTAATAGTACATTACCTAACAAGGATGTAAAGTATATTTTTATGTACGAGTGGTAAATTCATGTACGCCATTCTGAATGACTTGCAAAGTTCCAGATCGTGTGTAACTTTTCATCCATTTTAGATATTCTTCCTTTTTGTATTAGAATACGTTAAGATATTAACAAATTTGTAAGTGGGTAAAGCAATTGCATGTAAGAGCCTTCGCTTTACGAATGTCGTCCTAGAGGGCGTATAAACGTTGATTTCATATAAAACAAAGACCTTACAATGACCTTATAAATATTAAATTACAAAATATTAGGTTTCGGGCGAAAATATTTTTTTTTATACTATAGAGGCAGAAAGTGCCATTTTACGCACGCCGTGCAAAAAAGTCAGCAACGGTACGAAATGCAGTATTCCATTCATGCATAAAAGTAGCACTTTACGAACTAATTGCATAGTGCACTATTGTGATATATGGGTTTAAAATACGGAGGAATAGGGACAAATTTAATGAAAACATATTTTACCCACGGTGTGATAAAAAAGATCAATTACTAGTACATGCCGACAAACATTATAGAACATTGTGTAATCATCAACAATTCGTTACATTTACTGCGAGCCTACATTAAAATAATTTACAAGTTCGTGAAATATACACGTTGAAATTTAACTGGATTCTTCCAACCGCAGTTTCTATTCCATGTCGTTTCGTTAACTATTATCTTATTAACTACAGACAGGAATACTAACTATTCTTTTTATTCCGTCCTGGTTGAGTGTAATTTCGTTCGCCGGTCGGTTGGGCAGGTTAAGATAATGATGGATTGGAAATTACTTAATTTTATTTTTTCAAATAAAGAGTGTACCAAAAGTAACAAAAATTAATTACTTTTACCATTTTTTATTCGTTAACATTTGTTTGAAGTAAAGATGATAGATTTCCTTTCGAAGGAAGTCCTTTCCGTGGGGAACATCCTTACGAAGATTAAATTCAATTTTAATGCATAATTTGTTACCATCTTGAGCGATCGGTTAAAAAATTTCAACAGGGTACGTTCCCCTGTCCATTTTGACATGTGCGTTTTTTGGCTCTCGGAGTCTTTTAGAAAAAGGAACGTGAGGAAAGACAGCGAGAAAGAGCATGCACCGTAATGGGCGTGTATGTTTGTTTAGCTCGGGTATTACATGTACCCTGTTATTAGGGCCGCTTCCCCCAGAAAACGAAGTCCAGGATGAACGTGTATAAACGCAAGAGTGATGCTACAGACCTTCCTCCAGGTCGCAGTAGCCTTCCATCACGGCAGTATCGCAGCATCTTTCTCAAGCTCATCAGAAACATGCATCCAATCCAGTCTGAGACCCATCAACAAGCTGTAACTATTGTTATATTGCAAATAAGTACCGGAGGCAGTCATCATTATGTGCAAATTTTCTAATTTGTCGACATTTTTATACATTTTAATCACAGCCTTTACTGCTTTTATTAAATTCATAATATAAAATGATCGAACATACGCACAAATCATTAACTAAGAACCGGTATCATTTTTTGCATTCCAATGAGGTTGAACGGATTGGAATATGAATGGTTATCAAGTCAAATGCCCATGATTGAAATCAAGGGATTGTGCGCCTCAAGTACATTTCAAGTTAAATCAAAATAGCACCTACATTCATAAAAACGAACTAGTAAGAAACAGAGTACTTAATAGCTTTAAGATATCATAGTTTGAATGCGGAAAATCGATGGAAACAACAAATTTTATACTTCAAGACATATCCATGAAATATAACAACATTTTTGAATAGTTACGTTGCATGTACTATACAATTCGTCACTTAGGATCATGACATAACATAAAACAGCTATTTCTCAACTTTTATGAGTACCCGGTCTCCCCTCGCCGGGGATGGACATTTTGAATTTCGAAGTGTGAACAAAAATTATGTAAAGAAATTAAATATACATCTATGTATTTATCTTTATAAATAAATAAAATAATAATATAATAGATGCATAATACATTTCCGAATATTTCACCACGTGTCCTATTTCACATTATTACAAGGAAACTCATTCTGTAATTGTCCGACGAAAATCGCAAGTGTGTGCTCCATTGCATAAGACCTAACCCTTCAGTACTTGCGCTCAGAATATGAGAAACTTATTTTGCTACCTATGGAAAGAAATTGCTATTTCGCTCTTGCGATATGGGAAGCAAAGCAATATTATGCGCTCACAGTGTGAGATAAGTTTTTCAGTAATAAAATATATGATAGAAAAATATATGAAATGCTTTCTAAATTCAAATAGTACTTTTCGGTCCTAGGCCGTAAAGTTCAATTTTACGGACCGAGTGGAGATTGCACAATCTCCAAATCGAGGTCGTAAAATTTTACGGCCGAGGAACGAACAATATTTTTTGATACACTGTTCTTGACTACCGGCGCACTATGGGCCAGAACACCCTATATCTTGACCAAAAACCAGTTGTTGAATTAAAAATAATGGAGTTGTTTATCGTTTAGTGAGCATTTTGAAGTACCTAAAATTTGATTACCTATTATAAAATTATTTATCTTTTTTCACTAACTTTCAATGTCTTAGAATTACAAAATTAAGTATAAAAATTTATTATCAGTTTAATTATTATGTAGTTTATCGTTTTATAACTAAATACAATTAATTTAACTAAAGCTTTTTTACATTATTAGTCATTAACATTAAGTTAATAACCTAACCGAAAAATAAGAATAAATGTATAGTCCCAGTACAGTCCCAGTACATTGCAGGTATTGTGCTGATCGTCGGGAAAACTTCAAAATCGGTATAAAAGCAGTACTGGAAACCAGTACTGACCAGGTATTCAACCAGTACTGACCAGGTATTCAGCCAGTACTGAACCAGTACTATGCCAGCTGCTGGCGCGGTACTGACCACCAGTACCAGTAATGGTGGGTTCGGTACATGATTTATTACCGCCGCGGTACCGTGCCGTTCTTCAGGTCCGGCAAATTACAGACTTTTTGATACACGTGTCCGTAAAGTAGACACTTTACGGACTCTTTTTAGTCCGTAAAGTAGACACTTTACGGACTCTTTTTAGTCCGTAAAGTCACACTTTACGGACTGATTTCTGCACTTTACGGACTAAAAATAGTCGTTAAAGTGCCTACTTTTGCGAACAGTGTATCAAAAAATAGTATTTGCTCCTCGGCCGTAAAATTTTACGACCTCGGTTTGGAGATAGTGCGATCCTCGGACCGGCTTCATCAGTCCTCGGATGCACAATCTCCACTCAGTCCGTAAAATTGAACTTTATGGCCTAGGACCGAAAAGTACTATTTCCACCTGGGAGCAGGCACTTTACAGACTCTTTTTAGTCCGTAAAGTGCAGAGATCAGTCCGTAAAATCACACTTTACGGACTAAAAGGAGTCCGTAAAGTGTCTACTTTACGGACACGTGTATCAAAAAATACATTTCATAAATTCAAGTATATGTATATTTCTCGCGGTTTAAAAAATATGTCGTTGATAAACAACAATTAGTGTAATTAAATTTTACATTTAATCGACTTAAATGGTCGATTGGAATAAAAGGACAAAAGTAACTGAAATATATTAAATAATACGTAAACTTGAGTGTACATAAATTATGTACAAAACATTGGTTACCGCAAAATTAAAAAATAGAAATACAATTTTTTATTCACATTTAAGAAAACTCAATACAACAGTTTCCAACAAAAAATCTATAAGAACAACCCATTTTTAGGGCTACAAGTGGAGTCAAGAGATTTCACGTTCACGGATGTTATGAATGGTATGTTTTTTTTTAGATTTTTTTATGAGTTTCAAGATAAAAAATATGTATTTTCAATTTCAATAATACCATCTATATAAAGAAAACTATGTCAAATATTTCAATGTCTATTTTGCAAAAGATGGTGTATTATTAAAATATACTAGGTACTTTTTATTATTTATTAAAACTACCATTTATTAGAAATATCCTTAATATATTAAACAAAGTGGCAACTAAAGAGAGTACAAGAGAAAAATCACAATAAAAGAGATCAGTAAAAGATAAGTCCCCTGGATATAATGTGATTGCGTATAATGTAGGGGACAACAATTTTGTTCTCATTCTTCAAAATCTCGGGCAAAAATTATCGAAAAATAATTTTGTTCTTTTCATTTTTAACTGGAAAACCAGCTCTTTTAGGGCTAAATTAATCACGTATTGTGAAATTTTGAGCATGTCATGCAAATTATCCTTTTAAGTTTTTGCTTGCATGTCGGGAAAGGGATTTTGGTTTTTTCTTTTTTTTTCACTCTCGTGTTTGGACATTTTTTTCTCTTGTATTGAGGGGGAGTCAAACATCGTGATAGGTCATAAGCCCTCCATTTACTAATTTAATTATTGTTCGACAATTAAAAACACTTACCAAAATAATTTAATTGTATTCCAATTAGATTAATTACAGTAAATAATGAAATTACTATGTGACTTTTTTCTAATTAAAATGTAGCGTAAACGGTCAATTTTTATATTTAACTACTCAAAATTGTATAGTTTAATTTTAAATATTCATTGAAGAAGGATTGAATAAACTCCTACATTTAAGACTAACCTTATTTGGTAAGATACAAGTTCCGCAATATAGTCGATAGCTTCTTTCTAGTGGGAAATTTGAATATCACCTTTCTGTCGTGTTTACGTTCGTTTTCAAAATGAATTTTTTTAGTTCTTTTGTTCTTTTGAGAGCTATACTTATTTATTATATTTTATTTCAAAATAGTCAACTTTGATACAACAAAAAGTTTTTGGTCCCCACCCATTCCCTGCTTCAGAACGTTTAGAAATCAATTTGATAAATAAGCGTCTAGTTATTTTCTAACAAATCTTGAGATTTATAAAATTTCATTTCAGATCGGTAACAGAAAAATTATTAACAAAAACTAAGCAAAGAAGGATGTTATGTTAATATTGTTCCCTCCTCCCCACCCCCTCCTCTCCGCGTTCTTAGATTTCCAATACGATAATGACGATCAGGCACCATTCTTAATTTACACCTATACTAAGATGAAAAACTCAGCAACGTGTCATATTTTTTTTCATCGAGAAAATATAATACACTATGTTAATATACGATAACTACATTGGAATTTACTGAAATGATGACACTAAGAAAAAACGGGATTCATTTAAAAACAATTTTAGAAAAATGATTAATAGTACTTTACAGTTTTAACTGTGGTAACATAAACATTGACACAAATAGACGATCTTTGCTAGTAACCTACATCAATAATGAATTTATTAATTATTCTCGATTGGTTCAGTAAGAAAATTAGTTTAAAAATATTAGTCCTCAATAACCATATTAATTTTCTGTGAGACATAATACGAAAATGAAAGGATTACGAACATTTATAAAATAATTATAACATGTTGTAAAAAAAGATAACTTGCTGAGTTGAGATGTTATATAAATAATAATGTATTATTGTCTGATAAATGAAGCGAATCCTCTAAAACAAGACAATGTAGTAATTTCTTTGCATGGTGTCCTGGATATTACGAAAAACATAATTGAATCATTGGTTTTGCAAAATGCTGCCGAACAAAAACTCAATCTACATGCTATTTTTTACATATTTAGCAAGGCACTATATGAAAAATTGCACCCTCCATGATTTTTTTTTTTAATTCGTCAAGTCGAGGATTTACTGAACCTATCAGTGTATTTGTTCACTTAATATAGTTTAAGGCTCTTCGTTCTACATTTTGACTTTAATCAAATTCCGCAAGACTTGAGAATTCCATCATTTTCGATCCGTACAATACCCGTATGCAATTTTTGTCATATGGACAGTGCGATTTATTTGCTCATTTGTTTTTAAATCCATTTTAAGCCCAACTGTAGCCACGACCGATCGTCACGTCGAAAGCAATAACAAGCCGAACGAACGACCGGATTTTCACGTCAGTCAAAACATAATTGACTTTTATTCCACTAACGGGTTTTATGGTTATACGTTCGACTCTACAGGGAATCGAAGCTTGAGCCTCCAGCTGAGTATACACAAAGCCATACCTGTCACGTGTTCTTTCGCTCGTCAACTATTCCTTCGTTTTTTTTTTAATTTTTCATTGTGCGTGACTTTCAGGAATGACTTTCAATACCGTCGTATAAATTTTATCAAGATTACAATACATTAAATTTTGTATTGATAACTAATGTTTTGTCTGAAATAATGACATTATTTGGTACATTTTTATCATGATACATGAAAACAAAATTATTTTGACAAAATTACATATTTTTGGAATAAATGCGTATTGTCTCATTTATTTTATCTATATAAATTCGCAAACCATGAGTAAAAATGGATTTACGTTCGTGCGTCGCACAGAAACTAAAACAAATTTAGTCAATTTTTGGCCAGGGTGTTCATCCTTCAGGGTGGTCCGAATCACATATATACCCATACGTGTAGACCGCTAAATGCAGCTGTCGCTTCGGGTCTAACTGCGTAACGATTTTAACAAGCAGTAATATTCGACGATATCACAAAATGAAAAATGACGAATGCAAAACATTACACCAAGATAACAGAAAAACACATCCGACAGACAGAATTCATTTAATCAAAGTCGAGCCGTTTTTGGTGTAAATTGGGATTTTGGCAAAATTAATTATTAAATGCTATCCATAATAAAATAACAGTCAAACCATGACATATAAAAACACGATTTTTTGTCAATTTGGTAATGAAATGGTTCCATAACTTGATGAGCATATTGTTTTTTTCAACTCTTTCAGTGGGTACCACAACTTTTAATATTTTTTTTTATACATTTTGATTCATAACTTTAAAATTGCATTAAAAAATATTGTATTGGAATAGGTAATCAAATTGTAAATTTTTTTGTCTGTTAGGTAGTTCCATGCCCAAGACTGTAATGGACCTAATAATTATTTCACTACAGTTTTCAAAGATTGTATTTTGTGTGAAAAAATGTTTTTAAAAATGGTACAAGCAGAAAACTCTCGCGTAAAATTAATAACTTTAGATTTTTCGAAAAATTGAACTAATAAAAACATTAATTTTTCAAATCTATTTTTTTTCACATTGGAACTTTTCAGAATTTCTGTTTGAATAAAGAAGTTGTGTTCTCAAGAATTGAATGTTAAAATATTAACATGTTGGAAATGAAAATAATATCATGAAAAATGTCGGATCAAATACGAAAAATCTGCGAAAATTCTCGAATTTTTTATTTGAGAATGCCGGACTTTTGGGAAAACGTTGGGGAACAAAGAATTCTTGTGATCAAAGAATACTGTATTATCATGATATTTTTCTTATAAAGGACGACGCCATAAGTATTCAAAAACCAACCTTCCGAATTTTACACAAGTAAATAAGCACTACAAACTAGTTTTGCAAAGTTCAGAAATTAATTCTAGTGTTGTCAAAAGAAAATGGGACATTATTTATTGTCAGAATAGTAGTGGGAACCTATGAGCAAATTTTGAATTTTATGACAGCGTTCCAGGCACATTACTATCGGTTGAGACGGAAACGCCATCTATGAGGAACACGGGGAGGTCGGTAGGGCAAGAGCGATATTATACCACAGATTTGGTACCAATATGTTCCCGATATACTATACCACAAATCGATCTTGTACAAAATATTATAATTATTAATCTAACAAAAGTATATAATTCTATATTATTGAACAAACGATAAATTTTACAAATCACAAACTGTCTCATACATACAGGTAGAAACTAATATAATAAGTCAAGAAGATGAATCTACATTATAACTGATCGAGTAATTTTAAACAAGTACCCTATAAAATATTTAAATATGAAAAATATGACCCACTCCATTGGCGAGTCTGAACTTGTTCAATCCTCCGATTATATAAAATGTCACGATGTTACTCCTATTGATGTTGAAGGCACAAAATGAGATATGCCCATTTTTCACGTGATAGATTTATGATATGTATGTAAAAGAAGAAGGTAAGCCGAGATGAGATCCCTGAATATTTGTAGGCAACGCTAAACGACTAATGCATAAACTGCAGGATATAAGGGAGCTCTAACGGAGTCTAGCTAACAATAAGCTGTATGATAAGATGAGGAAATAATAAATCACAATTTGTATTATTTACAGAATTCAGTATCCGCATCAAGAATAAATTTATCACTAAATTTAGTTATAAGCAACAAGCAACAATAACAATAGAATCTTTTTAATAGCATGTGCTCGGATCAAGACTCATCAGGACATACTGATGATGATGGGTATAATTAAGGACCTATTTAAAACTGACACATTAAAGTCGTAGTGAATGCTTAACATTGTACACAATGCAATAAGGACATTAGAATAAGAATCCAACGAGAAATTCCTAACATAAGTAAACTTTGATCAAAATAAATAATTTACGAGTAATAATAGAAACCAACAATATTTTAAGATATCTCTGACAAAAAAGCTAGACCAACCATTCTCTATGTATTTTTTTGTTGTTTTTTTTTTAGGCAAAATTAAAACCCTTCAGAAACAAAGATTACTACTCCACGTCGCTGTTCCTGGGCAATGCTAAGTATACTACATCATTACTACTAAATAAAAAAATGAATTTAAGAAATCTCACATTAAACGCGATAGCAAAAGCCTCAAACATCCCTGAGTTTAGGTTATGTTGAATTTCTTGATTTTTACGTGATTAAATTAAATGAATCAAAGATCGTGGAAATTTCGGAAAGGGATCAGGATTTGTGTTCTATTTTGCAATTTACAATCACGCAAAACTGAACATTGCCGAATAAGAAACATTCCAGATAATTTGGGTCGTAAAACAAAGTGGAACAAAAGGGAACGCCCGGTTATCGCTGATTGCTACAAAGGCTCGTTTGCATGTCGATTACGCCTCCTCTCACCTACCGGAAAGATCACCGACAAAGAGTTTTGGCTTTATTTCAGAAAAATGTATCTGGACTTTGCCTCTCCAGAACCATAGTAACCCAGACACCTGCCACGTGCCATTCCTTTAAACGTTCACCGACAAAGGTTTGCGATCGACATCGGGTGAGAAATTGTACATTCTAACGTGCCAATCGGTACGAATTGCGAAGCGTACACTTCAATGCCAGAAGGATCGTAAAATCGAAGCTCGTTCAGCAATGGTTCGTTACAAGAAGGCCGACATTTTACTCCAGTCGACATTGGGTACTTCCAGATTTATATCTTAGAATAAAAATAATTGCCGATAAACCAGTAAACAAAAAGGGTTCGTGCGATTCGATGGAGGATATTCGATGTTGTGTAAAATTTTCAGATAGAAATATTGAAGTTTTTAGTTAACAATAAATAGGGCAGTTGGTTAGATTTCTTTAAGTAATTCATCACACAATAGCGACTTTCTCATAATGACCTCTTGAACAGAAAATCGATATTGGTATTGAATTTGGTATACATAAATATAAAGTAGTGATTCTCAAATGAGGAGAGGAAGTGGAAACTGAAGATTTAAAGTCAGGACTTTATCTTGTTGGAAATAACTGCATCTGCAATTTGGCAATTGGCGTGATTTATTGGTACCTTGATGTGGGACAGGATGGTACTTACTACATGAAGGAAGCAAAGTCATGGCGATTTATGGAGATCTTCCAGAATTGCCAACGAAAACGTCCTACTCTTCAACGATCGTTACACTACATTTTTATTATTGCATAGACCAGATATTTGTACACGCAGTTACGTATTGGATCAACCATGGGCACTTGAGGTTTCTTAACGTCACCTAACTTTACAATAAGGTTCAGTAAGGTTGTTTCAAGGTTGGCAACCATTCGTCAACCATATACTACTTACTAAGGCTGTGTACTCTTAGATGTGAAACTTTACGATGGTATCTACAGTAAAGCCAGAGTAACAACTCAGTTTATTTTGGACCCGCGGTGGTCAGACTTAATTTCTACAAAGACCTAGCCTACATTTTAGTACCTAAACTAAAGATTCTTTTTTGATAAGACATTATAGGATCTATTTCATAATAATACAATAGTCTTTGATTGGTCAATTAGTCACTTCATTGGTTTGCATAAAGTAAACTTGCAATTTATTGTAAACAGATATAGCACAACAATAATTCAAACAAACTGTCGAGGTGTGGTGGGAAACGCACATCTGAGAGTGGCAGGTTCGAATAAAAACAGCCCTACGTAGACGATGACATTGCTCACTGACTGCTCTTTGCCAGGATGATCTGACAACACTTAAGACTGAAAACGCATACTCAAATATACCAACTTCTAGGGCACTCCAGGTCCATGAGGGTGACATGTACAGTAACATCGGGTCCTTAGAGAATTTAAAATAAGTTAAAAAAGAAATACATGTATGATCGAACTGTTTAAAAATCAAAGAACTGAAGAGTATCACGACAGCGAATAGCAAGAAAGTGATTCACTGGAACTGGAATAACTAGTTCTAAAAGTTGCTTACCTTATATTTAGGAAATATGCGGAAATCACCTTGAAGAGTATGGAAGTACTCGAGGAAAAACACGGAATAAGAGAGCAGTATCAAGCCTCTCTATAGACTTACGGACACCACCGGAAGTTGGTCCAAACTATAATCTCCGCAACGGTATGAAGGTCATCTATTAATGAAATAATCATCCAGTCGAGGAGGAAAGAAAACTTATAAGTATAAACAAGTATTCTTTCACCGAGATGAAGAACTAAAATATAGGAAACAGCTGGATTTATGTAGTTAGACATCGTATATAAGAGTGACATAGTTATAGATTAGAAGAGTGATTCAAAACCTCCAAAAACTGGTCAACATGGTAAAGAGAAATAAACCTACCGCCAGGGTGTTATAATGTTTACTGGCATCAATATGCATTTCGTCTGCATTGCGCCAAAAGAGCGATACGTATCTATGACTTCGAACCAACCGTAGTTTATTGTCAGGAAAGTACACAATCAGTTGAATACCGTGGCAACAATACCCAGAGAGTATTGTATCTTAAGTGACAGCAAAAAACATCTTTAACAAATAGAATAAAAAAAATAAGACTGAACTATTCTAGCAAAATTCTGCCGTAAATAATGGAATTTACATTAATTGCAAGTTTCAGTAATGGTATTATAATTCTATGAAAAGTATGTTTTACGTACTTTATTACTGCTGTAATGAGTTTATATTTTTTTTCACTCATTTGAGTGATTAATGGTTATCGTTAATGTAGTCTATAACGTTTGAAAAACTGATTTACATTTATAAAATGGTTAGATTATCAATGTTTTCCCTTTTTGTAGTGCTAATAATAGCACCTATTAGTTCTTATGTAAATAATTTTACCGCCGTATATAGTTATTCCTCTTTTGACATTAACCCTTTCTTGTATCTGAATTCTTTATAATGTCCGGGTATATGTTCTATTTTCATTTTTTTAGGAGGACTCTGAACCTCTTCAGAATATTGGTATAGTTTTTTCAGGAAACATTCACTTCTATTAGCCGTAGTTATATTTCTACATGTGGAGTAGTTATTTTCTAGCTTAGGTTAGTGTTTCGATTATGGATTTCGTGTCTATTGCCTTTACGTTTCTATTTCTGGTATTAAGATTGTTTCTCTTGCTTTTCGAGTACTCCTAATGTACTATCATGTGAGAAAAGACAGTTTATCGCTCATAAATAAATAATTTCCTAATTGAACGTGTTAACTATCCAACGCTGCATTGAACTATTTGGTAATTGCAGGTAGTACTATTCATCTACAAATTACTTTGTGTTGTTAATACTAACAAACATGAATATTGTCTAATGAAAAGTAACTATCAAGTTAAGTAATTTCATTTCGGTGGGAAATCGATGCGATTTATTTCTTGCATAATAAATAATGTAGATATGCCCTTGGTAAGGACCGTCTCCGTTCAATTTGTAAACAAAGTAATGCGGTAAACTGCCGCTTTCTTGCCCTTGTTGTCTGTTTCCGGTTGTTTATAGTTAAGACGTTCATCATTATTTCCGAGAACCAGAACTCAGTAATATCCAGTGAAATTCCTTATACATATTTATTTACATGTACATTGCGATCCTGTACATGACTTATGTACTGAGAGTTGACAGAAATCTATCTCACTGGCCAATACAGAAAACACAAAACTAAAAGATCACTTATAATTGACTTATAGTTTTCTATTCTCCAACTTGCAATAACTGTAAGTAACAGTATTAAGTTCCACTCACAGTGAACTGCTACTTACAGTTGCTTATAATGAACATTAGACAACTGCAAATAAACTATAAGTGGCTTTTTAATTCTGGAAATGTTATTAACCCTGTAAGTCCTAAATGTACACAATTTGCATATGGATTTCAGCATCGGTTTATGTATAATTTAACAATTTTTTAAAAATGGAAACATCTATATCCGACTAGTTTTGAGGTTGCTCTTTCGATTGGCGCTATTCGAATTTTGGCAATTATCCAATTATAAATGGGCATTTAACCCATTTTTTTATAAAACTACTGAAATAAACGTGATTTTTTAGCTACAATTTTTCTTTTAAATGTATTTTTAACTATGATACCGGTTTCAGAAGGCCTTCAAACCTGTCACAAACGTGTTCCCGATTGTTTTACTTCGAAATTAAACATTCACTTACTAGAAAACCCGGCTATGTATGTTTACATTTTGCTCCATCTTTGAGGTTCAAATCCGCACCTGTACATGTATTAATATAGTTAGTTTTTATGACTGTTTTTCTTTATTCTGACCGATGAAAACCGAGAAATTTTAATTTATATATTGATTCATTTTTAATTGCAATAACATTTTTAATTTCTTGTTACTTTAAAAAAGGATTGGTTGGAGCACTAGTAAATTGGTTAGTGTGACTATGTCTCTAATTGTATTAGTCAATTTCTCATCTGGATTTGAGATCGTTAAGTTGGTTGTCCCAACGTATGTATGTTGTTTCAAAAGAGCCAATCGAATATTTCAAATGATTTCGTCGGTTGTTGCGACCAAACACTTTGATTCTATATATGAAACTCGTTTAGTACTTAGAACCAAACTAACAAATTGTTTAATTCTGCGAGCAAAACTGCAATCGCACGCTAAAGGGCGTTGATTAGAAAAATAAACTGTAAATTGGATGTATTTTTGGTGATTAGACAACTATTTAGATGCTTAGCAGAACCAACAATTTAGGTAGATTCGTCTAATTTATCGTCTACCTTGTCAATTCATTCATTCCGCACGGATAAAAGTTAGCCATGTTAGCGAAAAATTATTTAACTACGAGTGTTTTTATTACAATTTTATCACCTTGTGTGTGAGGGTATGTCTATAGACGTACATTCTAAAGTGGGCTTCCAGTGTGAGGTACCTCTATAGACGTACATTCAAAAAAAATTGATAAATAGTACAAAAAACAAGTAGATTTACACTTATCCGATACGAGTCTTACTTGGGGATACGACTGTTACAACTAAGAAAAATATCGGCTAAGTGCAGGAAGCGAGTATCGGATAACTGAGGACTGTTGGATATGCCGAGGATCGGATAAGAGGGGGACCACTGTACATTCTTCTTAATATGACTTGTGCAAATTACGTTCTCCGAATAGAGAGTGTTCAAAAATCTTTTTTTTTTTTTTTTTTTTTTTTTTTTATTATTAATTAACGGGCGGAATCGCCCTTTTTACTAAATTGTTTTTGTCGTATTATTTACTATGATTTTGCGAGAGCTGCAGATCGACTTAGAAAGATGGCGCCATACTTCACATTTATGTATGAAATGTAGGACTGCAGGAACCGAAACGTAAACACAAACAACGTGGCTCGTCTTACCAACAGCGAGCTGCTGTTGGAAACGAAATCGAAAAATTATTCACCAGACGGGGATCGAACTCACCCTACGACTTCGTAGTCCAGTGCGTTAACCGCCTGAGCCACGAAGCCGATTAAAATCTTGTTTATATTTCGGGTAGTGTTGCGTATCTTACACATCTAGTACTAAAAACATTAAAAAACATGTAATCTATGATAGTTTATTAAATTATCTGTAAATGTGAATATATTATCGTAACTCTGGACAATAAATATTAACTAAACTTGTTTTTGAAAAAATTTCAACACGTAACAGATTTCAACAAAATCCAAGGATTTCAAAAAAATATGTTCGCCATATTGGATCCGCCATTCTGAATTTTTCTTCAAGGACTTCATATTCGTAATCAGCGATTTTCATTCATCCCAAAAGCCCAAGTGTACCGAATATCACAAATTTTGGTAGCTTAAAAAATTCTTAACATTTTTTACTCTCTAAATCTGAATTAATAAAATTTTACTAATTGTAAGTCAAATTCTACTAATTGAAAAAGAGAAAAGTGGGTTACCAATAAATAGTAGAAATTTACTAATTACATTAGTCAAAATTTGTTACTAAACGAATTAGTAAATCTGAAATACTAAATAAAGTAGTAGAAATTGATTATTTCGTATCCCTTTAACTGTTACCGTACGAATTTGTTAAAAATGATCAATCTTCGGTTACTGTACTACACGGACTAACAGAGGTAACCTTCTAGCTGTAATGAATTAGTACATTAATTTATCGAGCTGCTTTGATAATTCTGCAGAATCCATTTCTGGATTAATTATCATTTTGGAATCTATGAATCTGTAAAACACAAATCATTAATCATTAACCTAACTTTTAGAATAAAACTTTGGGTAATACCTCTAAATTCAATACTATACCAAATCGAAGTTAGAATTATGGTTTTTGAAAATTTAGCACGTTAAATTTTGAAAAATTATAACGCGTTTTAATTTTATTACGCTACATGTCGTTAAAAACGCCCAGAGAAAAAACGAACAAAATTTATAAAAATATTGTGCCCAGCAAGAAAACTTACATTGTTAAACATTCTAACCTTAATTATACACAAAATACTTACGACTTGTTTACGACGATTAACCATTCGTTTCCAGATCTTGATGGATAACAAATAATCGTTATTCTGCGACGAATATGTGATACCGCGAGGTTTCAAAGTACAATCTATTGTTGATATGCACTTTCCTTACATTACGACATTGAACAAAGAAACACGCGGGTTTTCGACTAATTCAAACAGTGAATTTGTTTACTATTTCAAATGGTGAAATGATATTACTTATAAAATAGTGATATCATTTTACTATTTGCTATTAGTGAAAACAATATGCCAGATTTTACTAATTCATTAAATGATATTGGGAAATTTGACTAATATAGTACTAATAAATTAGTCAAATATTCTGCTACTTATCGAAATAGTAAAAATTCTACTAATTCAGATTTAGAGAGTACCCACGTTTCAGATTTTTCTCCTCATTGCGAAGGGGTTAAATGTGAGTGTTCGAGTTTGGGCACTCGGCCCTAACTTTGTATATGTAGCAACTAACTTTAGGTAACAAACATGAATTAGCTATGATAACCAAAATGCTCGATTTCAATATTCAACTTTGAAATTTCAAATCTGTGGTTGCCTCACCTATTTCAGCTGCCTGAAGGTACTCTCATTCGATATGATGAAGAATTTTAAAGATAATCGAATGTAAAAAGCATTAGTTGTTAATGGTTTCACAGCACATCCAACGAAAACTGTTTGGTCGGAATAAGAAACTTCTTGTTTTTCTGGAAACAAAGAATGTTTGATTTCGAGAATTTCAGTAACAGATTTCAATTCCAAGTGAATTCTCTCCTTTCTGAAAATTCAAAAATATTTTTGACTGCGTAAAAAAACGATTGTTTTCGGATTTTGTCCAAGTACCCAGTGCATTGACAATAAAAGATGTTTCCAAATCGACGCATGCGAACGATAATGCAAGTATCGCAAGGCGATGATGGGGTACAAGAAGAGGCACGCGAAGCAAGGGGGATCTGCTTACAGGTACGCGATGAGATGAGAAAGAGAAGCATTCTGGCTTGTGGGTACAGCCGGTGCCTGCAGCCCACAATTATGATAATAGCCCTCGGGCCCCGAGTCTTGTTAAGCCAACGCGAAGCCAGCTCTTTTATCTATCTCGTTCCTTTTTCACTGCTTATCTCGTTGTGCGTTCGTCTTTTTTATTTCTTTTTTGACTCCTCACTTTGTCGTCGACAAACTGAGTCTCCCAACTGCAGCTCGAATTCAACGTAATAATCGGAATTGCTTTTCGCGAATAAAGTAAGAGTGGCAAATTGGTTCATCCGCTTGCCGACATTGGCCTCCGATGATGTGCCGTGCGCATGATAATAACTTTAAATTGCACGTTAATTAACACCGAGTTCAACGGGGCCGTCGAAATGAAGATACAAACATATGTATAAATAATATTTTCGAAGATGAAAAAATTCAGTCTTTCGTTTTTTAAGACACCTGTCCCATTTTAAACCTTCGAACTTGTAATGACTTAAGGTTATCTTTTTTTCTTTAATTTTGGTTAAAAACATACCAAATTGTTAGGAAAAGAAAAATCGAGTTTTTTGAAGAATTTTAAGAAAAATTGTATTTCTTCACCCATAAAAGATATTTTCAAACGCACACGAGATATGTTTTATGTCCGCTATGTTAGGTCCGGCATTTTGAAATATGAAAAAATGACAGCAATTTTGACTTGAAGATATGGGGGATTCAAATTTGTATTGTTATACGATAATTCGCACCCGAATTATTGCAATTTGTTGCTTCATTTGTTATTAACAATAAATTGTCATTCAAACTGCTGAAAAAAGACACGTTTTTATGTTGATTAGGAAAATAAATGGCAAGAAACCATGGTACTATTGATTATTTTTCACTTGGACGTAAGAATAACTTAAACTAACCAATTACTTAAACAAAATACAAAACGTGCATAGTTACTGTTGATGATTCGAATGTAACATAAAACGAACAAATCTTAAATCCACCAGTTGTTAAATAATATTGTGAATGGAAATATAGAAAGTTTCAATGAATATGATTGTGGTGGCTTTTAATCACATCAGATGCAAGCACACCAGTTTAGAGGTATCCTAAAATTGTATGGTAGATTTTTGTTATTTAGTAATGATACGTTGAATCATTTTTGTACAAATTTTATTAAGAAATGTAACACATTCACAAATATTGGAAGATGTTGTCGACTGTGCAGATCTACGCTTGTTTTTTGTAGAAAGTATCGAAATTCATGTTGGTTTGTAATGTAGTTATTTTAAGATTATTTAAATGAAAAATAAAATCTATTAAATGATGATTTTCGGTTTGACAATTTTTATGCAGAAGTTTTAAAGAATCATTGCCTTTAGAAAGTACACTTAAATTAATTTGTTTACCTGTCAGCATTTAATTTGTTATTTAAGTTTTATTTGTTTTAATTCTTCTGCACCCTCCATGTTCTCCTTTACGGGTGTCAAATGTCTCTTCCATGTATCATGCAGTATATTTCTTGAACAATGGAAGCTCTGTTTCACTGTACTGTATTTCAAGCCCAAAAATTCGAATTATACGAAAACTAGTCGCGTAAGTAATAACTATTAATTAAAAATTAGTCAACAATTAATATTGAACAATATAACAAAAACCTTAAATAATAGCGAGATTTTCTACAAATTTCAACTGATCAGGCCGAACCCATTTCATTTTTTTTTAATTTTCGTAAACAAATTTGTTGTTTTTTTAATTAATTACATTAAGATTTTATTTTATTTTTTTTTTATTTTAAGAATATGTCAACATAATAATATTTCTTCTTAGTCGCGTGTGGGCTAATTTTGTTGCATTTTTCATACTTTATGAAAATATATCTGGAAAATTATAAAATGTTGATAAGCAATAACAATAATATAAAGTGTATAAACAAGAAATAGTTGTGAAAAACCCACTTATTCTTCAAATTTTCTGAACTTTTAGATAATCATACGTGCATATAACTATAGGAAAACTGAATTTGGTATTTTTCTGTTTTTGAGGAGAAAAATTACATTTTTTTTAAATGTCTTGCAATCTGAGATTTTTACGATTCCTAATTGTTCCTTGTATTTTTTTATATTTTGTATACTTTTTCTTGGATATACACCGTAAAAACTGTTTTAGAAGAATAAAAAATTAGTTTACATTGTCTTCCTTGACATTTCTTATTTCCGTTTATAGTAACATCATTAGGTTGTAATAAAAGCATTTTTATAACAAACTATAATATTCATTTTTGTTTCTTACATGGATTTCTTTACTGGTGATTTTTCGTTTCAGCAGAAGGTTTCAATTTCTCTTATATAAATTCCCTTAAATGTTATTAGTAAACAATGAAAATATATAACGATTTACATTTCTGGTAAAAAGAAATTAATCCAAGAAATAAAAAATAAATAAATGTTATAGTTTGTTATAAAAAATGTTTTTATTAAAAATGATTGACATTACTAAATGTAAAAATTTTGAGAAAGAAAGGGTCCTTTTTAACATATAATTGTTGTTTCTTCTTTTAGAACGTTAGGCCATATTAATACTTATATATATTATAGATATACTATACATATATCCGATATATGCTATTACAATGGAAAGTTACAAAACGACATGCAAAGAACAAATAGAAATCATAAAAAACTGTAGTTTTGTCCCTTAGACACAAAAAAATACCAAATTAAATTTTGATAGTGAGTTCCACGATTATATAAATCGTGAACGATAAAAAAAGTTGTTTTTTTTTGAGAAAAACCTTTTTTTTTAAACAAATATTAATTACGGTTATTGGTCGATATTTTTTATTTTTCGAGATATATTTTTAGGAAAGTATGAAAAATGCAACAAAATAATCCCAAACGCGACTGAGAAGACTGAAAATTAGGAAATTCCGAGTCTAAAGAATAGTGGAATTTTTTCAAAATTTAAAAACTGTCAAAAATGGGTTTAAATTTTTTTAAAAGCATTTTTTTAATCCTTTTCTAAAAATTCGTAGAAATTATTTTTTTATCAGAAAGCTCATTTAAAACATTACAAAAATAATGTGCAGCATAATATTTTGTATAATTATTTTCGTGTTTAAATAAATCAACTGAAACGAAGGATGAAAATCGAATTACGGGAAAAGTCCTAAAACATTCCATAATATCGTTATATAAATTATAAGGTTCAAAATAGTTAATTTGCAAGTTCTAACAATGACAGAGGAGGAAAATAAAAATTAAAAATTATGGCCAAAAAAGTTGACGTTGGATGCTCCTTATTATATGTATAGGTATTAAAATGCAGACATAGTCTTCGACCTGGTCCAAGCAAACCCACCTGCTAACTTTAAGCTAATTCGGTTTAGAGATTTCCTTTTTCCCGCAAATCCGAAATTTGTTGACTTAAGGACAGGCGCCTGCTTAAAAGTATGTTTACTTCATTTTTACCTCATTAAGAAGCTTAGAGTTATTATCTTCATTTCGATTGTTTTGACAACTGCTTTTTATTATTCTTGTTTAATCCAAAAATTCACTCTGAAAGTTCGTAAAAATTCGTGAGAACCTAGTACGGTGTGAAGCAATCGAGTAAAATGAAAATCACTATTTACATTAAAGTTAAATAAATAAAAGTATTGCAAGAGGTACATTATTATCATTCACAAAATCAACAAGAAACTAAATTAGTAAATAATGTATTTAAAAAACATTTATTTTCATATTTATATTATATACAATCATGTACAGAATAGATTTATATGTATAGAAAAATAGGTTTTCGTACGCGAATGTAAAATCCAATTTTACGACCACCCCACAATTGCGGGATTAAAATTAAATTTTTCTACTTAAAAAAATAGGAGTTTTCCATTCTTTAGAGTTTTAATTGTAGGCATAAACTCAAATTTTAAATCCGTTATGAAGACAAATTTTGTATTACTGCGCTGATTTCACCTTTGGTGATTAGCCTCTTGAAAAGGGATCAGTAAGATACGAAACGTTAGGCCAACTTTATTCCTTTTTTATCTCTTATTGAGAATTCTTTTTAATGTTTTCATTTTTTAATTATTATTTTATTCGTTATTTTTTATTAAATTTTATTTATTTTTTATTATTTGTTTGTAATGCGGGAATCTTTTATACCCTACAGGCGATCAATCGATTTCCTTGTGATGATCATCGCCTGCGGGAGTAAAAGTTCATTTTACTACCTTCTAACGAAAATAACAAGTATCGATCATTTTTAAAATATTCAGTAATGCATTTTTTAGGTTTTAACTCTTCTATTTACTGCATATTCCGTAGTTGTTTAGATTCGATCAAATAATTGTATTGAATTATTCGAATCTATAAAATATGGTTTCAGTTCTAAAATTATCTAGAAAGTCGAAAACAGTTTGGATTTGTAGAGACGGCTTTCTTGAATGTAGAGACTTATCCACGATCCCAATTTTATTTACAAAAATATATTTCGAAGTATTTGTAACATTTGTTTATATTATCGCATATTTACGATTCATTTGCAATATTATTGTAAATAAATGTGTAGAGAAAATGCTGGATTTTTAGAATAATAATTATGTTTGAACTTATTTGACCTTCACTTTTCGTGAAAATTGATATTGAGGTATTTTCTTGTAGCTGAACTTGGAGTCAGTTTCGAAAAATGCGAAATGGCGGATCTACCACGACATTGCCTTCGACACGCCATGTACAATGTTATGAAATCATATTCATCATATATAACATGATCATTGTCATCACACTTTCTTCATCTTCCAAAAATCTCATTGAACCCAGCATAACTTCGGTTAAGGACGTTTTTATGGAAATAAAAATTCGAAAATAAAAACAAATTCGATGCGAAATCAAAACTATGGATTTGTCCATATCCACAAACTTATAATTTCGATAATCTGACATCTGAGGTAAAATTGATACCCAGGAAACCATGATTATTATATACAAATTCGATCACGAAATTTTTTACACATTCGGTTCGTTCTTTTCCGATGCACCATTCTTAATTTTCAAACTGTTAGTTCCGATTCCTAATCAATGATGAAATGTCAACCAGAGGTGCTCTTAACGCGCTGTTTGGATTCCTAATATGTAAAGCAATAGCACACCTCTATATCAGAAATGAAAGTAGCGCTGCGCGCGTTTACTTTGGTCCTGGACGTGGCCACCTATCAGCGGAAGAAGAACTACTCCTCTTCCAAGTGAGTAACCCTATTAGGAAACTTTTCACACTAATGTGATTCTTCAAAATGTACGGTTCCTTTGCTCCCGATGAATGTTTCTTTAGGTGTATTCACACTCTTCAAATTTGTACCCTCAACTAGTTAAATTGTACCTGAAGCGCACAATTGACTTTGCGAAAGTTCTAGAAGACTTTGTGCACGCTTCATGAACATTCAAATGTACCTTTCACATAGGACAGTAGAGTGTGTTGGGTGGGAGGTGGTATTCCGGAAGATAAAGGTGCTTAAAAAAACGAAAACGATAATGGTTTGTTGCAAAGTTAATCGGCTTCCAGGTCGGATGCGGTACTTTTGATCGTGCCGCCAACTCGTGGCGGACGCGTTAATTGGAAGACGCTGCGATATCGGGCAAAGAAAGACTTTGAAAGGGAGCTTCCACCGACGTTGCGATAAACACACCGAGGTTTTCAGGGCAAACATCGTCCTGGTACACGTGTTCCTCGCGCTTTGATTACGTATGTGCCGTATTACACGACGTTTCATGCGTTATGAGGTACTAAAGGGTTTCTAAGGGTAAAAGCGACCCCGAACGTATTCTGGTTCCCTCAATTTTCAAAAGCGTTTTCTTAAGACTCCGTCGCAAAGTGGTACCCGGCGAACTTTACAAATAAGTTTTCCTCTTTTGATCAAGACTTACATTTCGAACATTGTTACCGATCGTTGGTAACCGTTTAATTATGAAAAGTCTCATAACGATTCCAACCCTTTTGTCAGAGAAGAATTATGTCGTCGTCGGGGGTTGCAAAGTGACCCAGTTCCTTTGGCATTTCCAATGCTATTTAAAATCCCTTTCATTTCACAGCGAAGCGAATTCAGAGCTTTTGAATATGTATTTCCACGCTCATCTGAGAAATGCCACCGCACACAATTTATACTCGAAGGAAATGTAATTTTCATCTAAAAGGGATTTTTCTGGTGGAAGAAAAATTAAATTTTAAACGACGATGACTTTCTTGGAGAGAAAGGCATTTTTAATTTAAATTTCATTTTGGAATGTACTGGATGTAATTTTTATTGTTTCCTTTTATACTACAAGGAATGCAAACAAACGAGGGCGGCATCGGGTTTATTACTGGGTGGCAGTATGTTATTTTTCGAAATACCGCCTGTTTGCAGGACGCACACGTTCAGCCTATCGCGCGTCACTTTTGTCCCGCGTGCAAGCGGGCATACTCAAATTTGTCATTTTGCAAATTCGATTACAACGGTTTCTAAACATCGTAAATTTAAGCGGGCGAAGGCACCTTTGCTACCGGAACACCGAAACGCGTACAAAGACGGTGAAACCACAGAGGGGGCTGTGCTCTAGAAATATACGGTTGTTTGTCCGCGGTAGACCTGACAAGGGATTTCCTCTTTCCCCTCTCTGGATTTACTCTTTAACGCGCTGGATTTTAATATCACCGAATGCTGTATTCATAAATATGTGTGTGTGTGTGTTTTTTTATGTACTAAATGTACTTTTAACGTTGTTTCATTAAATTATTTTTAAATTACTTATGATTATTAAAACATGGAAATATACGCAGATTTGACAAAAGTGACACAGTCTACTCTTTTTTTTTTTAATCTGTGGAAGGTCTTTTTTTTTTAATCTATACTAAGTGTATATATAAGATTTAGGGACTACGTAGTCTTCCTTCGTTAAAGTAAATTGTTCTGGCAAATGTAATTGAAATTATTTTTTAGATATGTACAGAATTCTATTACATTTGAAACAAGATAATCAGCATGAAATGTTTCAAAATGTCACTCAGAAAACTCTACGGAGTTTTTTGAGTTTGTTTTGTAACGATTTGTCGTGTTGCGAGCACTGGAATGGAAGAAAATATACCTTAGTGACGTTTTCTAAAGTAGTAGCGCAAAAAAGGTTTACCCAACCCCTAAAACCAATATTTACACTTAATGGTCAGATTATAGGCAAGTTAGTTAATAAAACAAATACATCAGATCATTTTCTGCCGAGTTCGGGCAACTTTTACCATGTAGCTAAAAAATTATATCCCATTTGTCGTACTCTAACTTTTAATATATTTACTTTGAAAAATATTTTGTAGACGAAACTTACGTAGATTTTGATTATGAATAAACCTGTTAGAATTATTTTTATCATAATTATACATGTATATAACTCATCTGAATCAAGATATTTAGTATAAATATTTTTAAAAGTTTGCTTAGGATTATTTTACCGCACTGTAACTTTTTAATTTTTGAAAATTTCAAGTTGACGGATACAAAATGGAGACGAAACAATTTTTTTTCCTATAAATGGTAATTTGTAATTTATAACTGAATATTGCATCCAGTGACCGTTTCATTAAAAAATATTTTGTATCACACTAAGTACCTAAATATTTTTTGGGTCGCCGATCACGAATCTGAAGTCAAATTTGAAAAATTCAAAAATGGCGGATTCAATCTGATGGACGACATTTTTTAAATTGGTCGGATTATTGTGAAACTTGTTATAGTTTTATTGTTTTGTTATTATTTTAATGTTACCCGATACATAGAGTGAGGCGGTAAAGAGATGTGAAAAGCCATTTTTTTAATTTCCTGTTCTATTATTATTTTTTTTTTAATTTTAATTTTGAATATTTTACGAGTTTTATGTTTAATATTTTTTTGTGTTTTCTTTTATAATATATTTTTTTTTAATTTTGTAATGATTTACTAAACTAAAAAAGTTTCGGACTAGCGGGAGAAGCAGTAACCGCATTGTGTCATGTAATGCACTTGCAGAACACACAAAAAAGAAGAAAAAAAAAAGAAATCAGAAATACGGAGTGCTGACAAAGGAAAATCAAATTTCCAAAACAAATTTTCTTGCAGAAGAAATTACAATTACCTGCTGAAAGAAATATCAATAACATATGTAACAACAGTCTCATTTGATTGTTATCACTTGAATATTCGTCAATTTCCGCAAAATATTTTTAAAAATTAAAAAACATATATTAAAAATGAAAATACAAAAAAAAAACATTAAATACATGCAAAAGTAAAAATAAAAATTAAACAAAATAAATAAAAAATACAATAAATTCTCTTCGCATTATGTATACCTCCTCTCAATTTGTGACGGAAAACATTAAAATAATAATAAAACAATAAGACAGTTTCAAAATAATCCGACCGATTTGAAAAATATCATCCGCCATATTGGCAATTTAAAAAATATTTAAATACTCTGTGTCATTAAAAAAAAATTTAATGAAACGGACACTGGATATCATCATTGTTGAAAAAAATTATTTCGTCTCCATGTTGAATCCGCCATCTTGAAATTTTCAAAATTCGCCATTTCTAAGCTTAGACATTGCGAACGCGATATTTTGATGTAAATCAGTATTCTGGTATTTGAGGCATGAAAAAAAGTCATTTTTTAAACAAAATTATCACAAATTCTTATTTTTGTCATAAAAATGGCCGCAAATTTCGAAAATTCATTTTTTTGCAATGTTATTGGCACATTCAGAAAGAATTATTCCAAATACGTAAGAAATGGTTGTTCCGATTTTATTTTATATCTATATTAGTAGAGAAAATTAACGTTGAAAATAGTTGGAAGAAAGTGTCCATTCCGGCGTTAAAGGGTTAAGGGGGTTCTAAAGTAGTTCACCGATAAAGTACAAAAATTTTACTAAAAACGTATATTAAAGATGACTGAATAACATTTTTTAAATTTGGGCTCTTTAAAAGCAATTCTAATTATTATAGTCGATTTCCTAGAAAATACCAACGTCATTAATCGAGAACTGACCAAGAATTATCGGAAACAAATAAAAATCACATATTTCCGAAAATACTCATCTAGTTCTCAAATAATATCTTTGGCATTTTCAAGGATACTGACTTATTTTACGTAAATCCTCGGATGGGGTTTTTAAAATATTTCGTTCTCAAGAGTAGTTCTTATCAGGAATTATATTTATGTATCGCTCTAATGTGTGTTTGCATGGATTAAGATCATATATGGTTATGTTGCTTTTTCTACTAATGTTTTCTCCCTCTTTCTTTACAATCCTTTGTTACTGTGACCTTTTATACTGGGAAATATTTACACTGGTAACTTATAATCATTTACTTGAGGTAAAATTATATTTGTCTACTATTTTTGTCAACTATTCTCTTTAAAAGTCTATTAATAAAATGCTCCCTCAGTCAAATATTAAACATTAATAAATAAAACGTAAATAATATAATAAAGAGTTTTTGAAGAGGCCCTTAGACAGGTCGAAACCTGTTTATTATTTCCATTTACCAACAAAGAATATTTTTTTACAGTGTCAAATGCACCTCAACTCTCGAGATCAGATGAAATTTATTGTTTGATATTCTACTTTGAAAAATACAAAATGCGGATATTTCATTTGATTTATAATGATATTTCGTTTTACTTTGAATCTTCTATTGTTCTTATTGTAGGTCAAACATATAGTCATATCCAAATCGCATTTAACATAAATCAACTTTAATGACGCGATATTATCGATACTTGATAATAAAATCAGAAAAAACATTTTTATTCTTGCATTGGATTCATTTTGTTTTTTTTGCTAGAAAAAAGCTTACTACTAATGTTTTCAAAACGCGACATATTATGTATCGTTAAGGTGTGTCAATATAGTTGCTTGAATTAAATATGAAGCGAGTATGAATATGTTGTGTTGAAAACAAAACATTTGATATTAATAACAGAGAGTTAAAAAAAATTATTAGGTATAAATAAAAACTTAAGTATTTGCAACGTTTCTTTTTTTTGTAAATGGATATTTTACCTCTAACACAGCGTGATAGGTTATAAAAATGCAGGTAATGTTCTATCGATATCTCAATGTTTTTTGAAATTGGTACGGATCGGAATATGTTGACTGAAACGTCATTAATTATTGCTTAATTATGTAACAGTAGTGCAGTTCAAATGAAAAAATGTCGAAATTAAAAAATCTCTTTTGTCACTTGAATGTCAATCTTTCCAAAAGGTACTTTTTATTCAGATGTCCTTTTGGTCCTTTGGATTATGAATAAAACCTTGTTTAAATAAATAGAAAGTGGCAAAGATCAATTTTCTGAATTCCTGGCGCCTGAGGTTGCGTGCAAAAATAACTTTGAATGATCGGCAGTAAATCTCCAGATGAAATACTATCGTTTACATTAGTTTCTTCGAACTACCGTTAAAGCATGAAATTTGCGATTGTTTTCTTAAAAACTGTAGCATCTATAGAAAGCCAGCTAACTTGCACAATTTATGGGCAGCAATGCTTCATCCTCAGCCACGGATTCGAAAGTGTCGAAGAATTTAGAAACAGTTTTCCTTTTCCTGTTCTAAAACTCCTCATATTACTGCATTAAGAAGTGTTGGAATCAAATGTGCTAAGATATCAAATTTCGAATCACGGTGTCAGTTCTTTTTTGTGAGCCTATTTTTTGTTATTAATGGAATCATTAGAAAGAAGCTTGCCAGTGCTTCTAAACCCTAATCTCGGTATTCGTTATCTAATATGTTGACGTATACGTTATCCAATATGGATGTTTTTATTTGGGTGTCGTAAATACTCAGGGGGCTCTCTTATTACAATGCTAGACATCATAATCGCATTTCAGAACAGAGAAAGTATAAATATTTCGATCATATTCCTCGTCTTTTGTTTTGAGATTTATTTTCAACTAAAAAAATCGTTCGGTAATACATAATCAGAAGTGCAAATCCTTTAATAATATACAATCTCCAATTACAATCTTTCATCGCATATTTTCATTAAGAAAATGTTAATCAAAGATTTAATTTATTCTTTTGATGAGGGCTCACGCAGCAGCTTTTCAATCATGTGCGAATTTTTAAAACGAGGTCGACTTTCGCGAAACAAACTTTCGGACGTTTAATAATGGCTTTTGGTAATGAAAGAGATCATCAAGCTGAGATAAGATTGAAAAAGTGACAAACTAAATTGAAAATGTTAATTATCGTACAAATAAAAAATCAAAACAATGTTTATATAATCCAAAACTGTGAGAGTAGAATATTACATTGTAACACGAAAAATTTGATGAAGACGGATAACATTTTATTGTTATATCATAATAGAATTTCTAATATTTAAAAAACTTCGTAGATTTAAGTTACCGAAAAAGTTTTTAAAAATTTGAGAGAAGCTACAAGTGATTTTAAATAAAACTGTTAAAACTCAAATTTTCCGTCAATGTTCAAAATTGACAACTATATTCGTAAAATATATAGTTTTATTACTTTTGAGATTAAGTAACATACATATTAAACAGAAACCTTGGAAAAATTTCACAGTTTCGTAATATTTTTGAAAAACTGACATTAGGATTTTAATGGCAAACTGTGAGCTTTTTAAATTTGTCAAAATAAAAGTAACTTTTCTTCTGTAACATATCTATTATTGACTTACAGCAAAATATATCTCACGAAGGACTACTTCGAGGCCGCGTACACGTTTGCAGTTTATAAATCTCGCCTAAATAATTTACAAACGGCAGTCGTAAAAACAGGCAAACATATCCTCAATAAATTTTCAGAGTCTGCCAAGGAAATTTCTTCGGAAAAACTTTATTACCAAAACGTCAGTTTTCTCCGAGACTTCGGTAACGTTGTAAAATGACCGCAAAGAAGTGATAACTTCCGAGGCAGAAACGCAGACATGACTGCCAAGGCAGTTTTGTGGTTCCGCAGGAGAGAATATTAAGTATCTTAAGTTTCGTTTTGAAGGAAAGCACGTTCCATCTGCCGATTCCTGGGGACTGCGAGATTACTAAACTGTAAAAAGTATATGCGCCTAACCCAACCGAAAATGTAAATGCTAATTCTTTATTTATTTTTATGAAATTTGAATAAAACGATTGCTTTGGGTCATTTCGACAAAAAAATGTATCCTTTGGTCTTGACAAAAATAGATATTTTTGCATTATACTACAAACGAATATTTAGGGAGGTGTACAGTCCTGAATATTTAAATCTATTGAAGATGCTGGGGAGTACATATTACGTGCAGGTTTTTTCAATCACAATTATTTTTGCTTCTGACAATTGCTGACACACAAAAAAATATATTGGAGATTTTTAAGACGTACCAAACATTCATTTGAAAAAGCGTTGTGGAATAATAATGTTTCTACCAACTTGGTTAACACTATAAACACAACTGTAAATGGTATTTACGTTTTTTATTTAATGATCCGCTTGTTTTTATAATTAAATATTTTGTGTCAGTAATGTGGTATTAAAAAATATTCTGAAACGGAGAAAGATTTTTATTTATTTTTTAATATACTAAAATCTCTTGAATATACTAAATCTCGTCACCATCGTTTCAAAAAACGATATCAAATACATATATAATGGAAAGACATTGGATGCTTCAAAAATTATCTATCGCAATAAATGTCTTCAAATATCTGTCTTCTTTATGTTAAAAGTGTCTGATTTTTCGTTATTTTATTTCCTTGCTGAGACACTCGCCAAATAAAGACAAATTGTCAATTCAACTTCGTAAATATTCGAGAACTCTCGTCTCCATCACGAAATACCAAGATGTATATATTTAATTTCAATTTCTTTAATCTCAAAAATGTTCAACGTTTAGACGCCTTGTTGAAATAAAATACAAAATAAACCGAAACACGCAAATTCATACTTTTCAAGTAAAACAATCAAAGTTAAGCGGCGTTTGAAAAAAAAATTGCAGCTGAAAATCGTGATTTTATTCAGTATTTAAAAAAATATGTTAAACGTCATTTTTTCGAAAATTTCAGTAGCGTCATTCGAAAGAGCTATCACTCAAAACTACTAGGAAAATAGATGTCTTCATTTTTTTAAAATGTTAAAAAAGTTAAAAATAAAGTTATTGAAATCCACATGTAAATTGTGCACATTTGGGATTTAAACCATTTTGCCAGAACATTGGACATTGGATGTCGAACCATATTTACATAATCCGCATTTTAAGGTTATGTAACATGTAATTTCAAATATTGTCAAGGTTAATCTGGAGCATAATAGAATCCTGGATGGACCTAACGTTGTTATAAAGCTTGAGGTCGTCTGCAAAGATTAAAAAAGTTGAAAATATAATTTCAGATCCTACATCATTTATACAAATATTCTGTCAAAAAGGTACAGGGAATTTGTCAATAAAACCACGAAATATTTTGTATTCATCCAAATTTACTGATTCGCCTTCAAAGTAGACTCTCTCTGAAATAATACACTTAAGCCAACGAATAATACAATCATCAAAATATTTGTTAAATGTTTCTGATATTTTCTGTTAGGTACTATAGTTCTGGTTTCTAATTCTCTTTAATGCCTTCTGACGAAAGGAAAGGAGTGCATGGAAACGTTAATTGCAATGCAAAATTTGAGACAAATTCTTTGTTCGATATTTTTATCCATTGCCTAAGCTTTAAACATGTACACACTTGAGAGGAATTGACAACATCGAGAATTATAAGCCAACAAAACTTTAGATCGCGCTGAAAAGAAGCATAAGTATAGAGGATAGTGATGCCAAATTAACGATAAAAAGAATTTTGACAATCCCTTTAAGCAAACATTTAAAATAATCAACTCCCGGTTTTTTTAAAAGAGTGTAAAATAAATACTGAAAGATCTAAATGCGATTCTTGAACACCGGATGGGTAAATTACAGGGCTGCTTCCTTTCTATTCATAATAATGTATTACCATTTAATTATTTGAAAACAGCAAATCGATGCTAACATTTTAAGTATTTTAATTTGCAATTAAAGAGTTAATTTGGTAGTGAATGTTAAAGCTCTTTTATGAGAACTCTTGTTTGAGATAATTGGTGGAGCTCGTAAGATCCTCGCACAAGTCGTTTTGTAGTTTACTTCAAGAGCTCTTTTTGAATAGTAATCTTATCATTTGTGTTCACGACTGGTGAAAGGGCTCGAAGTGAAACAAACAATATGATCGACCACAAAACCAAAATTCTAATTTATTTCGATCAAGTGATAACGACCTAATTGCGACGCGAACAACAGGGAACCGACGAGGTCCCGAAACAATAGTCGCTTTTCCACTTCTCCTTTCGACTTTTCAGTTTGGCTGTATCTAAACCCACGTATCAATTAATTTCAAATATAAGGAGGACCCCCCCCCCCCCGCTAAAGCTATTCTAACCTAACCAAACACATAAACCTTTGTTTCATCCGTCTTTCTTCTACTCATGCATGATATAAGAAACCGTACGTAGATATAGACACTCCGTTTCAATTTTGCCGTTTAACTCCACTATGGCGAATATAATCGTCCAAACTATACATTGTTTCCATATGGGATAAAAAAAACTGGTACTCAGGAGGGTTATATATACCAAATCAAAACCGTGCAAATGGACATTATAACATTCGTCACTATTTTGAAGGGCCTTTGCAGAAAATTACATTCATTTTCAAAGGTACCCCCATTCGGGTGTACAATGGCGTAGGGAAACCCCACTTTTGTTGAAAAAAGCCCTACGTCGATTACAGTAGGTCCCACCCTAAGTTACCGTCCAAAGTTATACCACTCTCTTCCTCCTTCACCCACCACATTATTTCGCTGAGCCACACTCGCTTCGCGACAGTCACACACAGAAGCACTCATTGCACGAATATAAACAGAGTTACGGAAGTGGGGATAGTGAGGGGCTATAACTTTGAATAAACTTCCGCCATTTTGAAAGAACCGACGGTATAACTCAGGATGGGGACTACTGTACCGTAGTTGATAAAACATCGATTCTGTCCGCAACCATTTGTAAGACATCTTACAGAGTTCTTGAACATATCCCGTTCCTCCACCCCTCCCTCCCTGGGAAAAATGAAGCGTTAATGAAGCGTTACGCGAGCGTAAAAATGTCCAAATTCACACTTATGATACCCTTAACACACTCCTTAGCTCTCTGGCAAAAATCGAAGAGTCGTTAAGCGTATGTTAAGCGCGGTTTTTTTGTCCAAATTCACTCTTTGTTAACTCTTTTGGCATGCTTTTCTAACGCTTTTCACACTCCTTTGACACTCTTACAGTCACTCTTAAGTAACGTCCCATTTTTGCCAGGGCTTTCTTCAATCTGCATTTACAGTTCACAATTCTGAACGTCTTAAAATGTTGATTTTCATGTTAACTATAAAGCTAAAAATTAACTATAAAGCTAAATTCATAGCTTTGAATTTAAAAAAGATGACGCCTTTAAAGAACTTAAATATAAAAATAAAAAAGTAAAAAATGTTCTTACGTTACCGAAACTGTCTTCTGAAAAGTAGCACATGGATTTCCTGAAAGTTGAAGGAAGTCATTTACCTATCACGGCATCCTAGAAAAACAGTAATGTAATAGTAAAAATAAATGTAAGGAACTTACAAGTAAAATTCAATTGTCCTCCATTGCGCTACAATGAGGGCCAATAAAGTAGTGCTCCCCTTAAGTCATACAGTCGGGGTAAGCAAGATGGCGGCATTTCCCCTTAAGTCATATTTCATAACATTCAATTTCAATGGTTTTGCAATGTAATTTTCTGTTACTTTTGGTACATTTGTTAGTTACATATTGATACAAAACGTTACGCGAGCTACCGTTAAACAAAACGCGTGATTGGGGTACGCATCAGGATTTATAAGCTACAAATTTATGACTTACGGGGAGCATATGACTTAAGAGGAGGACTACTGTATACTTCGTCTGTGTTTACTACTTTGCGCCGAATATACAAATAATCATCACTTACATCTAAGTTTAAAAGTTCTGTAGATTTGCCAATTTGTCCTTCTATGTTTTCATTAGTTCATGAGCATAAAATAATAAAATTTCATGTTTACATATTTCTTACATATAAAATTGTAAACACAAATTCGCGGACATAAAAAGCGCGGGCAAAGGGATTACGTCGGAAAAAATTGCTATGCAGTCCGATCGAATCCTACGCCATGTTCGAAAAAAAGAAACGTCGACAATAAAAATCATCACGCTCGGAACACCTCGCAGCTTCCCGCGTAGGAAGTTTCATTGTACGCGATCGTGCCTCTTGGAAAGAAAAAAGCGTCGACCGTTTTATTCTTGCTGTTTCTGTACCTGCTTTTAGACCTTCGTGTCCTTCTTTCGCTTCGGCGCATCTTCCAAGCGCAGGCGGCGCTGGCGTCCGGGTGGGTGTAGAAGCTTCGGGTATATTCGCCGGTCCTCGGGTGCTCTCGGTACTATACGAGGAGAGACGAGTCGAGTATCTATCAGGCGGTTTTCGTTCTTGGCCGCAGAAGAGGCACCATGCGTCGAGCGTCGAGGATGCCGATGGCGGCCGCTCTCGCGACCTCGGTAATATCGTTCGCGCTTCCTATCAGGTCGTTCTTCTAATAACTTTGTGTTCCGTGTCCAAAACTTTGGCACCCTGGTGTCGAGTAGCGTTAGTGACGATCTGTCAAAAATTGTGCTGTTTTGGAAACTCGTTCTCCAACAATGGTCGAATGCGCGCAGGACAAAGGCAAAACCGGCCTTTTTCGTCAGGAATTCACCTAGTAGCCGGTTTCGTAGGTTTAATTCAGTTTCGTTTTTTACAAACTTGCAAAAAGTGCGACGTATTAAAAAAGAGATAGAGTGAGAAGTGTAGACGAGGTAGAACTTTGTAAACAAATTCCTCGTCACACGTGGTGGTTAAAATGTTGTTAAAAATCACAACTTTGGTGCTATTCCTACACCTGCAACAGGGAGAGGCATTCTTCAACCTCTTCCTCAGCCAAGCCGAAGTCCAAAAACTCATGGGTAAGTTTCGACAAGTGTCACAATCACTACATAACTTGTTTCTGAGTTTGTTTACTTTGGTTTTTCTATTATACAAATTTTTGTAGCTAAATCTTTGTTTTTTTACTATTATTAAATTCATAACTTCAATTTTTAATTCGAGATCGTTCATAAAGTAGTCTGCGAACTCCAAGTTCGGTGTTGTTGTTTACATCATGAAAAACTAAAAAATAAATACTGGAATTGTTTGTGTTTAAATTTGTACCCACTTTAATTCATATTACAGAAAATTTAAAGTTTTAATTCAATTAACATTTAATAAAATGGAGCAATCTTTGCAACTGGCGAATTCGGAGCAAATTTAAAAACAAAATAATACCATCAACGATATTTCACTTTTGTACCATATCGAATTAAATGTTACCATTTGTTCTCATAATAAAATACATAATATTCATTCAAATTGACAATTTCGAGTAGTTTCACGTTCTGTACAGAATACGTAAAGAAAGATTGGTTAAAACATCTACAACTCTTTTGAATCTATAATTAAGAATGTTTAAGTTACTGTTTACATCGATCGAAATATTTTAACCCTTTAAGGCCCAGCGGTTTCGATTCAAACCACTTTTGTGTTTGAACATTCATAACTTTGTCAAAAATTAAACAATTTTTCAGTTCTAAACGCCAAAGATTCACAAATTTGTATTACTTTTTAAATAAAAAATGTTTTTGCTAAGGGTTGTTAAAAAAATTAAAAATTGTTAAATTTTTCAAAACTCAAAATGGCAGATTCAATATGGAGGACGGAAAAAAGCTCATGAAAAGTCGTCCGCCATATTGGATCCGCAATTTTGAATGTTGAAAAACTAATATCAGATTCGTAATCAACGACCACATATGTAAACCCCCCGAGTAACGAATTTCAAGTGAATCCAATGAAATTTTAAAAAAGTCGCTATATTGGATCCGCCATTTTGAATTTTGAAAAACTAACATCAGATTTGTAATCAGTGACCTCAAAAACCCTCAAGTACAGAGTATGACGAAAATCGCATCACTTAAAAAAAGTCGGGCCTTAAAGGGTTAAAGAAAGACTAACAAACAAAATAAATATCAGGTGATTGCGTTCAATTCTTGGTAGGTTAGGTCAAACGGGGTTAATATGATTAAAAGTATAAGTAGGAATGTCGAAGTGATAAATGCGAAACAACAATTGGTGTTTTTTTGCATCGGTTTTATTGCCTTTATTATCTTATATTATTACGCTCCTTATGCAGCATTGTACTTCGTCAAGTTTCTTGGAAAGCATTTTTTAATTTCGTTAGTATCTGTTATGATCAGAGTCAATTACATGATTATATCGTTTCCACAGAGCACGTAATTGGACCCTATTTGCTTAAGGCAAATGGTTATTGAAAGTTATATTTGTAATGGAATGAAAGTAAATTCAAACTGTATTATATAAATATTTTGGCGATTATGTATCATTGAAATTGTACCAAAAGTAAGAAAATTTTAAGTAAAATAGATAAAAGTGATGTGTATATTCTTTAAATTACAGTAGGACCTTTCTTATTCTAATTGTCCAGCCTCCCTTATTCTAATTGTTCCCCAACAAGTCTTCTCCCACTATCACATGAAAAGTCAACGAAAAATATTGTCCACGAATCACAAGCTCGCAAGCAAAGTAAGTGGAAGTAAGGGGAAAATTAGAATAAGAGAGGTCGGCGCCATCTTGAAAAACTTTACTAATTAGAATAAGAGAGGTCCTACTGTATGGTCACAAATTTACTTATTAACACCAAACAGAGGTTTAAAAACAATAAAACATTATGAATTATCTAATAAGTGGTTTGCACAAATATACATTTACTTATGCAAATATAACTTTTACTTCGTCCAAGACGATAGTAGTAGATGATTTAGTCAAACATGTGTAATTTTCTTATTAACATATGTTCAAAGTTATATGAAAATAAAATAATAATATTTGACATTTTAAATATTTAATTTCATTGTAAAATTCATATACTCGTTTACCAAATCTCATGATGAAATAAACCAGATTTTACTAAATTTAGTCCATACATAATATTTTTTAAAATAAGTTTTATAGAATGCTAAATTAAGTTACGAATATAAATTAGTGGAAGTAAATTTTGTCCTTTCAAAAAAAATTTTACCTTGGAACCTCTGAAATAGGATATTCATTATTTTTTTTTTATATTTTTATTATGTGATTTAATAATTAATTTAATCTTTACAATATTACATGAAATGTATTTTAATATATTAAATATTTCCTATAGTTTTCAATTTAATTTTTTATATAAACAATTATATTTATCAGTGACTTAGTCTATAACAATATTTATTTTTCCACTTTCATTTTGGATCTAATATAAACTCATTTTGATGGAGTCATAAACTTAAAAAACTAAAAAACCTACCACGTTATTTTTAATACAATTTATTGTACGAAGTACTCAGTAAACAATAATTTATTTTGTGCTGAGTTAACTTTTTTTCAACCTCTTTATGTTATAGTAAAAAAAAAATAAATAAATAAAAAACATAATTTCGACAATTTGCTCAATGATAGTTGACCTGCACAGAAAAAAACCTAAAAACAATATTTCCGAAAGAAAACGTAAAAATACGCGCGAATAATGTTATAATAATAATAAAAAAAAAATCTGTCCTTTGTTCCTAGAAAAATATATTTTTTAAGATAACAGGTTTAAAAAAAAATAACACTGACCCCTGAAGAAATATGGAGTGGATATTATTTGTTTAGCGACTGGCATCGAAAACAAGTGTTGTTTTAGGGACTCTTAGGTAAACAAAACGTTAAAAAGGACACGAAAGAAAAAAGTGGGTTAGAACGAACGCGAAAATGGGGTGCGTATTAAAGGTTTATTTGGAATCAACAGAAAAGATTTTTTTATAGCTTCACCATCGAGAACAGGTTTTTTTTTAAGATCCAAAAAAGATGGGTGAAGAAAATATTCTGTATGAAATACGTACACAATCAAATAAAAATCTAGAATTATTATTTCAATACTTTTGTTTGTCAACCTGTTACAGAATATGCATCGCGATTGTTACGCTACTATTGCAGGTGATTTTGAGGTTAGGTGGGAAGTCTTTGTGTGAATTAATCGTTGAGATTAGTCACGTATGTAGACGTGTTTGATCAAGAACAGGTTTTGGGAAATCCATTGACGTTTTGTATAATAGAAAACGACGGTGAAATGTGTTCGATCGAGAAGACATTCTTTTGTTAGTTTCGAAATAAGATAATATATTTATATCGGTATCCGCCGTCACGTGAGCTCGGACATGCGCAGTCGGTGCGCGAGAGGTCACGGCGCATGTGCAGAATGTTTCGTTATAAACAATACCTAAATTTTTGAGGTTGGACGCTATTAAATTCAATTTTTATCTAAAATCTTTTAATATCCGTGTAGTCCTTGACAAAATTATTTATAGTGCGGCAAAAAAACTAACATTGATGGCGATAAAATGATTTTTTATGAAATTGAATAATAATATCACGTAACCTCAAAACCAATCCCATTAAATATTTTAATATATACGCGTTGGACGTAAAAAATATTAGTCGGGTGTAAAATACGTCGGGATAAGTCGGAGTAATGTTTACTCTGGGTAATTAATTTCGTAGGAACGTTTACGAATCATTCGCAGTAGAGGCCGAGGATAAATAATTCGCTGGAGGTTCGGCGAGACGAGAAAAATGTTCGGCTCGCTGACCCATCCTTCTCGGATTGCATGAACGAGAAAGCACCCCGTGAAGATATAGAGAGAGACAGAACCTGAGAAGAATTCAAATAACCGGAATAGCGCACATGTATATATCCCTCGCCTTTTCCCGGACATCAAGATCTCAAGTAATTTCAACAATGTCGAGAACCTACAAATTTGCGTTAATATTAATATCAAACTCTGGTGGAGAAACCTCGAACTATTTTCAAAATACTCCAAATATGGATTTATTTTTTCCTCTGAAGTCGAATTCGACATTTTATATTACATTTTTACAAAATAATGTAATTTTTAACTCACATTTTTTAGTAAAAATTAACTTTGAACGTGACCTCAATTTTCATTCTTTAAAAATTGATTTTTGACTCCAGGTAACAAACATCTTTAACTTTATTTTTAAATAGAATTACCGCACAAACGGTAAATTATTATCCAAGTAAATCTCTAAAGATTTAAAAGTAAACTTAAAAGATTAGCATTTCTTACAGTAGCCATAATTTTTCCAATATTACGTCACGCCCGAGTCTAAGCTCCAAATCTCGTTTGAAAGTCGAGGACTTTTTAGGACGCTGGATATTTGAATTTTATTACTTTACAACTTAGGTTTGCACATTATGCCAATGTTCGTGGAAGTATGCAATCTGTAAATAAACACCAGTGAATGGAAAATGGGCTTCGGAACTAGTAGGTATATAAGGTTAGGAAAAAGATTTTCGATCTTTATGGCAATGCAGCAATAAAGGCATAAATTAAATGAGCTGCTGTTCGCGCGTGTCGTAATGTTATGCTGCACTTCCTAGAAAGATGCCCTAAATTTGTCGAAAAATTCATTTTTTAGAAGGTCATTTTTTAAAATTGGTTTTATCCATTTATTACAATTTTTCCGGTTTATGACCAAATTAATGGAAAAGTTTTATTTACGAGAATTGGCTTTTCACTAATATTGTGACGATACGAAAATTTAGTCAGTTTAAATAAAAATATCTTTTTTTTCTGGTGCAGCTAAGATTTTTATTGTCATAAAAAGTGAGATTTTAAATTTAGTTCCGAGTATTTATAATATTTCTTAATGTTTATTCGTTTTAATGAAGACTTTTTTAAGTTTAGTTAATCGTTAATTAGTAATGGTTATTAAGTCATTTAATTTTAACATATCTTATTTATTTTTAATAAATAATTTATTTCTTCGTATTTAAAGAAGCCTTCTTTAGTGAACGTTTGTAACGGTTTATTTAAATTATTTAAATTAGTAAGATTCTTGTTAAAATAAACCACCGCCGCAGAAAAGATACCGATTAGAAATAACGGAAGTTACTTCTGCGTCCGCTTGGCGCCGTTGTATCATAATCGAAAATTTCACGCTCGTTTGAGAAATGAGTTTCCTTTTTGTATTTAAGCTTAATATTCGATATTAGAAATATTTTTTATGTTAATCTTTGCTGCGTAAAATTCTATTTTACATATTTTCGTCTTCTTTCTTTCGCACTTTGCATACACTTACAACATAAAATATTGTTCGACGCATGTGCGACAAACTTTTACGCACTTGTATCGAAAACTACTATTATTGGTTTTTTCTCTGTTACAAATCGAATAAGATAAATAAAATCCATAATTTTTAGAAGAAGTATTTTTTCTTTATTTATGACATTTCTTTGTTTTCAAATATTAATAAACCTAACTTCCAGTAGATATAAATATTTATTTCTCCAAATACAACAATTTCATTTATTAACTGTTAACAAGTAATCGAATCAACATTTTTTAAAAATTTGTTTTGAATGACATAAACCGATATGACAATCGTCAACGGCATGTGATTCAATAACAAAACGGGGAACTGAAAAGCAGATTGAATTTTTGTACGTCACATATTTCACCGTTTATTATTTCTCAAAACTTACTAGACGTTTTAAGTTGGAATTTGTTCAGATACACGACTAATCTGCTTTCCCCCGGATTTGCCGCCGGCGGCAATTCTCGTAACCAGCATTATCGTCTCGAATATTTATCTTGCCTGCGTAAATTTGGTTGCACTTCCGAAAGTCAAAAACAAAGCCTCAGTCGATGTGTAAAAAGAGGTAGATTACGACGACACTTGTTATCGTAATTTACCGTCAAGTTGCTTTGGTTTATTTAGTCGCGTGAGCTTAAAGTCGTTGCTTTTGGGCCCATAAAGTATGCCGGGTCAGAATCGGGAACAGCGTGTGTCCATCCGGCGTTATACAGGCTCAAAATTTACGATCTATTATATGCCCGGTATAACTCGCGCCTACGCTACGCGCCTAAAGATGTGCCTTGCAATCTTGGAGTCTGTTTTGCTCCACATATACCTGGTATAGGAGCAGTACCGCTCCACAAATACGAATCCTTGACAATCATGGGTTATTGTCGAGAAAGTAAAAATTCGGAATTCTGGGATGGAGCACGAGTAATGATCATCAAGCGCAAGGACGCTGGACAAGACGGCGGAAAAAGATCTAAAAAAAACGACTTTTGAAAATTTAAAAATTTTGGACTCTATCCGATTTTTTTTGTTGACTTTTAGTATTCCAGTACATAGTTGCGTGGTTACTTGTGTTGCCACTAGTATCCGTCATGATTCAATGTAATGTCCGCTAGAAAAAAACGCGCAATTTAGTTACTGCTCCTGCCGCTAGTCGCGGTTGCCGCTGAAGTAGCTTTGTGTTCAATCATCAGGAAAAATGGATATATATTTCGTCAGGAGGGATAAATCTATACGCCGATCACTTAAAATATGGAACACAACGAAAGATTTAGTAAAGAAAACAAGACATTCTAAGCATGAAAAAAATGTCAAAAGAAACTAGATTATTCATTAATTTATTTACCATAAAAAAGTTACATTTTTAATATATTGTACGAGAATTTACGCTCTACGGTATTAATTAATATTCATGGTAATTTTTTCAATACTAGCAAACGCAATTTATGGACATAAAAAATAAAAAACGTGAAGAAAAATTGGTTTCATAAATCCCAACGTTTCGCAGCGCGTGGGAAGACATTCGATGCTTTTTGCCTCCTGTTGATCTAACACAAATTTTCAATTTTTCACTTGTCTTGGAACGTGTAAACGGTGATCGTAAAATATTGAAATGTGTTCTCCAATTCTTCCATTTTTCAAAAGTTGTTGTACAAAAAGAAAGCAACGCAATATTTCGCAGTGGGAAGATAAGGTGAAAATATAGAAGGTATGAGATTCGTGGCTTCGCCAATTTGTCTTGTTAATTCATAGCCATCAACCGGCTGCGTATTTATTTAAAAATATAAAAACATGAAAGGACTTACACGAAAGTCATGAATTTTGAAGAGGGACAAATTAATTTTAACATTACAAGTTTCGACAACGGCAGGAGAGGAAAAAGAGAAACGTCGGTACGCAGCGTCCCTTTTTCATGTTACGTTGCAACTTTTACGAGATCTCTCGGGCGTTGGTTGCTATAAAATATGCTATAACGAGATCCTTGTTAAACGAAAGAGGTGTGCGAGAGAAGAGGCCCAAAGACCGGCTCTAGTTTGTTTAGACACCGAATAATCGACAGTCACTCTTTCTCGTCTTCTTGTTTCCATACGTTTCGTTTTTTCTTCCTTCTGCTTAGCATACTTCTTCCATGGCTTTGAAGCACGAGCTGCAGGCTGAGAGAGCGTGGGGACCTTCGCCAGAGATCGAGCCTGAGATACAACAATTTCGGGCCCAGGGGCCCCCGACCCCCACCACACCCCCCCTCGGGCCCACGCTCGTTATCCACATGGAGCCCAGCAGAGACAGAAACTATCGGGAGAGAACAAGCGCTTACTCCAAAAGATTATATTCCCGAAAGACGATAGTTTTTAATTTCGTCGCCAGCCAGCTCATCTTTTCGATCGAGAGATACGGACGAGACACATACTAACGGCGGTGATCGGTTTACACTCGTTAAAATTCGTCGGACATGCGAAATTTTGTGGAATGTTCAACGAATGTCGCGTTCCAAGAATGATGACGCGGTAATTACCAACACCCGTATAGGTGCCTTTTATTTATTGTTTTGGAAAAAATCGTGAACCTCCAATTCCGAAAATCGCACTTTGATCACAATAAAGTCTCTGACATGAAAAATTCAACTCGGATGAAAAAATACTTGCAACAAAAAGGATAGTGTATCATATTGTGTATAGAAAATGTTATATGCACTTTTTTCATAAAATGAACCAGAAAGTCGTGACAAAAGGCTGCACATGAGGTTGATCAATTTGGCGCCCCAATAAGTGTCACACTCTCCAACTATACTGATATGCTTAATGAACCCAGTTTTTATACAAAGTTCACCACACCGAGAAATTTTTTACTAATAGTTAATGTAAGCTAATTTCAAGGCTCTTACGTTAACTGCAAAACTATAAGTGTAACTGTAAAGTTAAAAACGGCAGGTAACTTTGAGATGGAGATACCAGCACTTTCCTGCATGTCAGTAGTGTTATTGTATATTAACGCATATATTTTAATAGTCAAGGAGCATTCGTTAACTTTTAATAAAGCTTATATTAAATTCTGTCGTTTGAACTGAGCATGTCAACAATGCGTCGAAAAATTCGCAGGGAATCGAGTAACTGCGCGTGTGTATGTTTGTTTATCTCTGTTTCGGCGAAACTGTAAGCGTGTAAATGTTTCAGGTCATGATCCCGACATTAATATTTAAAATTCTTATATTAACTATTAACATAATAAATTTAACTTTGCTTTGAGCTATGAAGCTATTACATTAACTGTAAACAAACATTTCTCTCAGTGTATACTTATTGTATACTTCCAAATCTTCTACGTATCGAAGCATACGTATGCAACAAAGGCAGAAAATAGTTTCTAACCTATACGAAATGATAACCAACTACATTATACTCTTTGTGTTACATACAATATTCTAGTATTCGCTGTAATGATCTCGTCGTTAATATTTAAATTTCTTATGTTAACTATTAACATAACTAGTGTAACCGATGCTAGGATTACAGAAACGTTAGGACAAAGTACTTTATCTTAGGTTCAAAATCTAAATTCTTTTAACTTAACTGTTAAGCTATTACATTAACTGTAAAGAAACATTTCTCTCCGTGTACATTTCTTGTTTTAAACAATATATCATAAGAGTTGAATTATTGAAAATAATTGCTAAACCCTTTTATAAAGTAAACAATATTCTAAATCGTGATGTCCACCGCCATACTATTGTTACTTGTCCCAGTCATTGTTAGAAAAGTCGTACACAACATGCAGCCATCTATAATGAATCATCCTACTTATGTCTTGGTGGAAACGGGTATTTTCGATGAAACAAATAAAATAAAGAACGATAAGATAAAACAGCATTTTTTGGTCCCAGACCCTTTCATTGTCAGTTTTAAAGAAGGAAACAAGTCTAATTTCGTATTTTCGGATATCTTTATCGAGTCCCATCTGAAATAATACGAGACTTGCCCAGTGGATAAAGGAGCGGAGTAAAGCGCTGAGTCTAAGTGTGAATCCGTAAAAAGTATTAAACTCGTTTTCCTCTCCGGCGACTGTAATCCGACCGGTAAAGTGTCGAGTAGCGGGCAAAACAGTGGATTTACATTCCCTTATTTCGTACTTATTTAGTTTTTTCAAGGGATCAAGTTCGGGAGATTCGGGACGTTGTCGATCTCGCACCTGAATCTGTCGCACGGGAGGAACGAGAAAATTACATAGGTCGACGAACAAAGCGCGTTAAACGGCTTAGAATTCTGCTTCTCTCACTATTCGAAAATAAAAATACGCCTTGAAAGTATTTTGAGATGGTTGTCAGGACAGACTGCAGCAGAGGCCCTAATAGTGGGTCAGCGCTGGCGATTTTCCTGGATTAAGCGACCTTTTCGTAAGCTGGGTCGTCGTTATTTGCTTTTTTGGTTTGCAGGCCCATTTAGGAAGGACAGATTTCTCACCTGCTCTGTATTGATCTATTTGAAATCGCGTTTAGCAGGGGCACGAAATTAACATTCGGATTTTGACATTGGCAAAAAATATTCTTCAGAGTTTTTTTCATCGAGGAAGGAAGCGCATCCATCGATCATGTCACAAGATGAACGCGGTCTCTCAATTTTAGCAGGATCATTAATTATCGCGTGTCTCGCAATCAACGGCGGGGTTTAAGCGTAAAAAGAGCCAAGGGCGAACGCGGCCTATGAACAGGGAGAAAGCATAAGGAGTCAGAAAAACGACGTGCCGTTGCCGGTTAAAGACGTTTTATGCGGGAATAGAAAAATGAAAAGACGATTGCACAAGGCAAGTCTAACTCCATCAATCTCGAGCTCCTCGTTAAGTTGCACGCGGCATACGATCATCGTCATTATACGATGTGTGAGCCAAAGCTTACTACGCTAATGCGAAATATAAATTATTATCGTGTGCGTGCGACATTTAAAATGTGGTCTGCGCGGTTCATGTGGACCCCCGTTGGTTTCCATGTAAAAACAACTTTTTCTCGCCACGGGTGCGTTCCAATTTCGGGCACTCTCGTCCAACAAGATTATACAAGGCCCGCCAAAAAAAAAGTTTAGATTGAAATCGTGGGTATTTTTTACAATTTATTTTAGTCGCGAATGCATTCGTATAATCACGTTTCGAAAATTAAGTCAATATTAAAACTTGGAGATTTATCAACTCGAAATTTGGTTTACAATGAATTCATGAAATATAGAATTTATAATTTTTCTCGTAAAAATTATTACAGAAAAATGTCCTGAGGGAGACTTGATCTTGGATCTATTGGTGTGCATGTAGTTATCGTCACAATGACACGAAACTTACGTTCATTCATCTTGATTGAAAACTAGGTTTGTTTCTAAGAACCTACGTCAAGTGTCATACAGTAAGGATCTTTGTTCGATAGTGAACAAGTGGGAGTACGGACCCTTATACGCAATGATTCAGCAAGGTACGAAGCGAATGCTCGCGAGCGATTTAACAATAATGTCCCGTCAAGTACATCCGAGGACCTCACTTGAATGCTTCGTCACTGTAAAAGTCTCGAAATCGGCAACTCACTTCGTTATTCACAAGGCCATGAGACTTACGCATCTTATTATAAGAACTCTATAGGGGAAAGAAATCGTCGCATCAAATCTTCAAAAATCATCGTATAAGAGTCATCTTTGTTCAAGTGCGTTACTCAGCACATATCGCGTCGATCATCTCGGCGTTGAATTATTGTTTAATATTGAACGACAATGAGAGATGCTAGAGAAAAATCTTACTTGAAGGTCATTTGAAAACGTTACACGCAGTCTTTGTTATCGAAGTGGCTCGACGGAAACGTAGTATGGTAGCGAGTGACAGAAAATTTCTTAAAAGGGCCAAATGATCGAAAACAAAATGACGTGTCCTGTTCAAGGGAAGCTGTGCTTAAGGAAAAAGGACCGAATTATGGATCGAGCACAGCAGTCTCAGTTAGATGGTTTTATCCCTCGATCTGCACTTGGAGGAGAGCTGGTCTTATAATATTCTGGTTTTAAGAGATTCTTTCAAATTCAATCGGCAGGTTTCGACGTCGTCACAGATGCTATCTTCCGTGACAGACATTGCCACTCCAGGGGTCTCCATACAGCTGCTTCATAATAGAACTTAGGTTCGTGGTGTTCGCCATTCTCTTTCTTAAATGTTACCAAAATGATGCATCGTCGTAACAATTCGCGGTTTGGAATCAGGTGATCGATCATTCGAACGTCGCAGGAATTATCTGATCGTTGGGTCGTTTGTGAAAATGGGACGCATTCATTCCATCGTGGAATTTCTCAAAATAACATCTCGTATAGAATTTGGAAAGCGTGAATACGTTAGAGAAATATTCGCGTTTAACAAGGAAACTGTAAGTTTTCTAGTTGTAACAACTCACGATCACACAAGCCTTAGTAGAAGCAGCCTTATTTTCTGTTTTGCGTGACTAACAGAACAGGGGTTAACGAATGGCGTGTGGAATCGTCGCTCGCGCGAGCAATAGAGCATCCTATATCGGCTTCGATACTTTGACTTAAGCCTCGTTACGGATCTACAGGCCATATGCCGAAGTTGGAACGTGTCTCAATCAGGCCGTGCATCTGTCAGGCCTCACGCCGTTAAGCCGATAAGATTATTTCGTGAACGGAAGCCAGCATTGTACGTCCGAACTAATGAAGGGATGTCAACCTTTGTACTAGACAACTCGCGCTGATGCACGTGCAGCATCCATTTATGTACTTCCCCCCTATGTTAGGGCATTGTTCGCAAAATGATGTAGATGAACACGGCAGATATCTCCTATCTGGATATTGAATCTACACACCTGTCAGTACGTATCGCTGTTTCTGATTTATTTCGTACTTGTTGATTTTTCTTGCTCGATAAAATACTACAGGTAACTTAAATCAGTTTTCTACCTCCTTTCAAACGCAATTATTCTGACTCAGTACTATTTTATTGAAATTATTATTTATTTTTTCGCCGCGCAATCAGCAGACGATCGCTGTATTCAAAATTTATTGCGATTATCTGGACAGGGGAGCTTGTAAGGATTCCTTGTGTAGAGAAGGCGTGAGAAATGAAAGGCTTCAATTTACTCGGTTCATATTACAGATTGACACCCCGTACGTACACTCAATAACAAGCTTAAAATATACTAGGCAAATCTGTAAATATAGTTTTCATTCACTCTTGTTTGTTTAATTTTATTTTCGCGCCAAAATGACTTGTAAATATTTTGCTCGTTCTATCACGCATTCTATGTCGACGATGAAACGAATGTCGTCTATCACAATCCAAGCGTATTCATGGCACAGTTCGTTAGTGGTGTCATCATTCACTGTTCGGATTACAGTAGATGATTGCATAGCAGTTTCGAATGAAAGTGTCTGCAATATCTGTGATTATGAAGAAGGTAGGGTATATTTTCACCAATGTAAAATTGAAATTCACGAGTAGAATACGAAAATTTGTATAATCACATGTTACCAAAAAATGCTAAAATCAGTTTATACGTCGATCTCGGTTTTCTATTGACAAATCATTTTTATTTGTGTACGTTGAATTGTACCTCGCTATTGACATATTCTCCATTTGCCACACATAACTGCAGGACGAATCGAGCAAGAAATAAAAACGAATCAGAGTCTTTTATGAACGGGCGTTGGTACGTTCTAATCCAAAATACACATTCGCGTCCGAGTCCGTGCAACCTTTTCTGCCTGTTGTTCCTGAGAGCCTTGTCCTCCCCTTTGCGTTATGCTTATAAGAAACGGACATTTTTCGATTTTTATTTTTATTCCTCTTGCTTTGTATAGCGAGCAAGGCGCTGCGGGACCTTGTTATACGCGTACGAAGGTTTCGTATTCCTGCTGCGGAGGTGTTGGGTTTCTGACCCAAAACCCCACAGACTCTAGGGGTAATGGACCCTGATCAATGCGTTCGCTCAGTAGCTTTTCTAAAGCTGCCCCAACCCTCCGATTCTCGGGCTCCAACCAATTTGCCCCTGCCTTGAGAGGAACTCTCGTTCTGCCTGCTTCTCGATTTTTGTCCGCCTTCCTTCCCATCCCTCTTGGTCTTTTCGCGTCCTCTCACCATCGTAGCGCTTGTCAGGCAGCTCAATGACTTATTTTGACAGCAAAGGACACGGTGGCCTGCGAAATTTTGCCGGCTGTTTCACGCCTCAACTTGCCAACGAGGCCCACCGGAATTTCCTCGTCAATCTTCCGCAGCTCTCTTGTTAGCACGTTATTTTTTTAGTGCTGGTGTTAAATTAGTTGACTTTATATATTTATTTATCAATCTTGAAATAAATGTGGGATGTAATTTTTATTTTTTACGATCTTCGTCATTTCGCTTATGCATGTACCCCAAATATGTTCAAAGAGTACTGAAGAACGTGCACCTAGCACGCTCCGCCTTTGCCTTTGCCGTGCGCAAACTACGCTTTACCCAGCACACTTTGTACTTCGCGAAAAAGTATGCCCAAGTATCCGCTACACTCAAAGTTCAAAGTCCAACGGCGAGAGTGGGTTGAACAGCACTGGTAGGTCATACTCGAATATTTTACACAGAAGTCGCCCCTACTGACGTTCGTGGGCGGTACGCTCCATCTTTGATCCTGGAGTATATCACCAAGTGAAGAATCCGTTACTTTCAAGAAGGCAGAACAGAGGGAGACTCAAAGCGCATATTTTACGGACCCTCATGACAATTGCGTCTGACGCGAGAGTTCACTTAACGAGACTCGACGACGCGGGTCAATGACGATGTCAATGAGGATGAAACTCTCCTGGTAAAGGATCTACCTGCCCTCACGTCGTGGATGAAAGTTGAGTACTACTATGTGCCAAAAGCGGTTTTAATTTTGAAGAGTGCACTAATCAAACGCAAGTCAGAAGGAACTGCTGACAAGGGTTTTGAGTTCGTTTGATGCTAGTTGGGTACTTTGTGTGTTTGCGAACAGGTTTCGGGTCGCTGCGTGATAGACCGAAGTAGATCGTAAATGTTAATTTACAATGCAAAGATATATAAGGGTTAATGAGATTCGGCCCTTATTAGAAGCAGGATGTCCAACCGAACTATTCCGCTAATGACGCGAGGCAGTATGGCCCGGGGCGTATTTTGTATGTTTAACGATTGAAATCTTTCGGTGGACGGTCCACACGTTGACGATCGGCCGATTAATTCATATCGGACACGCAAACGTGGCCGGTATCGAACAGAGATCTGTCCGGATCCTCCTTCGTTGACACTCTGACCTTTCTGCCGTCGATTATTTTTCACGAAGATCCGATCTATGGCTGCTCGAGGAATTTCGTGTACCTTTAACGACATCGGGAACCGCGGCCAGACAGAGACGGTGAGCAAGACAGCATGGGAGGCGAACAAGGACGAAAAACGTGGTAAGAAGGGCCAGAGGCTGAAACTGGGGTCGTGGGTATGGGATATCTGATGCAGAAAACCGGTAAAGGCTGACTAAGTCCCGGCGAGGCGAGAGCGGGATCGAAAGTAAATACACGAACCAGCTAAGAAGCTACGGAGAACGAGCATTGTCTTCCGGTGACTTAAAAATTCACTCGTGCCTTGTTAACCACCCTATCAGATACCCTCGGAAAGGTACGAGCAAGGGCACGAGAGAAAGAGTAAAAGGAAGAGAGGCCAGGAGATACGAACAAAGATAGAGGGAAGGTCCATGGTGAGAGATGGAGAGGGAGAGGAACGAAGGCTTTGGTACCGAAAGGGGAAGAGAGGAGCGCGAAAATCTTGCACGACGCATACTCTCCTTACGCTATACATATATATAGCTAAGAGATTTATACAAGCTATAGCTACCGAACACGGTACAAAGGAGCTTGTGGCTACGAAGCAGAAGCTAAAGGTGAAAGGGAGGTTCGGAACCCGCTCGTAAGTCCTCAAGAAAACAACACCTGCCAAACACGTAGGTTTACGGGTTAAGAATCCTTTGGCATTTTATGCGATGCCATCATACGGTAGCGTTTTTTTCCTCCCTTTGTGGCTTCGAATTAATTAGATTCACCATGCTTGTGCGATGAGTTATTAAGAGGCATAGAAGGTTTCCATATACGTCCGAGTCTGCAGTAGATCACCAGTGATGATTTAGGCAGGATTTACGATTCTCGTACACGATGGTAGTAGTTGAGAAAATTAGATTCCTTACGCATGCACGATAATAACTGGGAATTGATGATGAGAGAGTGGGGATCCTCCATGGAGATTGCTATCTATAAGTGGGATCTTGTGTGCGTTTTTCATATAAGAAAGTAACTATCAGAATGGTAAAAAACGAAATCTAACTTGGTCAGCAGGATTTTATGTGAGCATGTTTACTTTAGCCCATCCCTCCTCAGATCAATATCTCTCGTGCACACCTGTGTCCTGCATGGGTTAGTGGCTAGAGAGTGGTTTTTTGATAATTTCATATTAACATTTCGGAATAATCATTCTTAACCAAATCAATTTATGAACAGAGTTTAATGAATTGTAGAAACTCATAGAATTGTAGGTAAACATTCAACCATTTGGTGTGTGTTGTCATAAAAAATTTCCTAAATAAATATTAATGGTAGGTTTTTTATCTAGATTAGTGAATGTTGTTATATTTCGAAGATATGGAATGTAAAGTGGATTACTAAAATATTTAAATCTTCTGAAATAAAGAAATCAAATCTTTCCAATTATAATAAACATCGCCTTTCTTACAATATCCATATGTAAAATTGAGAAGGTACTGCGACGGTAATCAATTTTGCATTTCCATTGTTCAGTCAGATTTCGTTCTTAATGAGTTTTATCGAAATTTGTGTACTCGAAAATATTAATGGCATTGATAAACGAGCGCCTCTTGAAAGAGACAAATGGTTTTATAAATTGATCCTACTCGCAGCTCCGGGAATATTAAATACATCGGGAGACAAAGAATTTAATATTAGTTACCAGGAAAATCATTTGTCAACTTCAACGTCTCTTATTCGTATACTAATGTTCATTAATAAACGTTCATACAGTTATATATGCTATGTCGAATCACAAAAGATCTTAAACTTAAAAGGTCTTTGACATTACCGTACAATATTAGCTTATATTTCAGCTAAACAATACTAAATAAAATTGTGCCGAATTTTTGTAGGACGTTAGCCCCAAGTAAATAAAAGATTTACATGATGGTGGGGTCAGAACTTTCTCGCTAGTAGCGTCTTGAGTAATAACTGTAAGTGGTTCCAATTTTTTATTTTTTTATTTAAACAAAATTTTCTGGCTTTGCCCATATGCAATTTGTGGTAGACGCGTACTAATAGATACATTCATCCATTAACGAGGCGGCTTATGAAAATAAAATGCTGGCCTCGTCAAAGACCACTTACAATTTTAAGAAGAAGCGGGACGAGATCTTGTCTCAGATTCTTATAGGACCCGTCGAGCCGAGGTCCAACGGTGGTGTATAGATCAAACCCAAAGCCATGAGTCACGTCTGGTTGTAGCTTCCACACACCCTCGCGATATCCGATACCAGCCGAGTATGTTTCATTTCCAAGACCTTCCCTCTTTCGTTCCTTCCTCACGCGATATGACCAACGACCTAATGATTCTTCGTGGAGGACTCTCCAGGCACGAAACGCCTCTCCCAGCAAATGGGAATATAAGTCATCGAAGATGAAGACTCCCCGCTTGGAAGTTTTTTTTTGTCTTATTTGCCATTCGACCATTCTCGAATTCTTTGACTGTGCGAATTGGGTGCGGTTTTTAAGAAATTTTGCAAATTTTGGTTACATATGAATTATTAAAGTTTTTGTCTATTTCTGTTGCAGGTTTGCATGCTGAATTGTTTTACGTTCGAGAAGGCGTAATAAACGAATATGCGCTCAAGTTCGTCGTTCCTGTTCTCGCGCACATTCACAAGTTGCACTTTACTTGGCAGAATCTTGCTGGCAGACCGGTAAGAAAAGGAGCTTTTTAATATAAGAAAAGAAGTCGTTTAGATCGAGCTGGATAGTATGTATTGTAGGGGCCAAATTTGAATTGGCCCTTGACTTGTATTTAGTAACATTCGATCTAAGGGTCTTCGTCATTTTTTAAATATAAAGGAATTCTGATGGAGAATGTCAAAGCATGTTCTTCTACCTGCTTTCTAATCCAATGAAACAAAACAGACGAAGCACATTGCGTTTAAGAAACGCAAATACCCTAAAGGGTAGTTGGAAACATTACGATAATTACAGTAAAGCAATAAAGTATCTCGAAGAAACGTTGTTGTAACTTTCCAGATAACTTCCAGCTCCGAGGTCGAGTTAGACCTAAACGGTCTACGTCCTTTAGGTTAATCATCCGGTAGTAAATAGTGCACGGTCGCTGGCAATACTTACGGAACAACTCAAGAGTAATTCGTGGAATTTGCTGATAAGTCGGTACTAGCAACGAAACATTCGGATAATAATAGGGCGATTACACGCCGTGAAGAAAACTGCAAAATGTTGCAGTCGATAGATGGCGAACGACGATACGATTCTTCCTGTAGCGTTTAACATCCGCAGGTCTTCCTAAGTATCGGCCTCATCCCGTTAGGCTCGTCTTGTTTCTCTTTTCCGGCAAGTGTAATTACGACCCGGTGGTCTTTCTCGCTCGTCAATCCGCTCTCGTTGCCCGAGGGGGAGATCTCTTATATAACCCACATGTGCGTGAAATGCAGCCAAGTGCCACGTGCGTCGCACGGCCAAAGTGTCGGATTGACTCGTTGGATCGACAATGCACCGAGAACAAAAAAAATAAAAAACAAAACAGGAGGCGATCAACGTCGGAAGGACAAAGTGGTCGAACTACTTCTTCTCTTTCTCATTCGATCGCGGAATGGAAGGAACGAGGGGAGAAAGGCCGAAGAAGGGATCTATAGAAAAGACTGACGATCCGAGCCGCGACATCCATCACTTGGCGACAAAACCGACTGTCCAGGTTGAGTTTAATGGACTGGACACGGCCTGTCAGTCAAACTCGCGGTACTAGAACCAATCTCGGCCTTGACTGCCATCGATCTTGACATATTACGCAAGAAATCGTTGGGCACGCCATCAAGGCGTAGTTTACACGCTAAATACCGTCACAATCCGAGAAGCTTCGTGAAAGTTACCTCATCACGACATACGATCCGTTTCTTCTCTACGGTATCTATAATTTTTTTCCATGGTGATTTCTTTCTAAGACAATATTTGTTTTTGTCAATACTTTATCTTGGTTCACGACCCCATTAGTAACAACTTGGTAGTTCCCCCTGATGTTCTAGCGGCGATAACGATTCCGATATCGCACGGGGTCATGGAGACGAGTCGATTTCGAAAGGGTCTGCACTTTGTTTGCACAGAGACATTCGAAGAAGTCGTAAAGCTCGGTACTTATACGCCAGAAAAATCTTATTGCCGTCTTACAATAGATAGCACAAGGCCAAAGCGCAAATCTCGAAGAGAACCTATAGTGAGGTCTGCTGTAATAGGCTGGAAATTTCTTCGTCAGTATTTTGCCATTCCTTTTGTTTATGCCCTGTCAAGATATTCTACTCGGTAGGTATAAATTGCGCTCTTCTATTAGACTCTTTGTTCGCTAAGTGATGATTGTCTTCGGAGAAGTTACACAGAACGCCGACAGCAACCGAGATATCGACTCGGACGTTTCTTTAGACAGTGAACATTTTATGCTTTACTGTTTTATTTACCGCACAAGCATCGAAAATATTCTTGTCGGACTGATTGAGTGTCAGAAGTTTCAAATTTGACATTTCTCATTGAGTTCCATTTATTCATTCGACCGAAACTTCTAAAGACCTAAATATTTTACAATATATATGAATTAATTCAATTTCAGTTACCGTACACCATGTCGGTGGACATCAACAACCCGTCCGCCTTGAGCAGTTCTCTGAACATCTCAGAAGCTGGTGAGATTCCCGTGGGAGAGATGCAAACTTGGGCTCTGTCGTTACATTGCGGTCCGTACGACGTGGAAATCGACCTGGCCCTACGCATCAACGTCTCGGTGTCCAGAAATAACATCACCAGGTTAGAGTTTCGTAGGAAGAAAGTTTGCCTGAAGGAGAAAGCTGGATTCACGGGTCCCGAGGAAGTGTTGGTCGCAGCCTCGGGATCATCTTCAGGCGGCCAAGTATTTTATGCTGCCATCGGATGCGCCTGCGCCTTCATCGCTGCTATCTGCGTCCTCGTCATCGCTTACTACGTACGGGATAAAAAGGCGCGAAGACACAGGGATCCCCTACAGTAAGCATCATTCGTCAAGTAGAGTTATTGTCGGAGTCGTTTTTCATTCCCGCAGGAAGATAATGAACGAACGCGCTTCCTTTTTTTTCTAGGGAATCGAGGGGTCTCGGATCGGCGTGCAGCATGGAAAGGGGGACTGGTATCGGTCCAGCGCAAACTTTCCTTTCTCCAGAAACGCCTCCCCCAACGTCCGCAGCCTCCGTATCGACTTACAGGAAACTCGAAGATCGACCGAGCAAGGAACTTCACGAGAGGATTCAACAAATCACTGTACAGAGGTAACGGTCGCTTAATGGATGTGGAGGAAATAAAATAATTTGTCGTTATGGGGATCGATTATCATACGCGAGTTCTCGTGGATATCGAATTTATTTCATTGTACTAATACAAAGACTTAGGTAGGGGAGTCTGGGCCAATAGGGGTAGTCGGGTATTTCGAGACACGGTGTTCCCTCTAAACTAGTTACAAATGATCATTTGTCTTTAGAAAACAACCTAAGTGGTCAGCTCCTAGAAAAACTACGTTCGCTGCAGTTCCGATGATGACTAAAGCACTTTTAATCATTTTTGTTTACTTTCTCATTATTTGTACGGATCTTCTTTAAATTAACAAATTTGATGATCATAAGGCCTATTAAGTTGAGATATTTGATACGGAACCGCATGAATCGATTTCCTTTAATTGAATATGTCAAAGTCTATTCTTTTGTAGAGACCCACTTGACGATGATTCGAGGTTCCTCAATTATTTGATTTTTTTTTATATCCGGAGGATCGTGGAGCTTAATAGGCTCCGTTCGGGTTGCAGGATCGCGAGGCGGAAGTAATCGAGTCGAGTCGACCCTCTGGAAAATATCGCTTTATGCGACACAAATGCGTCGAGTACACTCGAAAAGTCTTTGAAACATATAGACGACGGAAACCGCGTTTTACGGGAGACCCTTGTTCGCGTTTCAACGGGTTTCTCGAGCATTTGAAGCTCGTTGACAACGTTGCGCACCGAAAAGCTCCTTCGATTTAAAGCGATTCAAAATAAAAGGATCCCGCCTAGAAACGAATTTTATGTTGGAAAATCTGATGCAAAATTGGGTCGGTAGCTTGGAAATTTACCGAATCGTACATTTTTTCGCAGAACGAGAGTACGGTTGATCAGTTTGGATATGGAGGGCACTTTTGGTCGCGTTTACAGAGGTACATATCATGAAGAGGGGCTGCCTACTGCCCAAGAGGTTCTTGTGAAAACTGCCGCGGAACATGCATCTCAAGCGCAGGTAAGCCTTTTTTTCAGTTAAAAATAATAATATTTCCATCTGGCTGACGGGGTTTATTCAGGGTTCATTATAGATTATGGAATCCTATATCGGAATTGGGTAACAGGTCTGAATAAAACGGGAATGTTTAAGTAAACCTCATCTATTAAGCGTTTTTAAAACTATTAGATTTAAAACGCGTTTCGTTGCCGATTTAGCATTTTTGTTCTTTCTTCTGGTCCCAACAGTGTAATCGAATAATTGTTTCTGAAAAAAAAAAACCAAGGAATCTGTAATGAGCGACGTGAAAGAAGGTCCGGACACTTGTTGAACGTTAAATGTGCGTCGAATATTGTCTCGAATTTTAAATCGCTGTTCGTCACTTGTAGATCGCTCTTCTGCTCCGGGAAGGTTTGTCTCTTTACGGTCTGAGTCATCCGGCGCTGCTGCCCGTGCTCGGGGTCTCGATCGAGGACAGGGGCGCACCTTTTCTTTTATATCCGCTCACCGGGTACAGGAATATGAAGAGGTTTTTGCTGAGGTGCAAATTAAACAGCGAAGGTCCGCCGAGGGCCCTCACTACCCAAGAGGTCGTCGAAATGGCCCTTCAAGCGGCCAAAGGCATTCAGTACCTTCACAGGAAGAGGCTCGTTCATCGCGATATCGCTGCCAGAAATTGCGTGTAAGTATGCAAAAACCGTGTTGTTCTAGTAAAAAGCCCCTTTCTTGAGTCCAGAATTGAGTAAATACGGTGGTACGATGGCGTTTGCGCAGGATCGACGAAGACCTGAGGGTCCAGGTTGCCGACAATGCCCTCGCGAGGGACCTCTTTCCTCAAGACTATTATTGTTTGGGGGACAACGAGAATCGGCCCATCAAATGGCTGGCAATCGAGAGCCTCATGAATAAGTCATTTAGCACTGCTTCCGACGTGGTATGTATACTGAATTTATTCAATAATATTTTCATTTCATTTACTATTTCCTGATATTTGAACAAGTAATCCTAGAAAATTATATATAAGCCAATTTTAAATCGTGAAATATTATTGTCATCGAATCACGACTGTGATACCGAACTTAATCTAATCTAACTATCTTTCTAATCAACCATAACGGAAAATACTCCGCTAACTTTAAACACTCCTCTTTCTTTCTCTTGTTTACGCGATATGGAAAAATTTGTACGTACAGAAACATGACCACATTGAAAACGGAATTACGCTTAGTATTTTTAAAAATTTCAAAATATTGCAGATTTTACAAGATACATTTAAAAAGTTGTTATATATTCATTACATTAATTTGCAAATGGAGAAAAAACAGCCTTGGACATTTTCTTGAATTTATCAGATTTAATTAATTGAATACATAACCTCAAATGTCAAGCGCAGTTTTAAAATTAAATAGGGGTTTAACATTTTTCTGAATAGTAAAATTCACCGTCATTTTTAATTAACAATGGGCGGTTAAAAATTGTGGATATTTACATTAACTTTGGGAAAAATGGTATTTTTGAGAACGAATCGCAAGCATGATAGTAGTGGAAAAACTAAGTATAGACAGCAAGCGAAATTGACAAGACGAATTGTTGACAAATAAAGTTCAACAATAAAATATGCCCTAAATGAAGAATTTGTTACAATACGAAATTTCAAAAGTAACCTAAAAACATATTTTTAGTTTTTTCAAATTTAAATTGGTAGAATTTTTGTAATTCGTGGGATTTTAATTCGTATAAATCAAGAAACTTTTCGCACTTTCAGTTAGAAGTTAGAAATGCACATGATCTCAAAAATTCACGTAATAAATTTTGAATATGTTTTTGGCTCAATGACATTAGTAGGATTACAAAAAAATAGTAAATAAAGACTTAAATATAGTCACTGACGATGAAGGATGAAGGAATATTTTATCAAAATAATTTCTTTTCCTTCTTCTATTAAAATACTGTTTCTACGTGTCCAAAGTCTGAATTTTCGTAATGCGTACCCACATCACACTTAAGCTTTTAATACGTGTCTTTTATCTCATTTACCAGAATGGGGGAATATTGTATTTGCATGAATTGGAGCCTCTAGGAATGACTAACGACGTTACAAGTAATAATCCTTCCCCTACAGAATGCACATGGTAATGCGGTGTTGTAGAACATCTGGTGTCTCTACTGTTTTCAAATCATTTAACCACGAGAAAACATAGTATATTCAATTTATCAAAAGAAATGTTGGTTTATTAAAACATAAAAACTAAGCAATAATAATAATAGTTGTAAACAAAATAATTTTGTATATTTTTACTTTATTTTATTTCAAAGTTATGTTTTTTTTTTTTAACATGGTTATAAATGAAAAAATTCTTGTTAACGTCAATTCATAACCCCAATGTTTATTTTTAATACACTCAATTTTATTGATGTTTTTTTCGAAGAATTTCCCTGAAATTGCATTTGTTGGACATTTTTCGCCAAGATTGTTATGAAGTGACTAAGAAATTGATATTTTAAACGAAATTTGTAGGTATTTGTTTGGTTAAAATGTGAGAATGTTTCGACTTTATTGTATAACTTTCAAACAGTTTCAACAGGAAAAAAAATATTCTATTTTACATTTTTCCCGCATTTTTTTGTATCCTATAAAATGTGTTAATAAAACGAATTTCAATTGACTTAAAATTTATCATAAACGTGCATTCGATGTGCCTACTAAAGGAATCTGTCATACTATATTTTTTATTTCATTGTCCTATTATCAAAATGACGTCCGTTAGCGCTAAATCGGACAGCAATGTAATTCGAAAAAAAAAACTTATTACCGAGGGGTTTTGCGATCGCTAATTAAATATCAAATATTAGTTTTGTTAAATTGAAGATGGCGGACAAATATAGAGCACATAAAATATTAAATTTTCAGTATCTTTATGGTTTTTGTGTTGATAATTCCAAATTTATAATCAGATTTTCAAAATTCAAAATGGTAGCTTCGAAATAACTGCCAGTGATTTATTCGAAAACCATAAGAGAAGAACTTTTTCCTGACAATTTTTCTTGCAATTCGACATTATTTTTCCATTGTCGTAATTTAAAAGTTAAGACATCTTTGGTCCGCCATCGTGAGTTTCAAAAATTTGGTCATATAATGCGAAATCAACGACTCAAAGAGCTTTAAGGATACTAAAAATCATAAAATGCGATGAATATTTAATAGTTTTGGTGCCATATTGGATTCTTCATCTTGAATTTTCCCATTCGTAATCAACAACCCCAAAAACACTTAGTAAAGAGTTTAAAAAATGACTTTTATGTCATCAGCGAATACTAAACTAAATTATGCGTTTTATAACTGGATTATCTTTGAGTAAACTTAATAGCTCCATACACGTATATTTCATATATAATTTTGCACGCGTATTAAAAGCACTTTAAACTTATATTATTTATGGTACTCCGTAGACTTTCTTGTCGTTTAAAATACGTTTTGTGTAATATACACGTAGTATAGTTCGTTCATTTTTTTAGAAAACTGGAAAATGTAACTTTAAATATGTGTATATATTAATCACGCTAATATAATTTTAAAACAACTGATGTTTGTTAAATTCGCTATAATTTGATTTTAATTCTGTCCACGAGTTTTGACAGTCATGTTGAAAACAGTGTTAAACAAGCTATTTTTATATTTTTTAACGTAATATTTGTATGATTCAGTTATTGTGCACGTTCTAATCAGTTTTTACACATTCAAACTAAAAATCGATATATTTACATTAACATATTTCGAATAAATTATATACATAATACCACGGTAAAGGTAAGTGTCAATGTGAGGTTAAAAATTTTTGAAAACTCCGGGCACAATTTATACATTAAATTAAACAATATAACTGCATTTTTTAACGATGATTTGATAGATTTTGTAAATATCAATTGTACTCCGAGCGGAAATTACATTCTGTTTCAAATTCAAAAAATTATTTCTTATAATATGACAGTTTGTAAACTCCATCATTGTAAACTCCATCATAGTTGTATAATACTCTTATTTTTAATATGAGAAAATCGTTAAAGCTTTGAATATGAATAATTTAAATTATAAAATACAATATATACTTAAATTTTTTATTATATTTTAATTATTTTAGTATTTTTATTAATATTAAAAATTCGTTTTATTTAATTTTGATATTGTAAATATAGAAATGAAAACTAGGAAAATAATAGAGGACACGGAAAAACGAGTTGCAATGCAACGGGTTAAGAGCAAATTGAAAAAAGTTTCATCAAAGAGGGAAACCTACTATTACGCAGAAAGTACTGTCCGAAAGTACAGTCCGAAAGTAAATATCGCGAATTAAAACAATTAGCAAGGCAAAAGCTCAAGAATAATGTTAAATCCATGTTATGTTAAATTGTGTTCAATAAATATAATTAATTTTTAGACATTAAATTTTTTCTTGGTGTAATGAAAAAAAAAATAATTAAAATTAATGTTTATGTTGAAGGACTATTTTAGTAAATTATTGTCAAAATCATTTTTATTGGTAATTAACAAAAAAATTGAAATAAAAATCAGATACAGATGCAGTTTTTAATATACATTGCGTATTGAAGATTATTATCATATTACTGTAATTTCTACTAATTACTTGTACACATGTACTCACTTTTTACAATCGAGTTTGTCATATTAGACGCTGTGTTTAGAGGAATATAATTTAAAATTTACAATTTTAAATATGAATTTTAAAAATCGATTGTAAAACAAAGTTCAAGTGAATTAATAGTAAAATTTGAGGACACTAATTTTCAATACGTAAATGCTGTAAACTCCGTCATCACAAAATTCACTGAAGTCATGATAAAAACTATTTGGAGTAAGTTGTAGTTGCAATATTCCAAATTTACATTCATGTAAATATACTTAACAAGTTCCCTGAATAAAATTTCATTAAAACGCATTTTGAAATTTGAAAGTTTTATAAATCAAAATGTATCACATTTTTTGAATTCACCCATGTGATTTTTGAAAATTTCTGAAGCTAACGTCAAACATCTCTATTTATTTAAAAAAAAAAAGTTATTATTTTTCACAACTTCTGAAAAATGTTAGCGATCAGGTAAAAAATTTGGAAAAATTCGTTCGGTAACGTTGTAGAGGATCTTTTTCTTTAAAAAATCGATTAATTTTTACAAATGTTTTATCTAGCGATAAGAAAAAAGTTCATCAAATTATTTTGGCAGGTTACAATATTTTTTCAAAAACAATAATACTTTCTCTCTTCAACAATGTCATGATTAGTGTAAAATAAATTCTTAGAAACGTTATTAAATATTTTTTCCTAACAGACCATATCGTGGGGTCTAACTACCTTAAAGTTAGAAAAAATAAGCTAAACTCCACGTTTGCTAAATTTCAAAACAAAGAAACAACGTTTGAAATAAAAATGAATTCACCAATTGACACTTTTTTTGTTCTCTTTCAGTTTGTTAATATTTATTTATTTATTTATTTATTATTTATTATTTACGGGCGAATACGCCCACAAATACAATCAAAATGTACAAAATATAAAAGTACACAATTAAAGACACATATTACAAATCAAGATAAAGATAAACATACAAAAATAACAATGTGCCGCAGTAAATAAGATTAAGAATGCGCATACAAAACATACAATAACAATATATTAATAATAAAAATACACAATTTAATACAACGTAAAACGATATACTAAGTAACTTGCGGGACATAAAAAACCAGGATTACTCTTTTACACTCGGACAAAAACTCTGGAAATGATTCAAAACTATCTGGGAAAAATGGAATGGCCGGCGAACAAAGTTCCGAAAATCAAAACCCCGAAAGACTAAAATTTCGATATTGGGTGAGTCCAAGGTATTTTAATTTTCTTTCTTTTTGCCAAATTTTCAAAGATAAAGTGAAGAAAATCACACTGGAGCCATTCTATATCGAAATTTTGGCCTTACGGTGTGTTGATTTTCGGAACTTTGTTCCTGGGCCAATAGAAGACTGTTCCAAGTCCTTCTAAATCGGTTAACTGCTAAATAAAAAGAAAAATTAGACCTGCAATTGACCTCCAGCAGGGTTCGAAAATGAATTCACCAAAGGTTTTGGAGATATGGCCAATCCCTTATTGATTTCGAAAATCTAATGTATTTTCGAACTTTTGTTTTTTTTCAGTATATTGTACCTAACCTATGATAAAACTTTATTAAGATTAAGGTTAGGTTAAGAAGTCTCTTTATATATTTTACTAAAGTTTCTTGAAAAATATAGTACAGTTTTTAAAATTTAACGTTTTTTTTTTAATGTTTGCAGTGGGCATTCGGTGTTTTGCTCTGGGAGTTGATGACCCTGGCGCAGCAGCCATACGTGGAGGTCGACCCGTTCGAGATGGCGTCGTACCTACGTGATGGCTACAGGTTGGCACAACCCATCAATTGTCCGGATGAGCTGTTCGCGGTGATGGCCTATTGCTGGGCCATGACTCCAGACGAACGGCCCACCTTCAGCCAGTTAATAGTGTGCCTACAAGAATTTCACACGCAGCTAACTAGATACGTCTAGTAACTTACGCTTAGTACCCGCCATAATTCGAAAAAGTGGGGTCCCGGAGAAAGACGACGACGTAGTGCGAATCGTTTTTTTTTTTATTTCGTCGGTTTATTTTAGTTACGTTGAAAAAATACTTTCGAGGACAAAAAATGTTGACAAATCGCACTTAGCCTCGTACTAAGTTCTCCGGTCTCCGACAGTGTATGTGTCTAAACGTGATTGTAAATATTCCAAAGTGTGTTTAAGGCGTTAGAAAGTGAGAGCATTTTAACGAGACGTGGCCGACTCGTTAACGCAACCGATTACCGACGAAAAAAAAAAGCAGTTAGTCGAAGGTGCGAAAAAATGCCTCGGCAAATACGAAAATTTGTTCTTTCGGACGAAGGATTCTTGTGTAAATTTATATTGTGTATATAATTTCGGAGAATAGTTTTTTTATCAATTTTTTTGAAAGTTTTTTACTGACTCTGTAAAGATTTTAACTAGTTGAAACTTGTTCATCGGAACGCCTGTTAATAAGTGATATTTTTAAAGGACAACCAAATGTTATGCGATCGAATTAACAGCAGTTAGTATTGCGGATTAAATATTTAGTCGAAGAAACGGCGTTTTTAGTTATTTATTTCATTAAGGAATTTACTTAATAAAATAGATAATAAATTAGACGTTTGTTGAAACTTTCAAAACCAAACTTCTTTTACTAAATATTTAGTTTAATGTATTAATTCATGCTTATGTACTGTAAAAAGTTTATTTATATCTAATTGTCCATAAATGGACAATATAAAATATTTCGTTAGCATCTCCAGTCTTTTTAACGCGGTAAAAAAAATTTTACACAATTGCCAGAAAGTAGTCGTATACGCCGATATATAATCCGAACGGTCGTCGTTGGTCGTTTATATTATATATCAATTATATATAAATGATTTTGCCTCGAAGAAAAGAAAAATTTCGTATAAAATTGTAAATGTCGAAAAATTCTGTATCGAGCTTCAAAAAAGCATCGTAAATTTGTTCGAAAGCGGCCATAAAGAAAAAGTCTGATTTTCGCTGAATATAATACGTATAACGAGCGAAGGGGGATTCCCCCCCACGAAACTTTTGTATATTTTTACCTCTTAGAGAATCGAATCTCGAACGTGCCAATGTTTTTCTTGTATTTTTGTACATACGTCGTAAGAACGCGAAAGAAGTGCCTCGTTTTAGGTACGATTTCGCGATACCTAAGTACCGTTCTGTTTTATCAGTTTTTGCGATACGCAATTTTTGTATATACATATCTGTAATTCGCGCGACTAAAAATAGTCGCGCACAAATAAAATCGTCAACCCGCCGATTGCTTAGCGCAATTTTTGTCTTTTACTTTGGCTACAACATCGCCGGAAGTGCGAAACCGATAAATTCTAGCACCGGAGATTTATTTCGGTCCAGAACTTCTGCAGAACTGGATATTGAAGGGAGAGGTGGGGAGTCTGGCTTTCCGCGAATTCGTTGGTGAAAAAACGAGGAGATTTCGAGGAGGATATTAATGAGACTTTTTAAGTAATTATGCGTTTTTATTGGGGTTTGGATTTATGATCGAGAGAAACGATCGATGGGTTTTTAGAAGAAGTTTATTTCATTTTTCACTGGTTTTTGTTGAATTTTTTGGTGTTTTTTAAGGTTCATGAAACGATAGAAATAAAAATGGCGTTTAGTAAAACGATTTTTGTTTATATTCTTCATTTTTCGTCTCATATAGTAATTTTTTACTTTTGTTTCTAAAATTCTTGGTTTTTAGTTGTTGCAGACCAAGATGAAACGCCAAAAAGAGATAATGTGTATTTTTATACGTATCTCTTTCAATATGATGATAACCATAATTTTTTCTAATGTAAATTTTCTGACTTTAATAATTAAATGAATGGCTCCTCTACTAACACAAAATAGGTGTTAAAATTAAAGCCGAAAACAACATTTTTCTAAGATTTAAAAAAAGATTATGCTATTTTGTCGTATTTTATCAAGAAACATTTATTTAAATTATTTATTGTATATAACGAACGGTAAACAATTCGATTTGTTAACGTGTAATCTTTTCTTTTAATGCAAGGCAGTTATTGCAAAAACATCGAAGCTGTTAATCATATTTCTTATATTAGTTCTCAACGTAGTGTAAAAAATCATTTAAGAAATCTAATTATTGATCTGTGCCAAATTAATAATTTACAAATTAAATTAATTGAAAAAGGTAAGTACAGTCCATTTTCTATTATTGTTTCGTTCATATTTCACGATGCCACATTCCATTTTGTTAATTTGCAGTTAAAATTTACTTTTTCTTGGCATTTTAAAAATATTGTCAAATTTTAGTTTTGAGACAGCGTGTCACTAGTTGCGAGACACTTTTCTCTTTGCTATAAATCGATTTTTAAACCCTTTACAATAACGAAGTATTCTGATTATACACTACCGGCCAAAAGTTCGTGAATGCTATGAATTTTTGAACTCATCAAATAATGCGTTCTATCTCCGAATCCTTAACGATAATGATAAAACTCATTGGATGTCTTTTAAAGTACATAAACAAAGCTTTCAATTGGTGCATTTAGTTTTAATTCAAACGTTATAGTTTCGCAGTTGTCAAATTTTAAAAATGTTAAAATTTGCCATTTTTTTCTTTCAATTTTTAACACTAACAAAAAGTCTAATAAATTTTTCTGTATATTTCCAATTTTTGGCTAAATACTACAAATCAAGAGCTTTGACATAGCTCTTGTAAAAAGTACATACGATTTTTTTTGTCAGAGTTACTATTTTTTTGAGTTATCAACTTTTTGCCTTTTTCCAAAGAATTCTGACGAAATGAGGTAAACTGGCAATTTTCAAAAAATCATAACTCAGGAACCAAAAATCGTATCGTCTTTTCACAAGAGCCATTTTAAAGCCCTTGAATTGCGGTATATAGACAAAAATTGACTATATGCAGATACATTTTTAGACTTTTTGTCAGTGTTAAAATTCGGAAGAAAAAAAATGCAAATTTTAACATTTTTAAAATTTTACAATTACGAAACTATAACCTCTGAAGTAAAACTAAATGCACCAATTGAAAGCTTTATTTGTGTACTTTAAAAGACATCTATGAGTTTTATCATTATCGTTAACGATTCAGAGATAGAACGCATTATTTGATGATTTAAAAAATTCAGAGCGTTCACGAACTTTTGGCCGGTAGTGTAGATTTATTGTGTTAAACTATATTAAGTATTTACTTGGCCTGACTGATTTTCGATATGAAAATAAATAGAAATGCACAAATGCGTGTTTCAGTTTATAAGAGTTAACCAATTCAGTAAATACTTAATATAGTTTAAATGTCAGCGGTTAAGAAAACATTTTTCTCGTTTTTCGCAATGAAATTCATTAAGTATTTGTTATGCCTTTATTACTTCGAATTGTTGAATATAACGATATTTTATTGTTATACTGGTTCGTTTTCTCGTAATTAGAGATATGGGCATTGTTCTAGAACTTTTAAACTTTGAGGTTGAAGAAAATTGTATTTTTTTTTAGGCACATTCATGAAATTAATTTTATTGGCTTTAGAATTTATCAAATGACAGGAAAAACCTTGCGTGACTCATTTATACACAATGTATTTTTTTTTAATGTAACATGTTACGTTACTCGTAAAATTAGTTTTTAGTTTTGTAACGTTTAATATACATAAAAAATTCAGTTCTTTTGCTTATGACCTAATTTTTAGAAGCTAGTATATAAAATTAAACGCATAGTTAATAGTTATTCAAATTTAAAATAACGGATTAAATATGGCGGAGTATTTTTACAAAATTTCTTTGATTTTTATAAAATTTGATATGTTAGGGTTTTTGAGGCCACTGATTACAAATCCAAAGTCAGTTTTCAGTAAAATTTGAAATCCAAATACATGATTTAACATTAAGGATACCAAAAAATTAAAACGATTTGTAAAGAATAATCATTTTATTATTGTCAAAAATTGTGTTTTTTGTTGTATTAAAAAAACACAAAATTTATAAATACTTTAATAACGTAGGAGAAAAGATCACAATGATTCCAAAGTACTTAGAAGCTAAATTGTAGATGTGCCATTAAATAATTTGATTTTTCAAAGTGAGTTTCGCTCGGAAATTTAAAGTTTGACGTGGTCGCATTTTTTATGTATAGGTGGCACACATTCGGGCAAAGGCTCAAATTACTTCTTATCATATATGTAATGTACCCCTGTTGTGTGCTTTCTTAAAAACCAATGTGAAAAAAATTATCTAAGGTTGATTGCTAAATTGTCAACTATAAAAAAAAGTTATCTCGCAAGTTTGAAGGTATATAATTTTATTCCTCAGTGAGGCACATCATTAAATTAAGGATTTTTTCTTTGTTTACACCCCCAAATACTTCCACAAAAAACCACAGACCATAAAAAAAAAGGTGCAAAAAGTTTCAATGTTAAAACTGAAAAAATGTAGCGAGTGTCGCGCACCAAAAACAGGCAAATTCACTACTTTTATTTACTCTCATTGTTTTCTACATATCTGTTATTAGTAATAAACACTTATTACATGTAAATCGAACAAAAATTTGTTGATCTGTAGTGTTACAAAGTTATATTTAAAATTTCTATGGTATCATAATGAGCGACAACATAAAGTTTAAAAGTTCTAGAACAATGCCCATATATCTACAAAAGCAATTTAAACGTATTCATTGCGACAGCGATGTGGATGAAGAAGACAGAAAACCTTTAAAATAAATTAAAATAATTTTTTATTTATATTAATATGGTAGTTATGTTACATATTATTCAAATTTTAATAAATCTTGTTTACTGGCTCACAACTAGTGTCAATTTTTTTTTCATAAAAATACGTCTTTACAAAATTGGTCATAAAATTTTTTCGGATGGTCAAAACACAATTCCATAGTTCCAAAAAGTTGCGTTTTTAATTACCTTTCAAATGATCTTTGCATTTTTTAAATTCGTTTACCCATTAAAAAGTTGCAGCTAAAAAACAGAAAACGTCTCACAACTAGTGACTCTCCTCTACGGGTGTTTGCCAACACGATCCGGAAGTCGCTCACGAAAACAAAAATTCATTACTTTGAAACTGGATCTGATTCCGATTGGTTGACACTTTATTTCACACTTTAATGCAATAAAATGACAAAAAAAGCAAATTATACGTCTGCTTTTATAGCGAAATATGATAAAGAAGAAGTGGTCCAATTTGCACCTTTTGGATATTTTTTTTATGAGCGTTTATATCCTATTTTATAGGAGACCGGCAAGTTCCAGCTATTTATTTACCAAACTTTTTGAGGTTATATAATTTTCGATATACTATGCGTAAAATTTGATTTTACGCACCGTTTTTAGTGCTTAAAACGCGGTCATCACACGTGCGTAACATCATATTTGACCCACAAAAAATTGCGCACAAATTTTACGCATAGTATATCGTTCGATTTTACGCTCCGGCCTATCTAATCGCATGTTAAAAACGTTGCGTAAAATCGTATTTTACGCACTAGTATCGAAAAATACTATTAGATACGTAGATGACATTTTTACTTCTGTTCCTAACAATATGATTGAGACTGTTCTAATAACTTTTAACAGCCTCAAGTAGATTAAGGCTTCTAATAATAGGATTTCCTTCACATTAGAAGAAGAAATTAATAATAATTCAAGTTTTTTAGATGTTTTGGTAATCAATGAAAACAATACACTTTTTACAGATTGGTTTCATAAAAAAACTTTTTCGGGTAGATATCTGAATTACACTTCTAACCATCCTTTATGCTATAAATTAGGACCAGCCTATGGTTTAATAGACAGAGCTATAAAGCTCTCACATATTAAATTTCGTAAAAAGAATTTAAACTTACTAGTTAGAGACATTTTATATGAAAATAATTACCCAGCCTTTGTTATTGAAGAAAGCATTAGAAAAAGAGTTCATAATTATTATAATCCTTTACAAATTGTTTCTAAAAATGAAAATTAAAAAAAAACAGTTAGTATCCCTTACGTTCAAGGTATTTCTGAAGGAATTAAACATATTTTAAAAGATAATAACATCAGAATTGTACATAAACCGTTTAATACAAACATATAATACCTTTTAAAGATAAAACGGACTATCTTCATTAAAAAGAAGTAGTTTATGAAATTAGATGTAAAAATGGAGTTTACATAGGTGAAACAGGACGCTTATTAATAAATAGAATTACTGAACACCAAGAAACATCTTTGGAGAGGTTAACAAATACACAGGTTTAACTTTACACAGAATAAATACAGGACATATGTTTGATTTCGAAAATGTTAAAATCTTAACCATAGAGAGAAATTAGAACAAAGGGAAACACGTAGAAAATTATTACATTAAGAAAAACAAATTTGCAGTCAACATCAGATTTGAAAAATCAAATTTATCAGAATTGTATTTTCCACTTTTAAAATTTTAAATCATTACGTAACGAATTACATCGGTTGATTTTCAGAAACTTTTATATGTTTATATTTTATATACGAGAACATCTACATATGTATATATTAGTGTATTCTTGTATGTATGTTAGTCTGTACCCTTGAATTTTTATTATAATTAACATCTTACTAAATAACTTGTGTTATTCATACTTCTTTTGTTTTTTAAACATTTACAGGCGCTTCTGTAGAAGATGTAAGTTCGTTTCCCAGCTTCTAACGGATTATAACATTTATGAGTAATTCCGCGATACTTTTAATATTTGGCATTTAAAAAAAAATTTTTGTTTTACTTGCACCCACATGTAAAGTTATTTTTCTCATTTCAGGTGATACGAAGAGCAAAAATTTGATGGTGCCAACATTTTTTTAAAACCGCACATTTTATAGGAGCAACTTTAAAATTTTGAGCAAAATAATTTTATTATCCATTTTCAAAACTTTGTTGAATCTGTAATTCTTAATCGATTTGATCAGTTCGGGGACTTTTGCCTCTTGAAGATAAAAAATAATATAACAATATACAAACTATTTATTACTGCCAAAATAATCAAAATAATATAATGCAGTAATTACCGAAAATAAAATTATTTTTTGTTCAGTCTTTTTTTCAGACAGGTGCAAATAATATTGACTTGAGACTAGTGATACACGCTTAGAAATATACCAAACAAAAAACAGCAATAGGTTTTGGGGATTTTCAAACTGTACAGAAAGTGTGCTAGTAAAAAATAACTATTTTCGGTACCAGCGGCGCAAGTAATATCATTTTTCAAAGCCTCGTATTTTTTTTTCCGGTAGAGTGGCACGGTAATGTAAAAAGAGTGGTTTGAACCGTTTTTATGGAAGGAATACACTCATGCTTTACTTTTTTTGAAATCTCGAAACGCACTTTTTCCAAACGATGAAATATAAAAAAATGTTTTCTTTATGAAAATTTAGTTTCTTTTATTTTTGTTTTTATATTTCATTTCAGGGGGCAGGCACCTTCTTAAAAATGACATGGGTTGAAAGTACAATATCAAATAATAGTACAGAAAAATTTGTGCGGTCTTTCATAAACAAGTACATTTTATTTTTTGGTCGAAAGAAAAGAAATATAGGACAGTTTCCTGCACAAATCATTAAATATGACGAATTTCAATTTTTTTCACGCAAAACTAATTATTCTCCATCCACCAAAACTATTGTATGATATTTTCCGACATTTAATTCATATCAAAAAAATTTTTTTATTTATCAATTGTATTAAATTCGTCTTATAAATATACAGTTTCCTAAATATTAAAAGTATCGCGGAATTACTCATAAATGTTATATATAAATTACCCATATATAGGTAAGATGATAAGAAATAAATTACATATATGAAAAATCTTGGTGCAATGTTCAGTTTAGAACCCCTTAAAACCCTATAAAGCTGATGTTTCTAGTGGGACGGGTTGCCATCATACAGGCCCTTGTATTTTCATTACGTTGTTCTATTCTAACTAATATTAATACTACATTCATACAAATCCACGGTTTTTGTAAGAAAACAAAAGTTTTCTTCATATCAGTGTCGAAAAGTTAAAGATGGAATTATGATGGCAATTGGAAAATATTTTTCAAAGTCAAATAATTCGATTTCTTTCATTTGTAGTGATTATTATTATTAAGAACAGAATTTATATATATAATCGAGTCATATAGTAGGCATTGCACCAATAAAAAATGCGACACTCATTTTTCCTTTGCTACAATCGCAGTGTCGTTTCCAAATAGTTTTTTTATGTTAAAAAATATGGCATTACAAGAATTTTCCTTTCACGTCACATTTATGAGAAAATTGAGGTTGATTGCGTCAATATGTGCGTTTTTGGTCATATTTCGAATGTTTTTGGAGCGAAAGAGAATTTACTTTTAGCAATATCAATATCATTTCGAAACTGATTTTTCATGCTGAAAACGATGGCGTTAGCAGAATTTCCCTATCACATCCTATTTTTCAGAATAATGAAGTGAAATGTTTTGCTACAAAATAAAGCGAAATATATACAAAACGCACATTTTTATACGTTTAACCTTACTTTTCTTGAAAAATGGGATGTTTTAAATAAAAATCTCCTAGCACCATCATTTTCAGCAAAAAAATCCATTCCGAAATGATACTACGATTGTCAAATTTTATTTTTCTTTTGTTACACACACAATCGAAATATGACAAAAAACGCACATTTTCACAAATTTAGCCAAATTAAACCTCTTTACACACACAATCGAAATATGACAACTCCCACGAAATAACTTAACCTATGTTGCTTACGTTTCACGGTTGTTATTCTTCCCAACGGGCACGAAAGTCCCGAATGTTTCTAAAACGTTTTTAGAACATTCCAGAAACGTTCCTAAAACGTTAAATGTCTGCAACTTTTACGGAACGTTTTATAAAAGTTTCATCCATGTTGCAGACATTTAACGTTTTAGGAACGTTTCTGGAACATTCTAAAAACGTTTTAACACAATTGTGTCCTTCGTGCCCGTTGGGTTTTCATTTCCCGTGCTTCTTGGAAGAATTGTACCTTGCTATTAAATTAGAAGACAATGATTATAATCAGTATCTCGCGAATATTTGGTAATAAGATCACTCTTTCCTAACCGTTTAAAATTATAGTATTTCCTGCCGATTGATGTAATATAGAATGGGATTAAATATCAATAAGCATTTCAAGAACAACACGAAGAAAACCCATGTGTCTGTGCTGAGCATATAAACTCCTACGAAAAAAGTTATATCATAATTAGTATGTTGAAATGTATACTAAAAGTATTAGCATATAAACTTAAGAAAATATGTAAAATTTATTTTGCCTCGGATTACACCACGTTCAGTATCCGAAGCTATATGAACAGAAAGGCATTGAACGCTTAAACCAACAAAACTGTTCTCGTAATTTGTTTTCGGACGGAATAACCCAGGACGGACATTTTTCAATTTTGATTATTTGAACAGTACATTTTTAAAGTCAATATTATGGCCTCGTAGTATCAACTACGAAAAGACCGTATTATATTTATTCGTGCTCGTCAATGACGGACTATCATTTTTCTGCTTTCACAAATAATAAATGAGAACTTTAAATTTGTATATTCCAATCTTGAATGGTGTATGAAAATTCGTCGAAATTTATTTCTCTGCTTTTAAATTGAAATTCCTCGACAGTTAAAGAAAACACATTAAATTTAATGAACTTGTGTTGGAAGCACATTTCAAATCCCACATATTAAACGACTTTTAATGTAAGACCTTAAATTTAATACCATTCTCCATAGAGTTTCATGCCCCTCAAAAATTGATCCATACCACCGAATGGAAAATCCGCAGTAAACAAAAATTCACGCTAAAAATTAATTTTTTAAACAAATAAACTGTTGTGTACTGGCTAGTTTCTGAGTAAGAAAATGTGACCAGTTATCCATATAAAATGCAACAAGATCATGGTTTGTTTCTAAATGCCTTGTTTAGTTAAATTGTGGACAATTTCTGCTCTGCTTTTGCAAAAATTACTAAGAAAATTTAACGCAACCTAACTACTTTTTTGTCTAGTTTTTAAATAATAATTTAAGTAATATTATGTGGATGTTTTTTTTTACGAAATGAAATAATCATCACTCACTCTGGCAAAGTAAATACTACTGTTGTTCTATCAAAAAAAGATGTTTCAATATAAGATTTGTAGTCTGTTAATAGTCTTCGTCTTGAACGGTAATTCTATAATAATAAGTTAAAAAAGAAATCAATTCATCAATACGCATGACGAAAGAAAACTCTCGAATCTTAAAGCAGAATTTAAAAAAGGCTAAGATTAGTTTTAGAAAACACCGCGTTTTCTTTTCAAAACAAATGTAACAATCAAGTCTGCTGGGGGCCTATCCCCTAATATCGCTAATTTGGTATGAAATTCTAATGGTTAACCCGTTAATGCCCAAGAGGACACAAATTTTACCAAGATTTTCGGAATATTTTTTGACATTAAAAACCAATTTAAAAATTTTTAGACAAAACATTTTCTACGTAAAATTGATTTTGCTGTTAAAAAATCAATCGAGCCCATTTCGAAAAAGTTATGCTTCTATTTTTTCACTGACAAATATTTTTTAATCGGCATTTTCAAATTGGAAACGGTTAGGGAGATCACTGATCGGTGACAATATCGTGTCCTCAATCCTTTAACTTTAAAATGTGATTGATAGCATTTTGAAAATATAGTTGGAAACTGTCAAAATGGCGGCTCAAACACGAAAAGAACGGCGAAAAGCTCCTGAATTCGAAAATTCTATAGGCTTTCGGAAAAAATGTCGCTGAACAAAAAGTTCTTAGAATTGATCAAAGAATACGCAAAAATTCTTTCAGAGTTTTTAAAACACTTTTCTTCATTTTCAAAATCGCAAAATTTAGAAAAAATATGAAAAGTCAGAAAAATTGTGAAAAAATTTCGAGGTTTTCTTTGATCGATCCTAAGAACTTTTTGTTTCGCAACATTTTTTGCGAAAGTCTATCGTTTCCAAATAAAAAATGTCTGAACTTTTTAAAATAGGAAAACAGTAATTTTTTTATTTGAAAATGACAGACTTTCGCAAAAAATGTTGCGAAACAAAAAGTTCTTAGAATAGATCAAAGAAAACCGAGACATTTTTTCACAATTTTTCTATGACTTTTCATATTTTTTCAAAATTTTGCGATTTTGAAAATGAAGAAAAGTGTTTTAAAAACGCTGAAAAAATTTGGGCGTATTCCTTGATCAATTCTAAGATATTTTTTCCGAAAGCCTATCATTTCCGAATAAAAAATTCAGGAGCTTTTCGCCGTTCCTTTCGTGTTTGAGCCGCCATTTTGACAGTTTCCAACTTTATTTTCAAAATGTTATCGTGCACATTTTAAAGTTAAAGGATTGAGGACACGATATTTTTACCGATCAGTGATCTCCCTAATCGTTTCCAATGTGAAAATGCCGAATAAAAAATATTTGTCAGTGAAAAAATCAGAGTTTTTTGTGAAAAACCAAGCATAACTTTTTTGGGATGGGCTCGATTGATTTTATAACAGCAAATTCGGAAAGATCGATCAATTTTACGTTCAAAATGTTTTATCTAAAATTGTTTGAATCGGTTTTTAATGTCAAGAAATATTCCGAAAATCTTGGTGAAATTTGTGTCCTCTTGGGCCTTAATGGGTTAAATTACATTTTAGACTTCCTTCAAGGTATGTTAAAGATATATTGTTGGCCTACCCTAAAGGTCAAGAACATTGTTAAAAGGAAACGTATTAAATTAATGTGGCTAGTTTTCCATACAAAATGTAACAAAATCGTTTATTGTTTTACGATACCTTTTTTAGATAAACTGTGGACAGTTTCTGTTCTACTTCTGCAAAGAAGTACTCAGAATATTTAACATGAACAACCTAAATATCTTTTGTCTAGTTTCTAGACGACAATTTAGGTAACATTATATAGATTTGTTTTTTTTCGATAACTTAAAAATTGTCCAGACACTTTTTATGCGCTTTCCGTTCAGTTTTTATCAATTTTTTATAATTTTGTCATATACGTTTTTCGAGCGTGACTATTATTAGGAAAAAGTTTGAACTTTGTTTAGCAACTTTAATACGAGTATAATCTTCATCATCATCGTCATCCTCATCATCATCACCCTCATCTTCATTAACATCATCGTCATCATCATCACTACTATTGTTATTATTTTCGTTAACATTTTCATCAGTTCTTTCGTAAGAGTTTATATGCTCAGGACTTTGAATTTCTTTATAATTTTTCTGAAATGCGTAATATAATTAATTTAATCCGATTAATTAGCGGCAGAATACAATATAATTGTAAACGGACTGGAAAGAGTGATCTTATTTTCTTATAATTCGCGAGATACTGATTATTGTTTTCTAATTTAACAACAAGGTACAATTTTTCCAAGAACCACGGGAAATGAAAATAATAACAACCGTGAAACGTAAACAACATAGGTTAAGGATTGTAAACAGCGCCCTTCTCCAATTCACATTTATTTCGTACATGTTTCGAATAATTTTGCCGAATCATTAGGTAGGATTTCTTGACAAATCTGCGAGCAGTTTTAATGCATTTAATTGTGCCCACAATGTAGATAGTTTCGTGACAAACTGCTGATTTTAGGATTTGCGTCTAGTTATTGCCTAGTTAAAAAATAAAAGACTTCCTGCATATACATCTGGCAAATATATGTTTTATGTTGTTGAGGTTTGTGAAAATTGTGAAAATGTGCATTTTTGGTCATATTTTTTTGCTGAAAATGATGATGCTAGGAGATTTTTGTTTAAAACATCACATTTTTCAGAAAAGTGAGGTTAAACGTGTTAAAAACGTTTTGTCTATATTTCGCTTTATTTGGTAGCAAAGCATTTCACTTCACTATTCTGAAAAATAGGATGTGATGGGGACATTCTGCTAACGCCATCGTTTTTTGTTCCAAGAACCACGGAAAACGAAAAGAATAACAACCTTGAAATGTCAACAATATTCGTTGGGGATTCTCAACAGTTCGCAGTATTTGATATGCGCAATTCTTCAATCTACATTTATTTCATGACTATTTTGAATGATCCATTTTTTGTCAGTTTTGCAAATAAAACTAGATGCCTTCGACCCGGGTGCCTACAATTTTGGCTAAATTCGTATTGCAGTTCCCTGACGAAAGGCTGATGCTTCCGGGAATATTCCCATTCTAAGACTGCCAGGAAAGAAGACGGCAGAGAGTAGTTCTAGCATCGTTAGGTTCGAGTAGTTTCTATACATATATTGTAACAATATCTTGTTCCTTAAATAGGGTGAATATGCCAATGAATGGACGATTAAGCATTTTTCACACTTTGATCGCTTGTAACTTTTGAATTCTTTTATGAAAATTTAATTATGATACCACCATTAGAATCGATAGACTCTGCTCTTTATGACCGTGTAGTTCAACCTTTGATTTTATTTAATTATTAACCTCGTCTTCATACGTTTGTAAAAAAATCAGCTAAACCCCAATGAATAGACGGGTTAAATCCAATGGGACGTTTTCAGTACCAGTTTTGGATGGCTTTAAAACTTTGCTTTGATTTTACAAAATAATAAACACTGGAAGATCAATAGTACTGTAAATATTATTTTGAATGTTCAAAGAACATAAAAATATGTATTTTGTTGCATGTTGTGCAAATGTGTAGAAAATCGTCCATTCATTGGCATATTCACCCTATATTAAAATTGAAAATGAGCATTTTCAAAACTTCGACCCCGACCGCAGGTCAGCCGAAGAACTGATAAATGAGCACGTCTTGTTCACACTGATGCTTAAAAAAACGCTGTTTAGTCGAGTTTTTGACAGGTCGGGTTGCAGGAAATAAATTTTTTTATATGTGGGATACTTCGGTTTCCGGTTTTTACGCCATTATCGTTGATTTTACGAAGAAATGAATCAAACCTTTTTTGTAGAGAATTCGATGTTCTATATTTTTTGTTTGAAACATTTTTTTGTACGATTTGTATTTTTTGTTAAAAAATTGAAAAAACGTGTTTTTTGAGCGTTTTTTTGTTAAACCTCCCCATAATCTAGTATGCATTGTCTCCAAAAATTAATCAGATCTAAGTTTGGCCAAGAGAAACCCAAATCCGTTTGTACTTTTTAAATTCGTCCTGCCAGTCGCGAGATATCGCGTATACAAAATTGTGCCCACAGACGGACGGACGTACAACCTAACGGACACCAATTTTTTTATTGTTGCTTTGGGTTCCTTAGAGCCTGAAACGTCGACATTTGATGAAAAACTATAGGGTAATTTTTTGGCGGGAACTGACCAAATTCAATACTTCGCCAGACCTATGGTCTGGGTCGAAGTAAATAATATATCCATATGGGGAGTAAAAACTTTGTTCTGTAAATAATGTTAGTTTAATATTAATATAAATGCAATAATTAAAATAACGATGGCAGCATTTGAGAGAATAACCAAATATTTGATAATTATTAGCAATCCTCATAAAATAGTAAAATTACTTCCAGAAAAGGAACACGCATCGTTCTGGTCAATCTTTTCTGGTTAAATCAAGCAGAAAATCTGCTTAGAATATACAGAACTCTATTAACCTTTAGACTGCCGGAAAATCAATATTTTGACGCATCATAAAAACTTGTTTAATGTTTATTTTTAGACTAAAATATATATTAATTTATTATTATTTTCGCTTATTAAAGTCATTTAAGATAAATTTACCACTCCACACCCCTTTTTACCTACCCTAAATCCATTAAATCTGTATTTTATACTATAATCATTAGATTTGGATTCAACGTCGAAAAATACTCCGAAAAAGTGTATCTGTACTATAAAATAAATAAAATTTGAATCCCATGTCTAAAGGAGTGAAATATCATTAAAACAACCCTTAAAATTTGACTATCAACCAGTCAAAATGCTTTAAATATTTAATTAAATCTACAAATTTAACTTATATAATGTTCTCATAAAGAAAGAAGCGTTTTCTACTATTAAAAATACATTTTTGGAAAATTTGAAATTTTTAACATTAGCAGTTTCGTTCCCTGCCGGAGAATCAATATATTGACGCACCTCATGATCTACACTTTGTCTATGATCAATCATTGATATGAGATACTTTAAATTCCGGTTTTCTGAGGGCGATATGCTCTTCTAAATCCCGGCAGTCTAAAGGTTAACCAAGCGCTTCTGGTACTTTAAGCAGAACTTTTTTTTTAATGTGTTAGAGTGTTCACAGCTTCTTTCTAGGATCGGCCTATTTTTAGAAGCAACATATTTTTGGGTGAAATTGTCTACCATAAAAGAGCGAAACGAGTCAAATTAACTGAAAACACAAGTAAAATTGCTTCTTCACTTGCGGGAAATTATCCATTTGCAATATTTGACGGTTATATATAACAATAGAAAACTGGGGTATGACACTCCGGAAAAGATTAGATGTACCGATGAATAAATATGTCCCAATAGAGATTCGCATCTGCACAGGGCACGAAGACTGTTTAAAAATGCACCCTCGAACAAGTCGTGATTGCATGTTAAAGTAATTTCAAAAACCCGTCGCTGACCCTTAATGCTTCAATGAGGTCTTACTGCCTCCATCCCTGTTTCCCCCCATTCTCTGTCTTTTTTCCTTTTTCCTACTTTTACAAATGGACGCTAGATGGGAAAAACTGGTGGAACTTGGGAAGTGCTCTTCACAAATATCTCACTTTCATTCCCTTTGATCTTTCCACCTTTCACGTTTCTCCGTCGGCTTCGTCCACGATTTCAGAGACGAATAAAGAAAAGCGACCATGCGCCCTCTACATATCGTTATAGTTTTAAGAAGGCATGCATTATTCTAAAAATGTGTGAAAATATGACAGTTTTTCGACGTTTTAATTATCTCAGAGGGCGAAAATACTGGGTCACGTCTGAAATTCTGATTGGGGACTTATTTTCGTAACAGTTACGTCCTAAAATATTTTTTTGCTGATTATAAGTTTTGATAACTATATGCTAAGGAATTATAATCATGCAGGACGATGATAGTAACAATAAAAAACTTTCGTTCATTATTGTTATAAGAGAATTTTGATTATACCAAAATATACTGCTGTTTTAGTTAAAGTACTATTTTGATTAATAAAAATGTTGAAAAATCTATAATGATTAACAATAATTTAAATAGTTCAAAGATACATTACCTAACTTTTTAGTCGAATTTATTAACTTCTCATCGTCATCGATTCTTATTCAATATTTTAACAATGGAAGTAGATTCTGTCAACGAATTTGCGAAACGAAAGATTCTAAACATATATTTACCCAGTGGGCAATTTTTCTTTAAATTCAAATTGCTCAGGTAACGATCGTCGAAGTCGTATTATTTTCAAATTGATACTCATTAGGATTATGTTGCATGTTACAATCTGTTCTTCGTAATGCAACCTCCTTCACGTCCTAATAACGCCAATTGTCATAAACTGGGTTTTGTAACCAGAAAACAATCGAGAGTCCGCGAGAGGCAGTCGTTGAGTTATGCCTTGGTGACGTTCAATTGTCAAAATCAAGGCTCCAAGATGATGCTTGTCACACGTGTTTTCGTATTTTTATTTATTTGCATTCGTTGTTATTTCTGTATGGAGCTGACGTCCAAATTCGACCTGAATTCTCAAGGTCTGTATCGGGATTCGAACAATTCACTTCTGAAGGCCTTCTTCGAGATGACTAGTCCGGAGAAGACATTCTGGAATATCGCTGGACAATCACCTTTGCCATCGGATGATGAGGGACACATCTCAAAGATAGCACAACTTACGAGAAATAAGTTAGAAGCTACTATCTCGGACTATGTAAGAATTAATCTCTTGGATTTATACACTCTACTAAACTTTTGGAAAGAAGATTCTTCATAGGTTCAAAAAAATGTATAAAAACATTAGCTGTTTACTTTTTTCCGAAAGTTTTCCGAAATTACTTGCAGTATCGTTGAAATCGAAGGACTTTTTTTATGAAAAAATCATAAATTACCAAAAATACTATTTTCATTTAATTTAATATTCAAAATGTTTTTTTATTATTTAATTATCAGTCATCTGAAGAATTTTGAAAATTGACAAGAGTGTGAAATATTTCGTTTATGTTTCTCTCCTCTTCTCTATCCAAAATATCGGATGATACGAGAAGAAAAGATCTATTTTAAAGTGTATTAAAAAAAAACAAGATAATATGTCCTTGGGTTCAAAATTTATTATATAAGATGACAAATCCTAAAAATCATCTAAAAAGTTGTCTTCATTTTTTCAGTAATAAATAAATGATCCAAAAACTTCGTTAAATATTTGCTATTATTTACCATTGACAATTGACAAATGTTTGTCAACAAAATCTACTAAACTAAAAATTATATTAAATATAAATTACTTTGCTATAAATTGTCTGATTTCATTATTTGTTCAATTTGTTTAACTCGTTTTACGTTTTTATTGTTATCATTATTTGCTAGTATTTTGTCATTTGTTAGAAACATTTCATAGTTATGATTGTTTATTAAATATCATTCTAAATTCTGTTATGTTGATGCTAATGTTTAAAATAATCAGTGTCATTACATTTTCCCTTCATTTTTGTATTTGTGAATGACAGATTCAAAATTTTGAATTTTTTAGTATTTCCAAAGTTTTCATTCACTAATGATTCGTTAAATTTATTTCACTTTTAATTTCGTTATGAAATATTATCATTTTTTATATTTTCCTATATTTCTGCCATATTTAAAAAATGTTTGCTTCATCTTATTTGATTGGTTAGTAATTTTGATTGCTTTTCAGAATTTTACATACTTTGTAGTTTAATTTCTTTAATTTTCGATATAGTTTAGTTTTATATAAAATAAAACAAAGTAAAAGCAATGTCTGTATGGCTTGTTTATAATTTTTTTTATATATATTTTTTATTAATTAATTTGTATTAAATTCATTACTTATTTCATGTTTATACAACTTTTGATTTCTACTGATCGTGAACTAAGAAAAATATACATATATCAAGATTTTCAACGTCTATAGTAAACTTTACTATGTATACAATATTTATAATATATATTGTAAACTTTACAATACGTATTGTAATATTTACAACATGTATTGTAAACATTACAATATGTATTGCAATATGCACAATATGTATTATGCATACTATTTACAATAATGAGTGTAAATTAATGTAACCTTTCACAATGAACAGGCTACTTTTTCGTTTATATTTCAGGCCCATTTATAGCTTTAAAAACCCGAGAATTTAATCGACAATAAAATATTACAACAAATAAGTCGTGAAATCATGAAAACACATTAGACTTCCTGGTTCGGCAGTAAATATATGTGACAAAATGATTGATGTAAAGATTAAACGTAACGTTACAAAATAGGATAAGGGCCACTTAAAAATAGAAGGTTATAATGCGACATCCAAATTAATTTTCCTGTACAGGAGAGTAAACAAAAAAAAAACACACAATTTAAATATTACGTATTCAATTTTGATTGGTAAAATGTGAACAAATAAAGTATATTCTAATAATTACATTGCATAACCAATTATTCTACCACAATTCAAATGAATTAAAACTAATTATTTTTTTAAGATGGAATCACCTATGAGTCCGGAAGTCACCGACGAATATATTAGCGATGAAAACCTCGTAATGTCTACACTGAAGATTCTGAAGGACGAAGCAAACGACATTGTCGATGCTATCGTGCAGAGTTTTTTTATCGACGAGGAATTTTCGGATAATGTGGAAGCAATGTTCATGGAAAAGAAATAAATTTCCGAAGATACGAAAGTGCTCCTAAATAGAAAATTCCATTGATTATTTTTCAAATTAATAAAATTGTGACATCTTTAATAAAAATGAATAATTTGTAAAGTTATAGTAAAGTAAGCGAAAATATGAATGCTTTTAACCTTCCACACATTAATTCATTAAATCGTTTTTCTTTTTTTGATTTACCAAGCCACATCTGCCGGATGTGATGAAATTTGAAGGGCCTCGTGTTTGCTATCGAGCGACAATGAAATATTGTGACGTCTTTTACTATTCAAAACAACATCAAGAGATAGAGAGATAATCACAGCATAGCTTCGAATATTCCTGTTTTACAAATCTTGTGATGAATATATTTCATAATAGAGAATGAAGAAAACAACGGAAATAAAAAACAAAGTATTTTTATTCAATAAAACGCAAGAGAGGTTCTCTTCTTAATATCATATTTTCATTTGATTGTACGTTCGATACATTAATCACAGTACGATTTGCATATGTTTACGATTTATTACGTTAAGTAATACAATCGAGTCTTTATCACTTACATTGCGGAAAGTACTAATTAGTAAATACAGGTAATTTCAAGGTCGAAATTAGGGCTCGTGGACGGTTTTGAAGCTAATTCTTCCATTGTCGTTCACTCCTGTGGTGGCGGTTTTGAATGCCGTTTGCTTACCATCTGGTCCAACTGAGTGACTGGAACTGGAACTGCTAAATACTCCATAACTTCCTCCGGATGGTGCGGGAATGTCTTCACCGAAGCGAGAGAATATTCCAGGGGAAGCCTACGATATTTATTTATTATACCACCAGTACTTTTGAGTGTTTTGGACACTTTAATAAATTTCAAACCAAAAAGTTTGTTACGAAAATTCAAACCGATGGATAGAACTCGAATGGCGAGTGATCAAAGTTGGCCAATCAAAACGCTCGAAAGTCAGACGGACTCCGCTAGAGGTGACATCTGTCGTTTGCGAAAGTTCAAAACGTTGTCGTTTGTAATGTATACATCGGATTAAATTTTTGTAAAAGAATTTTTGAAATTTAATGAATAATCTTAATATAACATTTCAATTTATAAAAATTACGTTTATTTTGGTGGGATTTACTCACAGGATTTATTTGGGCCGCCTGATAACCACCTCCGGGCCCAATACTGGCACTGGCTGATGCCGAATGTGGACCAAATTGGGTAGATGTGTAAGTGCCACCGGGTTGGTCACCAGTTTCACCGAATCTGCTGTTGAATTGCGGGGCGTACTGACGGTTGGCATTGGCACTGGCGTCCAGTCGGTTACTTAATTCAAAAATACTGTCAAATAAATTTAAATTCGTTTTTACATGCTTTACTCCTACAAGAGAGGAAATTTAGTCGGTACAGTATAAAATTAGTGCAGATTTAATTAATAATATCGACAGTTCGTGCGAAGTTTTTTTAATAGATAAAAGAAACCGTAGTTTTTATCTTGGTGGGGCTAATAAAACGATGGCTTAAATATTGATAAATAAATATTAGAATTAAATATCATTTGTAATGTCCATTTATACATTAGTCATCATTTGAATGCTCGAGTATCCAGTTATTGTTAGATCTAATGCATTAATAAACTCTTAAATCCTTGTTCAAGACCCATCACCATTCCCAATTACCAAGTCATAGAATAAATGCCTCACTCCAAAAATGTGACGTATGAATGTAACATCTTTTTGATGTATTTTGAGCCGGACGTATTGAAGGGAAAACTGACTAAAAACGTCACTTTTTTCATTTATCTTGAAAAGTACGAGTATGATAACAGAAATATCTAATTGGTATATTGAGAAGACGCATTAGATGAAGAGATAATTTCAACTCGCATAACTCGTTTGTAATGCTAGTTATAAGAACCTGAGATGCCCAAAACCACCGTGAAGGAACGTGAACACATCGATTTTATCATTTAGAAAATTGAGTGCGATTTTGATATTACCAAATTGATTTTTAACCCCTCTACCTATTTATGCCTAAAAGGTCCAGGATTCTAAGAATCTCAAAACAAAGCCATTAGAAATATTTGAAAATAATGTATGAGACCTGACTACTTTTACCTACGGATGGCGCTACTGAATAAATATAAAAAATACATTGGGAATTTTCTTTTTAGTATACAGATAATAGGTAATTTTACTTGACTAGAAATCCTTAGTTAGTTAGGGGTGTATTACTAGATTAGGTATGAAACTTAAGTATTATTTCTTGTAGAGAAGTCAATTTTACTGTAATTTTTCACTGCTAAGAATAGATATAAGGGTTGGTGTAATATTGGACCCAAAATTTTCTTTAACTACTTGACAAATTGGAGACCATTTACCACATGGAATTAATAAACTATCTGTACATAATTACGGGACATCAACATTGGAACTTAATATAATTACCATTCATATCGTACACTCAATTTTTTAAATGTTCACCAAACCATGCCCAAAACAATAAGAATAAGATTCATAATTAAAAACTCGAGTAATTAAAATTCATATGATGTGATATAGCTTACGCTTGCTGCTGAGCTCGCAATTGAGCTTGCAATTGTGCTTGGAAAGCTTCCTGCTGTGCTTGCATGGCACTAAAATACTGTTGGAGGAAATTTTGGAAGTCATTTCCATTGTTAAAAGATGGCACAGGTCCTTTTGGGAATCCTGCACTTCCAGCTGACGAGGAAGAATACGAGGTTGATCCTTGAGGGGAATATCCAGCATACGACGCTCCACCTGATCAAAGAATTATTTGTTATGACATTGCAGAAGATTTTTTTCTAAATGGTATAAAAATTGCGTATCCCATTGTATTAATGTTGTATATTTACAATATTAATGACGATATACATTTACACCAACGTTTTTCCCAAGGAAGAAGGAACACAGTAGTCACGTGTTTTCAAAATTGTGGTAATGTCTAATATTTTGTTTTGTGAAATAAGATCCAGTAAGAAGTGTTGTTAGTATAAATTTCGAAAATGTTAACTTTCAGGTATACAGTATAATAATTGATATGAAAATTTTAAAAAATCAAGCTAAAATTGGATGTGAATGAAGCTGTTGTGCAGCCTTATAGTTTATTGTTTTTGTTCTATAAAGTACTGTAATATGAGGTAAAGTCGTAAGGGAAAAGTCAATTTGCCTACTTTAAAATATTTAATTGTACTTTTCGTACAGAGAAAAATCAAAGATGTGCGATTGTTTCGGTTATTCGAAATATAATGTTAATAATTTAAAGTTTAATGGAATAAAATTCATATGTAACTGTTAATAAAAATTATATTTATTTATGAATATATTTAGTCTCTCAGCAAAAGGTTGAGTTTACTGGAATGGAAACCCAAGTTGTTTTAGCCGTAGTAACCCAAATATAATTTTGGATAAACAAAAAATTACGATTAAAATTCGAAATCATCGAAATTCACTTTTGTCTAAACAGGTTTCGGTTTTGTATGTCATTAACAATATTTGTGGATTGTTTCTATCCGATTTTGTTATTTATGTTGTTCTGAAAATTTATTTAACCTGAAAAAATTAGTTTCTTTTTTAATTTTCAAGAATTTCGTATTGGAAACAGTGAAAGATACAAAAAAGTGAATCCAATAATTTATTTGCCATGTCAATGTCCAAGTACTGACAAAAAGGTCTGTATAGATTTCTACGTAAACCCAAGTGTTTTCAAAGATAAAGAAAAATACATATAAAAATAAAGGTGTATTATAACTCATTCTTAAAAGTCCTGAATATATTCTGATATTTTATACTCTTTATTATCTGCTTTTTTAGACGCCTGTGTCTTTTTTCGTCTATAGATATTCATAATTGTACACCATTATTCTAATGTGACCACACTTAGTGGAGATCATTGTAGATTAAAATTTGGATATATACATATAAAATTATACGTTATAATGTACATTTTTACACACTTCTTAATGGATTTTGTCAAAAATATTGCCTATAAATTAGTTATAATTATGAATCATATACATGCAAATAATCAAAAATTTCCTGGGGAGTCTGTAATAGAACTTTTGTATATCCTACGATATGTTGTTTTCGTTCAATCAATTTTATTGTTTGCATTTATTTTATTATTTAAGAATATTTAAAATCATCATTTAATTATAATAATGCAGTTGATTTGAGGTTATGTGCTCTACTGCATATTATGTACTGTTAATCATTATAATTGTGTATGCATTTTTTTATATTTTGTACTTGTCTTTTTTTTCGAGTTTGTTCAATGCAGCGTTTTTACCAACTGTAACTGAAATTGTAAGAAAACAAAAAATCGTTAATACAAGCATGTGTTTAGAATGGGAATGAGAAGGGGAAACAGTGAAAGTATCGTAACAAATTTTGTTCATAAACTATAAGATATTTAACGTTACTAATATTTAATTATTTTTCGGAGGAAAAGAAGTATTTTAGAGAAAATTCTTTTATTACATTATAAGATAGTCCAAGATATTTTTTAAATACTAATAATGTTTAATAATCTGTCCTTAAATAAGAAATAAATTTACACTGGTTAAGTTAGAAATAACTGAAACTATAAAAATTGATAAGACAAATACCAATATTACGTTCTGACACATTATTTCAATTTGAAAGTTAGTCGGAAAATATAAAATCATTAATTAAACAATTTTGTATTTAATGTTTTTTCTCAGAAAATACGATATCTAAATAATGTTACTAGCTTTCATTATTTGATAATTTTTATAAACGAATCTCTAAAATGTAAAATAAAATTTAAAAGTAAACCCGACATAGATAGTATGAAACTATGTACAGTGCTATTTTTGTACAACTACATCTAAAAATGCATGGTAGTTAAGAATATCAGCTGGTAAAGTTTGAGGGATTGTTAGAACGATTAATCACTTCTTACTAAAAGTATGCAATTACATAAAATAATAACCAGTTAGATTAAATATTTAAATTTATGTTGAAAGACAATGAAAACAAGTGACATCCTGTTGGAATATTTTAAGTAGTCTACCCAGTGGTAGAAGGTGTCAGGAAATGTTTAATAGAGACCACAGAAATCATATATTTTCTGTTTTCTTCTAAGAGTTTATAAAATGGAACATAAATGGTGTGCTTGTTGTACACATATAAATACATAAATGCCGAATTAATATGTCGGATCTATAAGTATTCAGCAACTATTCTAAACCCTCAAGCTCGCTATCAGCGCAACCCTTGCAAATTAAGCCCAACGTTGACGTGTGTGTGTAAGCAGTGGCGTTTTTTATGTCTCTTGGTGCTGTGCATTTGAGTGTCATATCCTTCAGGATCCTACCTGAAGGATTTCCAAAAGAATTCTGAGGCGCATCGTCGTTACTTGGGAATGCACCACGACTAGCAAATCCGGGTGTTTGGGAATTGGTCGAAATGGACGTGGATCCTCCAGGACCTCCGGATGATACAAAACTGGTGGCACTGGCAAAGTTTCCAGGACTGAGGTCATATACAGGATATTCCAGCGAAGGAGGTGTTGGGATGTTCCATGGTGGATAGAAGTTGGGAATGGTTGGGAAACCGAAAGGTTGTGGAAGAGGCATATTGTCGAAGTTAGGATTAAACCAACCTGGGCCTAAGGGTCTGTCGGGATTCGGGAATCTAGGAAGCATCGGTAATGGTTTTGGTGGGAGTAGATTTGGATCATTTTCCACTTTTTCCTCATTTTCTTCAGGCATTGGAGTCATTGGAGGCTCATCTTTTGCATTCTTGTTAGCGATATCTCCTTCCTCGGGAGGAATAACATCGTTGGACATCTTTCCTGCTTCTAGATTTGGTATGGTATCAGCTTCATTCGTTTTTGGTTTATCCATTTTTTGAACCCGAATCGGTTCCCCATCGGATTGTTCGTTGGATTTCTCGGTGACGTCACGACGGAAAAGCCTCGCAGCATCGCCGCCTTTGCCAGATGAAAACAATTCAAGTTCGGTTTTTCCATCTCGTCACGACAGCACGTGACAGATTACATACAGGTTCGCGATAATAAACGTTGTTCATTTGAAAGTCAAGTTCCTCATGAGTGTCATTCAGAATGGATTCGACAACACCCATGAGGAACCAAATAGAAACCTAAGCGACATTTGTTTAAGTTATTGGTAGGGAAGCGTTACGTTAATTACTTTGCAGGTTGAAACTGCCTCAGAATTTACTTTCATTGTTGTATTTCTTTAAAAAGGCAATTTCAGAAAATACACCGGTATTTCATTGTTAGTGGCAATTTTCGCGTTTCGCAACGATTGAATTGCATTTCGAAACCACGGTGATTCCCGCGTGGATTCTTTCGTATTTTCCTTTTTTGCATTTAATAACACGGAACCCGGAATCGCGTTTAACACGAGGCTTAATCTAAGTCTAATAGGCTAATCGATTCACGGTACATCCGACACGAGGATGATCACTGGACTGAGCATTGGGAAGGGAAACAGGTCTCAGGAGAGGGAGAGAGTGTCAAGGTGAGTTTGGAGAAGATCGCCACGAATAAGACGGGAACACTGAATTACGTTCGGCGTCGGTACACTCGAGGATACGTTTGTTTAACTCGGTGAGACTAACGACAGTGCGTCACTCGAAATTATTGACACGGACGTTTCACCCACACTTTATATAATCCTCGAATAATTTGGACAACTAGCGAGAGTTAAGGCACTCAAGTGTCGCACTTCCGGTTTTCAGTATTGTTAGCACGGTCCCTTTTTAAAAAATGTCCACATTAGGTGGGCCACGATCCACCGGTCAATAAGATCGCCTTGAGGTTTCTAACAAGGTAAACGTCCTCGAAAATTTCGACACTGCTCTAATAAATGTAAACAAGGGAACCTTGTAAACAAGTGAAAGTTCTCTCACGACAAGACTTGCTAGTTGCATAAAAATAATGTTTTAAAAATAATAGAAATTGTTACATAGAACTTTTCAATGAAATTGTACTGATATACTCACACGAGGATAGGTGGGCGAAGGTCCCCAAGAGGAGGAAAAGGCACACAGTGGCCTTAAAGTCCATTTTGTATTTTGTGGACAAGTCGATGAATGTCAATGTCGATTTCCGGCACTACACGCGAAAAGTTAGGAGGTGCCGTAGGCAACGCAGTTCGTGAAGGAATGACTAAGTTAACGCTTCTTCCTGTGATCTTATATAGCTTTACGAAGCATTCGTATTCATCGCCTCCGGCTCTTGTTCCTTACCGTGACGCGTCGGTAAAAAAGGTGGCGCATAGATCGAAATCTCTGTGAACATAATTTTCGACGATTAATTTACAAGTTGCAATAATCCATTTCCCCTCGAGTGGGGGAAATGGCAATTATAGCACGTTGCGCGTTTTCCTCAATTCGACGGGTAAGGGAAGTTTGAAAATTTGATTTACGCGTGTAAGATCATTGCCAAGGTTAGTCGCAATCAATATTGCCTTCTTTTTTCGACGTCGAATCATCAAAGAATCTTTTCAATCGCACATCAGGACGCTGCAAACACTATTTCTTGGAAAGTACGCAATCTGTCATAAGTGATCTTTGTCGGTGATCTTAATGTTTTTACTTATTCATTACTGTCTATTTCGGTATTATGGGTGAATGGAGGTGTCCTTGAATCATCAGCGTTTGTTTGACTGTACAAAGGAATTTTCACGAAAATTTTACTGCTGTGTTTTAATGGCTGTGTACGCAGTTTGACATGGCTAACAAAGAAGATAGTTTAAAAAGATTAATGAGACAATTTTCAAACTTCGATATGAATATATTTTTGAACTTTACATTACTCTTTTGTTTCGCGATATGGTTATAACGTATATTTTTTAAACTAACAATTAAGGTATTGATTTAAATAAATGAAATTAATATCGACGTTGGGAAACTTTGAAGTACAGTGACGGTTTCTGTAATCATTCATTTCTTATCTTTCATTCTTTTTGCCCTTTCGCACGATGTCAGAATTATTGATAATCCAAAGTGAAAATAAAGACGTCAGAATCTACACAGTAAAAAGAAAATGACTGCTAATTTATAAAATAGAAATTATAGTTCAGTAAAGTCTGAATATCTAAAAAATTTAATAAGAAATTTCCAAAATAGTCCGGGCATTCTACAAGTACTCGTGTGTGTGTATTTCGCATCAGTTTAAAACTTCATGTGGCATATTTTTTTAACGTTATTAATATTCATAATTTTGTTCTAAATTGATTCTAAATTATTGTTTTATTTTATATCGTTCGTCGAGATTTTGTTAGATGCTTTCTCTAATTTGTTTAAAATCTTTTTAACCAATGGTCGGACTTAATGGGACCTAAAGTAACATGTCAATATCGAAGGATTAGTTAATTTTATCAGAAATTTCGTATGTATCATGGTCTAAAAAATATTAAAATTTTATTCTCAAAAAAAAATTTTATCTTTACTCTGTGCTGTAGTAATATCACTTGTCAAGCTATATCTATTAGTCATTCTATCTTTAAATGAGTTTGAAGTGGTGCCTTAAAAGATTTCAATTTCTATTTTCTGAAATTCAATTAGTTTTGAGCGGCATTATGAACTTCCCTCCGAACAAAAACAAGTAATGAATACAAACAAATGTGTTAAACAAATAACGTAGAGGGAAATAACACTGCTATATTTATGAAAAATAAAAGAAAATGTTCTGTATTCTTTTTTTTAATGTATAGTTATGAACGTTTAGGCGCATGTACAATCTATATTGAAAATATGTTTGTAATTTTGATTTTGTTGTAATTTAAATTAGGGATTTTATCGTTGCATTTCACTGTTTTAAGTGTTTCTTTAATATTTCGTATTTTGAAAATTGAAATATTACGCTTCTTGCGTCTGACGTTGCTAAAAATCATTTGAGGCATTGATCTTTGTTTATAAACAGAGCATATAATTTTTTTTGTATATTAAAGAATAAAAATTTACTTAAAAATTTGGTTCGCAGCCATATGAATTTTTCGACGTAAAAGTGTAACATATGCGTAAAAAATACGAAACTGAAAATAACTAGAGCATTTAGTCAATTTCTTAAATATATTTAATTTCGTCTTTTTTTGCGATCGACTAGAACATTTTTATTGCAGATATAACGTAGTACGTGAAGCTACTTAAAAAAAATTAAAAAAGAATTGAAATTCATATTTTCAAACCCGGTTTTATTAATTGAATGTTCAGAACTGAATTTAAGATCGATTGTTAGAAACATAAGACGTAAGAAACGCTATAGTGGTAATGTTCAAAATGAAAGTTCACTTTTTCTTGAAGCTCTACAAAAATTTGTTGCAATAGAAGCAAAATTTCAATTATCCGATGGGTTCGCCAATATTCCCACTATTTTCTGATTTAGTTTTAAACGATTTAAAAATTACAAAAAGTATTTTACTAATAAAAGTTGGTTTCCTGCACCATTCAAACAAGATTTTATTATTCTAACTAAGAAAGTGAGTTTAATCTTTTCTGGTCGTTATGTCGTAAGAAAAACTGGCCAGAAACCAGCCTTGTTGTCGACTAGGGAGTGATATTCATTACAAGAGTTAACGATTTGATCTATTTTTTGTTTCACGGATTATAATATAGACACGTATATGTAGAGCAACACGGAGTTAAAGATAAAATTGGTTACACGTGTAGTTTCTCCGCACATAACCACGAAATTCGTGAACTCATCGGAGTATCAAAATTTTGCTTGTACAGTCGGACCCCTCTTATTTTAACTGCTAAAGTTTTTCAAGATGGCGCCGATCCCTCTTATTTCAATTTTCCCCTTACCCCCACTCACATGCACATTAAATGTGTCGTTTTATAAGTTGAATATCGAGATAAGCGAAATCACCGATATTTTGAAATATCGATATTCACATTGATATATTTTACGTGCTGTTCGAGCGGTGGTGAGGGAAGACGTGAGGGGAAACGATTAAAATAAGAGGGGTTGGACAATCGAAATAAGAGGGGCAATTAAAATAAGAGGGGTTCTACTGTACCAGAAAATTGCAGGTACAACTTTAACCCATATTAAGTCCCAAACGGACGAAAAATTGTCGTTGACTTTTTTTTTTGTATGAAATAGGCACTAAAAAAATCGGCATATGATATTTCTAACGTAAAATTTAGCATTCTTTCAGATTCTGTGGTCAAAATTGGTTAATAATTAATATTGAAAATGTTATAAACAATTTTTAAAAAAACATGATTTTTCGAAGAAAAAACTTCTGTCAGGGATTACTTCACATGGAAAACGTAATGGAACTGCCTCAAACACATAAAATCTCCCGTCAATGAATCCTCAGCAATAAGTTCATAAAGCTACTTTTTCTGAAATTCAAAATGGCGGACCACAACATAGCGTCGATGCCTTGAAATCGTTTGAAACTTGTTAGTCGGGAGTTTTGTGGTCGCTGATTATGAATTTGCGGTCAGTTTTCAAGCATTCAAAATGTCGACACACAATTTTCTCCGTCCATTAGGTGGTACATCAGTAAAAACAGATTATAAGATGATAATCTAATGATTATAGCCATTCCAGTCAAATTATGAGACGCGGGCAGTAATTGATATTATTTATAGGAGCGTTCAGCAAAATTACTATTTTAGTTTTACTTAGTTAGTAGTTATTGACAGATTCGTGAGTTTATTTTTCATGAAATCTTTTCAGGATGTTAAGATCTATAAAAATTGAATGACGACGAGTGTAATTTCTATGAGGAAAATGTTTCATTAGAGTCTTTTTGCGTATTACAATTTTTAGTCACTTACATTTTTAATTCTTACATTTTCTTAAGCAGTTTAGATAAGCATAATTTAACGATACGATGATTTTATTAATAAGTAGGTTGAAACTGATGTATTGTAGACTGCTACACAAAAAAATTAAAACCCATTTAATATTGGATTTGAAAGTTTTCTGGCACAGTTTTATTACTAAAGAAGAAAAATAATTGTAAATAAAAGTATCGTTTTAAAAATATCTTACAAAATAAGATTATTTATACAAATTCCTTATAATGTCAAATTGTCAAATAATCTCCAGAAGATTTAAAACTTACCGTGGAAAACGACGTGACCTAAATAGTGAGTCAAAGTATTTCTAGTTTGGTTTTGCGTCTTCTGTGTAGCGTCTGTAAAACACATGTGTACGTACATTTTTTTAAAATTTTAACGATAACTCAATTAATTTTAGTTACATGTTTCACTAATAGTAAATACACGAAAAGTTATATGCTTGTGATTAAAGTTATGAAAAATTAGTAAAAATGTAAATTTCAATTAAGTATTGTTTATTTAATACCTATTATCTAGCTTGTAACTTATTTTAGTATACTTTCCAAATTAAATGAAAATTTTACATTATATTTAATTTTTTAATTAAATCTCTAGTTTCATGCAATAGTTGTTACTCTCCCACTGAGAATTAGTCGACTTTTGTTTATGTTTATCACTTCCCAAGTAACCAATTGAGTTGGTTACTATAGTTCTATTATGTTAAATACAAATTATAATGCATAAAATAAAACGATTTTTTACTATTTCAAATACTAATTTAATACTGGTAATCGAATTACACAAATAAAGTTATAAAACAGTAACATAACACAACGAATAAGTTTTTTAAACGTACTTAACAGTAATAACATTTTAACATTTCTATGATAAACTTTATTATATTCAAATTTATCGAATCCATTAATCCTTTTTATTTGAGTTCGGTTTCGGATCTACAATGTTACTTTTCAAATTGGATTAATAAATCTGTTTGGATGAATCGGACATTTTAATTATAACATATCAATTAAAAATTAAAAAAAACGTTAAAATACTAGCAACGGGTTAGATTTTTTAATAATGCCGGAATAAAATACCATAACTTTTAACAATATACTTCTAATCGCTTTTAATTCTTATATACGATACATATGTTCAGATACTATACGCATATACATAACCATAACATAGATTTGAATTCGGGGTCATTTCGTGAGAAAGTTGTTTTTTTACTGGTGACTTTAAAAGTCGCAACTTTGGTCTTGTTATTACCATTTGAAAAAAGATATCAAACCACATTCAAGGTGAAAACAATTTAAGTAGTATTTATGCAATTTAATTGGTTTATATGCAAGAACAAAATCAAAAGACATATTAATGAAGTAATGATTATTATCACAAGTAGGATTATTAAAATATTATTACAATTTTGTTATAAATTTGGTACTTTTAACATTCTTAAAATAAATTTTCCGTAAATATGCAAATTGCATATAGTTCCAATTAGAGTTATGTGCATATCGAGTGCAGCTTAAAAATTGATCATCATTATTTGATACGATTTTAAAATATTCATATAGGCATCAATACTTGGGAATAATAATCTTGAATAATTTTGAACAAACTCATGGAATACACGCAAATCTTCATGGATGCTTCAAAATCAAAAGAAGGAATGGGATTTTCAGTAATCACTCCAGAAGAAAATATACAAATAAAACTACCATAAAGTTTTTCAGTTTACTCGAGTGGATCCAACGCAGTACTAGAAGCCATTAAAATTCTCGTCTAAAAAGCAATACAAAAAATTATAATATTTACCGCTTCAAAAAGCATACTGGAAGCCATACTATTGTTGGGATTTTTAATGATTATAGGAAAAAGTTTTATTCTATAATGTTCCATATTATAGTAATTTGTCGATATAGTTTAATTATACAAAAATGCTCAATTACAAACAGTTAAAATTACTGAAAGTATTGAAACTTATGCTACAATTTTTGTATTATTTACTTTGCACAGACATGTCTTTTTTTCTAATACTAACTATTATTACAAACTTCTCTATTCGTTATAAAGTAATAATTAAGTTGAATATGCTTCAAATTCCGTTTCAGCGACCTCGAAAATTTAAAGAATATATGGTATGACTTCCAGACGAGAATTTTTCTATTATTTCAATATTTTTTGGGGTCGATTTTTAGGATACCTTTGAGGTTATGTCAAGAGACTGATCTGACGAGATCGAATAGGCCCTATAACAGAATTTTTCTTTATTATCATATTTTAGGGTAGATTCTTAGATTTCTTTTGAGGTCATGTCAAGAACTTAATAGCCGGGGGTGAAGAGGCTTCGATGGTTTTAGCGATCCCAAAAATTTAATCTTGTAAAATTTAATGAATTATTCTTCATTTTAATATTTTAAGGTCTAATTATAGGATTTTTTACGTTTTTTGGATTAATGGTCTTTGGATTCAGATTCAACAACCTAAAAACATATTATAGAAGTATTCCGACCTCCAGATCAAGACTTTCGTTTTTTTTGTGGCTGTATTATCGGAAATGCGTCAGCACTTATTATTGTCAAATTATGGAACCAGCACCGACAGCGAATATTGAGTATTAAATGACTAAAGACCGAAGTGAATCAGTACTGACACAATACTAGACCATTCTGAACACAAAATATCTGTTCTGAATTTTTCGTAAAATGTCTATTTTCATAGATCAAAAATGTCAAATTTAATATACTGATCTTAACGCTCCCTGCTTTAAGATTGAGATACATTCCAACTCTAAATTTGAGGTCCAGAAGACGGGCGAATTGTAGCCAATGTTAAATCTAAATTTGACAACTGCATTAAGTAATAGTTCAACTTTTAAGTTTAGTACACAATGAAGAGAGCTCAGTAGTCGAAATTGGGTATTATATAGCATAAGGGTGTTGAAATGTTTCATTTCCAGTTACGTAGGCTTAATCTAAGTTTCCTCAAAGTGCAACGAATTTTATAAGACATTTGGGAGACATGCTCATTCCAAGATAACGTCTGGTCGAGATGAAAACCGAAGCTCTTAACATGGTAACGTTATCTGTATACCTCGAACTTTGACTATACTAACAACACTAATTAGTAGTGTATATCTATTATACTAGAAAGCCAGTCATGAGAAGAAGAAGAAATTCATCAGGCTTCCTGCATATTAACGTTTCATCGACATTTTTACGACTATCAGCATGTGATAGAGAAGGAAATAATTGATAAGTATCAAATAAAGAAAGTTACAATGCAGGGAAGAAATGCTAAATAAGTAATTGCAATTTATTTGTTTAAATAAAAATATTACCAGCGTCAAGGAATATCATTACACTTCTTATAGGCCCGACAACAAAATAGAGGTCTCTTAAAATGAATTAGTAAAATTCTACTGATTATTGGTCAAATTCTATTGGTTGAATTACAGAAAACTTGGTTACTAACAATGAGTAGAAAACTACTAACTGCAAGAGTAGGTTTTAATGACTAATTGAAAGAAATCTAGGTTAGGTTCAACGTTTAATTACGGACATCATATTTATATCAATATAGCAAATTCGAGAGACTGCAGTACCAGTTCACCGTTCAAAAGGGCATTTAACTTTCGATTTGTATTGTAGAAGCATTTATTGACATCGAGGCACAATCAAATTCAACAGTTTCACTACACCATTGTTCTGAAACCCTTTTATAATCTTTAACTAATTCAAATAGTGAAAACAAATAACTAATTCATAAGTCAAAAGTTGTCCTACTAAATGAATTAATAAATATTTGACTTTAGAGAGTAGATGAATACAATATGAAAAACTTAATTTTGTTTACAAGCCAAACCAAAAACATTCCAGTTTTGGATTCCTTCGAACGATTCCTATCCACGTGTTTATTTACGAGAAAGTTCATTGGCCTCTGCGACTTTCACACGACCTTGACCTTATTCGAGATCGCTTCAGTGTACTGAAATAAATAGCATCACGTTTTTGCAACTTAATAAGATAAGATCCGTATTTATGCTATTTTTTCCTTGATCCGTCGAAAGAATATTTATAAGTATAGTTGTGCAGTTGACGCGATCGCGGAATTACCCAGGCCGAAAGTTGCTTACCTTCTGCTTCTTGTGATTCCATTACTCGAACAGTTTCGTCATGAAGTTTCTTGATAACCCGGAGAACTAAGTCGATTTATTATCAAAATGCAATAAAGAAACTCGGAAAATCTACAGGCACTATACAGCATCAATGTAGATTAGTGACTTCCACTTTGAACAGTTGAATCACCTATTGCCATTCCACTGTAATTTCACGACGAATCGCTTTATTGGCCGATTAAAAAAATTACACAAGACGGTTAAAGATGTTACTGACGTGTCGTTCTATTGTAATTTGCATAATTGTGCAGAAACTCGATATAAGAAGAATTATTGTTCTTATTGTTAGTAAGGAAATTCAGAATCACCTGCTGAATAGCTGTTTAAACTTTACTTGGATTTGGTTTTTATTTTTTTTTACTCGTATAAAAGAGCACTTATGAATTGAATGGGGTTACGGATTGACTTTGTACAATGTAAAATATAACAACGGTTTTAATATTGTATGGTGTTTTGTAATTAAAAAACTACAAAATAACTAGAAATAATTATTATAAATAACAGCTTTATGATTATAGTATATTCTTCATGCACTAATCGCAATTATAAATAATAATTAACAACTTTGAAATGGATGTGATTTACGTATTCTGCGTAGGAATGGGATATGAAACTCATACAAATTTAATAACAATGTTTAGGAAAATAGCATGATGTCATGCTGTTTTCCATTAAAAAGTACACTTTATGCGCTACTGGTACGTAATATACTATATTAATTCAGTTCTGAGAGTGTTTTAGATACATATTGACAATGTGATCAAGATCACACGTAGAGGACTCTCATACTTCTGAGAATATTCAGAGGACTTGGGATGTCTTGGACTTGGTTGGATCTATCTTTACGGAGATGACTTCCGGACATCCTTAGGGCCTTTTTTGTTGTTTGGGGTAAATATAGATACACTGGAATGATATTGGATGATATTTTGTGATTATGTATACAAAAGCGTTTATAATAATTTTTTCTCTAAAATCTTTAGTCTCAGAGTTACAGATCATTTTCAGTTTTATTTTTATGAGTTTTAACCAATTTTACAGAGATAATTTGAAAAGTAACTTCTACGACCTGTCGTTGTTTATAATATACAAACCGCACTCATTTTTTTATTTTTTCTGTAAATACATAATTGATATTGTGGAAAGAGATATTCAACGCGGGCTTCGTCGTTCGTATTCCCCTACCTCAAGTGTGATAAAAGCCGCAAGAAAAATCATAGCTGATTTTGTTTTCGAGAAAAAATAGAGAGTTGTAATGAACAGAATCAAAATTTATTATTTTAACGTCTCAGACCTGTATTCCAAAATTACATTTGAAGACGAAACATCCTAATATAAATTGCATCAACGTTAAAAACATCATTGGTAATACAAAAGGATGCGGAAAACAATCGCCCAAGCGTTGAAAAATATAAATAAATTTCTGATGTTTTGTAACTAGTATAACGTACCTTTATACTTAATTCTGTAATTAAATTGCGCTCTGCTAAGTATTTCAGCAAAGAAGCAACGTGGTGGAACAATAGCTGAAGATACCCACTTATTGACAACATTGACAGAGGAGAAAAAATGCAAATATTTCTGAACTGCTTTGTACTCCGGCATTAACAGATTCACATATTGCAAAGAAACGTAGAACAATTCTGAAACTGAAGGAGTCGTTAGATGACTAGCAAAAGTACCCGTTTCAATAAAATCGAGAAGTATCAAATATCTGGAATGTTTGAAGACATTGATGATGTCTGTGAACAATTCTCATCTGACAAAAGTTCTTCTGCTTTATTTTAGTATACATTTTAAAACATGAGGACTGAGGAAGGATATAATTTGAAAGAAATTTAGAATAAATTACACAGGTCTGCAAAATTCACTTTTTTTTTTTTTTTTATATCAGAGTGATTTCCGACGTATTTTTGTACGCTGAACACGAATCTGAAGACGAAAAATGTCTATCACGTTATGATTTTGAGAAAAGTGGGAACAAAAACACCATAAAATGTGTTTTTGGGTGTCTTACCCCTAATTTCCTCAGAAGCCTGACGTGCAACAGATCTGAATTTGTGCTCAAATTAAAGCTTGATTCTTCCCCTACAAAAATCATATACGATAGTTTTAAAAAAAATTTCATAGTTTTGAAAAAAAAATGGTTTTAACCTTGCTATTCCTAGTGACTATGATGAAAATGCAAATTATTTAACTAGATTGAGCAGAGCTCATACAAACCACTACTTGACTGTTTTCGGGGTTGGTGTTTAAGAATCCAGTGTCGCTTTTATAAAATTCAAAATGGCGGATCCAAGATGGCGGACGTAAAAATAAAAAAATTAAATCAACCTCATGAAAATCAGTACTCGGGGATTTTTTGAGTCGCTGATGACGAATCCAATGTTAGTTTCACAAAATTTAAAATAGCGAATCCAAAATGGCGGCCGAAAAATAAAAAAATATACTTAGGATCTTAAAATCATCACTTCATTGTTTTTTTTTGTTCGCCATTAGTAATACCAGCGGTTGTTTGATTTTGTTTGCATTTTCATCATAATCACTAGAAATAGCAAGGTTAAAACCATTTTTTTTTTTAAAACTATGATTTTTTTTAAAACTATCTTATGATTTTTGTAGGGGAAGAACCAAGCTTTAATTTAAGCACAAATTCAAGCCTGTAGCACGTCAGGTTTCAGAGAAAATTAGGGGTAAAAACACCCAAAAACGCGTTATTTGGTGTCTTTACCCCCACTTTCCTCTAAATCATGACGTGATAGCCATTTTTCGACTTCAGATTCGTGTTCAGCACACAAAAATACGTCGAAAATCACTCTGATATTTAAAAAAAAAAATCCGTGCAGACCTGTGTTACTAACTGGATTTATGCGCGGAAGGAATTTCCAAATGAATCCTTATGTTAAATATAATTATTATATGCGCCCGAAATTATTTATGGTTACGTTTTATTTCCTTCAAACCTGCGGTCTTTATATTTTCCATGATTTTTTTAAATGTACTAGTACATTTTATCCACTTTTCTATAAATCAGTTCAGAGACAACTTGATTAGTTTTTCTTCCTAATCTTAAAAAGATTATTTTCCGGTACATTTTGTGAGAATAATGGTGGCTAATTTTGAAACTGAGACCCTATAGGTTACGATTCTGAAGTTTTTACATAGTAATTGAATAGAATTATCAATATTCAAAATGGCACATATTTTAAAAATGATCCGATTTACTTGAAATTTGGTACTTAAATTTTTTTTAGGTCGCTGATTACGAATGCGGAAAAAGTTTTTAAACATTCAAAATAGCTATTCGGATACGGGGCAACAATGTCAAAAAATGTTATTTCGTATAAAATTTAGTGCTTGGATTTTTAACGGTTCGTTGATTGCAAACATATATATATATATATATATATATATTGTCAAATTTTGGAAATTTGGAATAGCGGATGCAATGTGGTTGATGGAATTTGTTGTTAAGATTCACTTCAAATTAGAAACTCAACTCTAATATGTTTGTAGTAATCTTATTAATAATATGCTGTGACGTCGCGAAAATAACGAGACTAAAGGGAGTGGGAGAAGCGGTGATCCCCTTCTTTTGGTAAATATAACGAGTCGGGAGGGACAGGCGAGGAACCGAGTAGATACCGAGTGGGATATCAGGACTCTACTGTATAAAGATTCGAAATATGAATAGAAAATATGACGTTATCGGCAATTCTGAGAAAATATTTGATGACAAATTGAAAAGTTATACGAATCACCAACAAATACATCGATATCATTGTCTTTAATTTAATTTTTCATCAACAACAATTGTTTTAACTTTACTATTAGTAATTGAGTGTCAAGAAAGAAGAAACGGTTAAGCGCTCGAAGTCAGTAATAACAGACAGGAGTCAGACAAATAAAATCGACTTCTAAAAATCGAATTGTAAAAAATAACGCCATATAGAGAATTTCATACAGAACAATATTTAGATTTAACATTTTTTATTATTAACTCACAAGTTTTGAATTATATTTCACGATATCTCGTGAACTAGCAAACGAAACGACTTGAAATTTCAACTGCACATACAATATAGTAATACAAAAAATTCATATTCGCAAAAGTCCTTTTGTTGAAATCCGGAAAACATTTTGTTCCGTGTCTACACATTTTAATTATGGCCTTCGCCTGGCTCAAATGCTTAATAATTTATTTTTAACGCAATTCAAGGCAATATCAAGAGTGTCCAATATACATTCACGCATCTATGATTTCTCGTGGCGCATTTTAATTATGTTTTTCTTGTCAGGTGTGAAGAAAATATTGATCTATTATTTTCTCAGAATAAAAACATTAATTTGCTTATTGTTGAAAACATTTATATACATTAAGAAAATAGCAGAACCATATAGTTGTTACATTGAACGAAATAGTATTTGATCATTTATAACATATTTTAAGTACTAGAAATTAAATATCTGAATTATTATAATAATTGAACGTGTTTAATTAATCATAATTACAATAAATCTGAACAAAACCGAAAATACATTTTCAAACTGCACAAGTCCTTCAAATTAATCTATATATTGCATAGTTTTGTTTAGTTTTGCTCCGTTCCCGGGTGTTTCATGTCCTACAGAAAGTACACAATTCCTAAATAGTAGGGTTCAAAGACTATAAAAACTAAATAATATTTTTTTAATTCCACCAGAAATTTTAGTAATAAATGCATTGTTAAGAAGAAGCATTTTCTCATTTATTTCTGTTTAATCACATCACTTTATCTAGAAATTTATAAATTAGCGTTTATCTTTTAATACCAACTACAAATTAAGAATTATCCGTTTCCACTTAAGTAATTTACACTGAACGAAATCATTTACCAGTTAATCATTATTTTTTTCATTTTAACTATTTGAAATTGTACGTAATTTGAAATTGTTATTATATAATTTCGTATAAAGTTATAATTTGCATTATAATCGAATACTTTTGAACGTTACAGGTAGAGAATAAATATTAGATGGATTGTTCCGAAAAAGTCAACTTTGTGGTGCTAAACACTGAAATCTTAGTCATACAAATTTAATAACAATGTTTAGGAAAATATCATGATGTCATGCTGCTCTCCGTTAAAAAGTACACATTTTCATTTTAACTATTTGTAATTGTACGTAATTTGAAATTGTTATTATATAATTTCGTATAAAGTTATAATTTGCATTATAATCGAATACTTTGAACGTTGCAGGTATAGAATAAATATTAGATGGATTGTTCTGAAAATGTCAACTTTGTGGTGCTAAACCCTGAAATCTTAGTCTTGTACAATAAACAGAATATTGAGCAAATAAATCCCTGTTTATATTGCCAATTTTTAATGTTTAGTTTAAAAGAAATAAAAGCATGCACAAACAATAGCATACAGTTGTGTCAACAATTCTTAATCATGTTGACAGAAATTAAAATAAGCAGCTGGTAGTAATAAATAAATAATAATTGTTAGCGCAATAGTGGCAACTGTATCCCCGGATTTTAGCTAATTAATTGCACATAATAATAAATACAGCAGAGAGCCCTGGAATAATTTTCCCCACGGTTCTTCGCCTTCCCTCGAAGACACGTTCTATTTGCCAAAAGAAGCGAAGCGTCGCTTCTTCCACACCCATTAGTCACATAAAATCGTTTTTCGAATTCCAAATGTTTTATATGCTGGAAACCTGTTTTTTTCTGGTTAAATTGGTTTGGGATCATTCTGAACAAGAATAGGCAAAGTTGACTTTTTGACCATTTTTATCCCTCCGAGGGTCATTTGGGACAATTTTGTTAATATTGGTGAAGTTTTTATATGCTCGAAACCTGCTTTTTGGTGGATAAATTGGTATGAGATCATTCCTGATACGAATGGGCGAAGTTGATTTTTTAACAACCTTGGAGGGGTCATTTTGGGTCAAAATACTCGAAAAAACGATTTTCGAAAAGTTAATGTTTTATATATTGGAAACCTATTTTTTGGTGGATAAATTGGTTTGGCATCAGTCCCGATATGAAAAGGCAAAGTTGATTTTTTGATAATTTTGCCCATCCGAGAGTCATTTGAATTAATTTTCGGTCAAAAAGACTCGAAAATTCGTTTTTCGAAAAGTTAATGTTTTATATGCTGGAAACCTATTTTTTGGTGGATAAATTGTTTTGGCATCATTCCCGATATGAATAGGCAAAGTTGATTTGTTGACAATTTTGCCCCTCCGAGAATCATTTGGATTAATTTTGGGCCAAAAAGACTAAAAAGATCGATTTTCGAAAAGCTAATGCTTTATATGCGGGAAACGTGTTTTTTTTGTGGATAAATTGTTTTGGAATCTTTCCCGGTAATAATGGACGAAATTGATTTTTTATCAATTTTGACCCCTCCGCGGGGTCCTTTGGGGTCAAAAAGACTCGAGAAAGAAGAAGGTCCTAGCAGAGCATGGTGTCCAATGATTACCATCTCTACTTGACCATCCATAGGCAAATCCTATCGAGAGAACGAATCGAACGATGATTTCTTCGCTTGTCCAACAAGATAATCGTGACCGGGATCGTCATCTGCCGGAATTTAGTAGTGCAATAAATACGGCGATTCAGGAGAGTTCTAAAGATTAAACAACTTTTTGAAAGATAGGTTGTTTTGTTCCAATGGGTGTGAAATGCATATAAAGTCTAAAAAAGTATTTATTCCTAGGTTTATTTTTCTATTCGTTACGAAGTGCATTGTTGCGATTTTGATATATTGATGATATGTATTTCATGAGACTAGCTTTTTGATTGAATATACATATAAAATATAAACAGAAAATATTTACAGAAATTCAATTTTAGCCCAGCTTTTAATGCCGAACAATCAATTTCATTAATTTTTTACTTGCAAAATAATTTTACTTTGTTCATGCTTCAGCGACACATTAAATCGGGTATAAGAATTTCCTACCTATCGGAAAGAAACGACCTATTTCTTCAAGCCGCTCGAACATTTTGAATTTTAGTAGTTTTTATAGTGACCTCATCCAATTTCGGCCCGAAATTGTTGATTGAAAAAGAAATTACGAAATAATTCGACTTTATTTAAATAATCGATTGTATCTTTTTTGTATCGTAGTTTTAAAAAATGATAAGGTCAGAGTCGGAAAGTATGATCAATTTCAGGTTAAAAATGATAAGTCCAGAATTTTTTCAAATTTGGTAACCCATAAGAACTTAAAGCTAAAAAGTTCAAGAAAAATTCGTCTTACTTAACTCAATTGGTTAATGTACTTAAGGTACATGTCCCAATTGCTGGCCAGGGACCGGTACCTGACCACCTTTAAAGGCTTCTTATTTATTACGATGTGTAAAGTTTATATACATATAAAAAACATTTTTAGGTAGCAATTTTCTTCCGTTAATTACAATTTACTATGTTAAATAATAATTGCAAGAATTTTGATTTCTAAAATAATGATTAATCAAAAAGATGCATGCAATGCTATTTATATAGACACCAGTGTCAAAATCATATTTATATAGATACCTGCACGCATATGCAATGACAGAAGTTCGCGACTAGTTGTTTTATGGCCAAATAAAATTCCACTTTCATAACTGGAGCCACAATCGCGAGAAATAGAAATAGACTTAATAGCTGATGGTAACAAGCGTAACCAAACCTGATGAAATTCTATACAAATTCTGCATAGATTTTGGACAGTTTAACTAGAATTGGAACTAAATAGTTTTACTAGATAGATTCAATATACTAAAGCTATACTTTTAGGAATCAAGTTAAGCGTTGAAATAACTAGAAACTATATAGTATCTAGCGTTACCTGGCAATTTTCCACATGGATAGGGGCGGGTTATTGGATATATTTATATTTTTCATATAACTTTATATTTACACACGTTAAATAACATAGTAGAAACTGATTAATTAACTATTAGTTATACTGTCTTAATCACCCTAATACTTCTTTTAAAAACTGAGCATAATATTCGGAAGAATAAGACGATGCAAGACACTTGTATAAACACTTAGAAAAAAAATGTTCAAGCATAATTATATCGCTGCAATACGAAATGTGATATCACTGTAATTACTGTATCCATAGTCGTTAACTGCTGTTACAGCAATACTATATTCATGACCGATTTTAAATAAAGGACTGTTTACGTTTTCCACGTAATGTATCTGACCAGACACGTTGGGAATAGATTTCGCGTTCACCCAAGATTGAGCACTTTCGTCGTATATAAAAATGATGTATTCATTAACTGGAACTGTGCGTTCGTTTTCTGGGGCGTTCCATTCTATCGTAACTTGGCCATCTGTAGAATGAGTTACTGCTACATTTTTTGGTTTTTCTGGTGCAACTTTTGATTCAGCGGAATCTGCAACTAAATCATATATGTTTAATATATAAGATTAACGAAGAGTTATTGTATAATGGTTGCAAACAGCAACAATCATTTTAGTTAACTGTTAATAATGTAAATTTCGTACATTTAATGGCTTCTGGAATAGTAATAGTGACTGCTTCGCTAGGTGCACTATATCCGGCATCATTAACGGCTACAACTCTAAATTCGTACAGATCCCCACGTTTTACGGCTGGTATTTCAATAAAGACAGTAACCAAAGTTTCCCCAGCTTCTGCTCTCTTTTGTATAACTGGAATCCAATTATTTTGATCAGGTATTATCATCTCCACTAGGTACTCTTTAAGTAGTGTATTTTCTGTAAATTCTGATGCCTCCCACTGGAGTTCAATGAAATTGTCTCCCCAGTTCAATAAATAAGGTTTGCCTGGTTGTGTCGGAACCACTAAAATACATAATATATAATATATAATATATATAAAATATAGAATGAAAATTAGATTATGTATTAAACGAGATATTATACGAATGTAAGCATTACCTACTTCCTGTTCGGATTGTGAAACATTTTCAGATTGATGCGAAAAGAAAACTCGAGCAGTTTCACTAGGTTCGCTAGGGCCAGCTTTATTATACGCCACAATCCTGAATTCATATTCACGACCAGGACGAATGTCAGTATGTCTTACCATATCTGAGATAACACTTTTACTTTGGTCATGTGCAACATAGTATATGTTTTCCCATTCATTGCGTTCGTGATTTGACATTTGTACAATGTACTCGTGAACTGGATAATCTCCATTTTGTTCTGAAGGTGTCCAATCGATGAATGCATACGTGTCCCCAATGTCTAAAACACGCGGACGTCCTGGTCTGCTTGGTACGGCTGCAAACAAATACAATACCGATTCATATGTGTACTTTATAGGCAGATAAATTTGAATTTATAAAAAATAATATTTACGTATTCCCAAACAATGTGACCAATAATCGGGACAACAATCATCGTGCTCATCCGCACGACCGGAGTAGCAGAATTCATCGCAATAGCAGGCTGTGTCAGCAAGCGGCACTGAACATGCTTCATCTTGTCGATCTCTACAACATTGCTGAGTTTCAAACCTTGCACTGCAATAAGATCCTGCCAGATCTGGTCTCCATGATACTGCCTCAGTTATCGGCGAATGAAAAATGCCCACCGCCACTACCGTTAACAACGCAAACTTTGACATTCTCAGACAGCAGATCTATAAAATTTGTTAACACATTTATAACAAAACAAATCCTATTTATGCCTTTTTTATGGATATTTAAGCAATGTAGTTGTAGATTCAAAATTTGTTGAGCGTTTTTTATAATTATGATAAATTAAGCACAAATTTGAAAAATTATATTGAATACCTGGTATATTGTAATGTGCTGCGTGAATGAAATAGGAATTATGCTGGGCGCAAATATAGACTAAACGTCATAAAGAAATCACTTCTCTTTATAGAGTAGCGCAAACAAACATTTTTAATAACAAAATCACATTTAATGTAAAGTATCAAACTTGCTACGTAATTTCGCATTAATCTAAAACAAATATATTTTTTCAACAATGATTTGGTTTTGTTTTTGCAGGCATTTAAGATAAGTGAATCGGTTGGAATTGTTAAACGAATGCTAATTCTATGTAATATAATCTACAATAAATATTAAACAATAAACAGATAATACAACATTATTATTACATTAGAATATTAATAATAACATTATGATTATTGCTGATAGCAGGACGTCGTGCAGAAAATCATGGCTTTGATAGAATCAATTTGTTAACGAACAGCTAGATAATATTATTTTTTCTGCTAGTAGGAAAACTTTTCTTATAATACTAACAATAAATGAAAGCACTTAGCCATTTGAAGGTAATCTGAATTACGATCTGAGTCATTCCACGTCAATAATATCAAAACTGAGGTCGATGTCTCCAAATTCCTCCAAAATGAAATATTTGAAGGGTATAGACTTGAAAAACATTATGGTAAAATATTTTTTTTTTTAAATTTCAAAATGGCGGCCGTGAGGTCACCTTCATTGAATTTCTTAAAATTACGATATCTATCTTTCCACTTTGCACACTTTAATTTTATAAGGATCATTTTCTTCAGAAAAATGAGCACTTTTATGCGAAAATAGAAAAAGAATTTTGTGATTCTGTTTTGCCTAAAAATTTCCATAAAATATTTTTTAAACTTAATTTCAAGTGCCGTCCAGGGTATTTTTTTTCTCAAGTGAAATGCTATCTTGTAGAAAAATGTCTCACCTTTCATTAAAAAAAAAATTGATGGAGGCTCTTTCCGTTCCAAAGTTATGATTTTTTTAAGAGCGCACATCGCGGCGGTCATTGATGCGCTGCGCCATAGGGTGTACCTATATGCGCTTTTATTGCATGTCGTTAGGTGCGCGACAACTCAACAAAGCGCTGAATTATAGTGTGATGGTAATATATCCGTACCAGACAAAATATTATTTGTTCAATACAATTCTACATAACTAAATTTTATCCCAATATAAATGTATATAACTGTTATTATTAGAAAAAAAATAGGAATTGAATTCTGGTTGTCGTCAGACTACTCAAGAATAGCAACTACTGAGCCATAGATGCTGAAATGTCTTAATCGATTACGAATTTAATGTTAGATTCAATGTGACGCTAATTGCTTTAAAAAATAATCGTGAGATTATAAATAAATATACAGGGTGATCCAAAAGTGCCGAAACACCAAAATATCTCAGCAAGAGGAGATTTTCGCGGAAAATGTTTAAGACAAAAGTTTAAGGATTTTCCCCTGGATATTTAATGGTACCATAGAATTTGACCTTGAATATGACCTTGAAGGTTATTCCAAGGTGAATACCACCTTTTTGAATTTCTAAATTCCGACAAAGGATTCGTATTCAATAACCTCGAAAGCTCCAAGACATAGTGTTTCTCGCAAATACGTTAAAACATGCATTTTCGACGGCCATTTTGAATTTCATATTTACGACAAATTATTTATATTCGGCGACCGTTAAAAACTCTTACACTTACTCCGAAACTGAAATCTTCATGACATCTGCACGACCTCTAAATATCAACCTTTTATTTGTTCATTTTAATTTCTCTAATAAACTCACATGTACTCGGACAAGTTCCTTGAGAGCTTATGGCACACATCGATCAAAGTAGAAGGTAGAAGGTAGAAGGTAAAATGTCATATTGACCGATTCTGAAATCTCAACGTTCGGTATGGTTGACGGTAGCTAAAATTTTATCTTTTGGATCTTATGAATACCCAAACAGCAATATGGAGCGAAATTACCTCTTTTCGACCTTCCATCCTGTTACATCTTGATGGAATTTCTGCCGTATGCGATCAATTACGCCGATGACCGGCTGGCCCTCACCGACTGTTGATAAAGTAGAAAAAAGCATTGGTACGTGTAAAACTACTTTATCGACTGCCGATGAACGTGTCTTAATAAAATTATGTGTAGATCTTGTTAAGAAATTGTTGCAGACATTGAAAATGGAACTACGCCAATAGATTATATTTGTTAATTTACACTTTTATTTTACACTACATTAAATATAAAAAGTTACATACAAACTATACTTATGTACAAGCGAACCTTCTGCGCCCGTGTTTGTACAAATATAATACAAATTTATCTCGCGATATGGTATAACGTATAATATACAATTAGTTCTTTATTATTATAGTTATGGACCAGCTAGTAGAAGAACACGATAGTGTTGTGTAAAATGTGAATTGGAAATACTTGAAACATAAGTAATTACGGATTGAAAATTCATTTTCGATATCTCAGTTCAATATAGAACGCAATATTTCGACACGTTATAAATTCGATGATTTTACAATTGTTATAATTTTATTAGCATTTTTATGCACCCTTAGGACTCGTAAAACTGAATCTAAATGAGGTATTGAACGAAAAGGAATGCATTTTATAGAAATTAAAATTCGGTCTTGCTATTTGACAAAACGTTCCCTTTTCAAATATTTTTTGAAAATTACTCTTGTCGTTTTTATTTTGTCTGGCCAAATTTTGCTTTCGTATTCTAATCGTAATGATGAGTATTCAATGTGCTAATTATTGTTTATTTAAACGAGTCAGTCTTCAGCTTGCACTCCTATGACAAGATCTTCGATGCCGCATTCGTTAATTCCTTTAGCAATTTTTAAGAAACCTCGTTCGCCCCATTCTTCTCCCCAGGAATTTGCTACAAGCTGTAAATAAAAAGAGGATTGTTATTGAATATCACAAGTTTTGCAACAATTACTAAAAAGGCCAAGTTAAAAATGTAAACTACCCTCTGAAACTAAATAAGGATGCGGACTGGAAATTAGGGGATTTTCATTGATTCAACTTTAAAGATTATAAGTTATTAAGTATTCTAAGAAATTGGCGTTACCAAAACAATCGACTCGGATATTAAGAAAATATATACGAATTTTAATTTGAAGTAATATTAATAAAAATCACTGAACTTCCTTCTGGTTGAAGTAAAACTTAACATTTCAGCAAGAGTTTAATTATAGTAGTTTGCACATCTTCGGTCAACGAGTATGAAAATAAGAAATATTTAGATAAATATGGAAACTTACCCAGTACTTAAGGGGTTCAGTATATTCGGGCAGCATTTCTTCACCCCAGCCGATGATCCTTACAGACGTATAACTTGCCAACATTGATTCCACATTTGGGTGATGAATATAAATTCCAGATTTATAAAAGAATAAATCAGCATACACGAACATCGAAGCTGTAAAGCAACAGAAATTAAAATGTTAACTTAGTATAAAATGTACTCTATTTAATATAACTGCTTTATTGTTACATATATTCTCTAGTACTTATATGACATTTTGAAAATTTTACCACTGGAATGTAAAACTGCGATAGCCCCAAAATTTCATACCGTATTTTTATATCGAAACATATGAATTATAAAACAACTTTAAAAAATGAAAAGTTTGAATGTATTTAAATGATTTACTTAATCATAACAGAAAAGAAAAGAAAGCCGTGTTGGACCTTTGTTCCATAAACAAAGGGAAATTACTTGTCTTGAATTCAAAATGATAGAATATAATAACCAACGAAAAACTAGCTATTCAATGCGACTTAGAGATGATTATATTCAAGTTATGTTTAATTTATCGTTGGATATTCTGCTCCTATCTAAATATTTAATTGAATTACTATGAATATTATATTGAAAAAATAAAATTCATTTTAAACAAGTATTTACTTATTAAACAAGAGCCCTCAAAAATAAGAATATAAGTTTGTATATCTCAAAGTTTTAGGGTTATGATCCTATATTTATATTTATGACTGATATTTTACCTTGTACTGGTCCATGAGTCATAATTTCGTACATGATATCAGATTCTGTGCTGTTTATTCTGTAAGCTCGAGAAAATTTGTTGAGTTCCTGTCGGGGGCTTGCATCATTGACGCAACCTTCTCCAGCATTGGTCATCTGTTCGCAAGATTCGTGGTCGCCAACCCATGGATAACATTTCTCCGTTACAAGACTGTGATAGAAAAGAAATTATTAATAGATTATAGTTATCTCTAATTAATCCAGAATAACAAAAATATTGTCTAAGTAATACTACACGAATCAAGAAAATTAAAAGTATTCTTCATAATTGAAGTTGAATTTATACTAATGCTTTATTAAGAGCTGACTAATATTAGAATACGTTGTGGTACTGCGTGCTAAATAATAAATAATATATTTTAAATATTGTATAAATAAATTAAGTTCTAAAGGGTTAAAATTTTTACTGTGCCTAAAGGTATATTAGCTTAAATGTCATACCCATTAGTCTGAAGGTAAGTCCAGGCAGTTTTCACAGTACCATCGGTACAGACTCTCTTCTTATAACGACCACTACAAGATAGCAATTGTTGTGCACTTAAATCGCTAATGTCACCAAGTGTTTTAATTGCTATTCTGTCTGAAGCCACATCAAGGGTTGAAAATGCCCATGATGCACCACATCCATCCTGGTCTCGAATCTCTCTGATACGATTTCCCCATTTAACTCTGGCATCGAATTTCTTCGGTAAATCTTCAGGGTTGTAATCAGATTTTGGTGCCACAGTGTAACTTACTTGCTGCATTGAAAATAAACAATATTAATTAAACTGTAGAGTATACTTTTTCAATATTAAAATTCTTTTTAACTATTCAAAAAACATAGTTGAACTATAATTTAATTTGTAGCGTATTGAACAGTGGCCAAGATAAAATTGTATTTCAATACGTTATTTTCTGATCATATTTTCATTTTATAAAATTCTCTCAAACAAAAAATATCTAATAGTTGCTAAATAAATAAATTACATTAGTCGAAGATTGTTTTAATTTATTACAAATATATTTACTAAATATTAGGCAAGTTGCCTCAATTTTGCTGCGTTATATAATGTGTATGCTCAGTGTATTGGAAATAATTGTAATCTTCATAAAAGAACATTTTGTATTTCTAAGCAGTTTTGCTTTAATTTGAGTTTTATAATCTGCAAAGAAAATGACCTTTCCTCTATTTAATGCCAAATATTGAATAGATTTTCTTTAAATAGAACAAATCCAAATGTTATCATTTGTGATTACTGAATATTTCTCTGAATTAAACTAATACTGAATATCAATATCATTAATTTTATGCGACCTTCATTTTTTTATGCGAAACCGTAATGATATTAGTTGAAATATATATTATATTCATTTAAAATTGCGTTGTAACTCCTTGCATTATTATCTATCTTTGACATCACACTTTGGTACTGAATAAATATTGTTTTAAACATCATTCACGACAATGAAAAAATTGCACTTACATCGTTTACGTTGACAGTTCCAAGATATCTTCGGAAACCTTCATGAGAGGTTTGACCCCAAAACTCTGAATAATTTGCTGCTTTCCATGTGGCTTTCTCTTCTTGGATAGTTTCAAAAAGTTCAGCATCGGCTAAACACCTGTTCTTTTCACAGTCTACCTGCATTTTTCCGTTTATTCTTAAGCATGAACTAGAAATTGAAAATAAATGTAAATATCGGTCATGTTAAATTTCATTCTAATTGCAACCATTAAAACCTACCATTCATTACAATTCTTTCGATACAACGATTGTCCGTGGTGGTAATACATTCCATTGTATTTACAGCCTGAAACAAAATATACCTCAATTTTTTAGTATTCGATAAAGCAGATTTATTCAATGTTAGAATAAATAATTCTCAGTTTCTTGCAGAGAACAAAATCTTAATTGCAAACTTCTGCTTATAATTGAGATTCTCCATTTCAATAGTTACACTTTATATTCGCACTAAAATTATAATATCACTTGACGGAAAAAGTATTCTTAAGAAATTATAAAGTCAAAAAGAATTATTTTACGAAGATTTTTTATTGCACAATAAACGGGTCAATTACATGCAGTATTGTTACTGGTCTAGTGATCATGATCTACATTGATCATAAAGAGTTCTCCATAAAATAACAAAAGCCACAGTCCAGGAAATTTAAATAAATAAATAAATAGTAATAAATAAATAAATACTAAAAAATAAATAAATATTTGAATAAATAAATAAATATTATTTAACCTCTAAATCTACCTACTGAATCAATCGAATTCATTAAAAAATTACAGCTGGGCCACAAAATCACATAATGATAATTATTTTTAAATCTGCTAATCATTCCGTAAATCATTATACGTAAAAAATAAACAAAACATGCGGAAACTTTAACAATAGTGCTCAAAATGACAAATTATTAGTGCTAACAAAAGCTGAGATACGCTGGGGTCAGCTGTCGTCTTCGTGCAATTAAACGCAACATATAACGATAGGAAGAATAAATTGAGGAGAATCGATTACGTAGTCCGTTTTTATACAGAAACATAACAAAGCACAAGCCAACATACGAGAAAAGAAACTTACGATATGGATCCCATGGAGTGTGTGGTGGCGTAGGTTCGCTAGGTGGTCCAGTTCCTACTCTATTTGTAGCTACTATCCTAAACCTGTAGGTATCTAGTTCACTCAAGCCATGTATTTTAGTGGTGGGTTTTCCGCTCACTGTTTTTACATTAACGTAATCGGATTCATTCGTTTTCATTTGAACAGTGTAATTTTTAACGGGTGCCCCGCCGTTAGATAAGGGCAGTGGCCACAAAAGTTCTACTATTTCGTTATTAAATTTCATTATTTTTGGACGTCCAGGTGCAGATGGTCGTACTGAAAAATAATTTACAATGAAAATATTTGCTTGTGATTTTTCTGCTTCGTATATTTAGAGATTTAACTTTGTATTATTGTTTCATGTTAATTTAAAAAGATAATTCTAATTCAATTACTTACCAATTACAGTAGCCAAAACTTCGGCGGAATCAGAACCATAGTCATTCGATGCCAAAATATGATAAATTCCAGAATTATTTTCGTTAACATTGTGAATTAACAATTTCGCATTATATAGACCTTCACGAACTTCTTCAACATTTACTCCATCAATCAAGTTCTCGCCAAGTTTAAATTGAACTTGTGGCTTGGGGAGGCCAGTCACAGCGAAATCAAAACTCATGGTCTCAAACTCGTATAACGTAACGTTGGTCAAACCAATTTTGTTGATCTTAGGCGGGTCTGTGAATGAGAATAAGTATTTTATTATTATTGAACCTTAATTTATATTTTGTTTTGTTACACTTACACATAATAGCCACGTGGGTTTCTGCAGATGAAGATCCAAACTTATTAGATGCTGTAATTTCATAGGAGCCATGATCGCTTAAAGCGGCTTTGTCTATGGTAAACCTGGCTTTGCAAGTTATGTGATCGACTGCTTCACATTTGGGACCATTTATTTCTTTGCCGTTGAATTTCCATGTTGTTATTGGCGACGGAACCCCCGTAACTAACGCGTCGAAATACGTAGCAGAATTTTCAGCAACATTTGGCTTTTCATTAGATATCTGTATCTTTGGAGCGCCTGAAGGTGTAAAATGAAACATTGCTTTATCACATAACAAAACACTAAATTGTTAACAATAATAATACCCACCAGTTACTGTAATCATTTCTTGTTTGGACACTGAGTTTATCTTGTTTGTAGCAATGATAGTGTAATTTCCAGAACTCTTCACAGTCGCATTAGTTTGTATGAAATGGGCCTTGCACATATCTATCGATGTAGGGACGCATTCAGGTCCTTTAATATTTACACCATTTAATTGCCAGATGACATCCGGTTTAGGAACTCCAAGGACAAGTGCGTTAATAGATAGCGTTTCATTTTCATGGATTGTTTGAGTAATTTCTTCTATCATAATTTCAGGGGCTACTGTAATTGACAAATTAATATTAACTCGATTATCTAATGTTGTAACATATAAATGTGGGGAATAAAATATCTTATTAAATTCTTACATGTGATGTTAAAGCGGGCGCTAGCGTGTGCAGAACTGTACTTATTGGTAGCAGTAACATTAAATATTCCCGTATCCAAAGTACTGACATTTCTCTTTTCAAAATGAGCGGTACAAGCGCCATTTTTATCAAAAGTGCATGGCGCACCCTCAATACTACGACCGTTAAATTCCCACTTGATCTCTGGGAATGGAACACCACTGACGATAGCATCAAACGAAACATATTGTTGTTCTTCTTCAGGATTTTCTCTTGTTAATTTTACAGTAACAGGAGCTGTCGAGGAAGTAAAATATTTATTTAATTCTATGTTGATTCGTAAAGAAGAATTAAGTAATCGTCATAAATGGTTTATTACCGAACACGATGGTCTCAGCAACAGCTGAAGACGATTGTCCTTCATTTGTTGCAGTAATATTAAAAATGCCGGAATCTGTAACATCTACATTTTCCTTAGTGTATTTTGCACGGCAAGAGTGGTCATCTTCAACAATGCAAGGTACTCCATTTATTGGTTTACTATTAAACGACCACTTGACTTCTGAAGCTCCAGAAACGACAACATCAAAAGATACCGTACCATTTTTGGCAACTACGAGATGTGAATTTTCAATTTTGATACTGGGAGAAACTGCAACGTAGAGAATATGTAAATTTAAGCAATTTCATTAGCAATTAAAAACAATTATTTCCATGTTAAAAATTACATCAATTTTTTTTAAATGACAGTAACTTACCTGGCGGGATGATCGTAGTTGTGATAGCTTCTGTCGATGTAGGCAGAGATTCAGTGTCTAATGGCTCTTCGGTCGATGATTCTTTAGTTGTCTCTTGAGCTGAAGGCGTTGTAATAGTAGTAATGGATTCCACCGTCGTGACAGTCATTGGTGTTGTGGTTATTGGATCAAACGACACATTTGATGACGTTTGAGTTTCAAGATCGCTTACAGATTCTGTTGTTGTCGGTATGCTATTATCTTCACTGTCTTGATCTGAACTAGTAGTCATTTCTTCACTACGAGGTGTAGTAGTAATAGCAACTACGTTTTCTGGAACGATTGGTGTGGTAGCATTGTCTTTCATTGATCCTTCTTCTACAGTTGCCGGGTTTAATGTTGTAATTGGCATTTCGCTGCTAGTAATTATAGTGGTCGGATTCTCAGTACTATGTGTGAATGTTGAAAATGTGGTTGTGTCAATACCATTTTCGCTATCTTCTGGCAAACCACTTGTGGAAGAAATTGGTGTTGGCAAAGATGTTGTTTCCATTACGTCTTCTAGAGAAGCTGAAATTTAGGTTGTGATTAAATAGTATAAAGGCAAATAATATTACTAATAGGCAGTTAGAGTATTCCTTACAGTTAATCACAGTGGTTGGTTGCTCTTTTTCGCTGGAAGGCTCGGTTACGAAAATATTTTCTTCTGTAGAGTTATCGTCATCACGATTGCCATCTTGGGAATTCGGTGTCACTGATTCGGGTGAATTGGACACTTCATCTTCGTTATTGATAGGCTCACCACTTCCTTCTTCATGGTCAGTTTCCTGAGTAGTCGTAATAAGTTCAGGCTTTGAAGTCGTTATTGGTTTCGTTACGTGCTCTAAACTATCCTCTCCCAGATTTTGCTCATCTTTAGGTTTAGTATGCTGATCATTATTGTCTGGTATTTTTTCCGGGTTGACAGTTGTTTCACTGATTTTGTTATTGTCTTTATCCGGAACACTTGTACTTAATTCATTAGAGACGGTAGATATTGGCTGCTCAGTCGTTAATTTTACACCCGGTATTTGAGTCGTTGTGCTTGATTCACTTTCAACCTCTGGCTTTCCAATTATTTCAGGCTGCTTAGTTGTTACATTAGTTTCATTTAACTTATTGTCAATAGAACTAACATTTGTTGGTTCGACAGACAATGGCGTTGTAAATCCTTGTTCTTGAGGTGGAGTAGCTGATGAAGAATTCGCTAATACTTCAACTGATGGTGGTGTTGATGACGAACTTGTTCCGGTAACATTTTCTGTGGTAACCACTTGCATTGTAGTTATATCAGGCTTACTTGTCGTAGTATCACGTTCCGGCGTATTACGCAATGTTGTTGAAGAAATTGTTGGTTGCATTTTTGGTAGACTTGTTGCTAAAATGAAAGTTGTTAGCATATATTTTGCTTTTTGGATATTTGTTTGGAATTGAGTATAATAAGTACATACTGTCTACTGTTGGTCTTGATGTAACAGCCGGTTCTGTTCCGTTATGACATCCTCCGTTAACACAGGCGGGATTCTACAAATATAAAAAATGATATGTAAAGCCGTCTTAATTGTAACTGTTAATTTGAATGCCTGGAAATTTTGATTTAACTTACTGGATAACGATCAGGACAATCATGCGGATGATGATGTTCATGTGTTTCAGGATTCGGTGGCACGGCAGGAGAATTTGCTGGCAGATCGTTCTTCGGTCCAGACGAGTTTCCCGATGGTAATCCTGGGATTCCAGACGGTGCAGAAGCAGTTCCAGATGGAGTGGTCATAAATGGATTGGCAGGTGGATTAGAGAAGGTGGGATTGTTATAAACATTGATTTGAATAGAATTCCCGTATATTGCTCCAAGAGACTGAATTATGGTTCCTGGATTCGGCGGCGCTAAGTTTTGAAATTACCATCATTAATTTATTTGAAATTATATCAGTGATGGTTTCAGAAAATATCATCAATAAATCATTTTTTTAACTTACTGGCTGTGAAATTATTGCACAGTTGAGGATAGTGTGGACAGCAGTAAGGCATCGGTGTGTTCAATATTTGGGCCTCCACTGAAGTCCAAATAGGATTGAAAGTAATCGCCAATAAGGCGATGAGTGCCATATGTTTCCTCATTCTTACTCTGAAATTAAACAGAAAATGTGAAACTTCTTTTCCATTATTATTCATTTTGAGAAAAAAATACTATTTTTTCAGAAAAATTGGAGTATAATAAAGCAAGATCATTAACTATTAGCATTATAAGATTTCGATACATTTAAAAAGGAGAAAATTAAAATTGTAAATCTTAGATATTTGTAATAAAATACTTTTTACTTACTTTAGAGATATTCAATCTCTCCTTAATAAGTGTAATAGTTACTCTGGCAATAACATTGAATTCTTGAACTCCGTTTCTTTAATTGTCAGGAGCCAAATTTATTTGACGTACCGGGGAACCGATTCAGCCTCAACTGATTTTATAATATTCGACTGCCCTAGATTACTACAAATCACAGTAATTAAAAGTTGTAGATTGAAGACCGGCAAAAGTGGGGATTTGTTTTAATGGCTCCAAAACCGCCGTTGGCGGAATTTTCACGTTTGCCGTGATGGCTTTTTTATTGTTACCTCGAAATGCGCTCTTGATTTTTTTATATATTATTAATATGATTGTTTGACGCATGTGAGCCAATTTCTATTTTCATTAACTTGATGAGAGAAAAATTCATCGCATTTGAAAATTAATGTTTAAAAATTGTTGAATTCCAATCTTTTCTTATTATATATTTATAAAATCAAGAATTTCTGTCTCACTTTGTTTTCTCCGTGAACTATAACTTGTTATATAGTGCGAAAATGCTTGTACACATTCGAAATTTGATGAAATAAATTTTCCTTTTTATGCCATTAAAAAAAATGTTGTAAACAAATAAACGATAGATAGTTTTCTTCAATGTAATTTCGTTAAATGGCATACAGAAAGATATACAATGTGGAACAATTTCATACAAACATTAAATAACTCAATATATAATATACGACTTACTTTTAAAAAAATTATATAAAGCACCGAGAATATGGCAAATTTTCATATTTTAAAAATAATATTGCCAATATAGTTGAACTTTTTTATTTTTGTAGAATTTTATGACGTGAAATAGTAATTCAGTAAAACTCGTGTTGTGGTATATATATCACAGTTGTGTTAAATGGCACATTTTGGGCAATAAACTGGCTTAATAGATTTGTGTGACTGATATAGTAAAACCTATTACGATTCTAGTATGATTCGGACATTGTCATGTAATTGCTTTTTACAAACGTAGTTATGTAATGTTGAACATAATTGGGTAATACAATTAACACTTATACCAGTGGTCCATCCACGAAATTTTGACAGTATTTTACTATAATAGTATAATATACATTCATGGTTTATTTATAATCACACTAATAATATGTTAAATGTTGGTGAACGTTAAAAATAAAAACCTGAAACGTAAGCATATAAAAAAACGTCGGATAGTATAGTAATTTTCCTATTTTCCCAAAATGAACAACGAGTGACAGTAACATTAATATTTAAACAACAGATCAAGTAAATTCGTTATAAAATCTGATAAGTATAATTTTAAAATATCTTAATTTGATTAAAGTGAATTAGTCTGATCTATTAAAGGTATTATAAGGTGAATGCTATAAATAATGAATCTGAATAAGGTGAATGACCCAATCTCTACATTTATTGAGAGTGATTATAGTAATGTACGAAAGCATAATGTAATGATAATGGATGCTGCAATGTAAAAAAGGATGTTTTCTGCAACACGTAATTTAAATATGAGGTAACTACATACAAATAAAAAACATTTGATGATTAATACGTGGGGTACAGTTTATTCTGTCTTAAAATAATAAATTTCCTCATAATTATTAAATTAAGAGAGTCATTAAACATTAATACTTCGTGATAATTTTCTATTTTTATATTTAATTAAGGTAAAATTAAGACAATTGTCAATTATCATTTGTATCTATTCTACCTAATTCCAAAAATCACTTCATCATTTTAATTCCTGAATGGGAGGCATCACATAATAGCGGAGCAAGAACCGATAAGTAACGAGATTAATGTATGATCATATAGTATTTAGTATTAATTATTCTATTTAAATATTGGCGTACGTTTTCAGCATATATATACGGGATAATTGCTGCAGTTGATAAAATTAGTATATAATCGTCTGTAGCAGTAAGTTAAGATAAGTATTAATAATGCAAACGTTGGACCATCTATGCCTTTGTTTCTGAAGCTGTCAAATATTTTATAACTATTTAAAAAAATTAATTTATTGATTAACTGAAAAAATTTTTGAATTTGGATATATTTAACAGTTACAATGCAATGATTGAATAAATGTTAAATTGAAATGGATGATTCGATCGATGTGTAACAGCTGATTCTATATCCCGTTAATTTTTTACTGTTTTTTGAAATTCTGAACATTTGAAAGTGATTTTGAACTTTTCTATGAAGAAAATTACCATTTTTCAGTATAAATATTCAAACCTCTTTGCGATGAAACGAGTTACGCATTATAAAGTTCTTTAATCTTTTCTAATTGAGCTGAACTACATAATTTGGTTTCTTATGAAAATATCATAATACCCCTTACGCATGTGGAAACATTGCATATCTAAGTAACCTACTTCATTAACATACATCTAAAAAAAATTCATGCCATATAAAATATTTCAGAATATTATCTTCTATTCAGATCGTTTTTCATTATTTTAATATATTAGTATAAATTTCCTGTTTAAACTATGATATCTTGTTCTGTCAATTATTATCACAGACATTTTGTCCACTGCGTGACCTCAATTGATATAACAGGTACCCTTAAAATACATTTATAATTATAACATTAATGGCTACCTTCTTATGCAATTTTATTTAAGTCAATACGACGAAAATCATAGGAAAATAATTTAAATATAAAAATTATAATGTTCTCAGCACTGCGGAATTAAAATACTAATATTTTAGAATATTTGCACGGCAAAAATTATTTCATTAATCCATGTATAAACTAGGAAATATAAGACAACAAATCCACCAATTCCGTTTTCAGATAACTTTATAATGGAACGTAGATAACATTTGTTATACTTTTATTGTCTTACTGACATGATTTAACGTCTACTATCTGTTATTGTACTGTACTTTTTATTAATTAATTGCCACCGTAACAATAACGGTCGAATGATTTATAAATTTAAGAATTACTCGACTCCACTTTTCGTTGTCGAAATGGAATATTTCGTGGATATGACATTTATTAATTAAGAAATTTGACCGTTTACTTACTTTAATTACTGGGAATAATCTTTTTTTTTAATTCAAAAACATAGTTTACTAAATAAGCTAAAAAAGAATATTTAATCTTTTTTTATTTCAAAGACGTAAATATATGTTATAAATAAGAAAACAGCTTAATTAATTATATAAAATAATGAAACTGTAGTTGTATCGTAAACTATTTTCAAATATATGTTTGACTTGATTTCGACGATGCCATGTACTTTTTTTAATATCTGAAACTAAACACAAAATACATTACTTACGAAACGTAGTATATAGACTAACCATTTTTCTTTATGCAAAAAAAAATGTTGAATGGAACATCTTCTGCTTCAGTAAAAAAAGTTATATAATCTACAATTTTACTAAGGTTAAAATCTTAATTGCTTAAATAGTTTGTGAAGTTTTATATGATAATACATCATGATATTACCTTATTCAGTGATTATTAGACATAAAACTAGAAATTAAAGAATCTATTCTTTTAATTTACTATATTCCAAAATCTTTTCTTGAACAGCCATTAGTATCTGAAATATGAAAATTATAATACGAACGTTATAATTATTCTGTCGTACTATATAGAAAAGAGTCGAATTTTCAAAAATACCTCTTGTACTTTAATTGCATCTTCCGAATTAATATCTTCCAAATACTTCATTGCTTCTGATTTCTTCTTCTGTAATTTTAATATTTAAATTAATATTTAAATGTATGTAAACAATTTTGAAATTACTTGATGAATACAATTTCATTATAGCTTCTGTATTATATCTTTATTCATCGGATAAATATTAATGAAATCAAATGCTAAAGCGATAAATTTGAAAAGATGTAAAAAATTAACTAATATTTGCGAGTATTAATAAGTAAACGTAATAATTGCTTAATAAGATTGAGTTCTTTAAATAACAAAATTATGAATTCGAAAATAAGTTATGAACAAAATTATTATTTCTTCCAAGCAGTATGAAAAACAAGCAAAAGGCTTGGAAAAACAGACTATATGTGATGAAAATTTTACTTAACTCATTAAGTCCCAAAAAGGCAAAATTTGTAGCTTACGTTTTAGCTCAGAAAACTTTATGAAAAAGTACGAAAATCTTTTGGAAAATACCCAACCCTACTATTTTCGAGTATGCTATACACGATAGAATGGCTTAAAAATTTTAAAGATTTGATTTTCAATTGTTAATTAACAATTTAAAAAAAAAATACGATTTTTTTATGAAAAATTTTTTATCAATCAAAAATTTGAGTGGGAAGGAATTTTTTTTTTCTCTCGCAAATATACACAAAAGTGCACAAAAAATCTAAACTTTACAACGTGCTTTAGTTTTTTATCGTACGATTTTTTTAAACAAAATGGCGGCCAAAAAACGAAAGCTAAAAAATCAAACGTTCATTTTACTACTGTTTTTGACGTTTTTTCATTGTAATCGTGCAAATTATTGAATTATTTCAGTAAAAATATACTTAAATATAATATTTTTTTTTAAAATAACTATAAAAAGGGTTAAATATGAAAAATAATGCTTTTAAGGTTTTAAAAAGTCGTTTTTTACGGTTTCTCGTTATTATTTCAACAGAAACTAATGCAAGAACCTGAATATCGTCGAATTTCGAAATACTGATTGATGATCTGATACTTTTAGGGTAAAATTCATAATATAGACATAGACATAGACATTGGTCAGATTTATTAGCCACGTTATGCCACCATTCGGTTAATCGTGCAAGGTTCATCATCATCCCACACAGGACGGAGCAACATATATACAATTCACATAAAACTGTAAAAAAAACGACTTTTTAAAACCTTAAAAACATTATCTTTCATATTTAACCCTTTTTATAGTTATTTTTTTTTAAATATTATATTTAAATATATTTTTACTGAAATAATTGAATAATTTGCAGGATTCCAATGAAAAAACAGTAGTAAAATGAACGTTTGATTTTTTAGCTTTCGTTCTTTGGCCGACATTTTGTTTAAAAAAATCGTACGATAAAAAACTAAAGCTGGTTTTAAAACCTAGATTTTTTGTGCACTTTTGTGCATATTTGCGAGAGAAAAAAAAAATTCCTTCCCACTCAAATTTTTGATTGATAAAAAATTTTTCATAAAAAAATCGTATTTTTTTCTAAAATTGTTAATTAACAATTGAAAATCAAATTTTTGAAATTTTTAAACCATTCTATCGTATAGAGCATACCCTAAAATAGTAGGGTTGAGTATTTTCCGAAAGATTTTCTTGCTTTTTCACAAAGTTTTCTGAGTTAAAACGTAAGCTACTAATTTTGCCTTTTTGGGACTTAATGGGTTAAAAAAACTCGGTGAGAAATAACAAATGTTATTAAAATTATCGTTAGAAAATGTTAAAAAAAGTTAACGATGAAAATGAATAAATGACGGAACCAAAATCTGATTACTTTCCAGAAATTTGAAGATATTAATGATAAACTGAAAAATGATAAGTATTCGAACAAAAATAACCATAAATATAAAATAATAGATTAAATAAAGAACTGATGCTTAAATTTGAGAAAAAATCATTTAAATTCTACTATTCGTCATTAACATTTTTTAAATTTAAAAAGTTATTAATAAGTTACCATAAGTAAATTTATTCTTTTGGTTAATTCCCTGGCATCTGATGTGTTCATTGATTTCAAGAGTAAAGCTTTAGTAGATTTGCGAAAGTTGTGTAATGCACTAATTTTTGTCTTTGTTTCTGCGACTCTGTTGACAAAAAAGTAAATTAATAATTGATCATAAGTTATGATATATATATATATATATTATATATCAATTTTAATTTAAATCGCCTACTCTGATAATTTTTGGTTGATCTGAACATTCAACTTCAAGAATAACTTTAGAGTATCTTGCAATAGTCTTTCCACGATTTTAATATTGATAGCTTTATATTTTTCACGATATGCGGCCAAGAAAGTTTTAAATTGTTTACTGGTAGATATGATTGTGACTTTGCTAATTTCTTCATTGATAACCTTGAGTTTTTTAGAGATACGTTTTACATTTTGACTGGTTACGACTATGGCGCTTAATTGTTCGTTCATTTTCGAAATTGTGACATTTTCTTGCAGAGCTAAAGTTTTGATGAAAAGAAAACTATTTTGCAGGAAATTATCGAATTTTCGAGCAAACTTAGTATGAAACTTTAAAAAACTCTTCCTCCAAACTTTCAATAATGGCAACAAGTTGGAGTTAATTGGTTTTCCGATGCCATTATAGTAATCTGTGACCATGATTTGTAAGCTATTAATCGATGTATTATGGTCATCGATATCTGCGGTCAAAGCATTGAACTTTTTGCCGGCCTTTATAATATCATCTATGTTATTAAACGTATTAGTATCCGGAACATTTCTCATAGTAGCCGCGTACCATTCGTCATGTAGTCTCGTTTCGTTCAGTATTCTATCTCGAAACTGTAACTCAAATTTCTAAGTAAAATAAAGTAAAATTTTATATTCTGAGATTAAACTGTACGTACGTCTTCCAATTTTCGGTCAGTACTTCCAAATCCAAGGTCAGACCACATATTTGGATGACTAGCACGAATACTACTAAAAATCTGACAAACGAAAAATGTAATAGTTGTTTCATCATAACTATGATTCAATAATTCTGGAATCAGAAACAAGAATAATTTTGAAGAAATTAAACAAAAAATGTACGTGATAGTAAACAGCCAAATTGTGAAAAGGAAATATGTATTTTATTTGTAAGTATCGTGTTAAACGTATTTCTGACCTTCAACTGTCAAAAGTTGGGGAACATTAAGTTTATCTTCGATGAACTTGAAAACGTACTCTAGCCTTCGTTCAAATGTCAAAGTAATGATATTTCCGTAATGGAATTCATCATTCCATCTTGCTAATATTGCGCTGAAGGCAAATCCATCAGACCAGGTACTGCAATTGAAGTTTTGCACAACTACACCTGCGTTCTAAAAAATCAGTAACGTCTTGCAATTTTATGAAAATATAAAACAAAAGACATAATCTGTGACAGTGAAAATAAATCGAATACAAAAATCACATTAATATTTAGTTGTTTACTTCAACTGATTTTCGAGTCCACAACAATAACAGTTTGGTGGGATCCGTTGTTCCATTTGCCCTTGGATCTTTGATACCGGTAGGCATGGTCACTTGTTGGCGCATCTAAACCCGATAGTAAACATTTTTACTTTTATTTATCAACGTACAGTAATTTAGAAGCTATTTCTTCAAAAGTCAATTATGCAATTTAAAAATATACCGTGTAATTCTGTAGAACATTCGATAACTTGAAAATGGAAGAAATTTTTCCAGAAATTAGATCGTTGATCCCAATGTCATTGGGTACCTTCAACAATATTAAACGTGATATATACAGCTATACTTTATATTAGGTAACAACAAGAACTTCGCATTAACCTTGTTTTTGGACAAAATAGCGAGAATATTTTGAAAGTTGGACTTTGGATTGTCGGAAATGTTAATTGATGTATTCTGAAAAAAAGAAGCATCTGTTCAAATCAAACTGTAAATTGTAAGCCATGTTGGGTTGCTTTCTTTTATTTACATTGTTATAATCAAATTAATCGAAAAATTAAAAGAAAAAAAGGGAGATGTTGAAAACAGATTATAATAATCATTCAAATGGTAATTTAGGATACAACATAAGAATGGTACATTACGAAATAAGTGCCCAAAATAGGTAAATGTCACAGGGAAGAATTTTTGAGAAAGTGCGTAATAGTTTTTTCTACGAATGTGCGAGTTGCGGTCCGAGACAAAAGCGAGCTCCGCATTCACATCAGTACAAATAACATTTTTGCATATACGTCGAACAATATTTTTTGTATTTTTTGTGTGCGTAATGTGCTATTAAAAAATATAAAAAATGCACTCTCATAATTATTTAGTTAGTTTTTAAACATATTGCCAATATAACAAAACAATACCATTTTACTAATTTTAATATTTCTTTAAAGGGTTTTGTTTTCACTAATCTCCTTACCACAATACATGCATGAATAACAAATTGTTTGTAAATACAAACAGGCAAAACAGTTTTATAATTAGTTATTAATAACTAAATAATGAAATATTGAAGGAAATAATTTAAATTACTCACCGTGGAAAATACATCAAGCACTTGATCTAACAGATACTTTCCATCAGTAAATTGATCGAAGTTTAGTGACTAGGAATGTCATAAATATATATGTAAAACAACAATAAATGCATAAATTACAATTTTTATTGAAGAAAATATAAACTTACAACTCCAGTTCCCAGGCGTCGACTATTTTTTGTTTTCTCCGCTGCTAATCTCAGATTAGCACCCCCTGAATTTCCTGCAATGATTTTTAACTTGACATACAAAATAATTACGGCAAGTTGGGCAATTATGTCTTAATATTAATGTACAAGGTAATAAAAGTATTATACAAAGTATAGTATAGTTTTTGTAACTTACTGGAGTGCTGAAGAAACCAATTGTAGCGACCCTCGAGACCATCATATCTGTCCTACAATTATGTGAAAATTTATTGAATAAAAATTCCTATCCCTAATTGTTTATAATATCGTAGTTAAAAATGTAACGTTCTCTAATTCTTCTTCAAGGGAGCGAGTTGCAAAAAGGTTATAGTCCGAGCAAAGAGAGCACATCTCTATCACATTCTACGGAGATCATTATTTCACACGTAATATATACGATATTTTTTAATACGATCGTGGAGCTCGGTAAATCGTAAAATTTTGTAATAGATAGATCCCAAATGTTAGATGACAGATATATAACAGTACTATTACACGTATTAAAACAATATAAGGAAAATAATGAGAAAATAAATAAATATTGTCACAAAAACAGATATTGTTTATTTTTTGTCTTTTATAGATTTGTTATGTAAATGTTACATCATAATTATGTAATATTGTTTTGTCACCGTGATATACGTGCTGTTTGATATATGGCGGACATTTTGGAGTCCAGGTACTCTCCATGCGTCTCACAATTTACGTAACTGTTACTGATGAAGGAACAGTTGTTCTATAATGTTTACATACTTGTGCCAAATCTGTGTTGACTGGGACGGGGATTAATTTTTGTCCATATTTCGCATAGAACCTAAAAACTATAAAAAAATAATGATGCGCAAGGGCAAAAGGCCGGCGGATTCCTTATTGATATACATGGAGTGCAAAATCGAAGTGCAGCGCTTTGATGGTTTCCGACTGGACCAGAAATCGGCGTTGTTGCTGGTACGCCTTAAAAATCCGATAAAAACGGTAAGCTAGGAACAAATTTCGAGCGCGGGAGTCTCGACTTTTCTACCATGAAGGTACGAAAATCGTCGACGCAGAGGTTCCAAAGACGACCACAGCGTAATTGCCAATTGCCGTATTCAAAATTTTCAGCAACCATCATTTATAGACATTGGATAAAGATTTTGAGAGGAAGACCTTAAAATCCCCAACTTCATTAATTGTGAGGTTTGGATTCGACGCTCGGATTCTGAGATAACGGTATGCTTCGATACTACAAGCATGCGGTTATGATCTCTTTTCATCGCAGCGTCAAGAAATTTCCTCTCCTGACGGTAGGTGCCGTTTGTTTTTTTACGGAGGGGGAAATGCATTAGGCATCGTTGGGGGTTAATGATGTTGGATAACTCCCCGTGTGTCGGATTCCCTTATCCATGATGTTAACGGAAGGGTTACCGACTAAAACCCTAACCTCCCTTAGCGCCCCCTAATCCACCTGTGCAGTCTGCAGCAGAAAAGTATCCATCTCCTCCGCTGCAGACTGCACCGGGCCATTTCACAACTGCAACCACTCCCTCTACCATCGGGTTAGTGGATACAGGATCTGGTGTTATCGTAGAAGACGAAGTGATCCCAGAAGCACTGCTTTCTGCATTCGGCCTGCGACAAAGTTTGCATATTGTTGACAGGCCGGAATGCTTCTGATATGAGGAAAATTGGTCTCATTCCTCCCAGCACTCCAATTATAAGCATGACGAGCCTAACTCTAAATCCTCGATAACATTTGCGAATCACGAACAGGAGTTCCTGATATTTCATTCGTTTTTCGTCCTCTTTGTTGACTATGTTTATTTCTCGTTGATGAAGACGGATTTTTCATCGAAGTCAACAAGGATTAAATGATTAATTCCACTATATTCGACACGACTTATTTCCGACTACGGATTCAATATCAGGAGGGACGTACGGCAAAACTGCATTAGTGCCTCAACATGACATCTGCACGACCTACAAAGTGTACTCGGCACCTCCTGGATTTAGATGGCGTGGCGGTACGTAAGGTAATGACGACCCTATCCTGGCATGCAAAGATAAAACCTTCCGTCTTGGATTTCAAGCCAGCTGACGTTAAGAATGAAAAGGTCATGTATAGCGACAAACCAAGTTGTTGGAAATTTCGAAAGAATTGGCCATGCACTGGCTTGCCCACATACCTTCCCTCTAAAATAAGGAGTTGTTCTCTCCATATGTTGGCCCTGAGATGCATTGGGCAGAGGTTGATGACTGATTCAGCCTTCTGTGCACCACTACTTCCCACATTGAAAACTAGACCGAGGTTTCGTGTTGCTCGTTCCGTTAATGAATTCCATATTTATATTTGTAGAGTATGTGATGGTGATGGTTAGAGATCGATGTAAGTGATCCTAACCTGATGAGATTAATAATTTAAGATCATCCGTATACGATATATGGATGATTTTTGGCACACGTGTACCTTTGAGATTCTCGGAGAGCAACGGATTAATTTTCTTTAAAATTAAGATTAAATCCTTGATATTTAGGAATCATTTTTCAGAAGAGAGTTTTTTCTCCAGGGAGTTACTGAAGATGGTATTGAATATTTGTAAAATAATTTTAGTCTCTTCTGTTTTCATAGGAACTTTAAATTCAATACATATTGTGAATTACCATGCCAAAGTATAAATGTCATCTCTTGGATAGCTGACAAGAGACTTTAAATGGAATATTATTCTAAATATTTATCTATGATATTTATTAGAAATGTGCAAACCTGAGTCCCTCTATCCATTTCAAAGTTATATTTCTTGCAGGAAGCCTTTACAACTGCGTATAATTTTCGGCACAAACTGACTTTATCATGAATAAAATCCATATCCTGTAAAAAGTGTAATTAAATCATTTCTTCACATTTAAGATATCATTATATCATTGTAATGATTCTCTTGTATATTCGCATACATACATCGTTACTACTTATGGAAGAAGAAACCTTTTCAATTAATTTTTCCAAATAATCAGCGCTTACTCTGTACACTTCATCTTCGAGTGAACTAATATCCTTAAAAAGCTTTTCCATTTCTTTTAACGGTTCTCGAATAACATCACGTACCTGGTGCAAAGAAATTTTTTCACGTATTTCGAAATGAGCCGCAGATACGCATAAATATCATTGCTTATTAATATAAAATAGCATAAATTCTTTTCAACTTACTTTGTTTACAACAACGAGAATATCATTGTAAAACCATGTATACTCATTTGCTTTTGCTCGATCTTCTACTGTTGCTAAGTTGCTCTGGAAATATACAATTTAAAATCCCCATGCTTTATCTACATGTAATAAATATTATTGTTCATTTTATTAGGGTTAGATGCTCAGATTGAACAAGCCATTTGAATGCGAAGACTTCAAAGTAAGGGTTGCGATCATTCTTTTATCAAGAATTCTTGATAGGCATTTAAAAATGGTTAAAAATGTTAAATGATCGGAATCATTTTCAAACTCGCCATGATACTTATACCATCGAATAAAAACTTAACCAACAGCAGACTTTTTTGTGAACTAATATACATTCGATTCTTTCGTCGCGTAATACAAGTGTAGTTTGATGTACATTTGAAACATGGCTCAGATGATTTGATAATAAATGTACTTCAATATGAAATATTACTTTTCGATCCTAGGCCGTAATGTTGAATTTTATGGACCGAGTGGAGATTGTGCACCCGAGGACTGGCAATGATGGTCCCTAGGATTTTACAACCTCTGAACGAAGCCATCAAATCTTACGGCCGAGGAGCGACACTATTTTTTTAAAGACTATTCGCAAAGTAGACCTTTAGTCCATACAATGTCTATTTTACGAGCACGTGTATTAAAAAGATGATTACTGTTGAGCATCAGATCAATAATCAGATAGACTTAGTCGACAAATTGTAGTTACTTTTAAAAAATAATCTCTTCCTATAAATAGCTGTTACTAAGAATATTACATTGTGTTTTTGATTGGATTTTTATCATTTTTCAGAATCTTAGGAGATGAGAAGGCCAATAGATAATAACAGATCATTATGATCTACGTTTATAGAGAATATCGTGGCAAACGACGTAAATTATCTACTGGATCATAGACATGAGTATGTAAAATATTTTCTAAAAACAGAACATCTGATTAAAAATCAAGCATGAATAATGTTCCGTATTACCCCGCCACATGGGCAGCCTAAACGATAGGTCGATTCTGAACAGGAGAAAACTTGGTCTCTAAGATTGGAATAAGTTGTCATTTGTGAACAAATTTACATTTTTGTTTATACCTTTAATAAAACAAAGCTATATTTGATAAACGATTGTTTAATATTTATTTAGAACTCATATACAAAATTCGATTTTCAATAAAAACACGTTAGTGGAAGTATTAATATAAACCGTACATTTCTTTTTGATAAGTTTGAGGTCATAAATAATTATTCAGAGTTATTTTCCCTACAAATATTAAATTATGTTCAGTTGATTGTATAACACATGCATTAAACACCGATATGAAAAAGAACAAATCCGAAATACTAAATTCAATAATATTACTAACCTTAAATATTCGACATCTTAAATCCAAATCATTTCGTATCGATGGGTTTGGTGGGTGCTTAATTAAACGTTTCATTTCCGTTAAGATTACTTCGATGGCGGAAGTAGTCTCTTCTTTGATTTCTTTCTCTCTAAACTTTATTTTCAGTTTTCTAAGCCTATCAGAAATAGAATTATATAATTTATAGTATTTTCACAAACTTGATACTTTTTTTTATTATTTTAGAATCGAATTTGAAAATTCAAAACTGCCTATGAATGTACATTTTATTTGAATCTTTTATTTACTGTTTTCAATTGCATTCTACTCCGGATATTTACCATTACAAATCGGCACTACAATAAATTGCATCACCTTAATAGTACTTTTCATACCAAGGTCGTAAAATAAGGTTTTACAATATTTTTCGATTCATGAGTGAAAATGGCCATTTATGTAAATGACGACTTGTAAATCCCAATGTAATACGAGGGTCGTGAAATATTTACTTCAAGCCTCGAAGAGAATGCGTAAAACGCCCATTTTATGCCTCCTGAATCGAAAAAAATAATTTCGGTGAGTGAATTACTTACTTTTCATTTAATTCATAACGTGTATCTGTTAATCCAGAAGGGACTTTATATATTGCATTACTAAGATCATCTACTTTGTCAAGATCTTTATTACTGAAAGGTTTTTTCCAATCTGCCTGAAACTTTTTAACAAACTTTTTAACTATCGCGTCACTCTCTTCAAGCTTATCTCTAACCGCTTTAATACTCGATTCAATTTCATCAAGTTCACTACTTGCTTCACTAATTAATTTTTGTGTAATATTTTCGGCATTCGAAATATCAAGATGTTTTTCGAGAACCTCTAAGTCTCCTTGAATTTTTTGTAAATCTGGACGATGGGTCTCCGCAACAGACTCTACGAATTTGTAGCTTTTGTCTTTAAAGTTATTGTAATACGTGTGAAATTGTTTTTGAAACTCATAGAATTCCATATTCCATACGTTCCAAAGTTGATCTACTTCGGGATTTACGAATCCTTGTATATCTGCATAGTATGCCGTATATTCACTCTTTTGCGTAGTAAGATACTTTTGGTAGTTTTGCATTTCTGATATCCAAGTTTGAAATTTGGAATAATTCTGAAATATTTCTTCTACGTTTTTAACCGTAACCATTTTCGTTATTGGCTCGTTGATGTCATCATACCATTTTTTGAACGCGTATCGTTGATTTTGGAATCTATCACGGAACTGCAAATATTAAAACAATCGAATTATTATACTATTGCCAAATATTCGAATAAGAACTTCATAAGAAAATGATGACAATTCATTTATGTTAGTATAAAAATAACTACTCTATAGGAATAATTGATTTGCAAGTAACGAGCCTTAAAGATCATTTTACAAGAAAAGAAGAAACCTAAAAAAAACTTCTAGTGTCTCGTCGAAAGAAACAAATTAGTTTTGAATATTAAAAAATTACGACTTTACGTAATAAGATAAATGTATTATAATAAGAAGTACGCATACACACCA